>JAKSZT010001178.1:2198334-2441152 GCA_026826555.1 Tolypeutes matacus | reverse complement strand
TCTCTTTAGTTTAGGGTTTCCTGCCCTTCTCCCTTGCTGGTTGTGTAGTAGGAGCCAAGAATGTAGTTGGTGCTATAAGCTGTGGAAGCTCAAGCTACCCTTATTGCCCCAAGGACAATGAAGCTTCTCCCAACTTTCTCCTTTGCCAAGGGTAGGGACAGAGCCACAGCTCTGTGGAATAATCCAAGTTGTGCAGGCTTAGACTGTGATTTCCAGAGAGACTGATGAAGTTTCACACCCCTTTCTCCCCTGCCTGGGGCAGGGATGGGGCTTCAGGTGTGGGCAGCAATCTATAGAGTGCATGTCCAAGATGACCACAGTTGCCCCAGGAGACTTCCAATTATTCAGTCTGTGCCAGCTAAATGTACCTGCAGTTACCTGGATAGGCTGCTGCACGGCCCATCAGCTTCCTCCCTGCTAGAAGTGGAGATGAAGACTAGGCTAGGGCTGTAGGCCAATCTGGGTGAAAGAGACAGGTCTCTACCATCACTGTGATTTTCAGTCAGCCCAGCTTCCCCTCATGCTGGGGGTGGAGTCAAAATAGTGGCTCCAGGCCTCCTTCTAACTTGGAAAGGCTCAAACTTTAGCGTTTCTTAGGGTTGCACCCTAGCCAGCCAAATTTACCAATCAGCAGCTGAAATCAGTGACCAACCATCTCTTCCTCCCCTGTTTTTGGGAAATGGAGGTTCCTATTCCTGCCACAGAATAGCTCCTGGGGTGGCTTGGGCTGCCAAAGTAGGATGAACACCGGCCTCTGTAGTGTGGCCTGTAATTTCCCAGAGAGGCTAGTGCAGCTCTACTCAGCTTTCTCCCTGCCCTAGGTGGGCCTGGGGCTTAGGCTACAGCAGCAATTTGATCTAGATGGAAAGAAGTCGGTCCTTACCAGCACTGTGATTTTCAGTCAGCCGTGCTTCTCCTTATGTCAGGTGCAGAGTTAAGATGGTTACCGGTGTCTTTCTGTCTTGGACAGGTTCAAACTTTTGCTGTTCTTAGGATTATACTTTAGCCCACTGAATTAATAATCAGTAGCTGAAGTTGGTGCCCAATTGTCTCTTACTCCCCCATTTTGGGAAGTGGAGCTTTCAATTTCAGCCACAGAACAGTTCCAGAGGTGGCTTATGCCTCCTGTGGAGGATAGGCACCAGCCTCTGTGGTGTGGAGTGCTCTACTTATGAATCTTCTCTGCAGGTGGGCAGTCTCTTCCTTCCATTCTTTTAAGGATGTTGCAGGATGCACTTCTGGTCTACTGGAGTCCTCAAACAAGTGTTCTTCATGGCTCTGGGTGATCACCAACTGCCCTGTAGCAGGAGCTGATTCTCAGAGCTCTTTGTTGCCATCTTGCTGGTTGTCCTGACCTGTTAGTTTTTATTAACACAGATGATCTTATCTTTTGGCATGCAACAGTGAGGATCACATAATGATACAATAGTGAGAATAACATGTTGACCAGATGATATAACATACTATGTTATTATTCCTCAAATGAACTTGGC
The DNA here is from genome assembly GCA_026826555.1 of Tolypeutes matacus. Classification (NCBI taxonomy): domain Eukaryota; kingdom Metazoa; phylum Chordata; class Mammalia; order Cingulata; family Chlamyphoridae; genus Tolypeutes; species Tolypeutes matacus. The sequence goes on along the minus strand of JAKSZT010001178.1, from coordinate 2,439,659 downwards.
CCCAGGGTTGATTAGAGAACATTTGCTGCAAGCTAGTTCTATCAGCTACTTTTGGCCACTGGCCCAAGGATAACATGGGAACTGAGGCCACCTCACTGGCACCAGCAGTCAACTACCTGCAGCTGGCTGGGGCTGACACCATCACCCAAATTGACCATCCTCACATTCCACCCCTGAGGGTGATGGCCTTGAAAACAGAAGGGGTACACTGCAGCCATATACCACAACAGAAATATGTACAGTAACAAACAGGAAGTATATATCCCATCCCGATGAGTGTGCACTCTAATCTCCATGTACATCATCTTGTCTAATTAGCAAATATATGGCTACCTGTGGGGTCCACAGACCCACAAGTATCCCTTGGGCAGCTGGTCAGTGGGTTTTGTACCGATATATGGTAGACCATTCCACTAATAGGAACCACCTGTAACATTCTGAGTAACATTATGAATATATATGGAGAATTTCCCAGCTAGCCAGCAGGGGTTTCTCTCTTGTTTAATACATTTGGGAGAGATGCTATACAAATTTACATATTCAGTGGGAAACCAGCCCCATCTGTTATCTAAAGCATAACTGACCTAAAGCCTGGCTGGTTCTATATCCTAGTGCAACAAACATTCTACATGGTGACAGATGTCTTCCCATTCTGGGGTTGTTTGGTCAGCCATCTCCAGCCAGGTCCAATTGTTCCAAGTGGAAGGGGTGATGCTCCATGTGAGGCCTCCTGTTGTACTGGCCAGGAGTTCTGTACACACTTAATGAGACATGTTGTACACTTATGATGACTGTGGTGTCACATCATTAACCTGTTTCAAAATGAGGCAACTCATTATGGGCCAGAGAACTAATATAGAAGTTTCTTTCAGAATTGTTGCTGCTATTGATGGTGCTTTCTCTTCTATCTACAAGGGCTAAACATTAGTTATGCAAGGTGTGATTGACTATTTCTTTTGTAATCCTGCTCTCCAGGGAGCAATAAGAGCAAGCTACCTTATGTGGGGTGCATTTAAGGTCTAAGGCCTTACCATGGTTTTAGTTTCTCCGCCATGGAGCATAGTTACAAATGGTAACAGAATATGTCTCTTCCAGCCCGTCTGGGGCTTCAGCAAGGGGTCTTTTGTTGCAGTGTGCAACTGGATTAGAGCCACTGCTCTATGCAATAAAGCATTTATGCGTGTTTCTCTACCCTATTGGGAGCGCTCATTTAATTGCTGGACCACGGTTCATAGCCTCTCACACCACTTGTGTATAAACAGCCTATCAATACAAAGAGTTAAAGGGCTTTCTTTCTTTCCCCCTACAATGAGTCACACAGCCTGCAATTTTGCCCACTGGTTACTTTGACTAAAGCCCATTTCACACCATACAGTGTTAGCCCTAGGCAGGATGGCCACAGCCATCCAACAATCAGACTGGCCTCAACTGGCCTTATCTACACACCACACAGACTCTGGGACTGTCAAACCCAACTCCAAAGGGAGATCATGCATCCCAGATGGGGGTCACCTCTGCCCCAGGGCTCAACGCTTCTGCTTATGTCAGGGGTCCCAAAACCTGCTGCAGTTCTCTACTTAGAGGACCAGAAGCAAAGCACCTTGCTGTTCAAAATACTCAACCCACTCAGCAAGAGCCAATGCCCCAGCCACCCCACCATGAGGCCAGGCCACCCAGCCTTTGATGGGGTAAGTGGTGAATATTTTCACCAGGGCCTCTCAAGTTATAGTTTTGGTACTTTGATCCACTGCACTGCTGCCCCCTGCGCTTCTCACACAGCTCTACTCTGCTGGCACTCTGCACTGCTCATGCAGCTCTTGCTGCTCTATCTCCTGCACTAGGCTTGCTTGCTTCAATGTTTCCTGTGTGGTATCACAAAGCAAGGACAGGAACACCCACCCTACCCAGGCAGCTGCCACATGCAGATTCATATCACTCAACAGGGGATCAGTCTGCTGCACAGCACCATATAAAGCCGCTGGTGTGTTATCCGGGATCTCTGCAGGACAGGCACACCAACAGGACAGCCATCTGCCATTCTGGCACACATACATGTGGGCATCCACCCAGGGCCCATACCCCCTACCTCCTCCTCAACAGATGCGGAGGATAAGCAGGGTGAACACTGCCTACTATACCAACTGCTAACTGCATCCACGATGGGGGCTTGTGAAGGGGCAGCAAGCAAAAAAAAAAAAAAAAAAAAAAAAAAAACACAAGGAGGAGACATATAATGTCCATGATTGGGTGTAGCCATGTGGCAGAAAATTCCCCGACTTCTGGCTGACCCATAGTTTTTTATTAGCGTGGAATGTCTCATATTTTGGCATGGAACAGTGAGGATAACATACTGATACAAGAGTGAGAATAACATGTTGATCAGATTATATAACAGACTATGTTATTATTCCTCAAATGTCCTTGGCCTCAGGATTGTTTAGAGAACATTTGTTGTAAGCTAGTTCTAACAGCTTTGTATCTTTGGACACAGGACCAAAGATAGCATGGGAACTGTGGCCACCTTACTGGTGCCAGTAGCCAGCTACCTGCAGTTGGCTGGGGCTGAGGCCATCAGAGGAATTGACCATCCTCACAGGCAGTAATTGCTCTCTCTGTGCAGTAGATGCTAGTGCCCATCCCCCACTCTCATGACAGGCCACCACTGGGTCCAGTCACGAGTTAGTTGGTTGGGAACAGAAAGGACATAAAAATTCTCTTCCTTAAGGGGTGGGCATGGGCAATCACTGATGGGGGCTTTTTATTAGGGAATTCAGATTAGTGGGTTCCAGCTCTGAAGGCAACAACTATTTCAACTCTCCACTGACAAGGGTGGAGGTAGTGGAAATTTAAGACACAGTGCTTCTTCAGGTCTGTGGTGGACACCAGCTGGGCAGTCGCAGTCCAGGAAGCTCAGCTTGGGGAGCTGTTGAAGAAGCTTGTCATTCTCCAGGGGAACTTGGAGCCTGTCTGTTCTCCCTTCTTAAGTCTGTGGCCCTGTTTTGGCTGATAAAAATCAACTTCCCAGAATTTGCCTTCCAGGCAAAAAATCAGTGTGACAATTGAAAGGAGTGTAAAAATCTAAAGAGACTGACAGTCTGAGATGAAGCCCTGCATCTTCAAATACTGGAGAGAAGGAGGTCATGCCAGGGAGTCCTAGTTAGATGGAGTGCTGATTTCTCATCAGATACTATGGAGGCAAGAAGATAGTGAGTTGAAATATTTAAAGTGCTGAAGGAAAACAACTGTCATCCAAGAATTTTATATCTGGTGAGATTTTTCAAAAATGAGGGAGAAGTTAAGGCATTATCAGAAAAAGACATCTGAGGGAGATGAGATCTGCTCTAAAAGCAATACTAAAGGATTCCTTAAGTCTGAAAGGAAAGGACACTAGACAATGGTTCAAAGCAGCATAAAGAAATAAAGAACTTTGGCAAAGGTAACCATTTTGTTAATTATAAATGCCAATATTATTGTATTTTATTGTTTGATATGTAGTTCCAGTTCTTACTCTCTACAGGTACTAAAATGTATATGCATAAATCTAGGTTTCTGTACCTACAATGTACAAAGATATTAGTGGTAGCAAGTACAAAATACGGGTTATAGCAGTATTATATGTTCATGCTATTGAAGTTAAGTAAGTGTCAAACCAAATATGATTTTATACAAATAGGATGTAAAATTTTAACCCCATGATAACCATAAGGAAAAAAGATGAAAAATATATCCAGATAGAAATGAGAAGGCACTAAATATGTTTCAACACAAGACAGCAAATAAATATAATAGTATTCTTTAACAGAAGTGAGGGACAAAGAGGTGTAAAATTTACAAAGATGCAAGAGCAAAATGACAGAACTAAGTCCTGTATCAATTGTAGTGACTTTAAATATAATTGATTAAAATCTCCAATCAATAAGTAGAGACTGGATAAAAAAGCAAAATCCAACTATTTACTGTCTGCAATAGACTCACCTTAAAGTCAAAGATACAAGTAGGTTGAGAGTGAAAGTATAAACAAAACACTACTCAACTAGTAACAAAAAGAGAGCTGGGTTGGCTACACTACCATAGATAAAATAGATTTAATGGCAAAAATATTTACAAGTGGCAAAGATGGTAATTATATACAGATAAAGGGGACTGTGTTGTTTTGAACATTTGTGAATCTCAGAAAATTATGTTCTTAAATTGAACCTATTCTTATCCTTAGATTAGATTAGATCAGTTAAGGACCATTTGATTAGAGTGCTGTAGTAGGGTATGACCCAGGGTGGATCTTAATCCTCTTAGTGGTGTTCTTTATAAATGGAAAAATAAAGGTTGCAGATACATACAAAAACTAATGAGACAGAAAAGAACCCAGAAGCTGAGAGAGAAGGCCCCGGGGACCATAAGTTGGCATCAATGGAACAAAGATGCTGAGAAAAGCCACTTTAGCCAGAAGCTGAAAGAGAAAAAGCCCAGAGAAGACACTGCCATGTGCCTGATCACACACAACTGAGCTCAGAGAGAAAGCATCTTTAGATTCTGCTACTATGTACCTGACCATCCACAGCTGAAACTTGTTGAGATATCATCTATATTTTAACACACTACTGTCAATAATGGGTAGAACATCTATTCAGAAGATCAATAAGGATGTATAGGGCTTGTATGACAGTAAATCAAGTAAATCAGGTAGAACTAACAGATATATAGAATCCTGCACCCAGTGAACAGAATACACATTCCTCTTGGCAGCACATATATCATTCTCCAGGATAGACCAAACAAAACAAGCCTCAATAGTTTTTTTTTTTTTTAAGTTAAAATCATACAATATACTTTATATGATCAGAATGGGATGAAGCTAGAATTTAATAACAGAGGGAGAAAAGGAAAATTCACAAATATATGGAAATTAAACAGCATTCTCTTAATCACCAATGGGTTAAAGAGGAAATCAGAAGTGAAAATAGAAAGTATCTTGAGGGGAATATAAATGAAAATACAATATACGAACACTTATGGGTTACAGCAAAGACATTGCTGAGAGGGAAATATATTGCTCTAAATGTTTACATCATAAAAGAAGAAAGACTTCAAATCAGAGACCTAGTCTTAAAACAAGAAGTAATAGAAAATAACAAGCTAAATACAAAATGAGCAGAAGGAAGGGAATAAAAAGATGAGAGTGGAGATAAATGAAATTATAATAATGATAATGATAATGATAATAATAATAATAATAATAATAATAATAATAAAAATAGTAGAGAGAATCAACAAAACCAAACTTTGGTTTTTGAAAGAGCAATACAAAGCACAAATTTTAATGAGAATGACAAAGAAAAATAGAGAGAAGATATGTATAATGAAAATCAGAAATGAAAAGGGGGACTTTAGTACCAACCCTGCTGAAATTAAAAAAAAAAAACACTACCATAAAAGGATACTGTGAATAACTGCATGCCAAAAACTAGATAACCTAGATGAAAAGAACAAAATCTCAGAAACATTAAACTACCTACATTGATTCAAGAAGAAATAGAAGAGCTAGAAAAACCAATTAATAGTAAACAGATTGAATCAGCAATCAAATATCCTAAGAAAGGAAAGCCCAAAATGAAAAGGCTTCACTGAGGAATTCTAAACATTTCAAGAAGACTTATCTCTAATTTATCTTCTAAAAATTGAAGTGAAAGGAACACTCCCTAACTCATTCTAAGAGGTTGCAGTAGTTTGATATTATTGATAAATTCCGAAAAGAAATATTGAATTGTGTTTGTAAACTGGTCTTTTCCTCTGGGTGTATTAGAGAGTATTGGATTCAGAGGTTTTACTTTTACTTGATTAAATAATGATTAAGATTTTGAATGGGCCATGTCAGTAGGATATTGAGTCCCTGCCCCTTGGTGGGGTAGGGTGTGGACTCACAAAGGAACCACATAGCAGAGAAGAAAGTTTGGAATTTTAATACTGGAGCAAGGGGAAGTAAGCACACAGAGGAGCTTGGCGGTGAGGAAGGATAGAAGGTCCCAGGAAAAGAGATGAGCCATTTGCCTGATAGTCTACAGCTGGCCTTGTGGAGAGAAGTAAGCCTGCGCCCTGAATGGAACAATTCCCAGGAAGAAAGGAACCAAGGAACCCTGACTCTTGGCATATGTTGGCAGCCATCTCGCTCCAACACGTGGCAAAAGGCTTTGTTGAGGGAAGTAGCTTGTGCTTTATGGCCTGGCAACTGTGGGCTTCTACCCCAAATAAATACACTTTATAAAAGCCAACAGATTTCTGATATTTTTCATCAGCAACCCTTTGAGTGACTAATACAGAGGCCAACATCATCCTCATATTAAAGTCAGATAGAGGTACAAGAAAAGAAACTACAGACAAATAACTCTTATGAATATAGATGCAAAAATCATCAACAGAATACTAGCAAATTTAATCCAACAGCATATTAAATGAATTATACACTATGATCAAGTGTGATCAAGTGTGATCAAGTGTGATTTATCTCTGGTATGCAAGTTTGCTTCAACAAAAGAATGCCAGTTAATGTAAGATATCACATTAACAGAATAAAGGGGAAAAAAATAAATGATCATCTTCATTAATCCAGAAGAGACATTTGACAAAATCCAGCATCACTTTCTTGATCAAAACACTTGGAAAACTAGGAATAGAAGGAAAATCCTCAACAAGATAAAGGACACTTATAGAAAGCACATAGCTAACATCTTACTAAATGGTGAAAGACTGAATGTTTCCCTCTAAGAACAAGAACAAAATAAGTTTGCCAATTATCAATTTGTATAATAATCCTTTTAAAAGCTCAAAATGTATAATTTATCCCCTGCAAGCACAACTCTTCATAGTTTAAACAGATTAGAATTATAATGAGATTGGATCACTACAAACCTAGTACTAAATCCTATAAAAGATATATTATGGTGTAATATTACAGCAATTTTTCATATTTACCAAGATTTTGAAATATATTATGATTATATTGCAAAGATGAAGAAACTGGGCCTCAGAGAACTTAAGTGCTAACCCATGTCAGATTGTCCTATAAACTTATGTGTCATATCTTAAGATTTCTAATATAGCATTAAAAATTTATGTAAATATTTTCTAAGCTTCCATTTTAAATGAAAGGCAAAAGAACTCTATTTATTCAAGAAATATCAATGTTTATTTTTCCATAATCATTTACTTTTGAGTAAATCATCATATTGCTGTTGAGAAACAGAATATAAATGGGTTGTATTCCACTTGGGGCATCTCTTCTGGGTTACAATAGCTGTGTAAATAGATATAAACAACTTCAATAAATCATATTATAGTGTGAAATAAATTTTCATTTGCTGTTCCACAGGTAAGATGAAATTTCAGATAATTTACAGAAAAATTTAGGAGACAGAATGTAAACTATCAAGTTCAAATATAATATGAGATCCTTTGTACTAACACATTATTCTTGTCTATTTTCTAGTTGCCTACGAAGTATCGATAAAACCAGAATAATGTAGAATTTTATATAAGCATTGGAACTCCATACTTATTGGAAAACAACAAAGAAGAAATAAAATGTAAACTTTATGTTAGCTGTGGTAAATAAGAGCTCTCAAAATTGTGTGGATGCTCTCATTGACCAAGGGAGGAAGGCATTCCAGTTCAAAGTAAGAGCTTGGGAAGTGGGGTATAAAATTAAACACTTATGGAAATGTATCTATAGAGGGCAAGAAAATTTCATTTATCTGGTTGCTTAAATTTTATCATAATATGGAAAATAAACAATAATTCTTTTAAGTTTATTTTGCTCCATGTAATCTAGAATCCATGTCAGATTGCAGCATTTCATAGGCTCTTAATGTAGTCTCTTTTGTTCATAGTTTATTTCTTTTTTCTTAATGGCTTTAAAAATATCCATATGCCTCAAGAATTATGTTTCATTCTTTCATTATGAGGGAAAAGAGTAGTTGCAAAAACAAAGCCATGTTGTAATAGGAAATAATATATGACTGTGAAGTGTCAAGCACATGGAGAGAGACCTGGAATTGAATCTTAGTTCTGGCATGTAATAGCTGCGAGAGCAATAACATGTGCAATTATTTAGCCATTAAATGACAGCAGAATGCTAAGTATTTAAACAAGGCATTTGAATGAAACATGAACCCTCTTAGTTCAATCATAGCATATCTTCCTAAAAAGTAGCTAGATTAATTCTGTTCAGCACAATCCAAGAGAAGATCTAAGGCAATTGGGACACTTTTAGATTAATTTAAAAACTGTTGCAATGCATGAGGCTGTGGCTGTGAGAGCACATGTAATTCAGACATTATATTTAAACTAGTTTTAGAGATTAAATATTATTAATATAGTTTATCTTTCAATATTTATTTCAGTCATCTTATATTAGTATTAATACCTTCATTCTACAGGCAAATATATTATAGGAAATCATTTTATATAATTGCTGAAAGATGTAGATTTCTGCTGTTCTATTGCAATGGTCAGTCCTCAGATACACTAATACCTTCTGTGTTCAAATATGAGAAGGAAAGTACTTTTAGCTGTTCACTTTGCGTTTTAGTATGATTTAATATGAAAAGAGCTAATAAAATTCATTTGTAAATTAACACATCAACTTGTTAGCTTTGGAAATGACATGAGTTTAACAAATGGCCCATAAATATTTGAACTAACATCCTCCCTGATTTAGGCACCAGTGGTCTCTGTGTTCTGCACCACTGTCTTTCTAATGATGAATCAATTGATCTAGAGTCTGAGTAACAAATATGTGAATACTGCTCCACAGGGAATCATATACAGAAAACAAATTTTAGGAATAATCTATGCATATTTCAATTAAAACAAACTTGCATGGCTTTAAGCATTCAATTATTCCAGCAATTGGGAATATAGTACAATAACCTCCAATGGCATAATAAAAATAATTGATCACTTAGAGTCTTGAAATGTAGGATATGAATTGTCAATTCATCTTTTTGGTTTGAACACTGAATCACTGTATTAGGATATCATCTATGCATATCAAGTATTCAGAACATAGGCATATGGAGGTAAATAAAGAGGCATCTGAGCAGTGCCTGAAATTTATTCCATACCAAAAATGCATGAGCTTCTGTCAAACTGTAACCTGTGAAAAGCATTAAATTGATGTTTGGTATAGCTAGATATTCTGTTTTATCTGTTTTCAGGACATGGAGAGCAGAACATTGAGAGGTTAAGATATGAGGTCTCTTAAGACTTATTAACACAAGAAATGGCAGTTGACTGCCTGAAAGAAAAGTAAGAAAGAGTGTAGAAATAATGAAAATAAAGCCCCAGTGAAAAGTTTAGGTCATTTTAGTGAGATGAAAAAACTAATGGGGTTATTGAGTAATATTGATAACTTTGGGTCACTTTGTTATAATAGTTAAAATGTGATCATTTGTCTGTGATTTGTCATTATTTGACTTTGAGTTACATAAAAAATGATCTATGTTAAAAGTAGATTGTTTTCCATTACAAAATTAGAGATTTGAATCCAAATAACTAACACATTACTCTATAATATCAATGATTTAATATACAAATGTTTGTGTGTTTGTAGTAAAATGAAGCATTAGCTGAAGAATAATTCCTGAAGCAATTTGGTTGTAAATATAGAGATTTTCTTTTCTCTAAACCAAGCAGAAAACCTTTGTTAATAATGAATATGTTTTATTAAAAGGAATTTATTTTCCTATGAAGATAGAATTGTAGAGATGAATAATTATTTTTTAATGTAAACTCCAGTGAATTAACTGTCCCTGACATTGTTAGAACATGACCCATTAGGAAGGGTATATATCTTGGTGCTCTCTCTACTGTGCACGAATCACTGAATAGTAATGAAAGGATTAAGTTGAGCCATCATATTTGAAATATATACTGAAAGGAATTGCAGACAAATTTGATGAAACTCTTTTAAAATAAATTGTGTGTGTGTTTGCTTGTGTGTGTGTGTGTATGTGTAATATTGAGCACTCCCCAATAAACTCTTTGAGAAAGGGAACTTATTCATATTGGAGTTTTTCACAGACTCTAGCAAATGTATCACACACAAAATACACAAGTAAAGATTGATCACATTTTGGCATATATAAGGTTTCATTTATAGATGCATGGATTTATACACACATGCTGTTTTAGATTCCTATGCTGCTCAATTAAATTCCAAAAAAAGGATCAGTTAAACTATAGGTATTTATTCACTCATATTTTGAAGCTGAATAAATATCCAAATCAAGGCATGATCAAGATGATGCTTTCTTCCTGAGGATTGTGGCATTCTGGGGCTGGGTGCTGGTAATCATTGGTCATTAACTTGTCATGTGGCAAGGCACATGGTGCTTTCTCCTTGTCCCTTTGTTCTCTTCCAGTTTCTGTTGAATTTCAAATTCATGCTTCCATGCCTTTTTCTCTCCATGTCTGAATTTTATTCTGCTTATTAAGGACTCCAGTAACTGTATTAAGACCCACCTTGACTGAGGTGGGCCACATCTTAACTGAAGTAGCCTCATCAATAAGTCCTACTTCCAATGGATTCATAATCACAGGAATGGATTACATTTAAGAAACTGATTTTTCGGGGTATATACAATTTGAAACCATCACACCTCCTAAAATCTTCACCATGCTTTAGTGTGGTCATTGAGTACAATTGAGGAAAGACTATTGCTATAGTTGTACTATTAACTAATATTTAGTTTATGTCAGTTTTTCCTTTCAAATCAGAGTATATGATTAAGATTGATTACCCTGAAGGTTTTTCATCAATATTAAGACACATATATTAAGATGTCTTTTTTTGTTCTTTTCTTTTTTGAATTTGAAATAATGTAGTAAAAAAAATAAAAACTGAAAAATTAAAAGCTGAAAAAAATATCGAGACCTATTAAACTGATTATGGAGAGTGGATGTGGCTCAAGCAGATGAACACCTCCTTCCCACATGGGAGGTCCCAGGTTCGATTCCCAGTACCTCCTAAAACAAAGCATAAAACAAAAAGTAAACCAATGGAAAAACCAAATCAGGGAAACAGATTGGCTCAGTAGTTGAGCAATGGCTTCCCACATATGAGGTCCTGGGTTAAATCCCTGGCACCAGTACCTAAAAAAGAAACCAAAAACTTGATTATGTTTTATTATTTTTTTTCTACCAGAGATTTTCATTCATTCATTCTAAATATGATGCTTTTTTTGTGTGTTGTTTTAGGAGGTACCAGGGATTGAATTTAAGAGCTTGCACATGGGAAGCAGGCGCTCAACCACTAAGTTACATGCTCCCCTATGATGCTAAAGTTTTAATACTATTTAAAACATCATGACTTTCACACATTATATTTATTCTGGTTCTAATTTTCACATTATTTTTATTTTGCAATTCTATTGAATGTATTCTCATAAAAAAATTTCAAGTAGATTGCATAATCATTTACATTTTAAAAGTCTTATCTAATTGTTCTTTTTACATTAATATGTTCCTGCTTTTCTATCTGTAGGAACAAAAACATGAAACAGTATGCCTGTCTATCATAATCTATTTCAGTTGTCTTTGTCTCAGTTCCACCAGGTATTTGGATGACTCTCTCCTGATTACATTCAGGTTGCTCAAATGTGAACTTATCCTTGAAGAATTTTCTTTAAATTGTTTTTTTAAGAGAGCAGGTCGTACCATCTCCATGGACCCCTTTCACTTAGTTTTTTTCCATAGCAGTTATCACCATATAAATATATGAATTTGGTTGATTATTACCCCCCACCTCACATAATTGAATGTCACTCTTTTAAGATACATCTTCTCACAATTCATCAAAATGCATGGCCCACCACCTGCTCAGAGCCTTTGCACTGGTGTTCCTTCTATATGGAACACTTTCCTCTCACGAATATGTATGGTTTACTTATACCTCTTAAAATCTTTGAATAAATGCCAACTTTTTATTGAGGTCTGCCCTAACCACACCATTTCCAGTTGTTTTGTTATGCTTTTGCCCTCAAATCCCTCACACCCTAATGTGTCGTACATTGTTTCATTTTTAAATATTATTTTTCATATTCTAACATGGTATATCAATTAATTATTTATATTTCTCTGTATTACCCAGTTAGAATATGGGGCCCAAGAGGTTAAAGATCTTTTAGTCTGATTATTGTGTAAACAGTATCTGGTATAGTGTAGATATCCAATGTTTACTGTGTAAACAGTATCTGGTACATTGTAGATGTTCAATAAAATATTTACTGATTAAATGAATAAAAATTAAGTGGCATAATGGAGCAAACACCTCTACTGTGTAAAAACATCAGCAGTACAACACCTCCTGAAATTTCCTAATATATTTGATCATTTCACTTTTGTATAGCAACATTTGAGACTTCCATTCCCAGCATCTATGTTTATGAAAATTCATTATAATTAATCCAAATATTTCAAAAAGAAATTCCAAGTTTAACCTAAAAGAGCCACATTATCTGACAAAACTACTATATAAATATAGAATGTTTAGTAGGTATCAAGTGTTGAACCCAGGCCGCCATACATGGAAAGCAATTGCTCAACCATGGAGCTACATCTGCTCCCCAATGAGATTTGGTTTTGTCCTTTGTTTTTGTTTTGCTTTTAGGAAGTACCAGGGATCAAACCTGGGACCTTGAACATGGGAAGCAGGCACTCAATCACTTGAGCCACATCCACTCCCTTGTATTTTAAATTAATATTCAAAACATAAAAACTGTGTGATGTCTCAATTTGAAAATTAAAAGAAATAAAACTAAACATTTCACTTTAATTTATTCTTGGTCAACTTGGTCAATATGGTCCATATTATATTTAACTCTGGAATTGATGACAACATGAATAGTGCATAGCACTGCATATAAGAAAAACTAACACTCAGATGATTGTTGAAATTATTAAATAGTAAAATTAAAAATGTAAAATATTAGAGGACCAAACTCTATCATCTTTGATCTCCAAAGATATTTTAAATCTATATACAGGTTTTGACTTCTACCATGTCATTATAAGTGGTAAAAGAATTCCCTTTCCACCATAAACAACTCTAAATCTGAAAAAATGCAGAAGAAAACTGTTTACAATCATTGGAAATAGACATAACAGTTCCCTTGTCCATGAGATAATGAAAATGTATGAGATAAGCCTCATGTCTACCCAGCCTTTCTGTACTGCTGGTTGACTGGTGAGATACAGAGAACAAACAAAGAACCAAAGTCTTGAATATTCAAAAAGGCAGAGACTGAGGTTTCTACCAGTTAAAGAAGTTGGAACATTAAAGATAGTGAATCAAAAGGAGTTGCTGCAAATATCAGTACTGATATTCTCTGTAGGTCCTTAGCAGAAAGCCAAGCTATACAGATGGGTAATCAACATGTCTTGACAAGAAAGGCTGCTTCAGGGATGAGCGCAGTATGTATATATCAGTGTTCAGGAAGGGATGCAAGAAACTGGATTTATGACCTAGTCCATATCACAAATATTTTTTATTAACTCAGGAATGAAGTAAAAATGTTAAAAACAAAAGGCTATATCATACAGAAGATTTTCACTGTTCCAAATGTTCCCTGTGTTCCACCCATTCTTCTCTGAAAATAAAGTTTAATATTTTAAAAAAAGGCACACATTAAGCAAAAGGACAATTACCTGTAGTGAATATTATGCCTTAAGACTGAGGACAAAATGAAATATATCTACCTTAAGAAAGAATAATTCAAATCCTGAGATGTTCAAAAGGATTTCCAGGAATTTATTACCAAAACACAATACATATTAAAGAAAGAAAATGTTATATATACTCCCTGCAATATATCATTCATAAAGTAAAGTATATTATAAAAAATTACCAAACATAAGACAAAGCAAAAATGAAAAAAAGTTAAACATATCAATGGAAAATAAAGTTAATTGAAACAGATTTCAAGATGAACCTAAAGTTTGAATTAGCAGCCTAAGACTTTAAAACAATTTTAAACATAGGTTTAAAAAGTTAAGGAAAAGATGATCCAATGAGGAAATATATGAGAAATCACAACAGAAAAAAGGAGATTAAAATAAAAATGAATTAAATAGAAATTCTAGAGAGGAAAAGTAAAATATTTGATAATGATAAGTTTGTCAGAAGGACTGAACATCAATTGAAGGCTATTGAAGAGAGCACCAATGAACTTTAAACCAGATCAATAATTGTTTTTCAAACTGAAGAGCTAAGAAAAAACAACAAAAAGAGTAAAACTATTTAAATAAACAAGAGCAGAACCCACCTGGATCAAACATTTGAATAAAAATTGACTGAGATTTTATAATATTTGGAAAAAATCATAAATTACAGATCTAAGAAATTCTGAAAATCTCGGCAAAATTAATACAATACATAAACATACACACACCACTCTCCTCCTACCATACAGAAGCACATCATAATCATGGTACAGAAAATGAAAGAAAGAAAGGAACACTTCAAAGCACCCAAAAATGCGACAGGAATTTCACATAAAATGGCAGGGTTGGGGATAGAGGTGGGAATGTTAGGGTGAGTGGGTAGTGGGGAACATATTAATTATGACTGGATTCCCAAAAAGAAGCAATAAAACTAGAAAAAGAAATATCTACAAAGTCGAAAGGGCATAAAGAAATATAATTCTATATCTTGTGAAAATTTTTGTGAAACTCAAGTGTGCTATGGAGATATTTAAGATAAATGAAAAATCAGAACATTTGTGACTAAAATTGCTGCAGTAGAAGAAAAGCTAAGGAGTTTGCCAACCCTAAAGAAATGGAATTTACAAAGAGAAACAACATGGAAGCCCTCAGGAGGTATATCATAGGCACCCTACAACACTAAGCTAACCTGCAATTTCAAGAGCAAAGTCTTATAAGCATAGTAATCAGAATCAAGGGTCCACAAATGCACCATCCTTCTTCACTAGTCATTGCCCCTACACTTGGGGGATTGTCATGTTCCATTAGAGAATGTGTCAGAGCTCCCCCAGATGGGAAATCATTGTTCTTTCAGTTACTGTGTGAATCTCTACCCACTGTGACCATGCCCCATGAACATTTGGACACATTTATATACTTTATATGTATTCCCAGTTGAACTTCCTCCCATGTATCCCCCATCACTGACACCCCACACTAATGATCCTCCCCTGCCACACTTGTAACCCTTCCTTGGTCCAAAAGTTTTTCAAAAAGGAAGTCATGAATAACACCAAATACAATTAACAGGAATAAGAAATAATAGCGATAGGTTTAAACATAAGAAATAGCATACATAAAAATTTAGAAAAAACAAATAAAAATTTAAAAATTGGGATATTAAAAAATTAATGAAAAATATTTTTAAAATGTTTTGATGTTTTTCCTTTCATCACTGTAATATCTGTTGTCCTGTATGTACAGTGACATTTTCTTCCATTTCTTCCTCAATTTCTTACTTTTTTTCATTTTGTCTTCAAAGAAGTTTTAGGTCACACTAAACTCACATACAGAATATAGGGGACTCCTATATATGCAACATCCTCCCCCTTTTCCCCCTTCCCATATTAATAACCTTTTTACATGTGGATGGTACATTTGTTACAACTGATGAACAAAAATTGAAACATAACTACTAATCATGGTCAATGGTTTACTATGGTTTACATTTTAGACCATACACATTCTAAATTTCTGCTGAAATTTAACAAGGCCTGTATCCAACATTGCCAGATCATGCAGAATACTCCCATTGCCCCATAAATACCTCCTTTTCAATTTCTTCTACTGCTCCCTTCCTTTACCCTTGGGGCCCATGGCTACCACCAGGCTTCACTCCTTGAAGGACAAGATTCATAGTTACTTGCAACAACACTGAGTGCTTGACACACTGGTCTGTCCTCCCTCATTAGAAACTGTCCATGCTCTCAAGAGACACCCAACCCTCTGTTTGAGAACATACTATGCCTCCCCAGGATAGGGGTCCAACTCATTCCTGCTAATTATGTTGGTCTCCACCCACTGATACAACACGCTATGACAAAATGATTACTCACAAATTATCTAGAAGACTCCCCCAAGTGTGCCCTGTCCCATACACTCCCAATCCAATGCCCTAAACCAGGAACTGATCTTTGTCATATTGCCAAAAGAGCTTTCCCAACATTGAAGTTTCAACCATATAATCACCAATTCCCAGTGTTCAAATGCTTCCTCCTCCAAAACTGCCCAGTTCCATGGACCATCCAAACCACCCTTCCCACCATACCCCCCTGTCAAACTTGCACCACAAAACCCAATGTTATCACCACACCCCTGTCATATCCCTTCAGTGCACAACTACTCACTTGAAACTTATCATAGATTTTGTCCATATGAACATTGGCTCACAACCTTCTTCTCCCTTTCTATTTCCTCTAAACCTATCTTCCAGACAATAGCTATCTGGGTTTGCTCAATTTGATTAATTCATATCAGAGGGGTCTTGTAATATTTGTCCTTCAACGTCTGGCTTGCTTCACTCAACATAAGGTCCTCAAGATTCATCCATGTTATCCCATGTGTTAGTACTGTATTCCTTCTAATAGCTAAGTAACATTCCATTGTATGTACATACCACATTTTGTTCATCCATTCTTCTGTTGATGGGCATTTGGATTGATTCCACCTTTTGGCAATGGTGAATAATGCCTCTATGAACATTGGTGTGCTTATATCTGTTCATGTACTTGCTTTCAGTTCTTCTGGATATATACCCAGCAGTGGAATTGCTGGATCATATAGCAGATCTATAGTTAGTTTTATGAGGAACCGCCAAACTGTCGTCCACAATGGCTGTACTATTCTACATTCTCACCAGCAGTGGATGAGGGTTCCCATTCCTCCTCATCCTCACCAACACTTGTAGTTCTCTGTTTTTTAATGACTGCCCATCTAATGGCTGTAAGATGATATTTCATTTTAGTTTTGAATTGCATTTCCCTAACAGCTAGTGATGTTGAGCATCTTTACATGTGTTTAATAGCCATTTGTATTTCTTCTGAGAAAAAGTGTCTGTTTCAAATCACTTGCCCATTTTCTAAATGGATTGTTTGTCCTTTTTTTTTTTTTTTGAGATATAAGATTTCTTTATATATGCTGAATATTAGGCTCCTATCAAATATATAGTTACCAAATATTTTCTCCCATTGGTTAAGCTGTCTTTTCACTTTCTTAGTGGGATTCCTCCAATTTCATTTTTCTTTTTCAATATGTCTTTGGCTATTCAGGGACTCTTGCCCTTCCAAATAAATTTCATAGTTTGCTTTTCTGAATAGGTAAAAAATGCTGTGCTGATTTTTATTGGAATTGCAATAAGTCTGTAGGTAAGTTTGGGTAGGATAGACATCTTAATAAAGTTTAGTTTTCTCATCCATTAGCAGGGAATATTTTTCCATTTATTTAAGTCTGATTTCCTTTAACAGCGTTGTGCAGTTTTCTATATATAAGTCATTTACATCTTTAGTTACTTTTATTCCTAGATACTTGATTCTTTTAGTTCATATTGTAAATGGGATTTTTTTTCTTGGTTTCCTCCTCAGATTGGTCATTATTGGTGTACAGAAATGCTACTGATTTTGGTGTATTGATTTTATAACCTGCAACTTTACTGAACTCATTTATAAGCCCTAGAAGATCCATTGTAGATTTCTCAGGGCTTTTTTATGTATAAGATCATGTCATCTGCAAATAATGAAATTTTGACCTCTTCCTTTCCAATTTGGATGCCTTTTATATCTTTTACTTGCCTAAGTGCTTAAGCAATTACTTCTAACACACTGTTAATTAAGAGCAGTGATAGTGGGCATCCTTGCCTTCTTCCCAACCATAGAGGGAAAGCTTTTAGGATTTTACCATTGTATATGATGTCCAATGTGGGTTTTTCATATATACCCTTTATGATGTTAGGAATTTCCTTCTATTCCTATCCTGTGCAGTGTTTTTATCAGGAAAGTATGCTGTATTTTTTTTCAATCTTTTTTTCTGCATCTATAGAGATGATCATGTGATTTCTTTCTTTTTGATTTGTTTATGTGGTGTATTATGATTGATTTTCTTAAGTTGAACCATGCTTGCATACCAGGGAGGAAACCTAATTGGTCGTGGTGTAAAATTCATTTCATGTGTTGTTGAATACGTTTAGCAAGTATTTTGTTGAGGATTTTAGCATCTAGTTTCTTTAGAGAGGTTGCTCTATAATAGTCCTTTCTTTTGATGTCTTTGTTTGGCTTTGGCATTAGGGTAGCATTGGCAACATAGAATGAATTAGACAATGTTCTTTCTACTTTTATTTTTGGGAAGATTTTAATTAAGTTTTGTGTTAGTTCTTTGTGGAATGTTTGGTAGAATTAACCTGTGAAGACATCTAGTCTTGGGTTCTTCTTATTTGGGAGGTATTTGATGACATATTTAATCTCATTACTTGTGACTGGTCTGTTGAGGTCATCAATTTCTTCTTTCATCAGTGTAAGCTGCCTGTGTGTTTCTAGGACTTTGTCCATTTTCTCTAAATTGTCATTATTGTTGGCATATGATTTTTCAAAGTATTGTCTTATGATATTCTTTATTTCGGTACCCAGCAGTGGAATTGCTCAATCACATGGCCATTCTATATTTAGTTTTGAGGAAACACCAAAGTGTCCTCCACAATGGCTGGACAATTCTACATTCCCACCAGCAGTGGTTGATGGTTCCCATTCTCCTCATCCTCTCCAACAATTATAGTCTTCTGTTTTTTAATACTGCCAGTCTAATGTGTGTAAGATGCTATCTCATTGTAGTTTTGAATAGCATTTCCTTAATAGCTAGTGATATTGAGCATCTTTTCATGTGCTTGTTAACCATTTATATCTCTTCCTTGGAGAAGTATCTTTTCAAGTCGCTTGCCCATTTAAAAAAAATTTTTTTTTTCGATTTTCAAGCTGTAGAATTTCTTTATATATACTAGATATTAGGCTCCTAACAAATATATGGTTGCCAGATATCTTTTCCTATTGAGTAGGCTGCTTTTTTACTTTCTTGATAACCTCCTTTTAGGTGCAAGTGTTTTTAATTTTGAGGAGATCCCATTTATCTATTTTTTGTTTCACTGCTCGTGCTTTGGGTGTGAAGTTCATGAAATCATTTCCTATTACAAGGTCCTGTAGATGCTTCCTTACATTAACTTCCAAGGACTTTATGGTCTTGGGTCTTATATTTAGATCTTTGATCCATTTTGATTTGAATTTTGTATAAGGTGTGAGATGGTTTTCCTCTCTCATTCTTTGGATATGGATATCTAGTTCTCCAACCACAATTTGTTGAAGAGGCCATTCTCTCCCAGTTGAGTAGGCTTGGTGGCCTTGTCAAATATCTGATGACTCTATATGCATGGATCTCTAACAGACCTGTCAGTTCAGTTCCATAGGTCAGTATGCTTATCCTTGTACCAATACCATGTAGTTTTCACCACTGTAGCATTGTAGTATATTTTAAAGTTAGGTAGTATGATTCCTCCAATTTCATTTTTATTTTAATGTATGTCTTTGTCTATTTTGGACCTCTTGCCCTTCCAAATAAATTTCATAATTTGTTTTTCCAATTCACTAAAAATGTTGAATTCATTTTTATTGGGATTGCATTAAATATGCAGATCAGTTTGGGTAGGATAGACATCTTAATGGTGTTTAATCTTCTTATCCATGATCAAGAAATACATTTATTTAAGTCTTCTTTGATTTCCTTTAACAATATTCTGCATTTTTTGTATGTGTATAAGTCATTTACATCTTTAGTTAAATTTATTCCTAGGTGTTTGATTCATTTAGTTACTATTGTAAATGGATTTTTTTTTTTAATTTCCTCCTCAGATTGCTAACAATTGGTGTACAAAAAAAATCTACTGATTTTTGTGCATTGGTCTTATAGCCTGCAACATCACTAAACTCATTTATAAGTTCTAGAAGCTTTGTTATAGATTTCCCAGGGCTTTCTATTATAAAGGAACATGTCTTCTGCAAATATTCATTTTTCACTTCTTCCATTCCAATTTGGATGCCTTTTATATCTTTTTGTTGCCTCGGTGCTCAAGCAAGTACTTCTAAGATAATGTTACATGGAAGCAGTGATAGTTGGCATACTTGTCTTTTTCTTGAACTTAGTAGGAATGCTTTTAGTATTTCACCATTGTATATGATGTTAGCTGTTGGTTTTTCATATATAACCTTTATCATGTTCATAAAGTTTCCTTATATTCCTATCATTTGCAGTATTTTTTCACAGGAAAGGGTGCTGTATTTTGTTGAATGTTTTTTCTGCATCTATAGAGATGATCATATGATTTTTTTCTTTTGATTTCTTCATGATGTGATTGATTTTCTTATGTTGAACTTTCTTTGCACACCAGGAATGAAGTCCACTTGGTCCTGGTGTATACTTTGTTTGATGTGTTGTTGAATATGTTTAGCCAGTATTTTGTTGTGGATTTTGGCATCTAGGTTCATTAGAGAAATTGGTCTGTAATTTTCCTTTCTTGTGGCATCTTTGTTTGGTTTTCATATTAGAATAATGTAGGCATCATAGAATGAGTTAGGCAATGTTTGTTTTACTTCTATTTTTTGGAAGTGTTTAAGCATGATTGGTGTTAATTCTTTCCAGAATATTTGATAGAATTCATTTGTGAAGCTGTCTGGTCCTGGGCTCTTCTTAGTTGGGAGGTTTTTGATGACAGATTCTAAATCTTTACTTGTAATTGGTCTGTTGAGTTCACCAATTTTTTTTTTCATCAATGTAGGCTGCTTGTTAGTTTCTAGGAATTTGTCTGATTTCCCTAAATTATCCTTCTTGCTGGCATATGAGTTTTCAAAGTATTCTGTTATGATACTTTGTATTTCTGTGGGGTTGGTGGTGATATCAACTTCCTCATTTTTTATTTTATGTATTTACACATTCTCTCTTTTGTTCTTTGTTAGTCTAGATAAAGTTTTGTCAATTTTATTGTTCTTCTCAAAGAATCAGCTTTTGGTTTTGTTTGTATTTTTCAGTGCTTTCTTATTTTTTATTTCATTTAGTTCTAATCTAATCTTATTGCTTTCTTCTTTCTACTTCCTTTGGGTTCAATTTACTATTCTTTTTATAATTCCTCCAGGTGTGCAATTAGTTCTTTGATTTTAGGTCTTTCTTCTTTTTTGATATAACCATTTATGGCTGTGTATTACCCTTTCACTACAGCTTTTGCTGCATCCCATTGGTTTTAAAATGTTATTTCATTTTCATTCATTTCAAGGTAATTACTGATTTCTCTTGAGATTTCATCCTTGACCCAATGTTTGTCTAAGAGTGTGTTGTTTAATTTCCATATTTTTGCGCCTAATCTGGTTCTCTGGTGCTTACTGATTTTCAGCTTCATTCTGTTGTGGTCAGAGAAATTGCTTTGTATAGTCTCAATCTTTCTAAATACATTTAGAATTTTTCTGTGGTTTAGTATGTGGTCTATTTTGGAGAATGATCCATGTGCACTCAAGAAGAATGTATAGCCACTGTATTTAGTTGTAGTTTTCTTTGTATATCTATTAGATACCGATCCTTTTATGTATCGTTCAAAGTCTTAGTTTCTTTATTGATTCTCTGTTGAGATATTCAATCTAATGGTGATAGTGGTGTATTAAAGTCCCTCATTGTCAATTTAGAGTCATCTATTTCTCCACTTAGTTTCTCTAGTTTGGCTCATGTATTTTGAGGCACCTAAGATAATATGTGCTTATGTGCTTCCATTGTATTTTTGATTTCTTGGATTGTGCCATTCATCATCATATCCATTACCTTTTTATGTATGTTTAAAATTTTTCAATAAGTTCTTCCAGGGTCTTCTTAATGTCCTTAATTTATTCCTTCACTTCATTAAGTTGGTCCATGATATTTGTTTGGACAGCTTTGATTAAGTGAATATTTTGTGAATATTTTGAACTCATTTTTTAATGCCAGCTTTGCTGTTTAGAGAATTCTTGGATGCAAGTTTTTTTTCTATCAGTTCCTTAACAATGTAATACCACTGTTCTATATTCTGCACCTCTTCCTGATTTTCAGTTTGTTCATTGGATTGGGCCATGTCTTCTTGTTTCTTCATATGGTTTGTAATTTTTGTTGCTGTCTGGTCATCATCTTACCTTGATGGATTTATTTAGTTGTTTAGCTTCTCACTGTACTCTAGGGTTTTATTTAGTTGCTCTTTGTGTGCATGTGTTATAAGTTTCCTTTTATTCTATTTCCTTGCTGTTCTCTATGTTCCTTTGAAGGAAAAACTTAGGGCCAGAGAAAATGAAAGATGTAAGAAAAGGAAAAGGATAATAATAATATTATTATTAAAAGTTAGAAGATGGTAAGGGTGCAAGATGGCATTGGTTTAGGTGGGCACTATTATCTCACTCTAGGAGGATGGCTGATTGGGGACAGTATCCTGCCTGAATGGTCTGTTCTGGGGGATCATGGAGTGAAAACCTTGGGAATATCGATCTGGAGGGAGCTGGATGACAAGGTCGATTGCTAAGGAAAGAATCTTGAGTTTTCCCTGGTTGTGGTAGTGGACACGGATGGCTGAGCCCCACCCTCAAGGAAAAAGGCTGGGATGAGCACCGACTCCCACCAGCAACCCGGTGAGAGGGAGTGTTCTCCGAGTGTGGGAGGGTTATGGTAGAGGGTTGAGAGGGGTTTCTTTTCTCTTGGTTTGGCTGCCTGGAACCCCTTGCATCTTTGGGGAGCAAAATAGCTGGCTTGATGCAGGACCAGGCTGAGGGGAGAGGCAAATCTTCTCAGGAAGTCTGATTTACCTAGCTACCCAGGGATATGCCCTGAATCCTGCTGGCAACCCGGTGAGAGGAGCATTCTCTGAGAGTGGGAAGGTTCTGACAGAAGGTGGAGAAAGGTTTTATTTCTGTGGGTTTGGTTGCCTGGAAGCCCTCACAACTTTGGGGAGCAAATCAGCTGGATTGAAGTGGCACCAGGCTGAAGGGAGAGGCAAATCTGCTGAGGAAGTCTGATTTATCTAATAGTACTGTGATATAGAGGCTTGGCTTAGGAGGGGGTGGATTCAGCCAATTTTATGTTTCTGTGCTTACAAGTATCAGAGCTTGAGCTCCCCAGGGGAGGCCAGGCAGTGGGAAGTGCTTGATAAGTTTCAACAAACCTATTTAAAAACCTATTTAGGGTACCCTCGGCAAAGGGGGTGGTCTAGAAGAGGCCTTCTTTTTGGGTCCCTTATTTCACCAAAAAGAAAAAAAAAGACAGTCACTTAAAAAATTTTTTTTAACTTAGTTTAAATGCTAAAATCTGCATCAAAACATGCTGGGTAATTGATTGATGAACACAATCAGGTGGAGAGGCTCCACAAGGGCCCAAGAAGGAACACTGCTCTTTCTTAGCTTTGTTTGACTGCTTGTTTGTGTGGTTGTTTGGTTTTTCTTTGTTTGTTTGTTGTCTCTTGCTTTTCTTTCCTCTTCCCCACCCCTCCACTTTTCTTTATTTTCTTTTCTCTTTTTTAAATTAGGTGCTGCTAGGTGTGTCTTCTTTGCTGTGCTTCTTCTTCAGTGATTTCCTATTCTCTGTTTACATTGATTTTCTCTCCTAATGCTATCTCTTTTCCTTCCTTCATCTTTCTACCTTCTGCTTTCTGCTGTGGTTTTTCCATACCATATTTTCTCATTACGCAACTTAAAGGGTGTCAATTTCTCTGGTAACTATTCTGTTTTCTTCTTTTCATATTATTATTAACTTTTTTTCTTTCAGCCATTTCTTTACTCTTTCTCTCTCTGCTCATCACTCTGGCCTTCAAATTATTATAAATATTTTCCTCTATTTGGTTTCTCAGTCCATTTTAGGCACTCCATTTTTTTCCCCTATTACTCTACACTGTGTAAATGAATTAAATATTCATTTTACTAAGTCATATTTGGCCCATCTTCTAAATTTTATCAAAGTTACTGTTACCCTCCTTCCTTCCTCACCTCTTTCAATTCCTCTGGCCCTAATCTTTTGCCCTCAAGGGAACATAGAAAGAATAAGGAAATAAAATAAGCAGAACAAAGTGTCAAAGAGAAAACTTAACACACACACAATACCACTGGCTAAATAAAGCTCTAGAGCAGAGAGAGAAGCAAATCAACTGAATAAACCCATCAAGAGAAATGATGACAAGAGGGCAACAAAAAATTATAAACCATTTTGAGAAACAGGAAGATATGGACCCATCCAAGGGAAAAAAAAAACAGGAAGAGATGCAGGACATCGAACAACTAATCAAAGCTGTACAAACAAATATCATGAACCAACTTAATGAAGTGAAGAAAGAGATTAAGGATATTAAAAAGACACTGGGAGAACATCCTGAAGAAATTGTAAACATACTTAAAAAAATAGTGTATATGATAGTGAGCAATGGCACAATCCAAGAATTCAAAAAGATGCTGGATTCACATAACAGCAGATTTGAACAGGCAGAAGAAAGAATTTGTGCTGTGGAAGAGAGTACATCTGAAATCAAACAGATAGAAGAACAGATAGATAAAAAGAAAGAAAAAATCCAGCAGAGACTTAAGGATTTAAATGACAACACAAAAATGAACAAACATATGAATTAGATGCATACCAGAAGGAGAAGAAAAGGGAAAGGGAACGGAAGGAGTGTTGAAGGAAATAATGGCTGAAATATTCCCAACCCTATTGAGGAAGATGGATGCACATTCCCAGAAGCACAGCGCACACTAAACAGTGCAAATCCCAACAGACCAACTCTAAGACATATACTTGGCAAAATGTCCAATGCTCAAGACATAGAGAAAAAACTCAAGGCAGCAAGAGAAAAGAAAACCATCACATACAAGGTAAGCACAATAAGATTAAGTGCTGATTTTTCATCTGAAACCATGGAGGCAAGAGGACAGTGGTATGACATAGTCAAAGTACTAAAAGAAAAATCTTCAAATCACAAATTTTCTACCCAGCAAAACTGTCATTCAAAAATTATGGAGAGTTCAAAATATTCACAAATAAACAGAAATTAAGACCCTATGCCAAAAAGAAACCTGCCCTTCAAGAAATACTAAAGGAAGTTCTACAGTTTGAAAGGAAAAAACAAGGGAGAGAGAGTTGGAGGAGAGTGTAAGACAAATAAAAAGACAAAAAGAGAAATAAAAACAAAATATGATATACATAAACTCAAAGAAAATATGACTCAGGCAAGAAATTCTTTGACAGTAATAACACTGAATGTTACTGGATTAAACTCGCCAGTCAAGAGACACAAATTGGCAGATTAGATAAGGAAATATCATCTATCTATACGCTGTCAAAAAGAAACCCACCTTCGACCCAGGGATTCAACGAGGCTGAAAGTGAATGGCTGGAAAACAATTTTAGAAGCAAACAATAATCAAAAGCGGGCAGGAGTAGGTATCCTAATATCAGACCAAATAGACTTTAAATGCAAAACTGTTGTAAGAGACAAAGATGGACACTATATATTAGTAAAATGTGTAATCTCTCAAGAAGAGAGAGCATCATAAACATTTATGCACCTAAGCAAGGGGGCCTGAAAATACATGAGGCAAACTAGTGGAGAAATAAATGCCTCTACAATTATAGTGGGGGACTTCGAATAATACAAAGACTCTGAATAATACATTGAAGGACCTGGACCTAATAAACATATACAGAGCACTACACCCAAATACAGCAGTATATACATTCTTCTCGAGTGCACATAGATAATACTCCAAGATAGACCACATGCTAGGCCACAGAACAACTCTAAATGAATTCAGAAAGATTGAGATTATACAAAGTAATTTACTGACCACAATGTAATGAAATTGGAAATCATTAAGGGCCAGAAAACCAGATTAGACACAAAATATGGAAGTTAAACAATACACTCTTAGACAAACAGTGTGTCAAGGAGGAAATCTCAAAAAAAAAAAATCAGTAACTACCTTGAACCTAATGAAATAACAACACAACATATCAAAACCTATGTGATGCAGCCAAAGCTTTCCTGAGAGGGAAGTTCATGGCCATAAATACATATGTTAAAAAAGAAGAAAGAGCTAAAATTGAAGACCTACCTGCACACCGGGTGGAATTGGAAAAACAACCATAAACTAAACCTAAAGGAAGTAGAAAGAAGGAAATTAACAAAGATTACAGCAGAAATAAATTAAATAGATAATAAGAAATTACTAGACAAAATAAACAAAACCAAAAGCTGGTTCTTCGAGAAGATCAATAAAATTGACAAGCCCTCAGTGAGATTAACAAAGAAAAAGAGAGAGTAGATGCAAATACACAAAATAAGGAATGAGGAAGTGGATATCACTATTGACCCTGCAGAAATAAAGAATATCATAAAAGGACATTTTGAAAAATTATATTGCAACAAGTATGATAATTTAGAGTAAGTGGACAAATTCCTAGAAACTCAAAAACAGTCTACATTATTGAAAAAAGAATTTGATGAACTCAACAGTCCAATTACAAGTAAAGAAATAGACTCAGTCATTGAAAACCTTCCAACTAAGAAGATCCCAGGACCAGACGACTTCTTAGCTGAATTCTACAAAACATTCTGGAAAGGGCTAACACCAATCCTCCTTAAGATCTTCCAAAGAATAAAAGTAAAAGGAACATTGCCTAACTCATTCTATGTTGCCAATATTACCTTAATACCAAGGCCAAAGAAAGATCCCACAAAAAAGGAAAATTACAAACCAATTTCTCTAATGAACTTAGATGCTAAAATCCTCAACAAAATTCTTGCTAATCACATTCAACACATTATCAAAAGAATTATGCATCACGATCAAGTGGGTTCCATCCTGGGTATGTAAGGATGTTTCAACATAAGAAAATCAATCACTGTAATACACCACATAAACAGATTGAAAGAAAAAGATCACATGATCATATCTATAGATGCAGAAAAAGCATTAGACAAAATACAGCATCCTTTCCTGTTAAAAACCCTGCAAAAGATAAAAATAGAAGGAAACTTTCTGATAAAGGATATGTATGAAAAACCTAAAGCTAACATCATATTCAATGGTGAAATACTAAAAGCATTTCCTCTGAGATCGGGAACAAGGCAAGGATGCCCACTATAACAACTCTTATTTAATATTGTCTTAAAAGTACTTGCTTGAGCACTGAGGAAAGAAAAAGATATAAAAGGCATCCAAACTGGAAAAGAAGAAGTAAAAATTTCATTATTAGCAGATGACATGATCCTATACATAGAAAGCCCTGAGAAATCTACAACAAAATTCTAGAACTTATAAAGGAGATCAGTAATGTTGCAGGCTATAAGATCAATGCTTAAAAATCAACAGCATTTTGTACACCAATAATGAGCAATCTGAGGAGGAAATACCATTTACAATAATAACTAAAAGAATCAAATACCTAGGAATAAATTTAACTAAAGATGCAAAGGACTTATATACAGAAAGCTACACAACACTGTTAGAGGAAATCAAAGATGACTTAAATAAATGGAAGAATATTCCCTGTTCATGGGCAGGAAGACTAAACATCATCAAGATATCTATCCTACCCAAACTAATCTACAGTTTTAATGCAACCCCAATAAAAATCAACCCTGTATATTTTAGGGAACTGGAAAAACTAACTACAAAATTTATTTGGAAGGGTAAGAGGTGCTGAATTGCCAAAGACAAATGAAGTTGGAGGTATCACTTTGTCTGACTTTAAAACATACTACAAAGTTACCGTGGTCAAAACTGCATGATTTGGCACAAGGATAGACATACTGACCAATGAAACCGAATTGAGAGTTCTGATATAAATCCTCACATATACAGCCATCTAATATTTGACAAGGCTATCAAACCCTTTCAGTTGGGAGAGAATGGTCTCTTCAACAAGTGGTGCTTGGAGAACTGGATATCCATATCCAAAGGAATGAGAGAGGAACACCATCTCACAACTTAACTCAAGATGGATCAAAGATCTAAGTATTAGAGCCAAGATCATAAAAACCTTAGAAGATAATGTAGGGAAGCCTCTACAGGACCTTGTAATAGGAAATGGTTTCATAAACTTCAAACCCAAACACCAGCAGCAAAAGAAGTAAAATAGATAAATGGGATGTCCTCCAAATTAACAACTTCTGCACTTCAAATTTTATTATCAAGAAAATAAAAAGGCAGCTTACTGAATGCGAGAAAACATTTGCTAACCATATATCTGATAGGAGCCTAATATTCTGCATATTTAAAGAAATCCTACACCTCAAAAATGAAAGGACAAACAACCCATTTAAAAAATGAGCAAGTGACCTAAAAAGACACTTTTCCAAGGAAGAAATACAAGTGGCTTAAAACCACATGAAAAAATGCTCGACATTGCTAGCTATTAGGGAAATGCAAATCACAACTGCAATGAGATATCATCTTATACCCATTAGAATGGCGGGTATTAAAAAACAGCAAACTATAAGTGTTGGAGAGGATGTGGAGGAATGGGAACCCTCACCCACTGCTGGTAGGATTGTGGAATGATCCAGCCACTGTGGAGGACAGTTTGGCAGTTCCTCAACAAACTAACTATTGACCTTCTGTATGATCCAGCAATTCCACTGCTGGGTATATACCCAGAAGAATTGAAAGTGAAGACATGCATAGATATATGCACACTTTGCCAAAAGTTGGAATCATCCCCGGTGCCCATCAACAGATGAATGGATAAACAAAATGTGGTACACACATACAATGGAATATTACTCAGCTGTAAGAAGGAATAAAGTGCTAACATATGGAATAACATGGATGAATCTTGAAGACCTTATATGGAGTGAAGCAAGCCAAGCAATGAAGGATGAACAGTACATGCCCTCACTGATATGAATTGAGGAAAGTGAGCAGTCTCTGTGACTCATTTTCTGAAAGATAGGTTTACAAGATAGAGAAAGAGAAGAGAGGTTTTGAGCCATCACCCATATGGACATAATCTATGGTAAAGTGATAGAGTATATTTGCATACAGAAGGGATAGGACAGGTGGGTAGTGATATTACTGGGTCTGGTGGTGCAGGGTTGACAGGTGGGTAGATTAGGAATGGTGGGTTAGAATACCAGAATACTGGAGGGATAGATGGGAGAGGGACCAGGTGAGCACAGGATTTGTGGGTATGAGGTTGAAAGTGCATGGTGGGAATGCTCTCATGGCTATATGACTAGGAAGAGTTACTGGTTTAGGGTGTTGGTTGGGGGGGCATTCGGGACATGGCACATCTGGAGCAGGTTTCTAGGGAGTGGGTGAGTTTTCATCCTTTCTTAATGTGTTGTATCAGTGGGTGGAGACTCACACAATGAGCAGGAAGGAGATGGACCCCCATCTTTGGGAGGACTGATTTACCCAGAAACAACAGGTGGGTGTCTCTTATGAGCAAGGATGGTTCCTAATAGGGGAGGACAAAGCAGCATCTTAAGACCTCTTGTTGCATTTACCTATGAATCTTGTTATCCAATGATTTAAGCCAGGGGGTCCTCATGGGACCCCAGGGAATGGGGAGGGAGGAACAGAATAGATCAAACAGGGGATATATAGTGGTCAGGGGAAATGTTTTTCATTACTTTACAGTGATGGACACAGGACATGGTAAATATCATCAAATATTATTAAATTGTACAGTCTAAAATGTAAACCATACTGTAAACCATTGACAATATTTAGTAGCTATGTTTCACTATCTGTATAACAGTTACAACAATGCTACCATCCACATTCAAAAAAGTTTTAATATGGGGTGAGAAAAGGGGGAGGAGGTTGGATATATGAGAGTCTCTTGTATTCTGTGTGTAACTTTGCTGCGAACTAAAATGTCTTTTAAAATTAAATGAAGAAATTGGGAGACACTGGGGAGTAAGAGGGAGAACATGCTATGGTACAAACTGGACACCCAATATTGCAGTGATACGAGAAAAAATGTCAAAAATTTAAAAAAAAAAATTTTTTTCATGTTTTGAATATCCCAATCTTTAATTTAATTTTATTTTTAGTGTGTGTGTTTTTTTTTAAGTTTCCATGTATTTTACCTCTTACATTTAAACTTATTATTATTATTTCATTTTCCTATTAATTGTATTTGGCTATTATATGGGCTTCATCTTTAAAGAAGCTTTGGATCACAGAAGGGTTTCAACAGAGGCAGGAGAGGATCATTGGTGGGGGATGTCAGGGATGGGGGCTTCATGGGAGGAAGTTCACCTGAACATACATAAAAGATATATAAAACTGTTCAAATGATCATGGGGTGGGGCATGGTCACAGTGGGTGGAGAATCATTCAATAAATAAGAGAATACTGAATTCCCAGCCTGGACAGTTCTGCCACATTCTCCAAGGGAGGAGCAACAGTCTCCCAAGTGCAGGGGCAGTATCTGGCTAAGGAGGATGATCCACTGATGGGTTCTTGTTATTGATGACTAGCCTTAGGAATATTTGCTCTTGAAATTGCAACTTAGCCTAAAGTTATGGGGTGCCTAAGGGTTGCCACCTGAGATCCTCATTGTTGCTCAAATGTGGCCTCTCTCTAAGCCAAATAGAGCATGTGAATGAATTAACTTCCTCCCAACATGAGACATGACTCTTGGGGATGAGCATCTCTGGCAACAAGTGATTACTACCTAGTGCCAACTGGCAATACAACTGGAAAAAAACTTGAATAAAAGGGGGAAAAGGTAGACAAATGATTTCATATGGCTAAGAGACTTCAAAATGAGTTGGGAGGTCATCTCAGGGGTAATGCTTACTCACACCTCAGTAAGATGTCATAGAACACCAAAGTGGATAATACCCACAATAGAGGGGCCCCTGAGGGCTCTGGAGACACCCAGGTCCTATACAAGGGGGGATAGCTCCAGAGATTGATGCCTTATCAGTGGGCTTTACTTTGGATTCTGTGCTCCTGAGAGTGACAGAGTTAGACTCAAATAAGTCCTCCCTGTATATGCTCCATCAGTCCCTTATATTCAAACCTATATGAGTTGCTGGAGTTTGCAGGTATACTTACAGAGACTGGAGCCTTTGGCATGCCCAAGTGCCAGCTGGGTCTGGAATCTTGGTGGAGCTACAACTCCTACTCTACAGCTCAATGGACTCATCCAAGTTACCTGCTGGGGAAATGATGATGGATAAGGCCATCCCTAAGAATAGAGAGAGTCTGCATCTGCAGGCAGGATAATCCCATCCATCCTATCCATAGGATATAAGCCTTTTCTTACTTGGAGGTGGAGTAGACATCACCATCCCAGAATCCTCAGAATTGGGGGAAGAGCTATGTACTAGAATATACTTACTGGTATTCTGTTGTAGACATATTGTGATTCAAGCAATGGAAGAAATTATGACATTGATGTGGATCCAGTGGCCTGGACTCTTTGGGAGCAACGAGAGGGAAAAGCAGTTTTAATATAGGGGATTTTTTGGGACATGGGAATTATCCCGAGTGACATTACAATGACAGATATGGGCCATTTTACATTAGCATATAACATGCAGAACTGTGTGGGAGAGAGGGTGGTCTATAATGTGAACTATGGTCCATGCTTAGTGGCAAAGCCCCAGGATGTATATATCCATTGAAGTTGATGTGCCACACTAATGAAAGATGTTTATGTGGGAGCTTGTGGGAGGTGTGGGAGGTGGTGAACATGGGAATCCCTGTAATTTTTGTGTAACATTTATGTAATCTTAAAAAAAAAAAAAGAGTATGTTTCCCAAATACTGCAAACTTCCATATTCACCATTAATGAATTACTTATTTTTTTATAAATCACAAGCATAATTTAAGGCAAATCATATTTGGGTTCAATTTTTTTTTAACGCCATTAATGATAGGTGGTAGTTTTAGTTGCATTGTTTCAATTTTCTTAAATGGTAACTTAAAATGATTTTCATTTGTTGACTGTGAAAAAAGAAAGTTAGAAGATGAACCATACATGGCCTAGGAAAATGAATATTTAACTCGTGAAAGCAGTGTAATGTAGTGGGAATAAAAAAAGTATGGAAATGGGAAACCAAATAGAGAAAAATATATAGAATGAATTAGAAGCCCAGAATGAAGAGCAGAGAAGGAAAGAGAAAAGAAAAGAAAAAAGAAAAGAGTTAATAAAAGAAAGAAAACAGTATAATTGAGATAGAAATAAAAACCAGAAAAATTGAGGACTAAACAAAGAGAGGTGTAATGTAAGAACAACAACAGAAAGTGGAAGATAGAAAGATGAAGGAAGGAAAAGTGATTGCATTGGAAGACAAAATCAGTATACACAGAAAAGGGGAAATCAAGGAAGAGGAATAACAGCAACCAAGAAACAAGTCAGCAGCACCTTGAGGAATTTATCTCTTTGTCCAGCTTCCTCCAGATTGAAATCCTAAAGCCTCCTGCTCTGTAGGTTCCCAAAACAGATCATTGGGCAGGATCTTGCACCCACTTAGCCATTTTTTGTAAGAGAGATCTATGTTGCTTTGAAAGAAAAAAATTAGGACCAGAGAAAAGTAAAGCGATAGGAAGACAAAAAGAATAATAGTAAAAATTATAGTAAAAGGTCAGAGAGCAACTGTACAGGACCTAGGAAATTGAAAAATTAACATGAGTAAGAACCACAGAGAAACAAGATTAGGAAGCTGAAATAGAAATAATGAAACAAGAAACAGAACAGAGAAAAATATAGAGAGCTAATTAAAAGTCTGGAATGGTGAGAAAAGGGGAAAAGAAAAGAGAGAGGAGAGAAAGTTACCAGAGAAAAAAGGAGAGAGAGAAAAGAAACAAGGAAAATTGGAGACCAAATAAAAGAGTTGGTATGAAAGAACAACAGAAAACAAAGGACAGAAAGGTAAAGGAGTGAAAAGAATAGGTAGAGTAAATCATTAATCAAAAGAAAAAACTTTAAAATAAAAATGAACAAGCAGAGAAAAAAGGAAGAGGATACAAAATAAATAAGAATGAAGATAGCAGTGATTCATTTTTTAAAAAAGGAGACAGAAGAAAAAATAAATAAACACAGAAAAACAGCCTTCTCTCTTAGACCCCTAAGTATCCTCAGGCTGCTGGTGTTCCTCAATCACTCACCCCACAGCCTGCCCTATGCAGGTTTTGAACTGGGTTTTAATGAGTAAAATTAAGGAAATAAAAGAAAAGGAACTTTAAAAAAAAAAGAAATCCAGGAAAAGCTAATACAAAAAGAATGTCTATATGTTTCCTATCATTAAGTTTCAGCTGGATACTTCATAACCTGGTGGATCATTTCTGAAGGAATAGCCAGGAATCAAACCAGGAACCTCATATATGCTAGGAAGAAAGTCTTCCACTGAGCCATTCTACCTCTTTTGGTTAGTTAGCCTTTCAGAAGTCTATCTGCCCGTTTACCCTTGGACTGGTGCTGATAGGCTGCCTGTCTTTGCCTCCTCTATGATGTAATTCCTCTGTTTATCTAGATGGCTGAGCATGCCTTCCTGCCTGAGGAGATCCTCCTTCCCTCTCCCTATCAAATCTGGGTCCCTTTTGATATTCAAGGGGGAGCCCATATGGCTAAACTCACCACAAATAAATCACTCTCCACACTCCCAGACCCATCTTCCTCACAGGGAATCTGCTGTCACACTCCTGTTTGGATCAGGATTATTGGAGCCAGGGGCTCCACCTAGTCTGTCTACCCTGAGGGCTGGGTATGTGTGCAATTTCCAGCCACTGAGGTAAGCAACCCATAAATATCACTGGCTTTCCTACCTGTCCAGTACCCTCCAATATGACTCAGAGCACCTTCTCGTGGAGGTAGATGTCTGCTCTATTCTCAGTTAGATATAATTTGCCAGGAGATTTCCTCTCACTTAATATCTCAGGGGTAAACCTTCCTAGGAGCCAAGAGGTTTAATAACACACAATGATTTCTTTTGGCTTCTTCGTTTCCCTGACCCTCACTCTTTTGGGAGTTGGTAAGCAGTATTCTGGTTTTCTGTGCCCCAAAGCAGGTCCCCAAGGCAGGCTCTGGATTTTTCTTTGTTGTTTTAATGAGAGCTAAGCCTTATCTGCCGAACCCATTGTCCATGGTCCCACAATCCTGATCTACCTCAATTTCAGTTATTTCTGCTCTGATGTTTACTATTTCTTTCCTTCAGCTTTGTTTGAGATTAGTTTACTCTTCTTTCTCTACTTCCTCCAGGTTGCAGTTATAGCTTCAATTGTAACTCTTTCTTCTTTCTTTCATGTAGGCTTTGAGGGATATAAATTTCCCTCTCAAGACTGTTTTTGCAGTATCCCATAGGTTTTGGTACATTCTCTTCTCATTTTCAGTTGTCTCAAGATATTTGCTGAATTCTCCTGCAATTTCTTAATTGACCTGCTGATAATTTAAGTGTGTGTTTTTTAATCTCCATATATTTATTAAATTTCCCTTTACCAGTTGTACTAGTAAGTCAAATGGGTTGATGATTCTAAGTATCAGAACTCTGATGGTTTTTATATATGATATTTATTTGGGAGAGAAGCTTACACTCACAAGGACTTAATGAGTCCAAATCAAGTTACCATAAGAGATACTTTCTCACACAAAGTCTTTTAACATGTGTTGACACAAAATGGCAGGCAACTTCTGTGAATGTTCGACCACCCATCTTCCTCTTAAGGCTCCATGGGCCCAGCTTCTTCCTGTCTCAGCTGTAGGCTGGCATAAGGCTCATCTCTCTCCCCAGGGCTCTTTTCTTTCCTGGCTCAGTTTCTCTAGTCTCTTCACAAGGTCAGCTGTAGATTATTAGGCTCATCTCTCTTCACAGGGCTTTTGCTGTGTCTAAGGAATTGTCTTTCCTCCTCAGTGTTCTTCTTCTCTGTGTGTTTACTTACTTGTGAGAATTGAATTTATTGGCTGTCACACTCTAATGACATAGTTGGATCAAAGCCCGAATCTAAACATAACTAAATCAGAAGTCTCAGCTGAATCTAATACATTCAAAGAGAATCATGCCTAGAGATACAGACCAGTTTACAAACATAATCAATATGTCTTTTTGGAATTGATAAATAATATCAAACTGCAACACCATCCATTACTGATTTCCAGCTTCATTCCATTACAATCAAAAAATGTGTTTTGTACAATTTCAATATTTTTAAATTTATGGAGACCTGTCTTATGACCCAACATGTGGTCTATCCTGGAGAAGGAAGCATGAACACTTGAAAAGTATATATATCCTGGTGTTTTGGGTTGAAATGCTCCATAAATATCTGCTAAGTCTAATTCATTGGTCATATTATTTAAGCTCTCTGCTTCTTTATTTATCCTCTGTCCTGATGTTATATCTAATACTGAAAGTGTTGTATTGATGTCTCCAATTATTATTGTAGAGTCATCTATTTATTTCTCCCCTTAGTTTTTCCAGTGTGTGCCTCATGTATCTTGGGGAACCCAGGTTAGGTGCACAAATATTTATTATAGCTATTTCTTCTTGGTGAATTGCCCTTTTCAATAATATATAATGAACTTCTTCATCCCTTACAACTGTTTTGCACTTAAAATCTATTTTGTCCAATATTAGTATCACTATCCCAGCTCTTTTCTGTTTACTTTTTGCATGGAATATCTTTTTCCAGCATTTCACTTTCAACCTGGTTGTGTCATTATGTTTGAGGTGAGTGTTTTGCAGGCAGCATATAGGTGTCTCATATTTATTTCTATCCTTCTATCAGCCTGTCTTTTGATTCAGGAATTCAATCCATTTATATTCAATGTTATTATTGTAAAGGTATTACTTACATCATCCATTTTATCCTTTGGCTTTCCATTGTCCTATTTTACTATTGTCTTTTTACCCCTTAACTTACCCTTTCTAGTAAACTCCATTTCTACACTGTTTTCCAAGTTTCTTCCCCTTGTATTTTCCTTTCAGGCTGCATGGTAGTCATTGTTATCTGTTGTAATTCTGGTTTTTTGGTAACAAGTTCTCAGTTTTTGTCTGTAAAGACTTTGAACTGTCATTTTTGAAGAATAGTTTTTTTCAAATACAGAATTACTGGTTGGCAGTTTTTGTTTTTGTTTTTGTTTTTTTTCTTTTTATGTTCCTTAAATACATCATACCAATTTCTTCTCACCCTCATGGTTTATGATGAGGTCAGCATTTAATCTTATTGAGGTTTCTTTGCATGTGAAGCTTTGCTATACTCTTGCTGCTTTCAGAATGCTCTCTTTTTATCTCTGATATTTGTCATTCAGAATACTAAGTGTCTCAGAGTAGATCGAGTCAGGTTTATTTTCTTAATGTGCATTGTCCTTCTTGGATATTGATATTTATATCTTTCATAATTGTTGGGAAGTTTTCAATCATTATTTCCTCAAATATTCTTTCTGTCCCTTTTCCATTATCTTCTCCCTCTGGGACACTGGTAATACATTTGTTTGTGAATTTTGCATTGTCATTCAATTCCCTAAGTCCCTGTTCCATTTATTTCTATTCTTTTCACTTTTTGTTCTCCTGTTATTTCCAGTTCAGATGGTCTATACTAGAAATCACCAATTCTGTCTTCAAGAATTTCAAATCTGCTCTTATGTGCCTCTAATGTATTTTTAATCTCATCCATCATATCTTTCATTTCCATAAGATCTGTTACTTTTCTCTGCAGGCTATCAAATTGTGTTTTATGCTCATCCAGAGTCTTCTTAATATCTGTTATCTCTTTAGTCATATTTCGCTTCAATTAGTTGAATTGACTTAGGAGATTGCATGATTATCATTTATTAGTCATCTTAAATCCTGTATTCATCAGTATATTTGGTTTGTTCCTTTGGCTGGGTCATCCCTTCCTGTTTCCTAGTATGGCTTGTAATCTTTTGCTGATGTCTAGACATCTGAATATATTGGTGAATTTAGTCTGCTGGACAAGTTCTCTTTCTTGCCTAGTGGTATTACCTCATAGCTCTTCTTTTATTTTTGATTCAACTTATTCTAAGTCCTTAAAATTGCCCATTTTAAGTTTTCAAATTTGGGTCAGGGACTCACTAATGTGGTACAGATTTCCTCCTAGGGTGTTTAAGAAAGACCTAAAAGCAGTTTTTCTCCCTGTAATATCCTGACTAGCCAGCAATGGTGTTCAATGAATCTTTCTTCAACCTCGGCTTCCCAGTGTTTCTGGTCTGGCCAGTGCCAAGATTCAAATCAGGCTCTGGTGGCTGAATTCTCAGAAAAGAAGAACTCTGATTCACTATTTACTTCCCTTGTAACATTTGACAGGGAGGAATATCCTTATTCCCCTCTTAGTTGGCTGCAGTGAGCCAGGGGTTTTATCCAGGCCAAATGTCTTGAGGATGGGGAATAAGAGCCCTTCCTGGCCACTGCAGAGGTTTAGTGTATCATGTTTGTTGTTTTGGGTTCTTCAACTCTCTGTCCTTCACCCTCCTAAGAGATGAGTAATACTGTCCTGGCCTACTAAACCCCAAAACAGGTCTCTCAGAGAGCTTTGGCTCTTTTTCTGTTGTTTCTGTGAGAGCTTTGAGCCCTACCTGCCAACTCCAATGTCATCTTCCTGGAACTCCTTGGTCAAGTGGTCTTTTATAAGGCTGTCAAGGCTACCCAGCTGGGGCATTACAGTGTATTCAACAAATGGCACTGGTAGAATTAGATATCCATATCCAAAAGAAAGAGGATCCCTATCTCACATCTTATACAAAAATTAACTCAAAATAGATCAAATACCTAAATAAAAAAGGTAGAACCATAAAACTCCAATAAGAAAATGTAGGGAAACATCTTCAAGACATCATGGTAGGTGGTGAATTCTAAAATCTTACACCAAAAACACCAGCAATGAAAGGAAAAATGGATAAATAGTATTTCCTCAAACTTAAACATTTTTGTGATTCAAAAGGCTTTGTCAAGGAAGTGAAAAGTCACCCTGCTCAATGGGGAAAAATATTTAGAAACCACATATCTGATAAGGGTTTGATTTCCATTCTATATAAAGAGATCATACAACTCCACAATAAAAGAGCAAACAATCCAAATAAAAAATCAGCAGAAGACAAATAGACATTTCTCCAAAGAGTAAAATACAAATAGTGAAAAAACACACATACAAATGTCCAATATCACTAGCTATTAGGGATATGCAAACCAAAACTACAGTGAGATATAATATCACACCTCACAGAATGGTCATTAATAAAAAATAAAAATAAAAAACAAAACAGTAAGTACTGTAGAGAATATGGAGAAATCGGAACACTCCTTCACTGTTGGTGGGTTAGGGTTAGGGTGTACATTGCCCCTTCCAGTCAAGACTTATAACTTTTTACAACTAAATTCTAAAAATTTCCCAGGTGTCTTAGGTCTTCTTGGGTTTTCCTGAACAGACTTAATCAAGATATGTATTAGCAAAATACACTATGATTTAATTAAAAGTTGTATGACAGTTCATCTTTCATTCAAATACCTTGCTTACATATTTAACTTAATGTTGTCATTTAAGGGCTAAAGAGCTGCTCATTTTATTGCTTTAGGAAGTAAATTTCTTGAAAATCCATGTTTTTCTATTTCCTCAAGAACTCTGATAGTATTGTAAGAGTTATTCTGAAGAAACCAATAAGAATTTATTGTTTTTCAATGTATTATATTTGTTTAGATATTGTTGATTTTAAATTAAGTGAAATAACAACTATTAATAAATAACTATTATTTACATCATAAAGTAGCCATAGAGAGCAATAATAAAATATAACTACAATAATAAACAAAAATCTTTGCACTTAGACACAAAACATTATTTGAGAGTAAAAATGCAGAAATAAATGAAAATTAGAAAGAGTAAGTTAAAAATCTTCACTGCATAGTCCTATCATTAAATAAATCAGAATAAAAGAGTCACCTGTAATAGAATCCAAAGTTTCATTTAGCCCATAAATAGCACTGGCTGAAGGAAAGATTTTAGCAATCATTTATTACAGTTATTTTTATTTTTCATGTATTCATCCCATAGGAATTTTGAATCAGTCTTGGGGTTACATAATCTTCTTAAAATAATATTCTGTAAAATATTTAAATTCGTTATGTAAGCCAACCTGCAATGTTACTATACTTGTCTAGATCCCATCAGTTAAAGAAAACCCATCTGTTTTAGACATAGTGATCAAAGGAAAGGAATCCCCATCCTAACATTCTTCTGAGAAATATAAGTTCAGAATTACATAGTAAAATTGCCAATATCAGGCAAAAAAAAAATCATAGACTAGATGGAAATAATAAGGTCAGAGAAAAAGAGAAATGCTCAAGTGGGGTATCAAAGAAGGCAAATATTAGGCCAATGTCTATGACTAGGAAAAAAAAAATGAATGAAACAAAGCAAATTAGAAACTCCAACCAATTATGGTAGTTAATAAAATATTTTGAGTGACTATGATACTATATTTTTTATACAGTGTTGACCTGATCAGGACACCCCAAAAGGTTTCCTTATCTTGTATTAAAATTACCATGAGTAGAGGAGTTGACATCAAAAATAGCTGAGGGAGGTTGAGACAAAATTGTTTATGTAGATGAAGTAAAAGCAGAATTGAAAGAAATAAAATATAAAATTAAATGAATATGATGAAATCAATTTGATTTTCTTCACATGTGATTAAGACCTACAAGAAAAATATCAACCCTGAAACAATTCTAATGATCTGATCAGTGATGCTCCTGAGTCCGCAATGGTGAAAGATTAAAAAAATAGAATTTGGAATCTGAAAGTATATGTTCATGGCCCAACTCTATGAATAAAAGCTGTCTGAGTTTTGGCTTTCTGTCCATAGTTTACTCCTCTTTAAAACAGCAATACATGTGAATGATGAAGCAGGCACAATAATCAAGGCCATGCAGATTATTAAATACATAAAGCAGGAACTACAGAATTTCCAATCAAGTTTGGTTACAGATGGAGGCTCACATAATTGATTTTCTATCAAATGTATTTTTTTGTAAATACAAATATTGGCTCCACAAATTTAATATTACAACCAAATCATTAAAAATGTTTGGGATCATAGCCTTCAGTAAGGTATTTCATTCTTTGGTACACATAAATGATGTGATTAATAATATGCATAAGAATATTGATCTGGTTTAAATCTAGTTATTCATATTACAATTAAAATGGCTATCAATGCAGCTTTAGTTATCATATACCCATATACCCTAAAATAGTATATTTTTAAACGCCAAAAGAAAAGTTATACTATGTATGATTAAATCAATATTAGCACATATAATTCAGAAGTTATAAAGAGAAAGTGACTGGTTTTAAAGAAAGTGATAATGTTTGACAACTTTTAGAAAATGTTTTAAAGTAGCTTCCATAAATATCATTTTAATAGAAAGAATAAAACTCCAAATATCTTGGGGTCATCATTAAAGCCCAACAAAGTTTGCAAAGAGAAGGGAAATAATATAATCTATCATTATTAATTTATTATTATTGATGCACAATGGGATTTTGTATGCATTGCCTTATTTCACCTTTATATAAGCTCCCACAGCTAACACATACCAAAGCTAAGATTCAATTCCAGGTCCCACTCCATGTGCATATACTCTTCTCCTCTCTTGTACACAAGTCATGTATTACTTCCTATGAAATCAACAAGGTGTATGTTACTTCCTATTGTACCACAGTGTTATTTTGCAAACAACTTCTGCCCCTTAATGAAAGAAACAAAACATTATTTTTAAAGCCATTAAGATAAGAGTACAAAACGAAGAACAAAAGGGACTAGTATTAAGAGACTATATTTAGAAAATAGATAGATATACAAACAGGTGGATAAATAGATACTGGATGGATGGATTGATAGATAATGGATAGCTAGAATGATACAAAAAATATAACAAAATGTTAAATTTGGTGGGTCTGGGTATCTGGATAGTGTTATGTTGGAGTTCTCTAGATGGCTTTTGCTTTATATTTGCAGTTGTAAGTTTGAAATTATTTCAAAATAAAAAGTTTAAGAGGAAAAAAAAAAAAAGAGACTATGAAACCCTAGCAATCTGAAATGGATTCTAGAATCCATAGCTAGGAAAATAAGCTTAAAGAAATTATTGTTTATTTAACTCTAAACAAAATATAAGCCACCAGAGAGTTGAAGTTTTCTTGCCCTCTACTGATAAATTTCCATAACTACTTAGGATTACACCCTACCTCACGTGCTCTTACCTTGAACTGAAATGCCTTCCTGCATAGGTCAATGATAGCATCCACTCAAATTGGAATGCTCTTATTTACCACTACCAACATAAATTTTGCATTTTTCTTTTTTTTTTTCCAATAAAGATGGGAACTCTACATAAATATATTTATTTTTTAAGATTTATTCCCACCCCACCCCCCATTGTTTGAGCTCCTGCCTGCTCATCTTTTTTTTTTTTTTTTTAGGAGGAACCAAACCAAACCTGAGATCTCCCATGTGGAAGGGAAGCACCAAATCAATTGAGCCACTTCCACTTCCCTGAACATGATTTTGATGTGTATGTCCTGAGCACCCAGGTAAGAACTAAAATAATAGTTCCAGGAAATTTATAGCATATTTGAACTTGTTATTTTATATTGTTTCCCCAAATATTCTATAAATTATCTGATATTTCATCTTACCTGTAGAACAGCAAATACAGATTTAGTTTGCACTAATACTGTGATTTATTTAAATTGTTGAAATCCACTTACACTGCTGTTATAATCAGAAGAAATGCCCCAAGGTGAATAGAATACAATTATTTACTGCTTCTAAACATCAACGATGGTTTACTAAATAAAAATTAAATGG
The DNA here is from genome assembly GCA_026826555.1 of Tolypeutes matacus. Lineage (NCBI taxonomy): Eukaryota > Metazoa > Chordata > Mammalia > Cingulata > Chlamyphoridae > Tolypeutes > Tolypeutes matacus. The sequence continues at coordinate 2,397,767 of JAKSZT010001178.1, read as the reverse complement.
CACTGGAATAATGCACTAAATGTTGACAATTGAGGGATAAATAGAGTTTTGGCCTCTCATTTAAAATGGAAGTCTATTAAATGTTTACATATGTTTTTAATGCTGTATAAGTAATCTTAAGATATGAGACTTTCATATATATGATAAGTTGATACGGTTAGCACTTTACTTCTCTGAAGACAGTTTCTTCATCTTAGCAATGCAACCCTTATTATATTGCAAAAATTTAGTAAATATGATAAAATATAATAATGTTACACCACAATAGATCTCTTGCAGAATCTCACACACAGGTTTATGGTGATCCAAATTCATTATACTTCTAATGTATTTATTTATTTATTTTTTTCTAATGTATTTAATTTATTTAATTTAATTAATGTATTTAAATTATGAAGAGCTGTGTTTGCAGTGAATAAGGTAAGAGTATGAGTTTATTCAAGGATTATTATACAAATTGACAGTAAAAATACAAAAATGATCTAGGCATGTAGAAATGTATATACAATATTAGGTTCTGAACGTCTTTGTGTTATGATTTTGTGAATTCAGAAGAATTATTAATATACACACACACACCAACACACCTAGGACACAAATAGAGAAATTTAGCATTAGTAGATAAAGGAGAACCAACAGAATTTTAACTTTTTTCAATATTCTAGATGCTTCTGATGGGCAGTGTATGAAAAATAATTTTGAGGTCCTGTATGTTAGGCTGATGTACAAGTGAAAATGCCATGAACTTTAAACACTCTTAGGATAAAAAATGGTGTTTTGTTGATGGTCTGACATATTTTTGAGTGGGTGTATAATGTGCCTCCATGATGAGGTGACATTGGAGCCCAAATCTGAAAGTAGTGATGTGTAATGACACTAAGAATGCTTTCAGTGACCCACTTTAAAAAATGAGCAGACAATGAATATTACCAGACATTTGAGTAAACACTGTAAAAGAGAGAGAGAAAGAATCAAATACTAAGAATAAAGTTGGATGAAATTGTACAAGGCAGGAAGAAGAAAAATGAATAGGGCAGAAACACTGGAAGAAAAGTTTCAAATAAGGAAAGATGTTCTTGAAGATATAGGTCTCAGAAAATCATATAATATAATATAATTTATTATATTAAAATAATATAAAATAATTTTAAACTGATGGTTAAATCTTCAAGATATTGATGTTTATCTGAAAATATACTGATAGACATCAGGAGGATATGTACACATGTTTCAAAGAATTCAGAAATTTACTAAAAATAAAACAAGGAAAAACAAAAATAAAGAATAATTTTAAGATAAAAGAGTGAGTAGTCAGCATAGAAAGAAGAGTTGAAAGAAAAACATGGAAGGATAGATATGAATAAAATCAGTATGAAATAAGGAAGATGAAAATTTGAGGAAAGTTGACAGAAATAAAATATGCTAAACTATAATTTCAAAATGCAAACATTTTGACTCATACAAATTTAAAATGATTACATCATACAAATATACAATCCATTTCATTAATAAGAGAATCATAAGATGATACAAGTGATTCAACAGACATTTACATAATAGGGGTTTATAAAATTTATTAGAAAAGTAAAACTATATAAATTTGTTTACCTTCTTAAAATTTTTAAAGATAATACTTATATAGACATGTCCAAATGTTAAAAGTATAAAACTTAATGAATTTTCATATTCTGTAAATAACTCAGGAAACAGGAGTAAGACTAGGAAGCAAAATATTGCCAACACTATAGATGAATCCGTTATACTGTTTTTTAGTCACTATATTTCCTATAAAACTAACTCTTATTCTGAAGCAAAGATTTGTTTCTGTAACAGATGATTTTAGCATGAGGGTCATTTTAATAAAAATGCATAGATACACCATTTATGTGTGCCAGTTATTTGAATTTAGAAAAAACATTTACACATGTGTGACCAAAATCAAATTATAGAGCCTTTTCAACATCCTAAAATCTCTCTTCAACTACTCTGCACTCAGTCATCTACCTTCTATCCCCAATTCTGGCCACCACCAATGTTTTCTCCATTGTGGTGTTGCTCTGCCAGAATGTGATCTAAGTGGAATCACAATCTATGTAACATTTTGAGTTTGGCTTTTTCCACTCAGCATAATGCATTTGAAATCCATCCATGTACATGAATACGTAAATAGTTTTTTGGTTTTTTTTTTACCTATTTCTGAATTGCATTCCTTTTTACATATTTACCTCAGGTAGCTTGTACATTCACTTGTATATTGATATGAGGATTGTTTACAATTTTGGATTAGAAATACTGGTACATGGGTCTCTATGTAGAAATCTGTTTTCATTTTTCTTGAGTAAATAACAGAACATGAGATTATTGGATCATTGGGTAAGTGGTTTCTCTTTATAAGAAACTGTCAGACTGTTTTCTAAAGTGGCTACATCAGTTTGACATCTTACCAGCAACTGTTGAGAGTTTAAATTGCTCTGCAATCTTGTAAGTGTTTTGTATTATCAGTTATTATACATTTTTATTTTAGCCATTTTAAAAATTCTTTGAGATCACATTGTGGTTTTAAATTATTTTTCCGTATGATGAGTTATATTGAGTATCTTTCTATGGGCTTAGATGCCATCTGTGTGAAATGTGTTCAAGTTTTTGCACATTGATAATTGTTGCCCTTTTCTATTATCTTCATATTTTTTAATTTAAGTGTTATTCATATATTATGAATACATATTTTTGTCAAATAGCTGTTTAGCAAATATTTTCATTTATTCTGTGACTTGTTTGCTCATTCTGTTTACAGTGTTTTCAGAGTAGACATTATGATAAAGTACAATGTATCCAGTTTTCTCCTGTTATTAATAAATTTTGCATTTATTCTAAATAATGGGTCTAGCCCATGGTCACATAAACGTGGTCTTCTGTTTATTTTAGAAGTTTTATAGTGTTTGGTTTCATAATGTTGTCTAAAGTTTGTTTTGAGAAATATTTTGTATTTGCTGCAAACAATTAGTTAATGTCTTCTATTTCTTGCAAAAAAGTATTCAGTTTTGTCAGCACCATTAAAGGAAAATGTTATGCTTTCTCTATGGATATTCCTTAGCATATTTGTCAAAAACCAATTGATTATGTGCAACTCTATTTCTGAACTCTTTATATGGTTTAATTTGTCTAGGTAGCTATCTTTTAACCAATATAATAGTCTATTGCTTATTTTGCATATTGGTCATTCCTGTAATCTGTTGATGTGAATCCTCTACCTTTTTCCTTCCTTCTAAAATTTTTTGAATACCTTATTTCTTTATAGTTTTATGTAAGTTGAAGATTTAGCTTCTTATTTCCAGGAAAAAAGCATCAGTGTATATAGGCACTTCTCAGCTCTCGCAAAAAAAATGGCAGAGAAGAGACAAAGACCTACCTGAATGAGCTGTTTTGGGAATCCACAGAAAAGGAGGCTGTAGGGTATCATCCAGGAGGGAGCAGGACAAAGAGATAAACTGCCCAAGAGAAAACCATGAGTTGCTCAACCTTGGGCCTGGAAATGGCAGGTGGGTAATTCCCACCTTCAAGGCAAGTAGCCTCTTTGGAACCCCTGGCTCCCACCAGCCAGCTGAATGGGAGGGAGCATTCATTTGGATTAAGAAGGGTCTGACAGAATTTGGAGAGTGGTTTCCTTTTTGTGGATTTGGCCACTTGAGTCCCCTTTGATTCTTGAGGAGGGCACCAGCCAGCACTGAGGCAGCTCCAGGAAGAGGGGAGGGGGCATCTGTTCAGGCAGGCTGTCACACCCAGCCACCCTGAGAGAGAAGAAGTTGGTCAGGGAGGAGGCATAGGCAGGTGCTTAACTAAGCAAGGGCCTAACTAGCCTGGCCCCTGAAAACTGTTAGAAATTCATCTTGCCTGAGGAAAACGGGGCCAGGAAGAGGGAAAGATTTCAGAAGCTTATTTAGTATATATAGCCACTGGCACAATGGGGGAATTTCTGCTTTGCATGTAGAAGGTCCTTGGTTCAAGTCCTGGTACTTCCTAACAGAAGGAATCCAGCGAGAGATAAGCCACACAGCTAGAAGCTTATGAAAGAAAACATATAGAATGAGATTCTGTTGTTCTGTTTTATTGTTTTTTTGGATCCCTTTTTTTCTTTTCCTTTTTCTTTTATTTACTAAAACTGGATATATCACCTGCAGAGGACAGGCTGGCAAGGTGAATGATTGATGAGCACCAGCAGCCTGAGAAGGTCTCTAGGGGCGTAAGAGGGAGGCTGTGTTTTCTGGGTTGTTTCTTTGTTGCTGTTTTGTTTCTTGTTTGTTATTTTCCCTTTCTTCTTTCCTTTTTTTAAACTTATTTTCTCAACCTACTTTATTTCTCTTCTTTCCTTCATTTTTCAGTCTTCTGACTTCTGTTGCTTTTCTTTTATTCCACCAATTCTTGTTTGGACTTCATTTTTTTTCCTTTTCTCTCTCTCTCCATTTTTTTTCCCATTATAGTCTCTTCTCATCTGTGTGGTCTTTTAATTTATTATTTTTTTCTGTCCATTTTGTTTTTTTTTGTTTTTTTTTATTATTTTCCTCTCATCTGTCTGGCCTTTTAATTCATTCTATTGTTTTTCTATAATAGATTTTCTTGTTTTATTTTTTTATTCCACCTCTTTTTATTCTTATTCCATTGCGTTTGTATGACTTTCATATTACTTAGTTTCCTAGCTCTTGTTTGGTTCCTCTTCTACCATTTTTGTATTATTATTACTATTCTTCTTTTTTTCTTCTTATCTCTTTACTTTTCTCTGGTCCTAATTTTTTTTTCCTCAAAAGAACACAGACAACTGCAAGGATATGGAGAAACTGCAAGGGTAAGAGGAAACACATATCAAAAAATAACCTTACCACACACAAAGAAAAAACAAAATAAAACCCTAGGGTAAAAATAGAAGCTAGACCACCAAATAAGCCCATCAAGATAAACAGATGCTTAGACATCATCATCAACAACAACAACAAAAACAAACAAACAAACAAACAAGAAAACAGGAGGAGATGCAGAATGTGGAACAACTAATCAAAGATGTCCAAGCAAATATCATGAGCCAATTTAATGATATGAAGGAAGGACAAAATTATTAAGAAAACAGTGGAGGAAAACACCAAAGAAATTGCAAACATACATAAAAAGATAATGGATACGATGGTGATGAACCGTACAGTGCAAAAAATTAAAAACAGCAAATTTGAACAGGCAGAGGAAAGAATCAGTTATGTTGAAGATAGCACATCTAAATTAGACAGATAGATTAAAAAGATAGGAAAAATCCAGCAAGAACTTAAGGACATGAATGAGAACATGAAATGCACAAACATACACATTATAGGTGTCCCATAGAGAGAAGAGAATGGAAAGGGGGCATAAAGAGTGTTAGAAGAAATATTAGCTCGAATAGAATGGCTCTTTAGCAATTGGTGTTGATAGAACTGGATATCCATATCCAAAAGAATGATAGAAGAACACCATCTCATACCTTATACAAAAATTAACTCAAGTTGGATCAAATATATAAATATAAGAGCCAAGAACATTAAAAAACTTGGAAAATAATGCAGGGAAGCATCTACAGGATACAATGTATTAGGGAATATATTAAGAAATGTTTTCATGAAATTTATGCTCAAAGCACAAGCAACAAAAAAATAGATAAATTGGGCCTCCTCAAAATTAAAAACTTTTGCACAACAAAGGAGTTTGTCAAGAAAGTGAAAAGGCAACCTACTCAATGCAAGAAAATATTTAGTAACCATCTATCTGATAGGGGCCTAATATCCAGCATATATAAAGAAATCCTAAGCCTCAAAAATAAAAAGACAAACAACCCATTTTAAAAATGGGTAAGTAATTTGAATAAACTTTTCTCCAAAGAAGAAATACAAATGGCTAAAATGCACATGAAAGGATGCTCAGCATCACTATCTATTAGGGAAATGCAAATCAAAACTACAATGAGATATCACCTTACACCCATTAGATTGCCAGCTATTGAAAAAACAGAGGACTAAAAATGTTTGAGAGAATGTGGAGAAATGAGAACCTTTATCCACTGTTGGTGGGAATGTAGAATGGTCCAGCCATTGTGGAGGGACTTTTGGCAGTCCTCAGGAAGCTAACTATAGAACTGCCATATGATCCAGCAATCTCACTGCTGGCTATATACCCAGAAGAATTGAAGGCAGGGATACAAACAGATATATGCACACCAATGTTCATAGTGGCATTATTCATTATTGCCAAAATTTGGAAACAACCCAAATGTCCATCAACTTATGTATGGATAAAAAAATTGTGGTATATACATACAATGGAATATTACTCAGCTATAAGAAAGAATGCAGTATTAACACACAGGATAAAATGGATGAATCTTGAAGACATTTTGTTGAGTGAAGCAAGCCAGGCACTTGAGGACAATTAAATGACCTCACTGATATGAATTAAGCTAGTTGAGCAGACTCACAGAGTTAGAGTCTGGAAGATAGGTTTACAGGAGACAGAAATGGAAAAGAGGGTTGTGAGTCAAAGCCCATATAGGCAAAATCTATGATAATGTGGGAGGGTGTAGTTGTACTGTGTATGCCATGACAATGATGCAGTGATGCTATTAGGTTTGGTGGTGCTGGTCTGTGAGGGTTTAGGGTGAAGAGGGTTGATTGGACCTTTCGTGGAACTGGGGGGAAGGTCAAGGGAGGGCACAGTTGAATTCTGGGGATTCGCAGTTATGTGGTTGAAATGACAATTTTGCAAAAGTTCTTTTGACAAATATGGCATGGGAGAGTTACTGGTTTAGGGTGGTGGATATGGGGTGCATGTGGGAAAGGGCACATATAAGGCAGGCTTCTAGATTGTGTGTGTGTTCATCTTGTTATAGTGTATGGAATCAGTGGGTGGAGAACCACACAATGAGCATACTCCCCATCCTGGGAAGTCCTGCTATCTTCTCAAATAGAGGACAGGAGTCTCTAGAGAGCAAAGGCAGTGCCTAATAGGGGCTAACAGGCTAGTATACCAAGCTCTCAATGCTGTTTGCAATAACTATGTATCTTGTTCTTCAAGGAGTGGAGCTTGGTAGTTGCCATGAGTACCAAGGGGGGGGGGTGAGAAATAGAACACATGGAACATGGGACATTTTTGGGGCAATGGAATTGTTCTAAATGATCTTGCAATATGGATACAAGCCATGCTAAATTTCATAAAAATTTATAAAAGTGTATGGTCCAAAATCTAAACCATAATGTAAATCATTGACATTAGTAGCAATGATTCAATATTTGTACATCAATTGTAACAAATGTACAATCCACATGTAAAATGTTATTAATAGGTTAAATGGGGAAAGGGGGAGGATGTTGGGTGTATGTGACTATTCTATATTCTGTACATGACTTTGCTGTTACCTAAATCTTCTTTGAAGACAAAATGAAAAATATAAGACACTGGGGGAATAAATGGAATAAAATGTCACTCCACATATAAAACAGATCTTACAGTGAAGAAAGACATAATGACAAATCTTTTTAAATTTTATATATTTATTATTTTTTATTATTTCAAAGTTTTAATTTTTTTGTATTTTATTTGTTATTTTAAAAATTATCATTATTATTTCATTTTATTATTAATTGTATTTGGTTATTTTGTTAGTTTCATTTTTGAAGAAGTTTTGGATCAGAGAAGGTTTACAACTGTGGCAGGGGAGTGCCATTGGTGCTGGCTGTCAGTGATGGGGATGTATGGGAGGAGGTTCACCTGGGGCATACCTATAAGGCATATGAATGTGTTGAAGTGTTCATGGGACATTGTCACAGTGGTGGAAATTCACACAATAAAAGAATATAAAATTCCCCTTTGGGGAGCTCTGCCACGTTCTCTAATAGGAAATCAAGAATCACCTGAGAACAGGGGGAGAGACTAGTTAAGGAGGATGGACCATTGACAGGCCCTTGATATTGATGACTGTACTTATGAACCTTTACTTTTGAAATTGAAACTTAGCCTAGTATTATAAGTTGCCTAAGAGTTACCTCCAGAGAACCTCCTTGCTGCTCAAAGGTGACCTCTCTCTAAGCCAAACACAGCATATAAATGCATTAATTTCCCCCCAGTGTGGGACATGACTCCTGCAGATGAGCCTCCCTGGCACTGAGAGATTACAAACAAGCACCACCTAACAATGCAACTGGGAAAAGACCTTGACTAAAAGCGGGAAAAGATAAAGACAAATGAGTTTATAGGGCTAATAGACTTCAAAGTGAGTAGGGCGGTCATTCCAGAGGTTATGCTTATGCATGTCTAATTGACAGACAAAGTAGATACTACCCCAAATAACAAGGCTCTTGAGGACTCTGGAGACATTTAGACACTACAGGTATGGCAGACAGCTAGGGGGTTTGGCACCTACCAGTGGACCCTACTTTGGAATTCCTCCACCCCAGTGTCACAGAGTTGGACTCTGTGTTTTCCCTATACATGGCTCATCTTCTTCTATTTGAACCTAAATTTAATTCTAGAATGGATAGGTGTATGTCTGAGAGACATAAATTTTTGGGCTATGCATGTGCCAGGTGGGCCCTAAATCTCAACAGAGTTGCAACACGTAATCTCCAGTTCACTCAACCAGGACAGCTAATAAGAAAATGATGATGGTCAATGACCATCAAAGAATACAGAGAGAGTCTGCAACTGAAAACAAGTTAGTCCTATCCATCTTCCCCATGGGATCTACACCCCTTCTCAATTAGAGGCAGAGTGGGTATCACCATTCCAGGATCCTCAGGATTGGGGAATGAAAAATGGACTAGATTAAACTTCCTGTTATTCTACTATGACTTATTATGATTTTAACAATGGAAGGACTTTTATCATTGAGGAAAATGCAGTGGCCACTCGAAGTTCTAAGTGAGAAATAGAGAGAAAAATAGGTGTAATAAGGGGGCATTTTGGGGACTTGGGAATTGTTCTGAATTACATTATAATGAAAGATATAGGCCTTTATATATCTTGTCATAGGTTACAATATTGTACAGTAAAGAGGGTGTACTACAATGTAAACTATAATCCATGCTTCTTGGCAATGCTCCATAAACTGTTCATCAGTTGTAAGAAATGCACCACACTAATGAAGAATGTTGTTAATGTAGGGAAGTGGGGGGGGGGTGTTAAGAAGCAAGGCATATGGGAATCCCCTGCATTTTTTGTGTAAAATTTATGTAATCTAAGGGTCATTTAAAAATAAAGTATATAAAAAACAACAGCAGAAAAGATGAACAATAATATTCATGATAATAATTTTAAAAAGTTTTAGCTTCTCTATTTTTGGTATTAAAATTTGTGTTGCATTAAACCTATAGATCAATTTGGGATTGCTTTTAATTAATAGACAGATGTTTCCATTTGGACTATCAGTATCACATTTCTTTATTTCCTCATTTTAATTCAGATTCCATGGTCAAAATTGCCTATCAAATAAATTATAATATCTGGGTGTGGAGACAAGCACCCAAGTATTTTTCAAAAAATTTCTAAGCATTTCTTATTAACATAGCCAAGTACTAGTCTATAAGTTAGGATGTCAGATCCCCAGGACAAGAAAAGACCATGCAAAACACAAAGGATATCACCATTAACGCTCCAAACATCTAATATTCTCATATTCTATCAATAGAATATTACAATTTTGTCTACTTCCCCATCTCTCCAGTTAATACTCATTATCCATAAGTTTACAATATTCATATTTTTTCTCCTCCAAGAAATCCTCAAAGAGCTTTCATGAATATTTTTCATAACACTAAGAAGCATATCACTTGGCCATGTATATAAGAGCATAGTAACTTTTATAAAATATGAGGTCTGGTGTATGTTATGCTTTCATATTATTTCATTATGTACATATTTATGGAAGCTTTGAGAGAATTAAACAGGTAATATTACAAGGAAAGAAGAAACTGGATTTGAGAGTTTTAAGTTATTAATTTAATGATACATTACTAATATGTTTCAGGCTAGAACTATGTCTGTGGGATTGGGTTTCTCTTTCAATCCTGTGACATATGATTTTCCACTGAGAGTTATTTTTACCAGAGGCCAAAGTACATTCATGTAATCATTTTTCTCATGTAATTCCATGTTCCAGAAACATTTATTGTTTACTACAGAAAAAAAAATTATTTTGCTGCTCTTCTGTCCCAGAAGATTGTGTGCTTTCTCCTTGGGGTATCTCCTGTTAACTCAAAAAGATCTTGATAGGGAAGCAGCTGTGGCTCAATCAGTAGGGCTCCCGTTTACCATATGGGAGGCCCCGGGTTCATTTCCCGGTGCCTCCTGGTGAAGGCAAGCCCGCCTGCACGGCGTGGTTAGCTGACCCAGCGAGCACAAGCAGCAAGGGGGTGATAAATGAATAAATAAATAAAATCTTTAAAAAAAAAAAAAAAAGATCTTGATAAACAGGTATAAAAATCCAACTGCATAATATGCATAGCATACCTTAATTGTTTAGCAGTTTATTTTCACAGGTAAAAGGAATATTTTGTCACTATTACAATATTTTTTAAACTATAAGCCTGAATCTCAAACTAAAGCATACACTTTAATAATTAAATTGGAGATAATGTGTTCCACTTGGGTTTGCATTAAAAGTTAGATTTCATGCCTTCCAGGCAGCACAGAAGGGCTATCTAAATATTTGGTTGAATAGAACTGATAATAGAAATTTGCTTTAATATTATTGATTGAAGATAAAACTCAGAGTAAGGATTATAGAAATAAAGGACTGTATTTTAAAATTAGCTAAAATTTTATATGGGGAGATTATTAACTTTCCATTGTTCATTGGGTATATGCCAATTTGAGATAATTTTTTTTCTGATAAAGGAATATTTTAAACTTATTGTAATAGTTAGGTAATTGATCTAGACTCCACTTTGGCTTTTTTTTTTTCTTTAAATACATGGTATATATTAAAGTTGGTTGTTTTAAAAAAGGATTGCAATATGTGAACATAGTTTTTGTATTGTTACCAGAGTACAAAATTCTAAAATATTGGCATGTCACAATAGGATTGCAATATGATAGAGTAAAATAGTTTAGAGTGTGGAATCAGATAAATCTTGGCTTGAATCCTTGTTCTGTTAGTCACTAACAGTGTGGTTTTGGTCAAATTAATATCCAAAGGGCATTGGTTTTCTCATCTGCACTAAATTATAATAGTGTGCATGCTACTATGTACAAAAAATCCTAAACCCTAGTAGCCCCTCAATAATATACGGTAGCTTGAATAAAAGGGGGAAATGGTAAAGACAAATGAGTTCAAGTGGCTAAGAGACTTCAAAGAGAGTCAGGAGGTCATCCCAGAGGTAACTCTTACGCACACCTCAGTAGGAGCTCATAGAACATCTAAGTGCCTTTCACCCCACTCAGTGGGGTTCCTGAGAGCTCCGGAGACACCCTGGTCCTATATAAGGGGGGATAGCCCCAGAGACTGATGCCTTATCAGTGGGTTCTATTTTGGAATCTGTGCTCCTGAGAGTGACAGAATTAGACTCAAATAAGTCCTCCCTGCACATGGTTCACCAGTCCCTTCTATTCAAACCTACATGTGATGCTGGAGTTTCTTAGGTATACTTCCAGAGACTGGAGCCTCCCGCCTACCTATGCGCCAGGTGTGCATGAAATCTAGGTGGAGCTGCAACTCCTACCCTACAACTCAATGGACTCATCCAAGTCACCTGGTGAGGAGACAACGATGGGCAATGGCCATCCCAGGGAATGGAGAGGGCCTGCATCTGCAGGCAGGATCATCCCACCCACCATACCCATGGGATATAAGCCCTCTCTCACTTGGAGTTGGAGTGGACATCACAATCCCAGTCCCCTCAGGATTGGGGGAAGAACTATGGACTAGATTGGACTTGATGGTATTCTCTTGTTCACATATGGTGATTCTAGCAATGCAAGAAATTATAACAATGAGGTGGAGCCAGTGGCCACTTGACACTTTTGGGGTAGGGAGGGGACGAGCAGTTGAAATACAGTGGCTTCTTTGGGAGTTGGAGGTTGTCCTGAGTACTGTTGTGGCAATGGATGTAGGCCATTTTAAATCAGCACACACCACTCAGAACTGAGTGGGAGAGAGTGTGGTCTACGGTGTGAACTGTGGTCTATGGTTGGTGGCAAGGCTCCAGGATGTGTAAGTTCAAGTTCATTGAGGTTGGTGGGCCACACTGTGGGAGATATTTGTGTGGGATGTGGTGGGAGGTGTGGGAGGTGGGGAACATGGGAATCCCAGTGGGTTCCGTGTAATATTTTGGGTAATCTAAGCACCTCTTAAAATATATGTATATATATATATATATATATATATAACATTTTTGTAAGCAAATACACATATATGCATATATATTTATATATCATTTTGCAAATGTTTGTATATATTGTGAGAATTTTGATTTTTACCCACAATAAAAATAAATTAAAAAAAAAATAATATACGGTAGCTGCTATCATAGCTTTCCTTCCTCATAACCTTAGTGTTTGTGTAATTGTGTTCATGGTCATCTGCTACTTTATTTTCTGACTAAATGAGTTAAGGAAATGATTTTATTTGAACCTTTCAAATTAATCATTTTTTAAAAGAATTCAGGTGGAGTGGGTATAGCTCAGTGGAGAAATGCCTGCTTCACATATACTAGATCTTTGGTTTGATTCCCAGTACCTCCTAAGGGAAGAGATCCAGAGAAGGATCAACAGGTTTCCAGGCACCCAGCTTTAAGACAGGGGACTTACAGAATGAGATTTTGGGAGCCAGTGTAGCTTAGTGCTTGATTGCCTGCTTCCCATGTATAAGGTCCGGGATTCAATCCCCAGTACCTCCCACCCCTCCAAAAATTTTCATGTTTTCTTTTTTTTTCTTTCGGCTTCTATCTCTTCTTAAAGTGAATTCACCTACACATAAATACAATCATTTAAATAGTAATTACATATTAGTTAACAGAGCTAACTGTTTGAAGTAGATGACTAAGCTACATACATTTTATTTTCTATAATATATCCAGATCCTTAAAATGTTGTAGAGAATTCCAATAGTGGAAGTTTATTAGTATAAGATACACCTTCATTTGAAAACCAACAACGCCCTTTAGAAACAATATCAGAGACACCAAGAGATGTCAGGATATTACATTGTCAAACAAATCAGGATAATTTAAGCAAAATATAGTATTATTTTGTTGAGATGTTCATAAACAGAATGTGGTGATAGAGATGCATTTTTTTTTGGTTCCTCATAAATACAGTATTGTGATTCATTGGGTTTAACCACAATATACTGAAAATTTAGTATATATATATATATAGTATCATATAACAAACATAAATATAACTTTAAAAAGGAAATATTTAGCTCCTGGTTTTAAGTCAATTCATTGTTCAATGCATATTTTTATTTCTTTCACTGTGCTTCTTGTTATCTTTCTAATACTATTTTATCCTTGACCCTCTGCAGCAAATATTTTAAAATATATTCCATGCATGCGTGTAAAAGATAGATAAGGGAGAGTTAAGAGAAAGAGGGAGAGAGAAAGAGGAAAAAGAATAGGTGGGGGAAGAAAGAAAGAAAAGAAGGGAATTTTTGTAATATATATATTTTTTGTATCACAAAAATATATTAATACATATTGATATTATTAATTGATACATTTGATCTGTTCTGTCTACATTAGAAATAATAAATTTTGTTTATGTGTGTGTGTAAGTGTTTAAGAAACATGGGTGAAGTCTGGATTTACTCAGAAATGGGAATTTAGTTTAATACTATATTTTCACTGGAAAATTATCCAAGGATCAACTGAGCTTTTTTATTCTGTAACCTTATATTCATGAACCTATTTATTCTATGTATTAAAAAAGTCAGTATGTGTCTTTTGGTGAAAATAAAACTATGTGGTTTTTTTCTCATTACAAGGATTTTAAGCAGATTTTCTCAGTCTCTTCTTGATATATGAACATCTCCATATGACAATATCTTATGGTATTTCATGTCATAAATATAAATCATTCATATGTTAATGAATGCAGCATGTCCTAATGCATGGCAATTGCTTCACTCCTCTAAACCTTGGAAAATACAGTGTCCAATTAATTAAATATGGGTCAAGCATTTTGGTTCATGACATAGTGAACCAAAAACAAATGTTACAACACTGGAATCTCACTCTTTTATATAGTGGTTACTGGATTTAATTGTGTTCAGTCACTATGACATTCAGATAATATAGGGATGCCACTTTAGTATTGCTTTTTGTTTTGTTTTGTCATTCATTATTGGTTCTTCACACGCCACTGAATGAGAATCAAATCTAATGGCATAGGGGAAAATAGCGGAAACCAAACACTACTCTTTGATTTAATGTCATGATTTAATCCTTTTAGCAGAAGCTTTTAGAATCAGTTTTATTAGTGATTAATAGATGATATTAAATTCATGGTCATTTTAGTGACTATAACAGTTTAATGTAATGGTCATAGTTTCTTATTCACAGAAATATGTTTTGAAATTCCAACCAAGGGCTTTCCTAGAATAGTGAAAATATAGAGAAACACTGTCTATTGTCATTAACTTAAAAATTAAACAACAATAATAAATAATACAAGAAGCTGCAAAGGCCATAAATTTGTGATTTGTTAATACATATTTGAAGAAAAGAAACTGGAGTACAGGTATTGCACCATTTTTGATGGCCCACAAGGTGCATCTACCTCCAGAATACTTTCTGCTGCTCTTTCATCACTGCTTCTGAAGGACTAATGGAAAGGGATCATTGTCAAGGGTGAGCACAAAATAGTTTAGTGTGAAAAGAAAGCCCTGTCAGACAAGTTAAAATGTAAGTCAAACGGATCCTTTTTTAAGTCATCTAGAAACATTTTAAATTAAATAATTTTCACATTTTTTATCATTTAAATTTAGCAAATTCTTGTGATTTAAATGTTACTATTCCCATTAATAATTATGATCATTAAGAAAAGATATATCATGCGTATTATACTATATTTAAGTTTAGCACTTAGCTGTGTAATTTCCTCTTTAACAACATTTTTGGATGCAAAAATCATAATATTCATTTGTCTTTGTGAATTTTAATATGATGCAACAAAAAATGAGTGGCAGAAAATTTTACATAAATTAACTGGAAAAGAAACCACACAGATTGACATTTTTTTTTTTTGAAGTGATTCTTTTAACCAAAAAGCGTATGAAACAATTTCTTCTTTTTGTATATAGGGAGAAGTTTGTTTTCTTGTGCCCAAGTTCCCTGTTATTGACTCCGTCAATACTGCCTGGATATCATTTTCCTTTCCAAAAACAAACATGAATATATAATTGGGGGACTCTGTTTACAAGGGATATTTCCCTGTAGACCTGCAAATATAAATTCAAATGTCAGGGTTGCCATCAGATGTGGAGTGTTACAGCATTCAGTTGAAGAATCGGACTGAAGTCACCATGTTTATGTTGATGGAATTCACAAATGATTTTGACCTGATAGTCTCCCAATTTTTCTTTTTTCCAGCAATCTATCTTTTTACTCTGATAGGAAATTTGGAACTGGTTTTATTGGTCATTAGGGATTCTGGCTCCACAACCCCATTTACTATTTTCTGATGTGTTGTTATTCTTGGGTGCCAGCTATTCTGTAGTCATTACCCCAAAATATTGGTCAATTTCCTGGTAGTGAATAAAGCCATTTCATTTCTAGGATGTGCATCCCAGATGCTTCTCTTTCTTATTTAGGGACTACAGAGAGTTTTCTCTTGGCTGCAAGGGCTTATGATTGGTATGAAGCACTCTACAACCCACTTCTGTATTAAGTTAACATGGCACCCCGAATCTCTGTGCCACTCATCATTGCTTCCTATGTTGGTGGTATTTTGCATGGTACTATACACACTGTGATCATTAATAAAAATATTGAGATTCTTATTCTTTGTGCAATTTTATTTTCAACAATTTTAATTAAAGGGATGTCCTCAGGATTGGATGGCTAATTACTTCACATTTTTTACCCTAAGTTCAGTATTCATTATGAATTTTAGTTGCTTCCTGTGCACTCACATGCTTAGATCCATCCTCTGGAGAGGCCTTTTCCAATGTTTGGATCACCACCATAATTTTTATTCCATTATTACCTTTCAGTTGTCTCATCACAAGAATTGATTAGATACATACTAAAATTATCAAGATATATTGTGATGATATGGTAATATTTATTGAGTGTATAACTAATGATGTGAAAAAAATGAATAAAGGGAAAGCATAAAAAATAACTTAAAACTTGGCACTATGTGCAGATGATGTAGGGTCTTAAAAGCTAGACAGCTATCAGAGGTTCCTATGATGGTAGGTCCTTTTTTTATGTCCTATTACTGCCTTTATTGTCTACCTATGGTAAACAACCTTCCATTTATCATCATTCCTAAATTTACACTATGTGAAAAAATCCCTGAGAAATGATCTTAAATCTCCTCAACTCCCAACTACTTCTGCTTTAATTATTTTTTTGTTTATTTTTATTCCAAGATTCATTTGTTTGATGAAACCTTAAGAATGGAGTGGAAGTTTATTCTTCTTTCAATGAAATTATCTGTTTCCCAAGAAAGATGTTTGTTCTATGACTCCATCAATTCTTTCCCATCAGAACAATGTAATCAATGAGTTAAATCTTAAATGTGTGTTTGTGATTCAATAAAAAAAATTTTGGACCTAAGTTTCTATTCCAGTATGCATTTTGCTATTGATAGCAAAGTGTCATTTAAATACACACTCAAATTTCCTCTTAAAACAACAAAAATGAATTTTCAAAGACACAAAGCTGACTATAATGAGGAGAAGATGTTGTATCATAAAGAAATTCAGCTTCTTGAAGCCACAGCATTTTAAAATTTACTTTAATGACTATGATCTTGTGAAATGATTTTACTGGAATACAGGGGGAAAACTACTTCAAAAACTTTTCTATAATAATGTTTCACACTATAATTTTTAAAGCTTCTACTAATAAAATAAGGTTTTCAAAGAGTTAGGTACATTTTCAATCAAGTTGTTGTTCTGCTTTGGTGGTTTAATTTTTCATTCAAATTAACAAAAAACAGTCTTTACATAAGAATGGAAAAGTTGAGCACTAGGAACAAGGATGAATTCACTTATGCCTTAAAAAATGGCCAATTGTTCATCCAACATATTAACCAAAAATAAATGTCAAGGTAATAACTCATTTTGTTTCCCTAAAAGTAGGATCTAAATGGCGAGACTTGCAGTCTCTCATGATTTTTTTAATTTATGATAATGTGAAATAAAAGCTTATTTAACTGTCAAGTTAATAACTTTTTCCTGTTCATATCTCAACTCAATTAACTTTCCAACAACCATGAATTCTTAAATGTCCCTGCACCTATGGAACATTTGACAATGTCATCATTAAATATTTGTTATTGTGAATATTTGAATAAAATCTAGCTCTAACACTGCACTGACCATCGTATTTGTATAAAAGCATGTACTATATTGTAAGTGCACATAATTGTATCCCCAGGGCATAACATCATACCTGGAACAATTTATTCTGAAAATATATTTTGAATCAATGTTGAGACACAGAATGAGAATTGTTATCAAATATATGCAGTTTTGTATTTAATGGATATTATATTACATATTCTAAGTTACTTAGCCTCATAACAGCTCTTCAAAGTTTTTCCATTATTACCTATAATCACATGTGAGGAAACAGATGAACATCAACTCTAAGGACTCTGCTAAAGTTCACATATCTCTTAAGAGTGATACCAGGTTTCAAAACTAAACTTGACCTATTTTTAAGAACATTAGTATATAGAATCAAAGAACAGATTGATCTTTATATTTTCCCAAAAACATTAACAGCACTCCATAAAATGTCATAGAGGTAGTGAAGGGTATAATACTGTCTATGGTGGGAATGTCTGTGGAAAAGGAATCTACGTAAGAAATACAATATTAGAAAATAAGTCTCCACTGCTTTTGAAAATCATTAAAAAGGTTTATACATGTAGAGTTTGCAGTTTTTGAGCCTAACTGATCAATATAGAAGACATTAAAAGAAGTAATAATAATAACATTATTATCTTTCCAACAACCATGAATTCATAAATGCCCCTGCACTTATGTAATAATAATAATTGTTATTATTAGAAGAAGTAGAAGATAAAGGAGGAGGAAGAGGAAAATAAGATTGTAAAATTAAATGGATGACATATTTTTACACTGATTCTAAGGTTCCATTACATTTTCAAGGAACAATATTAGACACCCTGATAGATATTGTACTGGAAAGTGTGGAATTATCCACATAGTAGGTATATGAATGCATAGCAGTAAATGAGATTTAAAAAGAAATACAGGACTCTCACTATTATTAGGATGTAGAAATCTGCAGAGAACACTTCATCAAACCTGACAATTTTTAAAAGTCAATAATCTTAAACACCATACCTTTTCACAAACCCACCAGAAAGATGAGGCTAGAAACAGATGAAAAATTGAATACCAAAAACAGATATGCTCATCAAAGTGGACATGGGACAAATGAACTATATCACCTTCAGCAGAGGTGAGAGAAAGATGTAGACACTATACAAGCATATAGGAAGAATATATAAAATGTTACCAAATTGTTAAAGGCAAGTGTGGGCTAGAGTGGCAACTGGGAAATAAGTGATCTCTAGAATCAAGGGGTTTGCATTCATTCTCAATATCTTTCTGCAGGTGTTTACCAAGTGCTCATGAGAAAGAGTGGGACAAACAAGGTAGAACTTCAGACAAGGTCACTGGGCAACCCACAAAATACCAAATTCTTCCTCTTCTTTCTTACTAAGTGAGGAACTGCTATTTACCAATTACAGCTTTATTTTTTTCATTAGTCTGTCTAATGATAGAAAAAATATTTTGAGATACCCAGTTATGGAAGAGTATCTACTTTCTGATAGTATTCAATTGAAGAGCAAATCGCTTTCCCTAATTGCCCAACTAGAGTCTACATGGTACAATAGGCTCTTTCTAAAATTCTCTTACTTTAAAACTGCACATTTTCCATGCCATATATTTTTTCCTCACTGCAAGGAGAAATAAATCCACATTGTTAAAGAACAAAGGTTTCTGGTGGTCTATGACCAAAGAGCATTGACAATTACTAGGTCAAAATATCTAATGGGAAGGATAGACAACATCTACAGATAAATGAAGAATTGCATCACAGAGATGGAATCTCAAAGATAGAATCCAATGAAATGTTAGAAATAAGTCTTTTACAAAACACAACACACACACAAGATAAGAAACAAAAAAATTAAATCAACAGTATCATCAATAAATAAGAGGAAAGAATCAGTGAACATGAAAATAAGCCAATAGGAATTAACCAAACAGAAAAAAATCATTAGAGAAAAAAGTGCATGGAAAAACGTAACCAAGAGTTGTGGTGCAATATTAAACAGTATATTATACATAAAGTTAGAGTACTACAATCAGAATAGAAGGACTGCAAAAGAAGAAAAAAAAATAAGGTGAAATTGACCTAAACTTTTCAGAAAATAGGAAAAGATACTAAACCCAATGTCCATGAATTTTAAAGGACTCCAGGAAGGTTAAATTCAAATAAAAAATCAAATTTACAAATAAAATACATCTAAACAGTTTGGTCTCGCCACTGAACAAAAAAAGATAAGCAGAAAATTATTAAGACAGTCAGAGGATAATTCATAACACATTCAAAAGAAAATCATGAGACTTACACCAGATGTCATAAAAAATGATCGCACCCAGAACAAAATGAAAAGACATGTTTAAAATATTGAAAGATGATAGCTGCTTTTGCAGCATTCAATACCCACTTAAACAATTTTCAAATATTAAAAATTAAAGACTTTATTTTCAGGAAAATAAGCGCACACACATAAATAGAAAAAAATTATACTGAAAAAATTTGTGCTTCAAAAACTTACCAGTCAGAAGTAGTATGACAATAGAAGGAAACTTGGGTTTACACAAAGAAATAGTAATGTAAAAATGTAAAATTGAAGATAAATATATTAAGCATTGGATTTTTAAAAAGGCAATTGCCTTAAAAATAATTGACTAAAATAAGACTTCATTGATGCATTGTAGGGCTTGAGACATATAAAAAATAAAATATTTGATAAAAACAGTGAAAATATTGGGAAAGATAAATTGGATCTCTAGTACTCATAGGCAAAAGATCTTTAGAGCAATCTATGTAAAGAAACAAAATTGTCAAATAAGGGATGAAAGAATAGATAACAATCTAGTTAACCACAAATTTTAAAAGGAAAGTAATAAAAGGTTATAAGCATCTTTTTGTGTCAAATTTAATAGTTTAGATTAAATGGAAAATTCCTTTATAATGATCACACCAGAAAAATGTATAACCTGAATAACCCTATACCTATTCATGAAATCAAAATTTTCCTTAAAAACCTTCCACTTGAAAAAAATGGAGGATTTATTTTCACAATGTTCAAATATCATTTTTCCCTCAGACTGAAATGTAGACAGTGCTATGTGAAACCTCTTCAACCATGCAGAAAAGAAAAACTTCTTGGGAGATAGTAGAACAACAACATAGGAAAAACCTAAGTTCCAGGATTACCTCATGGAAAAGAGCCATCCACAAACCCTAGTCATTGAAAGTCTGCACTATTACTTCCAAGTATGATACTTTTCTCTTTGATTAGACAACTTTTGACTACTTTTCAGCACAAGGACAATCTTTACCTGATTTAAGTAGTTCTCACCACAGCCCAACCACATGACCTATTAAATCTTTCCTTTCTTTACAGAGTTCTTTCAGTAAATACTTGTATGTTTGATAAAATTTATCTGGTATTGCCAAAGTCACACTGTTTTCTCTAGGCAGTTCTGGTATATATACCTATCAATGACCTCTGCCAGCAATATATACCTATCAGTGATGCTATTATTTTTGTTTTGCTTTTAAATTTAATAAATCAGTTATTCCATTTTTTCTAATGAGTAATATATTTTTGTAGAAAAACAGACATATCTTAGATTAGTGCTAAAGGATGTGAACTCTGAAGTCAGACTCTGCAAGTTCAAATGTGAGTTTGGTCTTTCACCTGTTGACTGGCCATGAACAATTCTGTAATCTCTCTGTGTTCAGGTTCCATTATCTATAAAATTCTTCCTTTCAAATACATTTTTTGAGACTCTGTTCTAGGTGCCTGGGATACCAAATTGAACAACTTAATTAAAAACCTGTGCTTGTAGAGATTTCATTGTGGAGGAAAACACAGAAGAAACCAAGTCAGAATCAGAATATAGAGAATGTTAGATGGGATAACTGCTATGGAAAACAAACGTGGCACTGATGCGGGATAGGGACAGGTGAAATATTAAACAGAGTGGTAAGGGATGTTCTTATGAGGAAGAGAATGAGAAAAGACCCATGTAGTTATCTGGGCATAGGGAATTTCAGGAAAAAGATAAAAGGGAAAAAGTTCAGGCAGCATCAGAACGAATGTTTATAGGGAAAAGTGAGGAGGTCAGTGTGGCAGCTGCCAAGTGAACATGAAAGACAATAAACACGGGAAAGTTCATAGGATTAAGGAGGAAGGGCAAGATCTTTTGGGATATGGAGGCTCTTGTAAACATTTCAAATTTTACTTGTAGTGTGATGGGATATCTTATAGGTTTTTAAAAGAAAAGTGACATGAGTCAAGTTACTATTTTATTAATATCACCCAAGTTCCTACATTAAGATTATTCTCAAGGGGAAAAAGGAAGAAAAGAGGGGGAAAATCTTAAATGTTTCATCAAAAATTTAAAGATGGAGATGATGGTCCTTCAGCTAAGGTGGTAGCAGAGATGTAGAGAAATTTCCATACTTTCAAAATATATTCTATACATAGAATCAATATGATACACTGATGTATTGCATGTAAGGTGTGTGACATAGAGAAAACACCAGGATGACAAATAAGTATTTGCCTACACAAGTAGAAGAATTGTTTTCTATTAACTGAGATTAATTTTACATATTACAAATATCTATCTGAGAGTTACCTTGTGAAGATAAACTAGGTTAATTAAAGACATTAAACCCTCTAAGCATTGCCCTTCACTTAGTAGGTGCTCAGCAAATATAATTTATTTTTACCATTATTATATAAAATCAATAATTTTGCAAATATTATATTGTTCATATTTTCTCATACCTATTCCAGTCTTTTACTTTCTTCACCATTATTTATTATCCAGTTGAACTTTTCCAGTACATAGAATTGTGACATAGCACTAAGAACAAAAGTATTTCAAAATCTTGAAATTTTAGGTTTTATACATAATACCAGAATTAAAAAAAAATAAGGCAAAACAAAAACATTGGACCCTAATGTAAACCATGGACAATAATTCATTGCAAAATTAAAATAATGTCACCACACAAATTACCACTAATTACATCAACAAGGTATTAATAATGGGTTGGATTTCTGCATTGTTGGATGATTTTTCACTAAATCTTCAACATCTCTAATAAAAATAAATATACAAATATATAAATAAATAAGCAATAATGTTTGGTGAGTTTTGAGCAAAAAAAGTACCTGAGAACACATTTTCCATAAATTATGATATGCAGTAATATACATAGAGATAAGAGGGAATATGCAAATAGTCCAGCGTTTTTATCTTGCTCAAAGTTTAATTACATTTAATAATAGCATAATTGTTTATTAGAATATATTATAAGTGCAAAGTTATTCTTAATTTAATTAAAAATAAAGCATTTCCTAGACTTATTATTGTGTGTAAAATTATAGAATCTGGTGAACATCATTGCCAAAACATGTCAAAAGATACATTCCTTAAATCAACAATACATACATAAACAAAAGCAAATACATTAAAGTTCATAAAATGAAACAAAAATATAGAGCCAAAAATATAAGAATTGACACAGTACATATAAAAAAAGATGAGAGATTAGGTTAAAAAGCATATTATTAAAAAATAAATGCTGATTTAGAGGATTGTAGGAAGAGGGTAATGTACTAACACACGGAGCTGAATGCACTCACAAAAACAACAAAGGCAGAGCCAAAAGCTTTCTTTGAGGATGATCAGACCAGGACAGTGCTACACAATTCCTGAGAGGGTGAGGGACAGAGAGCTGAAGAAGCCAAAAATACTAACATGAATTACCAAACTCCACAGTGGCTGGAAGAACTCCCTCTCCCACCCCCAAGGTACTAAGCTTGTGTAAAAACCCTGGCTCACTGAAGACTAATGTTAAGGAAACAGACATTTTCCTTGTTTCCAACTCTTTCAAGGGAAAAGGGAAGGGGAATCAGGGGCTTTTCTTCAGTGAATTCAACCAGCAGAGCCCACTTTGAATCTCTGATGTGGAGATTCAACACAAGAATGCAGGAAAGCCAAGACTGAAACAAGTCTTTGGAAAGGTGTGCTGACAAATGTCATTTGCTGATGGGTCTGGAAATTCCATGGACAAAATCAGTACATGGTGCTCTCTGTATCCAACCCTTGGGAGAAAATCTGTGCCCCACTAGTGAGTACCTGGCCTGATTTTGATAACTGAAGCCAGGCAATTTTAAAGACTTAAAATAAATTGAACCAAATATTAAAGAAGAGCTATGGAATAAAAAGAAATAATAGACAAGAGAGAGAAATGGGCCACCAGAGGAAATTCACTGACATATTAAGATGCCTAGACATGAACAAAATTTATAGGCCATACTAAGAAACAGGAAGAGATGATCCTGCCAAAATAACTAACCAAATATCTTGAAGAGATACAGAATTTAAGGCAACTGATCAGTGGTAATCACACAACTGTCCTAATCACTTCAAAAAATGTAACGAAAATATGACAAAGAAATAAAAGATATTAAGAAGACACTGGATGAACATAAAGAATAATTTGAAAGCCTTCAAAGAAAAGTAACAGACATTTTGAGAATGAAAGACATGAAGGATGAGAATAAAAATAGATTAGAGGGACAATCAGCATGATGGTGGCAGAGTAAGGAGCTCCAAGAGTCAGCTCATGCTACAGGGCAATTGTTAATCACCCAAAGCTACCTAAAGCACCTGTTTGGTGGCTCCAGGAGACCAGAAGAGCATTCTGCAATATCCTTGAAAGAATGGAAGGGGGAGACTACCCATCTACAGAGAAGATTCATGTGTAGATCACTCCATGCCATAGAGGCTGGTGCCCATCCTCCACTGGTGGCACAAGCCAGCTTGGAAGTTATTAAGGGGCTGGAATTGGATTCTTAACTTCCCAAAAATGGGGGAGAAGGAGATGATTGGGCACCAACTTCAGCTAATCATTAATAAGCTCAGCTGGCTACAGTTTAATACCATGAACAGCTAAAGTTTGAAACTGTCCAAAGCAGAAAGGGGCCGGTAGCCTCTCTGCCCCTGGCATGAGGGGAAGTGGGGCAGACTGAAAATCACAGTGATTTTTATTCCATCCAGATAAGATGCAACTCTAGCCTAAGCCCCAGCCCCACTTCCAGCAGGGAGGAGGCTAGGGGGACCTGCACCAGCTTCTCCAGGAAAATACAGGCCATACCACAGAGGCTGGTTATCATTTCTGTTCTGGTACCAGAAGTTGCCTTGGGACCTGTCCTGTGGCTGGAATTGGAGTGTCCATTTCCCAAAAACAGGGGAGGGAGAAACAGGTGGCCTCTGACTTCAGCTACTGATTGGTGGGTTCAGCTGGCTGGAGTATAACACTGGGAACAGGTGGAGTTTACGCCTGTCCAGGTCAGAGGGGGCCTGGTAGCTGCCATTTTTACTCTGCATCAGGCATGAGGGGAGGTTGAGCTGACTGAAAATCACAGTGAGGGTAAGGACCAGCTTCTTTCACACAGATTGGACTGCAGCCCTAGTCTAGGTTTCAGCCCAACCTCTAACAGGGAGGAGGTTGATAGGCCTTCCACCAGCCTCTCCAGGTAACTGCAAGTATACTCAGGTGGAACAGATGGAATAGTTGGAAGTCTACAGGGGTAAATGCAGTCATTTTGGATCCCCATTGCATAGACTGCTGGGCACACCTTCAGCTCCACCCTTCCCCAGGCAAGGGAGGAAAAAGCATGAAGCTTCATCAGTTTCTCTCAGCAAGTAGAGTCTAGGCCTGCACGACTTGGATTATTACACATGGCTGTGGCTCTGTCCTTATTCTTGACAAAGAAGAAAGTTGGGAGAAGCTTCATCAGTCCTTTGGGCAGCTTGAGCCTCCTCAACTTAAAGCACCAACTACATCCTCAGCTCCTACTTCACAGCCAACAAAGGAAAAAGGACAAGAAAGCCCTAAACTAAAGAGAGAAACTGCACCCAGGATAAATACATCTAGTAAGTCAGATGTAAGAAAAAATTATTATCCACACCAAGAAACAGGAAGATATGACCCAGTTAAAGGAACAAGATAAGCCTCCCGATGGTATAAAGGAGTTGAGACAACTAATCAGAGATGTTCAAACAAATCTTCTTAAATTCAATGGGACGGCTAAAGAGGTTAGGGATATTAAGAAGACATTGGACAGGCACAAATAAGAATTTGAAAGAATACACAGAAAATAGCAGGACTTACTGGAATGAAATGTGCAGTAAATGAAATTAAAAATACACTGGAATCATAATAGCAGATTTGAGGAGACAGAAGAAAAGATTGATAAGCTTAAAGAAATATCCTCTGAAAGCAAACATAGAAAAGAAGAGATGAAGAAAAGAATGGAAAGAATTGACCAGGGAGCTAAACAACAGCAAGAAACATACAAACGTATGTTTCATGGGTGTCCCAGAAGGAGAAGAGAAGGAAAAAGGGGAAGAAGGAATATTTGAAGAAATAATGGTAAAAAATTTCCCAACCATATTGAAGGACATGGATATCCATGTCCAAGAACAACATACTCCCATCCAAATAAATCTTAATAGACCAATTCTGAGACAAATACTAATCCAAATGTCAAATGCCAAAGACAATGATAATTCCGACAGCAGCAAGAGAAAAGCAATGCATAACATGTAAGGGTTACCCAATAAGTTTAAGTGATGAATTCTCATCAAAAGGCAAAAAGACAGTAGTATGATATATTTAAGATATGGCAAGGGAAAAGTTTCCAATCAAGAATCTTAAGTCCAGCAAGACTGTCTTTCAAAAATGAGGATGAGTTTAGAATATTCACAGATAAACAGAATCTGAGAGAGTTTGTAACCAAGAGAATGGCTTTGCAGGAAATACTAAAGTGTGTGCTACAGTCTGGAAAGAAAAGACAGGTGAGAGAGGCTTGGAAGGGAGTCTAGAAATGAAGATTATATCAGTAAAAGTAATTAAAAATCTCAAAAGAGCGGTGAACATAAAATATTACAGATAAAACCAAAAGGTCAAAATGAGTGAAAGAAGAACTGCCTTTACAGTAATAACATTGAATGTTAATGGATTAAACTACCCAATCAAAAGACAGATTGGCAGAATGGATAAGAAAGTATAAGTCACCTATATGCTGTCTGCAAGAGACTCACATTAGACCCAAAGATACGAATAAATTGAAAGGGAAAGGCTGGAAAAATATGTTCCAAGCATTTAGTAACCAAAACCAAAGCAAAAACAAAACAAAACAAAACAACCAGAGTACCTATGCTTATAGTAGATGAAATAATTCTTAAAAGACACTAGGAATGGGCAAACTAATGAGGAAGTCAGGAAAAAAGTTCCATTTACAATAGTAATTAAAATAACCAAATGTTTAGGAATAAACTTACACAATGTTGTAAAGCATTTGTATTCAGAAAACTACAACTCATTATTTAAAAAATTTAAAAAGTCCTTAAATAATTGGAAGAACATTCCACACTCATGGATTGGAAGACTAAATATCTTTAAGATGTCAATTTTACACAAAATGATATACATATTCAATGCAATCCTGATAAAAATTCAACCAGCATTTTTTAAATAAATGGAAAAGAAGATTATCAAATTTATTTGGAAGGATAAGGGGTCTTGAATAATCAGAAACATCTTAATAAGGAAAAGCGAAGTTTGAGGACTCTCACTTCCAGATATTAAATCATGTTATCTAACTACAGTGCTAAAAACATCATGGTACTGGCATAAAGTTAGACACATAGACCAATGGAACTGAACTGACGGTTAATAAACAGACCCTCACATATATGGTGTGGCGATATTTGACAAACCTACCAAACCCACCAAGCTTGGGTGGAAGAGTCCATTCAAGAAATGAGAGAACTTGATATCCATTGCCAAAAGAAGGAAAGAGGTCCCCTATCCCAACTTAATACAAAAATTAACTCAAGATATATCAAAAATCTAAATATAAAAGCAAGAACCATAAAGATTCTAGAAGAAAATGCAAGAAAATGTATTCATAATGTTGTAGTAGATAGTGGATTCTTAAAGGAGACAAGAGGACTGAGGTGGACTACTAATGTTTAATGTATGTAGAAGTTTTAATTAACTTTATTGTAAAGTGTGGAAATGTATAGTTGACGGTAACACATTGTAGTGAGTAACAGCTGGTTTATAAATTGGACTGTGGCTGAAAAGGTAGTCTAGGTATGTAAATGCCAATTGAAAGAAAGCTAGACAATAATCTAGGGATTGAATAACATAGTAAACCCAGAGGGGGATGAGAATTATGGTTGATGGTACAAATGCAAGAATGTCCTTTGGGAGCTAGAGCAGATGTACTTCACTATTGCAGGGTGGTGGAAATGTGGAGAAGCATGGGAAAAATACATCTGGAGTGATCTATGGACTGTGGTTAACAGTAATAATGTAATATTCATGCATCTAAGCCAAAGATGTACTGTGTTGGTAATGAGTGACTAAGGAAAAAGTGTGCCAAATGAATGCTATGACACTGATAATAGTCTAATGATATTATTTCACAACCTGTAACCACGGTGTGGTGTGTTGATAGAAGGCTGTTGTCTGGGAATACTACACATGTGCATGATTTTTTTGTAAGTTAACAACTTCTGTCATAAAAATATATTTAAAAAATAATAAATAGGTTGAGTTGGGGGAAAATACACTAAATGTAAGATAAAGGACTATAGTTAGCAGTAAGATTTTGATGATATCCTTTCATCATTTGTAACAAATGTTTCAAAACAATGCAAGGTATTGGTAATGGGTTGATGTATGGGACCCCTGTATGATGTTATACATGTTTGCTTTGTAAGTTCACAGCTTTTACTATACACTTAGTGTTTATGTATGTTCATATATAAAAGGTTTAAATATTAATAATAATAGGATGGTTTGGGGAAAAATATACCAAATATAAGATACTTTGGTTGATAGTAGTATTTTGAGGATGTTCTTTTTTTTTTTTTTTAATATGGGTAAAAATCAAAATTCTCACAATACATACAAACATTTGTAAAATGATATATAAATATATATGCATATATGTGTATTTGCTTACAAAAATGTTATTTTATATATATATATATATACATATATTTTAAGAGGTGCTTAGATTACCTAAAATATTATACGGAACCCACTCGGATTCCCATGTTGCCCACCTCCCACACCTCCCACCACATCCAACACAAACATCTCCCATAGTGTGGCCCACCAACCTCAATGAACTTACACCTCCTGGAGCCTTGCCACCAACCATAGACCACAGTTCACACTGTAGACCACACTCTCTCCCACTCAGTTCTGAGTGGTGTGTGCTGATTTAAAATGGCCTACATCCATTGCCACAACAGTACTCAGGACAACCTCCAAGGATGTTCTTTAATCATTAGTTAAAAATGTTTCACAAAACACAAGATAATGTTGGTAGGGTGAAGTATGTTGTCCACGTATGATGTTCTCTATGTTTGTTTCATAAGTTCACAACCATTACTATAACTTAACTTATTGTTTATGTGTGTTTATGTATGTGTGATATAATTCAAAAATTTTTTAAATGAAAATAAAATACATTAGAAACACCTGAGAGGGTATTTTGAATTTATTGAAGACAGAATTATTTATTTAAAAAACAGAAAATTTGAACTGGAAAAGACAGGAGAACAGAAAGTGAAGAGAAAAGAAAAAAATTTAAAGAATCACAGGGAATTGAATTACAATGTGAAATGCAGAAACACATGCATTATTGGCATCCTTGAAAGAAAAGAGAATGGAAAAGGGACAGAAAGAATATTTGAGTAAATAATGATTGAAAAATTCCAAACCCTTATGAAGGACAAAATATTAGTATTGAAGAAAGACAATGCACCACAAACAGAATAAGTCCAAATAGACCTATGCCTAGAAACCTACTATTCAGAATGACAAATACCCAAGATGTAGAAAGGATTATGAAATCAGCAAGAGAAGAGCAAAACATCACATACAAGGAAACCTTAAAACATATTACCTAGCTACATAGATAAAAACAGCATGGTACTGGCATGAAGACAGACATGCTGACCAATGAAATTGAATGGGGAATTCAGAAATAGACCCTAACATCTATAATCAAGTGATTTTTGACAAGGCAGTCAAGCCCTACCAACGGGGCCACAACAGTCTATTCAACAAATGATGCTGGGAGAACTGGATACCCATATTCAAAAGAAAGAAAGAAGACCCCTATTCTCACTTTATACCAAAATTAATTCAAAATAGATCAAGGGCTTAAATATAAAAGCAACAACCATAAAACTCCTAGAAGAAAATATAGGAAAACATCTTCAAGATTTTGTGGTAGGTAGTAGTTTCTTAAACCTTACACTCAAAACACGAAAACATAAGAAAAAATAGACAAATGAGACTTCCCCAAAATTAAACACTTTTACACCTCAAAGGACTTTGTCAAAAGGGTGAAAAAGCAGAAAATCCAATGGGAGAAAATATTTGGCTATTACATATCCAATAAGTGTTTAATATTCATGTTATACAAAGAGATTACAAAACTCAACAATAAAAAGACAAACTACCTGGTTAAAAATTGGGCAAAAGACTTGAAAAGACAGCTGTCCAAAGAAGAAATACAAATGGCAAAGGAACACATGAAAAAGCATTCAAAATCACTATTGATTATGGAAATGCAAATCAAAACTAATATGAGATATCATTTCACACCTATTAGATGGCTGCTATCAAAAAGCCAGAAAACTGTAAATGTTGGAGATGATGTGGAGACATAGGAAAGCTTATTCACTGTTGGTAGGAATGTAGAATGGTACAGCCACTGTGGAGGACTGTTTGACAGTTCCTGAGTAAGTTGAATATAAACTTGCCATGTGAAACAGCAATAGCATTACTATAGGTATATACACAGAAGATCTGAGAGCAGAGACACTTATAGACATCTGCATACTTATGTTCATAGCTGTGTTGTTCATGATTGCCAAAAGATGCAAACAACCCAGATGTCCATCAAATGATGAACGGATAAACAAAGTGTGGTGTATGCACATAATGCAATATTATGCAGCTCTAAGAAGAAATAAAGTTCTGAAGCATATGACAACATGGATGAACCCTGAGGACATTATGTTGAATGAAGCAAGCCAGAAACAAAAGGAAAAATACTGTATGATTGTGCTATTATGAACTAAATATCCTTTGTAAACTTATGGAGTAAAAAAGTAGAATATAGGTCACCAGAAAATAGAAGGTGGTTAGAGAGTGGAAATCTGAGGGTTAATCTATGCAGAATTGGTTAAAAAATAGTTGATTGTAAATCTCTGGTTATACTATAGAAATGGTCAAAGCATATCATGATGTTTGTAACTAGCAGTGCTGTTGGATGGGTAAGCAGTGGTTAAAAGGAAAATCTAAGGCTTGTATATTATTAGAAGAAAAGCTAAAAATTTTAACATAGGCCTGTATAGGATTGTAAAACCCTATGTAAAACATGAATATGGGTGATGTTACATGTATAAGTCCCTTTTTACAAAATATAAATACAAATATATTAGAGAGAAGGAAAAAGAATAGCAGTTATGTATGGCAGGCAAGACACTTTTAAGGTGAAGGATTTTTTTGTTGTTTCTTCTTATTATTATTGGAGTATGAAAGTGCTCTGGGAGTGAGTGTGATGAATGCACAAGCATGATTACATTGAATACCATTGATTGAACTCTTTGGGTTAATTTATGCTTTTTTTAAAAAATATATATCAATAAAATAGAAAAAATTGTATTTACTTAGAATAAATATTCAGAAACCAAAAAATAAAAACAAAAAACAACAACAACAACAAAAAACTTATCAAAGACATTTCTCATTACAAAGAATTCAAAGAGTAATTGCAGACTTTTGAGTCAAGATGGCACTTACTATCTCTCTGGCAGCAGATGGCTGATTAGGGACAGGATCCTGCCCGAATGGGCTGTTCTGGGAGCCCATGGAGTGAAAGCCTTAGGGACATTGATCTGGATGGAGCTGGACAGGGAGGTTGATTTTTCAAAGGAAAAGTGTGAGTTTTTCCCAAACTGAAATTTGCAGACATGGACAGCTAAACCCTACCCTTAGGGCAAAGGGCTAGGACGAGACCCAACAACCACTAGCAATCTGGTGAGAGGGAGGATTCTCTGAGAGTGGGAGGGTTCTGGAAGAGGGTGGAGAGGGATTTCCTTTCTATGAGTTTGGTTGACTGGACCCCCTTGCATCTTTGGGGAGCACACCAGCTGGCTCGAAGTGGCACCAGGATGAGCAGAGAGGCGAATCTGCTGAGGAAGCCTAGCTGCCCTGGGATAAGGAGGCTTGGCTCGGGAGAGGGCGGTTTCAGCCAATTTTATAATGCTGTGCTGAGGAGTATCAGAGTTTCAGCTCCCCTGGGTGGGGGGTGTCAGGAAGTGGGAAGTGCTTGATGTTTCCTCAAGCCTATATATGGTCCCCTCAGCAGAGGAGGTGGTCTAGAAGAGGCCTTCTTATGGGTCCCTTATTTCTCCAACAACAAAAAAAGATATTTAAAAAAATTTTTTAACTTAGTTTACTCGCTAAATTCTGCCTCAAATCCTGCAGAGAGAAGCTTGAAGGGTAATTGACTGATGAGCACAGGCAGGCTGAGAAGCTCCACAAGGGCCCAAGAAGGAATGCTGTTCTTCTTAGCTTTGTTTGACTGCTTGCTTTTGTGTTTGTTTGGTTTTTCCTTGTTTGTTTGTTTCTTGCTTTTCTTTCTTCTTTCCTCCACCCCATCTTTTTTAAAAATTAGCTTGTTTCTTCTTTGCTGTGCTTCTTATTCCTGATTTGCCTTTGTCTGTGTATGTTGATTTTGTCTACCAATGTTATCTCTTTTCCTTCCTTCATCTTTCTATCTTCTGCTTTCTGTTGAGGTTCTTAGAATCCACCTTTTTTCATTAGTCCTTAACTTCACAGGTTTTGATTTCTGTCTTTCCTATTATGTTTTCTTTTTATTATTATTATTAACTTTTTCCTTTCTGCCCTTTCTTTACTCTTTTTTTCTCTTGTCATCATTCTGACCTTTTAAAATATTCTGTATATTTTTCTCTACTTGGTTTCCCATTCCATTGTAGGTACTCCACTTTTTTTTTCCTATTACTCTTCACTGCCTACATGAGTTAAATATTCATTTTACTAAGTCTTTTATGGCCCTGTTCTAACTTTTATCAAAATTACTATTATCCTTTTCATTTATTACCTCTTTCAATTCCACTAGTTTTAGTCTTTTTTCTTCAAGGGAACATAGAAAAAGCAAGGAAATAGAACAAGAAGAACAAAGTGTCAAAAAGAAAACTTAACACACGCATGGAACCACCAGTTAAATAAAGCTTTAGAGTAGAGAGAGAAGCTAATCAACTGAATAAACCCATCAAGAAAAAATGATGCTCAGAGGGCAACAAAAAATAACAAACCATATTGAGAAACAGGAAGACATGGACAGTCCAAAGAACAAACTAAAAACAAGGAAGATATGAAGACAATCAAATAACTGATCAAAGCTGTCCAAACAAATACCATGGACCTAATTAATGAAATGAAGAAAGAGATTAAGGATATTAAGAAGACACTGTGAGAACATACTGAAGAAACACACATAAAAAGATAATGGATATGATGATGATGAATGGCACAATCCAAGAAATAAAAATAAAAATAAAAAAACTACTGGAATTGCATAAGAGCAGATTTGAACAGGCAGAAGAAAGAATTAATGATGTGGAAGACAATACATATGAAATCAAACAGATAGTAGAATAAATAGATAAAAAGATAGAAAAAAATTCAGCAGGGACTTAGGGATTTAACCAACAACACAAAATGCATGAACATATACATGATAGGCATCCCAGAAGGAGAAGACAAGGGAAAGGGAACAGAAGGAGTGTTGAAGGAAATAATGGCTGAAAACTTCCCAACCCTATAGAGGGAGATGCATGTATATGTCCAGCAAGCACAGAGAACTCCAAATAGTATAAATCCCAACAGGTCTACTCCAAGACATATATTTGTCAAAATATCCAATGCTCAAGGAAAAGAGAAAATACTCAAGCATCAAGAGAAAAAGAGCCATCACATACAAGGGAAGTACAATAAGATTAGGTACTGATTTCTCATCGGAAACTATGGAGGCAAGAAGACAGTGGTATGACATAGTCAAGGTACTAAAAGAAAAAAAAATTCCAGTCACTAATTCTCTATCCAGAAAGGGTGGCATTCAAAAATGATGGAGAGTTCAAAATATTCACAGATAAACAGAAATGAAAAGAGTATGCCAATAAGAAACCTGCACTTCAAGAAATACTAAAGGGATTTCTACAGTTTGAAAGAAAAAAACAGGAGAGAAAAAGTTGGAGGAGAGAGTAAGAACAACTAAAAAAGCAAAAAGAGAAATAAAAACAACATATGACATATAAACCCCCAAAATATATAGAATATATAAGAAAATCCATGGGAATAATAACACTGAATGTTAATGGATTAAACTCACCCGTTAAGAGACACAGATTGGCAGGATGGATAAGGAAATAGGATCCATCTATATGCTTTCTACAAGGAAACCCTACCTAGATCCAGGGATTCAAGGATGCTGAAAGTGAATGGCTGGAAAACAATTTTACAAGCAAACAATAACCAAAAGATGGCAGGAGTACCTATTTTAATATAAGAAAAAGTAGACATTAAATGAAAAATTATTGTAAGAGACAAAGATGGACACTAAATATTAATAAAAGTTGTTATCTTTCAAGAAGAAAGAATAATCATAAACATTTATGCACCGAATCAGGGTGCTTCAAAATGCATGAGGCAAACCATAGAAAAACTAAGTGGAGACATAAATGCCTCTACAATTACAGTGGGGAAATTTAATACATCATTATCAACATTAGACAGAACATACCAACAGAGAATCAATAAAGAAACAAACACTATGAATATTACATTAGAGGATCTGCACCTAATAGACATATATAGAACACTACACGCAAATACAGAGGGATATACATTCTTCTAGAGTGCACATGGATCATACTCCAAGATAGACCACATGGTGGGCCATAGAACAACTCTCAATGAATTTAGAAAGATTGAGAATATACAAAGTAATTTATCTGACCACAATGGAATGAAATTGGAAATCACTAAGGTCCAGAAAAGAAGATTAAGCACAAATATATGGAAATTAAACAACACATTCTTAGAGAAAGAGTGGGTCAAGGAGGAAATCTCAAAAGAAATTAGTAACTACCTTGAAATGAAGGAAAATGACTACACAACATATCAAAATCTATGGGATGCAGAAAAAGCTGTACTGAGAGAGAAATTCATAGCCATAAATGCATATATCAAAAAAAGAGAAAGAGCTAAAATTGAAGACCTAACTGCACACCTGGAGGAACTGGAAAAACAAGAGTAAACTAAATCTAAAGGGAGTAGAAAAAAAGGAAACAACAACAACAACAACAACAAAAAACAAAGATTAGAGCAGAACTAAATGGGATAGAGAATAAGAAAGCACTAGAAAAAATAAACAAAACCAAAAGCTGGTTCTTTGAGAAGATCAATAAAATTGACAAACCCTTAGCCAGAATAACAAAGAAAAAGAGAGAACAGAGGCAAATACACAAAATAAAGAATGAGGAAGGGGATATCACTACTGACCTCACAGCAATTAAGAGTATCATAAGAGGATAGTTTGAAAAATTATATGCCAACATGAATGATAGTTTAGAGGAAATGGACAAATTCCTAGAAACTCACAAGCAGCCTACATTGAAGAAAGAAGAAATTGATGAACTCCACAGTCCAATTACAAGTAAAGAGATA
The DNA here is from genome assembly GCA_026826555.1 of Tolypeutes matacus. Classification (NCBI taxonomy): domain Eukaryota; kingdom Metazoa; phylum Chordata; class Mammalia; order Cingulata; family Chlamyphoridae; genus Tolypeutes; species Tolypeutes matacus. The sequence goes on along the minus strand of JAKSZT010001178.1, from coordinate 2,362,377 downwards.
GACTCAGTCATCAAAAACCTTCCAACTAAGAAGAGCTCAAGACAAGATGGCTTGAGAGCTGAATTCTACCAAACATTCCAAATATGGAATAAACACCATTTGTGTTTACACCACATAAACATATTGAAAAAAAAAAATCACATGGTCATCTCTACAGATGCACTAAATTCATTCAAGAAAATATAGCACCTTTCCTGATAAAAAACACTGCAAAAGATAGGAATAGAAGGAAACTTTGTGAACATGATAAAGGGATGTACATGAAAAATCCAAAGTTAACATCATCTTCAATGGAGAAATCCTAAAAGCCTTCCCTCTGAGATCAGGGAAAAGAAAAGGATGCCCACTATCACCACTCCTATTTAACACTGTCTTAGAAGTACTTGCTCAAACACTGAGGCAAGAAAAAGATATAAAAGGCATCCAGATTGGAAAAGAAGAAGTAAAAATTTCATTATTTTCTGATGACATGATCCTATACATAGAAAACCCTGAGAAATCTACAACAAAGATTCTAGAACTTATAAAGGAGTTCGGTAATGTAGCAGGCTATAAGATCAATGCTCAAGAATCAGTAGCATTTCTGTACTTCAATAATGAGCACTCTGAGGAGGAAATCATGAAAAAAATAACATTTACAATAGTAACTAAAAGAATCAAATACCTAGGAATAAATTTAACTAAAGATGTAAAGGACTTATATGCAGAACTACACAACACTGTTAAAGGAAATCAAAGAAGACTTAAACAAATGGAAGAATCTTCCCTGTTCATGGATAGGAAGACTAAACATCATCAAGATGTCTATCCTACCCAATTAATCTACAGATTTAATGCAATCCCAATAAAAACCAACACTGTATTTTTTAAAGAATTGGAAAAACTCACTACAAAAATTATGTGGAAGGGTAAGAGTCCCCAAATTGCCAAAGACATATTGAAAAAGAAAAATGAAGTTGGAAGTATCACACTACCTGACTTTATTTTTATTTTTATTTTTATTTTATATATACATATATTTTAAGAGGTGCTTAGATTACCTAAAATATTACACAGAACCCACTGGGATTCCCATGTTGCCCACCTCCCACACCTCCCACCACATCCAACACAAACATCTCCCTTAGTGTGGCCCACCAACCTCAATGAACTTATACATCCTGGAGCCTTGCCACCAACCATAGACCACAGTTCACACTGTAGAACACACTCTCTCCCACTCAGTTCTGAGTGGTGTGTGCTGATTTAAAATGGCCTACATCCATTGCCACAACAGTACTCAGGACAACCTCCAACTCCCAAAGAAGCCCCTGTATTTCAACTGCTCATCCCCTCCCTACCCCAAAAGTGTCAAGTGGCCACTGGCTCCACCTCATTGTTATAATTTCTTGCATTGCAAGAATCACCATATGTGAGCAAGAGAATACCATCAAGTCCACTCTAGTATTCTGACTTTAAAACATACTACCTGACTTTAAAACATACTACAAAGCTACAGTGGTCAAAACTGCATGATATTTGCACAAGGATAGACATACTGACCAATGGAAATGAATTGACAGTTCTGATATAAATCCTTGCATATACAGTCATCTGATATTCAACAAGGCCACCAAGCCCACTCAGTTGAGAGAGAATGGTCTCTTCAAGAAGTGGTGTTTGAAGAACTGGATATCCATATCCAAAAGAATGAGAAAGGAATGCCAACTCACACCTTATTCAAAAATTAACTCAAGATGGATCAAAGATCTGAATATAAGAGCCAAGACCATAAAGACTTTGGAAGATAATGTAGGGAAGCATCTACAGGACTTTGTAATAGGGAATGGTTTCATGAACTTCATACCCAAATCGTGAGCAGCAAAAGAAAAAAATAGATAAATGGGGTCTCCACAAAATTAAAAACTTTTGCACTTCAAAGGATGTTATCAAGAAAATAGAAAGGTAGCCTCCCCAATGGGAGAAAATATTTGGCAACCATATATCTGATAGGATCCTAATATCCCACACATATAAAGAAATCCTATACCTCAAAAATAAAAAGACAAACCGTTAAAAAATATGCAAGTGACCTGAAAAGACACTTCTCCGAGGAAGAAATACAAACAGCTAAAAAATACATGAAAAAATGCTTGACATCTCAAGCTATGAGGGAAATACAAATCAAAACTGCAATGAGATATCATCTTACACCTATTAAAATGGTGGTAATTAAAAAAACAGCAGACTATAAGTATTGGAGAAGATGTGGAGGAATGGGCACCCTCATCCACTGCTGGTGGGATTGTGGAATTGTTCAGCCACCGTGGAGGACAATTTGGCTATTCCTTAACAAACTAACTATAGACCTTCCATATGACCCAGCGATTCCACTGCTGAGTATATAGTCAGAACAACTGAAAACAGACACAAATAGATATATGCACACTAATGTTCATAAAGGCATTGTTCACTATTGCCAAAATTTGGAATCAATCCAGGTGCCCATCAACAGATGAAAGGATAAACAAATTGTGGTACATACATACAGTGGAATATTACTTAGCTTTAAGAAGAAATAAAGTGCTAACACAGGGGATAACTTGGATGAATCTTGAAGAACTTATGTCTTGTGAAGCAAGCCAGGCATTGAAGGATGAATAATCCATGCCTCAGTGATATGAATCATGGAAATTGAACAGTCTCTGAGAACTATTGTCTGAAAGATAGGTTTACAAGAAATAGAAGAAGAGAAAGTTTGAGTCATCATCCATACAGATGTAATCTGTGGTAAAGTGATAGAGTGTCGTTGCGTACTGAAGGGATAGGACCAGTGGGTAAGGATATTATTGGGTTTGGTGGTGTAAGGTTGAAAGGTGTGTTGAACAACACGGGTGGGTTAGACTACCCTGGATACTGGTGGGAGAGAAAGGAGAGAGACTAGGTGAACACTTGGGGTTTGTTGGTATGAGGTTGAAAGTACAGACATGGGAATGCTCTTATGGCAATATGAAAAGTTTGGGTCACTGGTTTAGTGTGTTGGTTGGGGGGGCATTCGGGACAGGGCACATCTAGAGCAGGCTTCTAGGGAGTGTGTGAGTGTTCATCCTGTCATAAGGTATTGTATCAGTGGGTGGAGACCCACATATTAAGCGGGAAGGAGATGCACTACCATCTTTGGGAGGACTGATTCACTCAGAAATAGACAGGCGGGCATCTCTTAAGAACAATGGCTGTCCTAATAGGAGAGGGCAAACCAGTGTGCCAAGATCTCTTGTTGCATTTAACTATAAATCTTGTCATCCAATGAGTCAAGCCAGGGGGTCATTTTGGGCCCCAGGGGATGGGGAGGGATGAACAGAATATATTCAACAGGGGGTATTTAATGGTCAGTGGACATGTTTTTCATTACCTTACAGTGGTGGACACAGGACATGATAAATATCATCAAGATTTATAAAAGTGTACATTATAAAATATAAACCATACTGTAAACCATTGACAATGTTTAGTAGCTATGTTTCACTATCTGTTTATCAGTTATAACAATGCTACAATTCACATACAAAAAGGTTTTTATATGGGGTGAGGAAAGGGGGAGGAGGTTGGATATAAGAGAGTCTCTTGTATTCTGTGTGTGACTTTGCTGTGACCTAAAACTTTTTTGAAAATTAAATGAAAAACAGTGAGACATTTGGGAGTGACAGGGGGAAGGTGCCACAGTACAGACTGGACACAAGATATTGCAGTGATAAAAGGCAAAATATCAACAACATAAAAATGTTTTTAAAATTTTTTTCCATTCTTTGAATATCCCCATCTCCTAATTTGATTATATTTTTAGTTGTTTTTTAAGTTTTCATATTTTTTTTCTCTTGCATTTAAACTTATCATTATTATTTCATTTTCCTATTAATTGTATTTGGCTACTGTATTGGCTTAATCTTTAAAGAATCTTTGGATTACAGAAGGGTTACACCTCAGGTGGAAGAGGATTTTTGGTGAGGGTTGCCAGGGATTGGGGGTGCATGGGAGGAAGTTCACCTGAACATACATATAAGGTATATAAAATTGTTCAAATGTTCATGGGGCATGGTCACAGTGGGTGGAGAATCACTCAATAAATGAGAGAATATTGAATGCTTATCCTGGAGAGCTCTGCCACATTCTCCAAGGGAACAGCAACAGTCCCCCAAGTGCAGGGGCAGTGTCTGGCAAAGGAGCATGAACCACTGATGTGCCCTTGTTGTTGATGACTGGTCTTAGGAGTCTTTGCTCTTGAAATTGAAACTTAGCCTATTGTTATGCGGTGCCTAAGGGTTGCCTCTTGAGGGTCTCCTTTTTGCTCAGGTGTGGCCTCTCTCTAAGCCAAACTCAGCATATGAATGCATTACCTTCCTTCCAGTATGAGACATAACTCCAGGGGATGAGCCTCCCTGGCAACAAGGGATTACTACCAAGTGCCAACTGGCAATATTACTGGGAAAAAACTCGAACAAAAGGGGGAAAAGATAAAGACAAATAAGTTCAAATGGCTAAGAGATTTCAAAGTGAGTCGGGAGGTCATCCCAGAGGTAATGCTCATGCACATCTCAGTAGTACCTCATAGGCTTCCCAAATAGATATCATCCCAAATAAAGGGGCTCTTGAGGGCTCTGGAGACATCCAGGTCCTATGTCTGGGTGAATAGTTCTGGAGTTTGGTGCCTTGTCACAAACTCCCTTCTTTGGAGTCTGTGCTCCTAAGAGTGACAGAGTTGGACTCAAATGTATCTTTCCTGCACATGGTTCATCTGTCCCTTCTATTCGAACCTATACATGCTGCTGGAGTTTGTAGGTATATAGCCAGAGACTGGAGTCTTTGGCTGTCCATGTGCCAGCTGGGCCCGGAATCTTGGTGGTCCTGCAACTCCTACTCTACAGCTCAATGGACTCACCCAGGACAACTGGCGGGGAGATGATGATGGACAACAGCCATTTCTGGGAGTGGAGAGAGACTGCAGCTGCAGGCACGATAATCCCATCCATCTTATCCATAGGATACAAACCCCCTCTCACTTGGAGATGGAGTGGATATCACCATCCCAGACTCCTCAGGATTAGTGGAAAAGATACAGACTAGAGTGGACTTACTGGTATTCTGTTGTAGACCTATTGTGATTCAAGCAATGGAAGAAATTACAACGTTAATGTGGAGCCAGTGGCCTCTGGATGGTCTGGGCGCACAGACCGGGAAAAGCGGTTGTAATACGGGGGCTTTTTCAGGACTTGAGAAGTATCTTGACATTGCAATGACAGATATAGGCCATTTTATATCAGCATATAACATGCTCATGCTTAATGACAAAGCCCTAGGTTGTTTATATCCATTGCAGTTGATGTGCCACACTAATAACGGATATTTATGTGGGAGGTTGTGGGAGGTGTGGGAGGTGATGCATAAGGTAATCCCTATAATTTTTTTGTAACATTTATGTAATCTAAGTGTTTTTTTGTTAAATTAAAAAAATTTTAAAAATCTAAAAAAGATTAATTGCAAGAAATATATATTTCAAATAAAAATTAAATCATAATGAAATAATTTATATAGCATTAATATACTAAATCAAAATTTTTCACATAAATAAAGAAAGTAAAGGATAATAGTGCAATTTTAATCATGTGAATGATGAACCAATGAAAAATTGGTAAACATTATTATACTTAAAACAGATGTTCAACTTTATTGCAATCAAATACTTGGAAAACAGGGAAAATATTTTCTTATATAAGTTTTGAATAACAAAGAAAATTAAAACTTCAATCCCAGGTTTTGTAGAGGAATTTTTTAAAGGAAATTTTAGTAATCTACCTCGTGAAAATTTATGAGATATCACAAAAATAGGATTAAGTAAGAATTCTTAACTTTATAAATTTTCTCTATTAAAATTTTTAAAACAAATAAGCCAAACCTTTTATTTGAGGAATAGCTAAGACCATAAGCACCTGTCCAGAACAAAACACAGATACAGAAAAGGAGAGGATCCCAAATTTTTGCCTCAGTTTGATATTCTTGATAGAAGGGCTAAATTCTGAAGGAAAGCATGAAACAAAACAGCCAATTTTTGAAGACAATGAAAGGTGTATTTTGCAGTGGTTTATACACTTCTGCAAGCTACTGACAGATATCTGTCATACCAGTAGTTGGATAAAGTTTATGAAACTGACAACTCAGGGACTAAATCCCAGTGTTAAAACTTAAAAATATTAAAATGTACAGTATGCAACAAATGTTTACAAGAAAATAAAAAATATAGAAATAATGGCCCATCCAAAGGAACAGGATAAAAGTCCAGAAACCATTAATGAAGAAAAACAGACTTTAGACATTCTGGTTTAAAATGGCAGTCTCATTAATAAGTCACAAAACTTATGGGGAAAAGAATTATTATACCAATGGGGAGCTTATTTGAATATTCCTCACGTTTCTGATACAGCTAAACATCTTATTACCCTGGCTCTTAAGCCTCTTCAAACAGAATCTAGTAAGCCCTCTGAAAATGTGGAGGTGGAAGATTCTGTCTCTGATCAGCTTGTGGCCAATTTACATCTGTATGACTATGAATGTTCTGGAAGTGACCACCCAGAGCCTCCTACAGAGACTTGTGCTGCCATGGAAACCAGGAAGGGATCCCTAGGGCACTTTTCAAGCTGTTAATAGCTCTTCAACTCCAGCTGTGGATGTTAACACTTCAGTTCCAGCAGCAACTTCATAAACCTCCTACTGCTTACATAATGATAAGGCTGTGGGATGATAGAAGGTAATAAAATTAAACCATTGGAAAAGTAAGAAAACTTAGCAATACAGCTTCCAGAAAATTTCTCGAAAACAGTAAAATCAAAGATGTATGTTTCTATTAATGTGTTGTAACTTGTTTTGTGTTTGTCTGGTTGTTCAGTGTCTGTATATTTTGATACCTCTGGATGGTAATATTAAATTGATGACTATAAAAATTATTAAAATAGCTCTATTCAAATGGCCAACATTAAATAATTGCTTGTATTAATAAATGAATATGGGGTATTAATTTAAAATAATAAAAATAATTATAAATAAAGTAAATCACTATTCTAATAAAAAAAAAAGACATTAAATAAACATCCTCAATATGCTCAAGGAGATAAATGAATAAAGGAAGAATTAAAGGATATCATAAAACAATGAATGAGCAATATGAGAATCTCAATAAAGAGATCAAAATTTTAAAATGGAACTAAACAAAAATACTGGGTTGAAACCTACAATAAGAAAGAAGAAATTCCCTAGAAGATAAAACAACAGTTTAGACCTGGCAAAAAAGAATTAGTGAACTAGAAGATAAAACAATTGAAATGATTCAGTCTGAAGGAATCTTCAAAGACATAATGACAGAAAACGTCCCAAACATAATGAATACATGAAAGCACACATTCAAGAAACCCACCAAACCAACAAAGGATAAACTTGAATAGAACCATGCCCATATACATTACAGACAAATTTTCAGTTACCAAAGACAAGGAGAGAATTCTGAAAAGCAACATCTTATGTAAAAATTAAGTTCAGATTTCTCATCAGAAATCATTGAGAGAAGAAGTCAGTGGAACAATATATTTTAAGTACTGAAAGAAAGAATTGTCAACCAAGATTTTATATCCAGCAATACTGTGTTTAAAATGAGATAGAGATTAAGACAAACCCAGGGTCAACAAAAGTTGAGGGAGTTTGTCTCTGCTAGACCTGCTCTCCAAGCAATGCTACAGAGAGTTTTGCAGACTGAATTGAATTGGCATAAAAATTCAATTGAATTTTATGATATGGTACATGTGAATTGAAGAGGAATAAAAATAGCAATATTAGGAAATTAACTTAAAATGAAAAGTCATTTTAAAAAACCCAAAGCTAACATGGCATTCAATGGGGAAAGACTGAAATCTTTTCCTCTAAAATCTCAAGCAAGACAAGGATAGCTACTGTCACCACTGTTATTCAACATTGTAGTGGTGGTTGTAGCCATAATAATTAGTCCAGAAAAGATAATAAAAACCATCCAATTTGGAAAGGAGTAAGTAAAGCACTTCCCATTTTCAGATAGCATGATCCTATAAGTAGACATTATTGAAAAATCCACAACAAAGCTACCATGAAATGCGTCAGCTTAAACAATGGAAATCTATTAGTTCATGGATTTTGAACTGGGAAAAAGTTCAAATCAAGGCATCATCAAGGTTATGTTTTCTCCCCAAGACTGCGGCATTCTGTGACTGGCTAGTAGTAATCATTGTTCCTGGCAGGTTCTGTCATATGGCAATGCACATGGTGTCCTATCCTTACCTCTCCTTTCTCTTCAGGGTTCCTTTGACCTTCAGCTTCTTGCTTCTAGTGGCTTTTTATTTATCTGTCTGAATATCATTTCACTTTTAAAGTACACCAGTAATAGGATTAAGGCCCACTATCAGAAATAACCTCATCAAAAGTCCTACTACTCTCACTTTCAGAATTTAAAGCATATTACTTAGCTATAGTCATAAAAAACAGCATGGTACAGGCGTGAACAGACACAATGATGAATGTAACAGAATGAAGAACTCAGAAATAGACCCTCATATCACAGTCTAGTGATTTTTGACAAGGCAGTCAAGCCCCTCCCAGCTGGACCACAACAGTCTATTCAACAAATGAGGCTGGGAGACTGGATATCCATATCCAAAAGAAATAAAGAAGACCTCTATTTCTAAATGGACCTAAATATAAAAGTGACAACCATAAAATTCCTAGAAGAAAATGTAGGAATACATCATCTTGATCTTGTCATAGGTGGTAGTTTCTTAAAACTTATACCCAAAGTACAATAACAAAAGAAAAACTTAGATAAATGGGACCTTCTAAAAATTAAACACTTTTGACCTCAAAAGAGGTGGAAAGGCAGTCGACTCATTGGTAGAAAATATTTGGCAATCACATATCTGATAAGGGTTTAATATCCATGATATATAAAGAGATCATATAACTCAACAACCAAAAGACAAACTATCTGATTAAAAAATGGGCAGAAAACTTGAAAAGACAATTGTCCAAAGAAGAAATAAAAATGGTTAAGAAACATGAAAGAATCTTCAACATCATTAGTGATTAGGGGAATGCAAATCAAAACTACAATGTGATATCATTTCACACCTGACTAGCCACTATTAAAAAGTTGGAAAACTGTAAATGTAGGAGAGGGTGTGGAGAGATAAGAATGCTTATTCACTGTTGGGGGAATGTAGAATGGTATAGCCACTGTGGTGGATTGTTTGGCAGTTCCTAAAGAAGTTGAATATAGATTTGCCCCATGATCCGGCAATAGCACTGATAGAAGAATTGAAAACAGAGACATGAACAAACATTTGCACACCAATGTCCATAGTGGCTTTATTCATGATTGCCAACTAAATATATTGTGCAAACTCATGGAGTTAATTATTAGAATATAGGTCACCATAAAATAGAAGGATGTTAGAGAATGGAAAGCTGAGAGTTAATCTGTGCAGAATTAGTAAAAATGTTCTTTGTAAATCTTTGGAAATGAAGAGAAATGGTGAAAGCATATCCTAGTGTTTGAAACAAGCAGTGCTATTATATGGGTATGACAGTGGTGGAAAGGGAAAGGCTAAGGGCATGTATATTACTAGAAGGAAAACTAAAAACTGTAACATGGGACTGTCTAAGATAGTAAAACCTTATGTAGAACACGTATATGAGTGATATTGCATATTTATGACTGTTTTTACAAAATATAAATATAAATATATGATCTCTTTATATTGCAAGAGAGAAGGAAAAAGAATAGTCGCTATGTACAGCAGGGAAAATATAGTAAGATTGAGAGGTGATGAGTTTTGTTTGTTTATTGTTTATTATTATTGGAATAACTAAAGTGCTCTAAGAATGTTGAAATGATGTATACATCAATTGTGGTATTGTACACACAATACCATTGATTGCACACTATGTATGGTTTGTGTTATATAATAGGTATCAATAAAATTGACTTGTTAAAAATAAAAGTCCTGCTTTCAAAGGGTTCAAACACACAGGAATAGGTAAAGTTTAAGAAAATGTGTTTTAATTTTTGGGTACATAGAGCTCCAAACAACCACACCAATATTTTGCAGTTCATTCTATGACAACATGGACAAAGACTTAAGTCACTTCAGGAACAATGCTAAATACTAAGTCTCATCAAAATATGCTATTTTGACAACAGATGTGGTCTGTTCTGAGGCTTAATCCCCTCCTCTGTCTGCGGACCTGTGAAACCTAGAGAACAAATGATCTGTTTCCACTTTATTTTTTTTTTCATTTTAAAAACAATTTATTGATGTATATCCTTCATACATGAACATACATAAACAAAAAGTATATAGTAAAAGTTGTGAACTTATAATACAAACAGGCATAAAATCATACAAGGCTTCCATATATCACCCCCCCACAAACACAAATACCGTGCATTGTAGTGAAACTGTTGTAACAAATTATGAAAGAGCACCATCAATGTATTACTACTAACTGTAGTCTGTGTCTTACATTTGGTGTATTTTTCCCCATCCTTCCTTATTATTATTTTTTTTTCCATTCATAAACCATATAATTTATCTAATGTGTATAATCAATGGAGGCACAGGCAAGGATAAACATTTCCATTCCCGTAGGGGGAGCTTGGAAGGAAAACAGGAGTCATGGTCCCCAAGATTCTGAAACCCAGAAAGGCAAACTCCATTAGATTTCAAGGTCAAAGAGTCATCTATAGGTCAATGTCTTCTCAGGGCTTGATGGAGCGGTAACCCTACTCCTTCCAAGCACTTCCACAGCAACCCTGTTTATGATGGCAGCACACAAGATGCATCTTCTAGAGCCTTCCTTCTGCTGCTCTGTTTATCACCGCTCCCAAAGGACTGTAGGAATGGGATCATTGCCAGAAAAGAGCACAAAATAGATCGGTGTGAAGAGAAAGCTCTATTTGACAAGTTGAACTGTAAATATAACTTAACCCATATTTAAGTCATCTGGAAATATTTGATTATATAATTTTCACATTGATTCTCACTTATATTTAATAAAATCTTGTGCTTGAAATGTGATTGTTCCCACTTTATAACTATTAAACAAAAACACTTCATGGACATTATAGCAAATTTGAGATTAGTTCTCTGGTTGTATTTTCTATTATAAAAATTCTGGATGTAAACACCACAATATTAATTCATCTTTGTGAATTTTAATATGATATACTATGAAAGTAGGTGGTAGAAATTTAAAATTAAGTTGACTGATAAGTAAAACATGAAAATTGGCAGGGGTTTTGTTTTGCTTTGTTTCATATTTTGCATGTTTTACATGAATTATTTAGCCAAGAGAGAATGAACATTTATTCATTTAATTTATGCAATAAGTGGATCCACTTGGGCCCAACTTCATTATCATTTCCTATCTCATCACTTTCTAGAATATCATTAAGCCATTCCAAGAAAGCAGTATGATATAATTCTGTAGACTCTATTTTTATGGATACTGCTTGGAGCACCTGTAAATATATACTGGGAAGTCTGGATTGCCATTAGTTTGGAGCCTTATAGTATTCCATTTATGAATGTGACTGAAATAAGGATTTTTGTGTTGAAGGTCTTCATAGATAATGTAGAGTTGAAATTCTCCCTGGTTTATAATTTTTATAATTCATAGCAATCTATCTTTTTACTATTATAGGAAATTTGGAACTGGGAGTATTGGTCACTCGGGATTTCAGCTTCACAACCCCATGTGCTAATTTCTGAGTGTGTTGTCACTTTGGATGCCTGCTATACTTCAATTATCACCCTTAAAATATTGGGCAATTTCTTGGCAGTTGATGCAATAAAAAATGTTTTAGAGAAATTTGTTCATAACTACAATGCATTTTTAGCATTGTGTGAAACTCAAAAGAATGTGGAGGTTAGTAGATATCTCTGTAGTGAGAAACTAAGCAATAAAATATCTCTTAGTTAATACTGTTTACATACCATAAATATATATATATTTTCAGCCCTCCTATGCAGCATTTACAAATGCAGATAAATTGTGTCAGCTATATGCCTACTACTAAGTTCAAACTGGTCTATATTAAATATTCATTGATAAAGTTATATTGATATTGTTAGTTAATGTGTAATTTGATTTTCATTTACTATTAGAGACCATGTTCTCAGGATTTGATGGCTTCATATAACATCACATTGATATAGTAATCCCTCAACTTTTATTAAGAAGTGAATTGTTCTCCCTGAATCCTTGTGAAAGACCTCCCAAATATTATTTTATTATACCATGTGCACTCATATGCTCAGATTAATTCTGAGAGTATTATTATTCTTATATATTATTCTTATATATTCTTATATTATTCTTATAATATAAGAAAATATTATTTTCTTATACCATGTGCACTCATACTCTCAGATTCATTCTCTGAAGATGGCTTTTGCAATGTTTGAGACAACACCATAGATTTTTTATTCCATTATTTCCTACCTATTGTTCAGTCACAGAAATGGATTAGCTCAATTCAGTATATATGCAAAATTTATTGAGATTACATGGTAATTTTTATTTAGTGTATAGTTAAGGCTTTGGCTAAATGAATGAAATTATTTTTATTTAAGCCTTATTTATTCTGCTTTTCTTATTTTTGTTCTAATATTTGTTGACTTGGAGTAATATTAAGAATGAGAATATGTTTTTTTTTCAATGAAATTTACTATTTCCAATGTGAAGTTGATATACAATCAAAAATTTTCAGGACCTTAATATTCAGTCATTTATACAAGAATAATTCATATGTCTCAAATGGAAAAACTATATCTGACAGCATAGTGTAGACTAAAAGCAACAACAAGTTGAGAAAGAGTTTTAGCCTGATAGTAGGCAATAGTAGAGACCAAATGCTTAATAATGGGTCACCAAGTTACCATGTGACCTCAGTTGCCCATCATGAAATGGATGTTGTCTGACCCAGCAGAGATAAAATTGGATTTCCACAACAGCACCCCAACAAAAAATGGAACTGGTATATATGACAGGGCTTGAGCAGGTCCTGAAGGTGCAAGTAAGTTACATGAGGAAGTGGCCTAGATGCCCATGCCCCTCATTCCTACCACATTATCTTTACACCCACAGGAAATGATTAGAGTTGAGAACATGTTTTACTGGGATACATACAACTTCAAACCACCAAAACACTAACAAATTTAAAATGCCAGATTATCTAAAAAATTAAAATCTCCATGACCCCACATGAAAGATGAGGTTAGAAACATCCAATAAATTAGAATACAAGGAGAAAGAAGACCTGCAAAAAGGAGATGTGACAAATGGACTGTTTCATCTTTTGTAGAGGATGGGAGAAGATGTGTGCACCATACAAGCACACAGGAAGAACAGAGATAAATTATAAAAGAATTGCTAAAGCAAAGCATAGGTTAGGGTGTTAGGTGGGAAAAGCAGTAAATCTTAAAATCAAGGAGTGTGCATTCATTATGAATATATTCTTAGCATAACTTGTCTAAGTGTCCATTAAAAGATGGGGGGCAGGCTGAGAGTACATCAGTCAAGGTCATGGTATGCCCTAAAAAATACCAAATATCCTCCTCCTCCTCTTACTAAATGAGGAAATATTATTACTTTACAAACAAGAGCTTTATTCTTACTTTAGTCTTCCCTAACAATAGATAAAATTTATTGATGTACCCAATCATAGAATCACTCCTGCTTTCTGAAACATCCAATCAAATAACAAAGTTTCACATACACCCTCTCCTTAGATACCAGCAAAAGCTTAGATCCTGTAATAGTTTCTTTCTAAAGCTCTTTTACTTAGAAACCACATATTTCCTTATACTGTGTGTACTTCCTTTTTTGCAATGAGAAATAGACCAAATTTTTCAGCCACATGTGATCTTGGTGGTCTTTGGCTAAAGATCATTGACAATTACTAGGTTAAATTATCTAATGGAGAAGACAAAAACAGGTATGGATACATGAGAAATTTCATCATAGGGATGAAATCTATTTGGGAGTGTCCAAAGAAATGTTAGAAATAGAACTTTTATAAAGCACACCCATATAATGTAAGGAAATAAGAATTCCATGAAAAAGATGATCAGTAGACTCAATACATTGGATGAAAGATTTAGTAAAATTTTTGATAAGCCAATAGGAATTAACCAAATAGAAAAGACATTGAAGGGAAAAAAGTTTTTGGAATAATATCCAACTGCTGTGGGAAAATATCAAATATTAAATAGACTTATAGTTAGAATAGTACAACAAGAATAGAAAAATATTAGAGGAGATAATGGACCAATCATTTCTAAAAAGAAGGAATGGGATCCATCCACAGGTCTATAGATGTTAGAACTCCCCAATAAAAATGCCCGCAAATAGCAAATAAATCAACAATCAAAACACATAGAGTCATTGGTCTCGCTGCTTAAAAACAAAAACAAGTAGAAAATGATGAAAGCAATCAGAGGAAAATATTTAGCACATAGAGAAGGAAAAAAAAAAACGACAAGTCATACAAAATAATGATACAGGACAGTTCCAGAAAGATGACATTGGAGTAACTCAGCAGGGCATCACTCTCTTTCAAAATAGGGGAGAAAGCATAGAAGTAGCCCAAGGGAGCTGCTTTGGGGAACTGCAGACCAGGAGAGTGCTGCACACATCATCCAGGAGGCACTGGGGACAGAGAAGTGAAGAGACCAAAAGAAAAACTGTGAGTTGTTAGCCATGTGGCTGAGAACGCTGACCAACCCCCACCACTGAAGTGACTAGACTCATTAAAATATGTGGCTGAGCAGCCAACAGAGGCAGGAAAGGACATATTCCTCTCTGTGAAGAGGGAGAGTGTAAAAGGATATAGTTAATAGCAATATTGTAATATTCTTGCATCAGTGTCAAAGAAGGTATTATCTCAATGCTAAGGGTCCAAAATATCGGAGTATGGGAATTTTTCTTTTGGACTAAGGAAAACATTCAATGGTTTACTGATGCTATGAATGCACAATTTTGTGATCAAAATGAGAGCCACCAAGTGTACACTTTGGATAGAATGTGCAAGGTATGGGACCGTATAACTCAGTGAACTATGTGGAGGAAGACGGACTGTGGTTAACAGTAAATATATGAGAGTGTTCTAGCATGAACTATAACAAATGTACAATAATAAAACATAGTGTTAATATTAAGGGATGTATGGGAAAATATACCAAGTGTAAGCTATGGACCATAGTGGTAGTAATCTCATCATGTTTTATCATACTGAGTAACAAATGTTCCAAAACAATGTAAGGAGTTGGTAGAGGGGTAATGTATGGGAATTTTGCACATTATGCATCATTGTTTTGTAAGCATACAACTTCTCTAATAAAAATAAATGTAAAAAAATATATATTAGAAGCAAACAAGTACAAATTTAAATTGGTTAAGGAAAGAATTAGTGAATTGGAAGAGAAAGCATCTGAACTTGAAAAGACAGAAGAAAAGATGGAGAAAAGAATGGAAAAAAAATTGAACAGGGTATCAGAGAATTGAATGATAGCATGAAACACAAAAAAATACATGTTATAGGTATCCCGGAAGAAGAAGAGAACAGAAAATGGGTAGAAAGAATAATTGTGGAAATAATGACCAAAATTTTCCAACTCTTATGCAGACATGGATGTCAATATTCAGAAAGGTCAACATACTCCAAAATTTAGAAACCACATAGATGACTAGGGTTTGATTTCCATTTTATATAAAGAGATCTCACCACTCAATGACCAAATAGACAAGTAATCAAATTAAAATATGAGCAAAAGATTTGAATAGACATTTTTTTTCCAGAGGAAATACAAATAACCAGAATGCACATGAAAAGATGTTCAACATCAGTATTTATTAGGGAACTGCAGATTAAAATTACAATGAGATATTTCATGCCATACAGAAATATCTTTTTGTTTTGTGTTTTTTTGTTTGTTTGTTTGTTTGTTTTTAAACATTATACTATGAATGCCAAAGAAGATATAGAGAAATAAGAACACTATTTCCCTGTTGGTGGGAGTGTAAAATGGTGCAGCCTCTGTGGAAGATGGTTTGGCAGTTCCTCAGTAATAAGTAATATAATTTCATATATGCAGTAAGCTAAATATAAAACTGCCATATGATCCAGCAATCACACTATTTGGAATATATTCAGAAAACTAAAAGCAAAGACATGAACAGTTCATAGCAGCATTATTCACAGTTGCTAAACAATGGAAACTACCTAAATGCCTGTCAACCGATGCATGGATAAACAAATGTTTTATATATATATGATGGAATACTAGTCAGCTGTAGAAAGAAATGAACTATAGAAGTACATGACAACATGGATGAACCTTGAGGACATTATGTTGTGTGAAATAAGCCAGACACAAAATGAGGAATATTATATGGTCTCACTGATATGACTGAAATATAATGATTAAACTTATGGAGTTTTACTATTGAGTATAGGTTAATGGGAGACAGAATGAACGTTGAGATGAAGGAACTGATGATGAATGTATGTAGAATGTTTAATAAGGTCTATTTTAAGTATGTGATAATGGATGGGGTTGATGGTAGCACATTACAAGTAGTATAGCAAACATTCATGATTTACAAATGTGATTGTGTCTGAAAGGGTAAGTCTAGAGAGATTAATTTTAATTAAAAGACAAGAGGATATACTAAGGACTGTATGACATTGTGATTTTGGTGGTAGATAAGGATTGTACTTAATAATATAAATACAAGAATGTTGTTCTACAAGGTGTTAAAAATACTGTGAGACTCAGGAGGCACAGCAGCAGGAGACTAGGCAGTGCTGAGTGCAGAGGGGCTCAAGGTCTCTGTGGAAGGCCTCATGCTGAGCCCAGGCCCGGAGGAGGGGCTTGGCAGAAAGGGCACCCTGCTGGAGCCGCTGAGGCTGCAGGTGCCATTGCCTCTGGTATGTGGCTGGGCCAGGCGCCCCCGGGGAGTCCACGTACCCTGGGAGCCTGTGGAGGAGACGCGGTGTCTGGAGCTGTGCTGGGGCTCTGGCTTGGAGAACAATGATTTCATTCTCTCCTTGGGTTAAGGACCATTTGAATTGGTTTCATTGTAGCCTTTATACTTTTTGCATGGAGTTCACCTGGAAAGTTGTACTTTGCTTTTTAAGGTTCCTGGGATTAGATTTTTCTTTTGAAATACTTCATTGCTTCGTTAAATTAAGATATCATATGGTTGCATTACTTTAAAATTCCGGAGTACTAATTGCCACCATTTATTCAGCAGATGTTGACTAAATGTCAGGTGTTATCCTGGAAGTTGTTTTTATACTATTTTTTTGAATCCTTCCCACCATTCCTTCACGGGGGGTTTCATCTTTGTTTTTTAGTTGATGAAGCTACCATAGGCCACCTCACTTTTATCAGCAAGAAGCAGGGTCGGTTCTCAGTCTGTCCAAAGCCCAGAGACAGTTTTTCCCACCACAGTAGCAAACCTCATTCTGATAGTGTACTGAGGAAAATATTCACAGGAACCTACTCTGTTACCTTATCACATTTTGGTATTTCTTTAATGTATTTGCTTGTATTTATTAAAGATATAAGGTGATTAAGTTTTTCTGAACATGATTACTGTCTTAAGAGTCTCTTCAAATGCCTGGAAAACGAAAGTGTGGTTTGGAGAATCATCTATTCTGAATTCTTATGTACTATCAGATTTGAAATTTTGAATGTAATGATGAAACCTCTCTTAAGGTCTGAAATAAAGGTGGTCATCAAAATATTGATATGATATAGTGTTTGTAACTAGCAGAGCTATTATATGGGTATGACAGTGGTTGAAAGGGTAAGTCAAAGGACATATATATTACTAGAAGGAAAGCTATAAAATGTAAAATGGGACTGTATAACACAGTGAAATCTTATGTAAAATATGAATATGAGTGATGTTGTATATATAAGACTTTTTACAAAATATAAATACCAATAAACTAGAGAGACAGAAACAGAATAGCAGGTATGTATGACAGGGAAGCATAGAAAGATAGAGAAGTGATGAGATTTTTTTATTCTTTATTATTATTATTATTGGAATAATGAAAGTGCCCTAAAAATGATTGAAGTGATGAATGCAAAACTAGGTGATTATACTGAATAGCATTAATTGTACATTTTGGATGGATTTATGCATTATTACTATGTATGAATAAAATTGATTTATTAAAAAAGGAATATTGTGATACATGGGAAAATACAATTAATGCAATTTATCAACTATAGTTAATAGTAATATTGTAATATTTTGAAAGCAAAGACAAAGCAGGTACTATATCACTGTTGAAGATTAAAAAAAAGAATATGGGATTAAGTGTTATGAAATATGAATAAGAATATACATTCTTTTCTTCATTTTCTTCATTAACAATGAGAACTTTGTTATGTCACTTAACCAATTTGTGTTCATTTATGTATCTTTCTGAATACTGGAAAAACAATTGAGTTTCTTTAGGGTTAAATGATATAAATGTGCTTAGACAGAATTTTTTAGAGTAATGCTTCCATAATTTAAACTGCCTTTTGTCTGTTATTTTAACTTTTGAAGTTAAAATAAATGTTACTAAAAATATGATCCAAACCAGAACATAATGGGGAGACAATTTCAATTTACTGAATGAAATTAACTGTCAGTGAAGAATTCAATACTCACTGAAATAGCTCTCAAATATGAAAATGCATAAAGCCTTTTTTCAGGGAAATTAACACAGAGAAAGACACAAAAACACATGCACAGAAATAATTTATAGACAGTAGAACTATACTTTAAAAATTTTCCAGGCAGATGGAATCTTGGATGTATTCAAATAAGAAATGGGACATTTTTAAGGCATTGGAACTCTTCTGCTCTGCAAGATCTTGCAATGATGGATACAAGCAATTATGCATTTTTTTAGAACCTATAAAAATGCATGGTACAGAATGCAAACAATAATGTAAGCCATTGAAAATGGTTAGTGGCAAGCTCCAATATTTGTTAATCAATTGTAACAAACGTACCATACTCATATAAGATGTTATTAATAGGAGAAAATGTGAGAGGGGGAGAGGGTAGAGTATATGGGAGTCTCCTATATTTTCTATCTGAGTTTTCTGTAACCTAAATCTTCTTTGAAAATAAAGACGAAGAAGAAAAAATAATAAGACATTGGGGGAACATATAGAAAAAAAAAGGAATAATAATACTAAAATGGAAAGTTGAAAGGAAATATACAAAATATTAGATGTTTAAAATTGAAAATGCTCTACAAATAAATGACTAATGGAAAACTAGTTTGATACATTGTGGGATATAAGGCATATATGAAAATAAAGTTTATGACAAAAGTAGTTCAAAGAAAGCATAGTTAATTAAAAATGGACAGAAAGATGCTAAAAGCCTGTAAATATAATAAAAAGACAAATGCACTTACAAGGTAAGCAATACATTCAAAAGACACAGAATTAAAATATTTCTTTCTGACTAGGCTAGGTAAAGGAATAAAAGGTACCAAAACAAGAAAGGAAGAGGTAAAACTCACTAATCACTTGTGATATGATGCTATATCTAGGAAATCCTGAAAATTGCACAACAAAGGTACTAGAACTAATAGATGTCTTCAGCAAAGTGGTAGTATACAAGATTAATATGCAAAAATCAATGGTGTTTCTATACACTACTGATGAGTAAACAGGAGGAAATCATAAAAAATTCCACTTGTAATAACAAATAAAAGAATGAAACATTTGGGAATAAACTTAACCAAGGACTTAAAAGATCTGTATTCACAACACTACAAAACATTGCTTAAAGAAACAAAAGAAGATTTAAGTAAATGGAAGGACAGTCCTTGTTAATAGACTGGAAGAAAAAATATTATCATGCCAATTCTCCCTAAACTGATTTACAGATACAATGCAATCACAATAAAAATCCCAAAAAGCATTTTTTTTTTGCAGAAATGGGATAGCCAATTATTAAATTTATTTGGAAGAGCAAGGGACCCCTAATAGCCAAAAATGTCTTAACAATGAAGAACAAATATGATTTTAAAGAATATGATTTTGCAAAAATGGTAAAAAAAAACACCAAGCAAACAAAAAAAGAACATGGTACAGGCCTAAAGACAGACAAATTGACCAATGGAACCAATTTGAGAACTCAGAAATAAACTTCCGTATTTATGGTCAAGTGATTTTGACAAGGCTGTCAAGTCCTCCCAACTGGGCCAGAACAGTCTAGTCAACAAATGGTGTTGGGAGAACTGGGTAGCCATATCCAAAAGAAGGAAGAGAAACCCTATCTCACACTTCATACAAATAAATAACTTAAAATGGATCAAGGCCCTAAATATAAAAGCAAGGACTGTAAAACTCCTAGAAGATAATGTAGGAAAACATCTTCAAAATTTGTGGTAGGTGGTAGTTTCTTAAAACTTACATCCAAATCATGAGCATCAAAAGAAAGCATACATGAATAGGACCTTCTCAAAATTAAACACTTTTGTACCTCATAGGACTTTGTTAAAAGGGTGAAAAGGCAGGACACTCAATGTGAGAAAATATTTGGAAATTACATATCCAATTATGGTTTAATAGCCATGATATTTAAAGAGATACTTCAACTAAAAAATAAAAAGACATACTCTCCTATTAATAAAAAGGCAAACCACTTGAATAGTCAATACCCTAAAGAAGAAATACAAATGCTAAAAAACACATGAAAAAATGTTCAACATCACTAGCAATTAGGCAAATGTAAATAAAACTTCAATGAGATATCATTTCATACCCAGCAGACTGGCCAATATTAAAAAGTCAGAAAACAGAAAAGTGTTGTAGAGGAAGTGGAGAGATAGAAATGCTTATTTACTGTTCTTGGGAATTAGAATGGTACAGCCACTCTAGAGGACTTTTGGCATTTCTTAAGAAAGTTGAATATAGATTGTCATGTGACCCAGCAATACCACTGATAGGTATATACCTAGAAGAATTGAGAGCAGTTATACGAACAGACATCTGCACACTGATGTTCATAGTGGTGTTATTCACAATTGCCAAAAGATGGGGAACAACCCAGGTGTCCATCAACTGATGAGTGGATAAACATACATTGCATATTGTGGTGTATACATACAATGGAATATTATGCAGCTGTAAGAAGAAATGAAGTCATGAAGCACATGACAACATAGGTGAACCTGGAAGACATTATATTGAGTGAAGCAAGCTGGACCCAAAGGACAAACACTGTATAGTTGAGTTATTATGAACTAAATATATTGTGTAAACTCATGGAGTTAATAATTAGAATGTAGGTCACCCAAAAATAGAATGAGGGTAACAATTGGAAAGCTGAGGGTTAATCTGTGCAGAATTGGTAAAGGGGTTTATTGTAAATATTTGGAAATTAATAGAAATGGTCAAAACATATAGTGCCTGTAATTAGCAGAGCTATTATATGGGTATGACAGTAGTTGAAAGGGAAAGGCTAAGGTCATGTATATTACTAGATGGAAAGCACAAAAATATAACCTTGGACTGTATAACATAGTGAAGCCTCAGGTGAAATACGAATATGGGTAACATTTCATATATAAGACTGCATTTACAATAATTGCAAATAAAAACAAAGAAATAGCATTAAATATTGTATAAACATTTATAGCTAAAAAATCATATTAAAGTAATTTTATTTGGTGTTGGGTTATGATAAGTCACAATTTGTAAAAGATAAATTTAGAAAGTATAAATATAATGCAGATTTTAAATATTTTAAAAACTTAAATAGTTTTTAATTAGAAGAATATTGTTAAACATTTTACCCCTGAAATAAGGTGGAACATTATTTTAAATGTTCAAAAGCATTTAGGAAAGATGACAAGATATAATTTTCCAGAGAAAATCTTAATATAAATTTCAAAAGAATAACCGATTTCTAATTCTATTGCATGAAGGCAAACAATATATATGATTACAATTATGAAAGTTTAAATAACCAAAAAATAAAATCCTTTAAAACTATAAAGTACTTTTAAAAATATCCTTTAAATAGCAGGTTTAAATTTCCTAGATTGCCTATGAAATATATCATGAAATGGGTTGGCTTTTAAAAATTGGAAATTATTAGCTTTCAATTTGAGGCCATGAGACTGTCCAAACCAAAGCATAAAGAAGGTGATGCTCTCCCTGAATCTTGGGGTGAAGTTTCCACCTTCATCAAGCACTGGGATGGTGGCCAGGCTCTAGACCCCACTCTCATCAAGTGTTGGTTTGGCACCCAGATTTTCCTCATTCTGTAAAGCATCTGAGAAATCTGGAGGGCTAACATTCTTCCTGAACAACAGGTAAGAAGTTGTGCCCTTTCCAAGGGCTAAGGTATTGTGATGGTTAGGCTAATGTGTCAACTTGGCCAGGTAATTTTGTCCAGCTGTTTGATCAAGCAAGGACTGGGCTAATTGTAATACAAGAATATTTACAGACTTTGGTCACCAGTGAATGTATTGGATGGATGGATGATTACATCTGCATCAATCAGGGAGATTGCCATCAGCAATGGGTGATGCTTTTATCCAATCAGTGTGATGCCTTAAAAGGGAAAGTGATTTTAATATTCAGTGAGAATTTCCCAGCTGGTCTTTGGACAGCCAACATCTCTCAGAAATTCATCAAGGACCTTAACTGGATTTTTATGGAAGGCCCTGGTTTGCAGCCTGCCTGCAGAACGTGGACTTGTACATCCCCACGGTCACTTGAGAGACTCATAAAAACTCATATTCTTGACAAATATCTCCAGTTGATTCGGTTTCCCTAGAGAACCCTGTCAAATACAGGCATACTCACCCTTTCCAGACACATGCATAGGTCTTCTCTCCTGCCTGAGAATATGTTTTTGGTCCAGACATTAGTTTCCATGGTTCTGCGTTTGAAATGAGTTTTCCTTCAATCTCTTCCTTTTCTGTCTTTTAGTCCAGGCTGGCAGAAGTTCTCTTCATAGAGATCTCACAAAAAGCTTGTCAATTTTGCATATACTGCAAAAAGGTTTCAAAGCCTTCAGACAAAACAACTTTCCAAAAATCCTTTCAAAATAACTGCATTTCCAATCCTGAATTGCACTATATTGGCTGACTAGATCCATGTTCACTTAAATCCTCATGTGGAGCATTATTCTTTGAGAAATCACTTTCTGGAGGCTCAGGATTTTCCAAACCATCAATTTCTGATTTTTTTTGTTGTTGTTCCCAGGAGTTCCATTCTAATTTTATCCCTTTCCTCTCACATTTTACTATAAGCTGCAAGGAGTTACCAGGCTGTGTTTTATACATTTAGCTTGGAAACGCATTCAGCTATAAATCCAAGCTGGTCAATTCCAAATTCTGCCTTCCATCTGACAACAGAACTCAAATTTGCCAAGTTCTTTCCCAATTGAAAACAAGGGTTACCTTTCTTCCAGTTTGAAATGACACAGTCACTTCTGTCTAAGGTCTCATCTGAAGTTTCTTTAGCATCCATATTTCTACAACTAGTCTCTTCAAAGCAACCTTAGGCTTTTCTATCAATCACCTCACAATTCTTCCAGCCTCTACCCATTAACAAATTCCAAAAACATTTCCACAGATTTGGTATTTTCAATAGCAGCAACCCACTATTCTGGTACCAACATCTGTTTTAATTCCTGGGATGCTTTAAATCAGATACCATGAAACAGGTTGGCTTTAAACAATGGGAAATTATTAGCTTATAGTTTGAGGCCATGAGAATGTCCAAATCAAGACATAGTAAAGGTGATGCTTTCTTCCTGAAAACTGGCTGCCAGCCATCCTAGGCTCATTTGCCAAATATTCTGTAATAAAGGGAAAAACTACTTTAAATGTATTTCTAAATATGCTTCTCTTAAAAGAACTAAAATATATGCAGCATCATATATTGTTTTAAGGCTAGTGTTTCTTATTGTGAGAATAAACATTCAATTATATTTGTACCCTGGTTTATGACTTTCAAATTAACAAAAATAGTCTTTATGTGGAAAAGAAAGAAATTGATATTAAGTATAAACTCACTTATACTTAAAAATATCTGGTCAATAATTCATTCAAGACAAAAGGCAAAACTAGCTTTCAGGTTATTGTTGGGAGTATAGGATTATTATCTACTTTAAAAATCAAGGACCTTAAAAATTGTATAAAGAATTGATTCTGATTGTACACGTGATGGCAGACCCAGAGTATAAAATAATAAGAATGAATACTTTACCTAGAAAATATTTTCAATGAGTATGAGTCATGGAATAATTAATTAATAGTTACTAGCAACTATTAGCATTTTTATGTCATTGTTAGCATTTAGTAGCAATCGTTAGCATTTATATGCAGTATAAATGCAGTATGAATGCTTGTATTGCTGTACATTGTATAACTGCATTACATATAAGTCATTTATACTCATAACAAGTCTAAGAGTGAGTTCTAATATTACCTATAATCACAGTTGATGAAACAGAGATACATAAACTCTAAGGAATGTGCAGAAGTCTACCTAGCTCTTAAAATTGATAGCAGGATTCTAACCTAAGTAACCTATAGAGTCCCTCCTTTAAGCATGTTAGTACATAGAATGAAAGAATGGACTGATCTTTTTACTTTGCTAATTGCAGGCCTTCTGAAAATGTCATATGAAGAAACACAGGTTGGTGCATGGTCAATGGTAGAAACAGGAGAGGAAATGAAAGTTTGTAAAAAAAAAAATTGGAAAATTCATATTCACTGGATTTGAGAACTCATTCAGTACAATGATACATGTAGAATTTGAAGATGTTTTTGCCTGAATGAATGTGATGGTTAAGTTTATGGGTCAGCTTGGCCAGGCTATGCTGTCTAGTTTTTTGTCAAGCAAACACTAGCTTGAATGTTACTCTGAGGATATTTCACAGGTTTAAATCATCAGTAAATTGATTGCACCTAAGGCTGATTACATCTACAATCAAATGTTTGCCTTCAACACTGAAATATGTCTTATCCAATTAGTTGAAGGCCATAATATGAGAAGTGATGAATATAGCAGTAGAAGGGAGAATTTCTATCTCTACTCAACCAGCCAGCTTCTGATGGGGAATTCATTGATCACCTTCACTGGAGTTCCCAGCTTGCAGCCTGCCCTATTGAATTTAGATTTTTCCATCTCCACAATCCTGTGAATCAATTTTTATTAAAATCTCATAGCAATTATAAGGTAGATGATAGATAGATAGATGATAGATATATAGATTAGATAGATAGATAGATAGATAGATAGATAGATAGATAGATAGATAGATAGATAGATTTATTTCTGGTCAGTTTCTTTTTCCCTTGAGTACACTGACTAATACCGATTTTTAGTACTGTAAGTAGTTCTTGAGAAACAGAATCTGAAGGATGCGATTTTTCACATTATTCTAGGGATTTTGGAATTTGTTCTCTATATTGATTAGATTCAAAGGCACTAATGACTCTATTTCCAAAAACCAACATGGAGTTAATAGTCCGTAGCATGGGTTGGCAATAGAGATATTTAAAAAACCATCATTGGATAAGTCTACTCAAATGTATGTGAGGGAAGGCTCTGGATGAGAGAAATTTTATCCAGTTTTAAAAATCTCAACAGACTTTTGTGGAGTTAAACATTATAAAGATATGGCTCATTGTTACTAAATACTCTGGATACAGTTTTAAAAGAAAAGGATTAGCTTAAACCTTCCAATTTCCAGCTTAATTGCTGGATGAGGGACATGAAAGTTTCTATGTGTGCCTTGAAATAAAACTTATTTTGTTTAGCCACAGACTTGTAATTTCTGAAAACCAGACTCAGAGTCTTATTGTATGAGTGGCTGAATTAAAATTTAAAGTGAATTCTCAACCTTGCAAGGCATATGCTGTAAATTAAGGGCATTCATTGGAAATGAATAGGAAAATGAAATTTGGAATGGGGACATTTGGGTTGATAATAAAGATGGGTACATTAAAAGCCTAGATTCTGACTGGATACCAATCAGCCTCTTTCTCCAGCCACTATTGACATTGCTTAATGGGCTCATGGTCAAAGTAGTCATTGTGGAAGGGATGGAGGTGATGTTTGGTTACAGCAATATGGACTTCAGCTCATCAGGGCAGACCTGGATATGGCTCCTGATGATAACCCAATCTTCCAGAAGTACAGAATTAGTCCCCAATATGGCAGCATTCCCCAAAGTAATCAGACTAACTGGTGACAAGTTGATTACATTGGCCAACATCCATCATAGAAAGGGCAGTATTTTGTTCTAACTGGAAGAGACACACATTCCAAGTATAGGTTGGCCTTCTCTGTGTGAAATACTTCTGCAAAAACTGCCATCTGTGGACTGACAAGATGCCTAATCCACTGTCATGGTATTCAACACAGCAGTGCTTCTGAACAATGTGCCTATTTCATGGCAAATGAAGTGTGGGAATGGGCTTATGGAGTAAAATGATCTTATCATGTTCCCCACCACCTAGAAGAAGCTGATATGATGGTGTAATGGTTTGGAAGACTTAGTTAGAAAACCAAGTTCTCTTGCAGGGCTAGGGTATTGTTATCTAAAAATCTGTATATTCTATAAATCAGTGTCCATTATATGGTGCTGTTTCTTTCATAGCCAGTATTTCTGGGTCCAGAATTATGTTGTGGAAATAGGAGAGGCACCTCTCACTATTATCCCTAGTAATCCAATAGAAAAATGTTTGCTTCCTGTCCCTCAACCTTAAGTCTGGTTGTCTACAGGTCTTAGTTTCAAAAGAAGGACTGCATACACCAAGAGACTCAATAATGATTCCACTGAACTTGAAGTTAAGGCTAATGCCCAGTCACTTTGGTTTCCTCATGCTTCTGATTCAATAGGTAAGGAAGGGAATTACTGTAATCACTGAAGTGATTGATCCTGACTATCAAGGGGAAATAGGACTGCTACTATACACAACAGGTATAAAAGAACTTGCCTGGAATACAGGAGATCACCTAGGACATCTCTTAGTACTACCATACCCTGTAATGAAAGCCAAAGGAATACTGCAACAAACCAATCTAGAGAGGGTTACTAATGGCCTAGATGCTTCAGAAATGAAGATTTGGGTCACCAGTCTGGGCAAAGAACCATGGCCAGCTGATGTGTTTGCTGAAGGGAAAGGGAATATGGAATGTGTACTGGAAAATGGTAGTTATAAATATAAGTTCTGTCCATATGACAATTTACAGAAATGATGATGCTAATGGTTATGAATATTTCTTCCTTGTTTTGTGATAAGTATTTTTGCAATTATATGTAAATCAAATATCTTTATTTTATTCCCTATCTTTTCCCCTTGTCATATGACATAAGTTGAATTAACTTCATGTCACAGGATTTAAGTTATAGGATATCAAGTTTAATAGTGAAAATTACCCTGGGATTTGCACACTATTCTGGAAAGTTAGTTTGTTTCTAGTATTACACAAGACTGGTGAATATTGTTAGGCAAAATGTAGCTGTTCTTATTTTTACTTTGATATTACATACGGTTCAAAGAGACATGTATGGGTGCCAAGTTAACATGGACAGACTGTGATAGTTAAGTTCATGAGTCAACTTGACCAGCTTATGGTATCCAGATTTTTCAGTAAGATTGATACTGTGAGGAAATTTCATGGATTTAAATCATCAGTAACTTGATTGGATCTTTGGCAGATTATATCTATGACGAAATTGTAGATTGCCTTCAACAATGAGAGAAGTCTCATCCAATTATTTGAAGACCTTAAAATGAAAGTGATAATTTCAGCAGTCAGAAAGGAGAATTTTCACCTCTAAGTCAGCAGTCCACCTTCTGCTTGGTGTTCCCACTTTGTGTCTGGCCTTGATATTTGGACTTGAGAACCCCCATTGTCATGTGAGCCAATTCCTATAAAATTTTAAAAATATTTTACATATAGATATAAATATAAATTATATGTATTGTTATTTCTGTTTCCCTAGAGTACCCTATGACACTGATCAATCAGTCAAAGGCAATAAAGGAAGAATAAGTAGAATTAGTAGCAATAGAAGAAAAAGGTGAAGACAGTAGAAAAGAAGAGAAAAAGAAGAAAAAAGAATACAACAACAATGACAAAAAGGAGGATGGTGGAGGAGGAAGAGGAGGGAGAAGAGGTGAAAAAGTGGAAGAGGGAGAGGAAGAGGGAGAAAAGAAGAAAAAGGAAGAGGAAGAGCAACAGGAGGAGGATGAAGAGGAAGAAGTGTCAGAGGTAGCAAGTGTGGAATTATCCAGAAAGAAGATATTGGAAGTCACAACAATGAATAAAATATAAAAGAATATATAGAATTTCCACAAGTACTTAGAATGTAGAAATCTAGAAAGAATATTCCCTCAACCATAACAGTTTTAAAAAGTCAAATTATCTACAAACTCAAACTTTCCATGAGATCATGAGAAAAATGTGATTGGAAAATCCAATAAGCCAGAATATAAAGGAGAAACAGTCCTCTCAAAGAGGAATTGGGACAAATGTACTGTTTTACCTTGGCATTATGTGGGAGAAAATGTGAACAGTGTATGAGCACATAAGAAGAATACAGATAAATAATAAAGAATTGCCAAAGCGAAATATGGCCTATATTTTCAGTTGCAAAGCCCTAAAATCAAAGGATTTACATTCATTCTCAATATATTCCTTGCTTATTTTTTCTAAGTGCTCATTAAAAAGACAAAGTGCAAGTTGGAAATCTTTCAGTCAAGATCACTATGCAAACTACAAAAACTAAAAAATCTTTCCTCTTCCTCTAAATGAGAAACTGCTATTACTTTACAAACTATAGCTGTATTCTTAAATTAGTTTCCCCTAACAATAGATAATAGTTATTGAGATACCCAATTATAGAATTGTTCCTACATTCTGAAAGCATTGCATCAAATAGCAAAACTTCATGTCCTTATACTTTCTCCCAAGTTACCCAAAGAC
Organism: Tolypeutes matacus; assembly: GCA_026826555.1. Lineage (NCBI taxonomy): Eukaryota > Metazoa > Chordata > Mammalia > Cingulata > Chlamyphoridae > Tolypeutes > Tolypeutes matacus. Next base: position 2,333,278 of record JAKSZT010001178.1, on the reverse strand, counting down.
TAAATCATATAATCCAAAAGCCTGAGTTCTTTCTAAGACCAACTTAGAAAGCACATATTTCCACATTGCATGTTTAATCTTCTCTGCAATAAGAAATGAAACCAAACTCTTCAATGACATGTTTTCCTGGTGTTTTTTGGCTAAAAAAAGTATTTACTATTTCTAGGCTAAAAGATATAGTGGAGAAGACAAAAACCTTTATGAATACATCAGACATTTCATCATAAAGATGGAATCTCTTAGAGTTGAAAGAAATGCTAGAAATAAAACTTTTAAAAAGCACAAATACATAATATAAGTAAAAAAGTATTCCAACAACAGAATTCTCAGTAGACTCAATACAGTTGAATTGAATTAACCAAACAGAAAAGATGTTAAAGAAACAAAAAAGTGTGGGGAATATTATGCTATTGCTATGGGACAATATCAAGCATTTACTATATATATAGTTACAGATCTAAAATAAGAATAGAAGTTAGGATTTCTGGGGAAAATCACAGAGTAGGGCTCTTCAGAACTCAGTCCTTAAGCCAAAACAAGTAGTAAACAGGAAGGACCTGTATGAAACAACTGTTTTGAGACTCCAGAGATGAGAAGAACACTGTGCACCATCCAGGGAAGAGCTGATGAAGAGGCTGATAAACTATGGTAAAAGACAGTAAATTGTTCTTGCTGCACTGTGGCTACTGGATCCCCTCCCTCACTTTCACAGAAGGCCCCTTGGAGTCCACACCCTGCTTAACTCTCTGGTGAAAGAAAATGTTTGTATGTATTGTGAGAATTTTGATTTTTACCCATAATAAAAAAAAAAAAAAAAGGAAAATGATGTAAAGGCCCTCTTCCTCAAGAACAGAGGTTGGCATGATTGATCACTGATCATGTATTTTGACTACCAAATTAGGATCCCGGGGGAACTGGCTCTGTGGGCAACTATTATTTCAACAAACCTCCAGCACAGGTAGTGGTAGCCATTGTTTTACCCCAGACCTACAGAGAAAGTAACAATCATTCTTTCAAAACTTCCCAGACAGGATTGGAAGTGGTTGAGATTTAAAGATTTTAAGAGGTATAAGTAAGCCATGCATACTTGTGAGAGGAAAGTGTTCCATATAGGGGGAACACCAGTGCAAAGGCTCTGAGCAGGTGGTGGGTCATGCATTTTGATGAATTGTGAGAAGGTGTATCTTAAAACAATGACACTCAATTACATGAGGTAGAGGGTAATAATCAACCAAATTCATATATTTAGATGGTGATAACTGCTATGGAAAAAATCTAAGTGGAAGGGGTCCATGATGCTAGTAGAACTTGCTCTCTTAAAAAACAATTTAAAGAGAATTTTTCAAGGATAAGGTCACATTTGAGCAACATGAATGTAATCAGGAAAGAGTTATACAAATACCTGGTGGAACCGAGACAAAGACAACTGGAATAGATTATGGTAGGCAGGCACACTGTGGCATGTTTTTGTTCCTACAGATAGAAAAGCAGGAACATATTAATGTAAAAAGAACAATTAGATAAGACTTTTAAAATTGTAAATAATTATCCAGTCTACTTGAAATTTTTTATGCAAATACATTTAATAGAATTGCAAAATAAAAATAATGTGAAAATTAGAACCAGAATAAATATAATGTGTGAAAGCCATTATGTTTTAAATAGTATTAAAACTTTAGCATCATAGGGGAGCATGTTACTTAATAGTAGAGTATTTGTCCTTTTGTGTCTGGCTTATTTCACTCAAATTAATATCCTCTAGGTTAAAGCATATTGTCATATGCATCCCTATATAATTTCTTATTACAGCTGAATAGTTTTCCATTGTTGTATATACATTTTGTTTACCCATTCATTGGTTGATGGACACCTGGGTTGTTTCCCTATTTTAGCAATTGTGAATAATGCTGCTATAAACATCAGGGTTAACAGAACATATGAAAATGTCCTCTCATGAACTATAACAAAATGTAGCTGTACTGACCAAGAGAAAAAGTGAAAAAGCACAAATTACTGAAATAAGAAAGAAAAGGAAAGGCATTACCATTGCCCTACAGAAAAAAAAAGAAAAGAAAAAGGTAAAGAGGATATTATAAACAGCTGTAACACACAAAATTACATAAACTAGATGAAGTGGACAAATTACAAAAAACACACAAACTATGTACACTGACACAAGAAGAAATAGAAGATCTCCACAGAACAATAAAAGCTAAAGAGATAAAATCAGAGGCAAGGATGCCCACTATCACCGCTCTTAATTAATATTGTGTTAGAAGTAATTGCTTAAGCACTTAGGGAAGTAAAAGATATAAAAGGCATCCAAATTGGAAAGGAAGAAGTCAAAATTTCATGATTTACATACAACATGATCCTATACATAAAAAAGCTCTGAGAAATCTACAATGAATCTTCTAGAGCTTATAAATGAGTTCAGTAAAGTTGCAGGTTATAAAATCAATACACAAAAATCAGTAGCATTTCTGTACCCCACTAATGACCAATCTGAGGAGGAAATTAAGAAAAAACATCTCATTTAGAATACGAACTAAATGAATCAAGTACCTAGGAATAAATGTAACTAAAGATGTAAATGACTTATACACAGAAAACTACATAACACTGTTAAAGGAAATCAAAGAAGACTTAAATAAATGGAAAAAATATTCCCTGCTAATGGATGAGAACACTAAACTTCATTAAGATGTCTATCATACCCAAACTTATCTACAGACTTATTGCAATTCCAATAAAATTCAACACAGCATTTTTTTTACCGATTTAGAAAAAAATCTATGAAATTTATAATACAAACATAAATAGAACACATTATATCTAATATAAATATTAAAGCATATACTCTAGTTTGAAATTCAGGTTTATACTTTCTAAAATAGTGTATAATTGTAAAATTATTCCTTCTACCTGTGGTAATGAATGGCTCACACAATTAAGGTATGCTATGAATATTATTCAGTTGGATTCCTTTACCAATTTATCATGTTCTTCTTGAAGTTCACAGGAAATGTTCCAAGGAGAAAACACACTGTCTTCTGAGAAAGAAAAGCAACAGGATGATTGTTTTTTCTGTAGTAAACAAGTAAATGTTTCTGGAACATCACAGTATATGATAAAAATGATTACATGAATTCCCTTTGGCCTCTGGAGAAATGAAGTTCTAATGGAGGTTATATGACATAGGATTGGAAAAATAATCTACTCATACAGTGCATAGTCCTAGCCTGACAATCCTAGTCTTAGTCATAATAAATTAAACCCCCCAAAACAGTTTTCTCTCCATGGAATATGATCTGTTCTTCTCTCAAAATTCCCATAAAAATGTACATAATGAAATAATTTGAAAGCATAACCTATGCCAGATTCTATAAACGTGTAATAAAATCTACTATGCTTTTATTTAAATTGTCAACTGATACACTTCTCAGTGTTATAAGGGATAATTTAAGCTGAATTTCATGAAAGAGATAAAATACAAATATTATAAACTTATGGGTAATAAGTACAAACAGTAGAGTTGGGTAGTCATCACTTAACTGTAATATTTTATATGGTAGAACTCTTGAAGTCTAGATGCTTGGTAGAGTTAAAGGTCTCATGTTTTGCCTTATGTATGGTCTTTTTATATTGGGGTTCCCATATACTATATTATTATATATACTAGTATATATTATAGTATATACAATAAACATATATTTTATTAACATAGATTAAGATATGTTAATAAGAATTCATGGAAAATTTAGAAAATTCCCTGGATTTTGTTTCCCACCCTCAAAGATAGATAATTTTTTCTATCTATTCAGTAAGTACAATATGAATTAAAATGAAGACATAATTGAAGAAATATTTTAATGATAGGCATCCAAATTGGAAACAACCAGTTAGTTAATAGCAATCCCAAATTGTGTTATAGATTCATTACAACCCCAAATTAAAGCTTTATTTAAGCTAAAGAAGTAGATGCTACAACATAGATTAAAATATAAAGAAATAAGCTATTCAAAACAAATTTGAAAATTAATAATAAATTTGGAGGAATCATGTAATCTGATTTCAGAACTTATCATAAAAATTAATAATTAAGAGACTAGTATACTGGTGCAAAGATTAATACCTAGATATATGGAACCAAATAGAGAAATCAAAAGTAGATTCAAACATTCATTATCATTTGATTTTTGAAAAATATGTTCAGAAATATTCATGAAGGAAGCATAGTCTTATTTTTTAAATGGTGGAGAAAAATTGTGCAGTCTTTTGCCAAAATTCAATGTTTTCAGCATATATAAAACACCTTTCAAAATAGACTATATGACTTCAAAATAAACTCAGGAAAATATCTGTGTGACCATGGACTAGTCTCATTTTTTTTAGATTAAGTGCAAAATTCACTAAACATAGGAAAAAGATGGATACATTATACTTCATCCTATTAAAATCTGCTCTATGGAGGATACTTATATTAGGGTCCCCATATACTAATCTATATTACTATATATAGTAGTATATATTATATATAGTACTCTATATTATGAACAAACAAGTTACATTATCTGAGAATATATTTGCTAAATAGCTATTTGACAATGAACATGTTTCCATAATATATTAATCACACTCAAAATTCAATAATATGAAGATAAAAGAAAAGGGAAAAATGGAAACACTGTATTTTCTACAAGATTATTCTGTAGACCTACAGCATCTCTAATACTTTTTATTTTTTTATTTTATTTTATTTTTTTTTAAGATTTTATTTTATTTATTCATTTATCTCCCCCTTGCTGCTTGTGCTCGCTGGGTCAGCTAACCATGCCGTGCGGGCGGGCTTGCCTTCACCAGGAGGCCCAGGAACCGAACCCGGGGCCTCCCATATGGTAAACGGGAGCCCTACTGATTGAGCCACAGCCGCTTCCCTCTAATACTTTTTAAAAGAATGAGTGAATAGGTAGACAGTAGCCACAATTATCCCTACAGTAATTTAATATTAAATATCATGTGGATAAGTTCCCTTATATTGAAAAAATTTTAATGTGAATTATTATATTGTATAATAAAATCTCCAAAAGTCAGAATCAGGTAAAACAGGTAAGAAAAGAAAAATGCAAAACAAATATATATATATATATATATATATATATATATATATATATATATATACACACACACATACATACATACACACACACACAAAGATCTCATTATGTGAGCTACTTTCAGTCATTCTCAAGACTAAAGACTTTTTTTTATTTATAGGAAGCAATTTTTGCAGAGAGATGTATGAGAACTTCTTAATCAGTTGAGTTCAAGCATTTAAGTCATATATACAATATGTAATTATGTTTACCCTTATTCCCTTGTTCTAATTCATAATATATATCATTGAGAATGAATATGCTTGGAAACTTTTATGTCATATTTAATAAATACATAGGAACTATTTGGAGAAGAATTCTAGAAATAGAATTTTCAGTTAAACTACCACTTTTTGAATACCAATATGTACAAGACTGTCCAAACACTAAAGAAAGATAAAACATGATTGTGATAGCATCCTTGACGTTGATGAATTATCATTGTGCTTTCCTAAGTAAACAAAAACAGAAGAAAATTATCATTACATACCATGTGTGCATAAATTCATGCATTTATAATTACATCCTTACAGATGAAGAAATGTGATCCAAATGTACTTGAATGTTCTGTATGTGCTATATTTGCAAGAGTCTGTGAAGAAAGCATAGATGAAAAAGTAAACTCTCCTATTTAAAATAACAAAGAATTTGATTGATAAAGTAGACAAAATGATGGAGACCAGGTAGGCTCATTAAATATATAAAACAATAACTATATAAAAATTTTCCTTTAAATATTTCAATTTTAGTTAAAAAAGGACACATGTAATTGAAATTTTGACATGAAATGAATTTATTTTTCTAAATTAACAAGTATTTCCTCACAAAATTAATATTATAACAAAATCATTAAAAATGCATGTGATCAGAGCCTGGTTTAAATTCACAGATAATTAATATAATTTAAATAGCTATAAAAATAGGTTTTTGATCATCCTTCTACCTTTCCATATCCCGATATAGTATAATTGTTTAAAATTTTATGTGTTTATATATATATATGGGCACATTGAAACAGATCATTATTTTTGCTATTCAGCTTGTTTGACCCTCACTTCCTCCAAGAATTTGTATGATTCTCTACTTCACTTCTTTCAGGTTGCTCAAAAATGACACTCTTTGAGAAATTTTCTATAAATTATTTTTAAAAATAGCAAGCCTGACTACCATGTACACCTCTACTTAGGTTTTCTCCAGAGCAGTTATCATCATCCATATACATGGATTTTGTTGATTATTGCACCCACCCCAGGCTGTAGAATGTCACTTTTATTAGATGGACCTCCTCGTATTTCCTCAGATGCCAGTGCTTTTCACTGGTATTGTTTGTAACTTGTTCCTCTCATTAAAATGTATGACTAAATATTCCCTTTCAAGTCTTTGAACAAATACCAGCTTTTATTGAGGCCTGCCCTCACCACACTATTTACAGGTGCTTTGTCATGCTCTTTCCTCCACATATCTCACCCACTAGTCTTAACTATACTTTCTTTATTAAAATATTATTTTCACATTCTAACATGGCATATCACTTACTTCTGAATATTACTCTGTATTTCCCAGCGAGAATATAGGGCCCAGGAGGTGAAAGACTTTTATTGTTTATTATACTGTATATGCAGTACATTGCAGATATTCAATAAAATATTTAATGAGTAAATGAACTAAATGAAGTGGGAAATGAACAAAATATATCTAGTGTATAATTCATCCAGCAGCAAAACTTATAAACTCTGAATAATATATTTGATCATTTTAAATTTGCATAACATAACATTTGGAACATTCTTTCCTTGCAACTATGAGTCATTTATAAAAATTCATTACAATTAGTCCAAAAATTTCAATAAATTTTCAAAGTTTAAGCAATAGAGCTACTTTATCTGACAAAAGTACAGTATATTTTAAATTAATATTCAAAGTATAAAACCAGCAAGACCTTTCAATTTTAAAATTCAAAATAAATACAACAAAAAATGCAACCTTAAGTTATTCCTGGTAAAATAGGCATTAAAATATTTTACTCTATAGTATTTATATAACAGATGTCAATATGAATAAATCATAGACCTGCATGTAAAATAGTGGCATTCAGATGAATGATGGAAATATTAAATTCCTGTATTATTAATCTAATAACAAATAATAAAGAGCAATCAATTATCTTTAGGTGCCAGAATAAAACCAAAAATTTTAACCAAAAAAGTGGGATAAATAAAAAGATAAAATAGAAAAACAATGACTTAAAAGCAAATAAAATCATATACTATTTACCTAAAAGGAAAGAGAGAAAAAGAGCCATTATTTAATAAGCAAAACAAAGAGAGAATAAACTAAGAAAGGCTAAAATATTGATTGATAACAAAAATGAGGAAAAATATAATGAGCTAGAGAATAAAACTATATTGTCATTTAAGTCAGAGGATATTTAAAATCTTTGATCAGATTTTGTCTTCAGCATTGGTAGTGTTAGTGGTCAGACAATTCCCCATCATAAACACATATACACTTGAACAAAATGCAATGGAAAGGGATGCATTTTTACTTTGCGTTTCTGTACTGCTTGATGACCAGGGAGATACAGAGTATCAGCAGACTCTGGCATAGCTGAAGAGGCAGATATTGGAGTTTCTACCATTTGAAGAGATGGAACATAGAAAATATGATATCAAAAGGCAGCAAACTAAATATCAGTTTTGGGATTCTCTGTAGATCCTTAGCTGAAGACTGAACTCTCTATGCAGATCAAGAAGCAAACATACCAACAGAGGCTGCTGCAGGGCTGAGAGTAGAACCTAACCACAAGCATTTACTAAGTACTCAGAAAAGCTGGATTTATGGACAATGCCCTGTAGTAAATACCGTGCTCTTTGACTGAGGATAAAACAAAATAGATCTTCATTAACAAAGTATAATGTACAGCCTAAGAGGTCCAAAGGCATTGCCAGTAATTTATTGCTGTCCAGAACAATATAATCTAGACTTCCTACAATGTATCATGTAAAAAATACAGTATATTATAAAAAAAAATTACCAAACATAATACAAAGTAAGAAAATCTGAACCATATTAATGAAAAAAACTTTAATAGAAACAGATTTCAAGATGAAACCAAAATTTGAATTAGCAACCAAGGACATTAAAACAACCTTAAACATATGCTTAATCGCTTAAGGAAAAGATGATCCAATGAGGAAGCACATGAAAAATCACAGCAGAAAAAAAAATGCAGATTAAAGAAAAAATAAAAAAATAGAAATTCTAGAAAGGAAAGTAAAATATATGGTAATGAAAAATGCTTTTGTAACAATTGTTGAAAAACATTATTATAAATAAAGTTGACTGCATCAATTATTTTAAGGTATACTGTGATGTACAGTTCTAAGGTTTTTAATTTTTTTTTATTTTGTAGCATATATAAAACCTAAAATTTTGCATTTCAACCACTTGCAAATATAAAATTTAGTGGTATTAATAGTAACCTTGTTGTGCTACCATCATAATCATTCATTAACAAAATTTTTCCATCATCCTATACAAACCATGTAGCAATTAAGAATTGACTCCCCATTCCCAACCCCAACTCCAACCCTGACCTTGGTAACCCATATAGCATTTTCTGATTCTATTAATTGGCATATTCTCATTATTTCTTATCAGTGAGATCATAGAATAATGTCTTTTGGGGTTGTGTTTATTTGAATCAACATGATGTCTTCAAGTACTTGCATGCTGTAGAATTTCATTCTTGTTTATAGTTTAATAATATTCTACTCTATGTATATACCAATTTTTGCTTACCCATTCATATGATGATAGACATTTGGGTTAATTCCATCTTTTGCCAATTTTAAGTAGAGTTGCCATGAACACCGGTGTGCAAATATCAGTTTGAGTACATGATATCACATCTTTAGGGTATATACCTGGGAAGTGGGGTTGCTAGGTCATATGTTATTTCTATACTTAACATTCTGAGGAACCTCCAAATTTTTCCACAGCAGAGGCACCAGCATAATTTTGCCCTCACACAACAGTGAACAATTATTCCCATTTCTCCACATCATCTACAACACTTGTTATTTTCTGTATTAAACAGTAGGCATTCTAGTGGGTGTGAAATAGTATCTCATTGTACTTTCAATATTCATCGCCCAACTAGTAATGATTTTGTGTATCTTTTAATGTTCTTATTGATCAATTATATCTTCTTTGGAGAAAACTCTGTTCAAGTTTTGCCCATTTTTAAATTATGTTGTTTGTCTTTTTGTTGTCAAGTTATATGAGTTTTTAGAATATTTTGGATAATAATCTCTTAACTGATTTGTGATTTCCAAATATTTTCTACCATACTGTAGGGTTTTTAAAATAAATTTCATTATAAAGTATTTTGATGCACAAGACTTTTTAATTTTGATGAAGCACCTTTGATCTATTTTTTTTTTTTTTGTTCCTGAGCTTTTGGCTTCCCTATGTTGCCCTAAAGGAGTTTGTTGTAGATTCCTGGCTGCTAAAGCAAATGCCACAATATGGTTCAACAATTGGAATTTATTGGCTCATGGGTGTGAAGCTGGCAGAAGTTCATGACCAAGGTAACAGAAAGGTGATTCTTTCTTCCCAAACACTGTGCTGTTCTGTGGCTACCTCCCAGTGATCCTTCACCTTATCTTTTCTGTTATGTGGCAATTATATGGTGATGTCATTTTCCTTTCTACTCTGAGTTCCACTCACTTCCACCTTCTTCTGTGGCTTTTGCATTTTATCTGAATTTCATTTTGCTTATAAAGGACTCCAGTAACTGGATTATAAAGCCCAAACAGATGCATTTAACCGTACCTTCACTAAAAATATCATATTTAAAAGTTCCTATTTAAAATGGATTCACACCCACAGTAATGGAATAATTTTAAGAACATGTTTTTGCTAGTGTGTAATTCAATCTGCAACATATTTAATAATTTTGGTTCTTACTGTAGCTTTGTAATAAATCTAAAACTGGGTAGTTTTAATGCTCCAATTTCTTCTTCTTTTTCAAGAGTTTTTGGATATTTGTGATCTTGCCCTTTGTCTTAGTTTCTTGGCCTAGTCTTGTTGAACAATGGAAATTTATTAACTCATGTTTTGAAACAGGAAAACATCCAAAGGCAGGCATCATCAAGATGATGTTTTCTTCCTGAAGACTGTGGCTTTCAGAAGCTGGCTGCTGGTGAACTTTCTTCTTCATCTTCCTCATAGCAAAGCAAATGGAGGTGTTTCTGGTCTCCCCCTTCTCTTCTGGGTTATGTTGATGTTCAGCTTCTTGCCTGGTGGCTTTATCGCACTCTGTCTGTATTTCTTCCACTTATAAAGGACTTACCTAATAGGATAAAGATCCATCTTGATTGGGTTGGGGCATCTTAACTGTGGTAACCTCATAGATGGGTTCACACCCATAGGAAAGGATTAGATTTAATAACATGTTTTTCTGGGATACACAAAGCTTCAAACCGTCAGACTGCACCTTCTGAACCCCCAAAAGACATATTCTTTCTTTACATAAAATACATTCATTCCATCCTGAAAGTGTTAAATCATTTCATTGGCAATGATATGTAGAAAGACTCATCAAAATCAGTCATGGGTGTTGTCTGTCCTGGGGCACAATTCCCCTCTGACTATGGACCTATGATCCCTAGAGAACAAGTTATGTGCTTCAAATATAAAATAAAGGGATAAGCAAAGGAAAATCATTTCTAGTTTCTTAGTGTTTTTACAAGAAGAGCATGATTTTGCCAAATGATTTTTGGTATCAATTTAAAAAGTCATGTTCTTTTTCTATTTTGTTTGTTTTTTACTTCATTCTCTTAATGTGGTATATTACATCAATTTGTTTCCTTATTTTTGAACCAGCATTGCATATTTTGATAAATCCCACTTGATCATGTATAATTCTTTTATTGTGCTGTTGCATTTGTTTGCTAGAATTATGTTGAGTATTTTTAATATTCATAAGGGACATTGGCCATAATTTTATTGATGTATCTTCATCTCACTTTGGTATTAGGGTGATGCTCACCACATAGACTTAGTTAGGAAGTGTTGTTCCAAATCAGGTTTTGAAAGGAATAAGAAAAGAATTGTGTTTTGAAGTGTTTGCTGAAATCCACTGGTGAACTCATTTGGTTCAATGATTTTCTTTGTTTGCTGGTTGGCGGGGTGATTATTTAGTTTATCTCTTTACTTGTTATTGTTCTTTAAGATGTTTAATTTCTATCTGATTCAGTTTAAGAATTTTGTGTCTTTCCAGGAATTTATCAATTTCATATATTTTATCTAATTTTGTGGGCGCAGTTGCTCATAGTATCCCCTTATACTCTTTTTACCTCTGTGAGGTCAATGGTAATGTCACTTCTTTCATTTGTGATTTTTATTATTTCTGTACTTTGCCTTTTGTTCTTCATTAGTCTACCTAAAGTTTGATTGATCTTTACAAAGAAACAGCATTTGGATTCATTGATCTTCTCAATAGTTTTTTTTTTTTTTTATCTCTATTATTTATCCCCACTATTATCTTTGTTATTTCCTTCCAATTGCTTGCTTTGGGTTTATTTTGCATTTCAAGGTCTAGTAATTCAAGTTGTGAAGTTAGGCCTCCTATATAAGATCTTTCTTTTTTTTGTTGTAAGAATTCAGAGTTGTAAATTTTCCTTTCATCACCACCTTTATTGCATCTGTAAGATTTGGCATGTTTTGTTTTGTTCATTCATTTCATGATATTTCCTAATTGTCTTTATTACTTATTCTTTGACCCATTATTTCCTTAAGAATATACTTCTCTTCTTAACAAATTTTATTGATACATATTGTAAAAGCATAAATCCACCCAAAGTGTTTAATCAATGGTATTCCATGCAATCACATATTTGTGCATTTATAACTACAACCATTCTTAAGCCACCTTCATTATTCCAATAATAATAATAAACAAAAAATAAACATTAGAGAATGTGGCAGGACTCTCCAGGATAGTAATTTGGCATATTTTTTAAGTTATTGTGTGGATACCCACCCACCTTGACAATGCCCCATAAACACTTGAACTTATTTATATGCCTTTTAGGTGTGCCCCAGGTGTACCTCCTCCCATGGATCCATCATCACTGGCATCCCACAGCAATGATCCTCCCTGCCACACTTTTACCCAATCTGTGATCCAAAACTTCTTTAAAAAATGAAGCCAATAAAATAACCGAATAATATTTATAAGAAAATGAAATAATGATAGTTTTAAAAACAGATAAAATATTAAAAATTAAAAAAATTTGAAATAATAAAAAAAATTTAAAAAATTTAAAATTGACATTATGTCATTCATCACTATAATATCTAAGACTCTTCTCAATTAGAAGCAGAAGCAGAGTGAGTATCATCACCCCAAAAGCCTCAGGATTGGGGAATGAACAAATAAAAGGGGGGAATGCAACTATGGTCTTAAGTGGGCTTAAGATTATTCTAGGAATGGAGGAACTTGCATGTATTGATATAAAGGCAGTGGCCTCCAGAGTTTCTGAGGGAAGGGAGAGGGAAAAATAGGTGTAACATGGGGTACTTTGAGGACATTGGAATTGTCATGCATGACATTACATGATGGATACAGGACATTATTCATTTTGTCAAAACCTATAAAATTGTGCCATGCAAAGTGTAAACTATAATGTAAACTAGAGTGCATGGGTAATAACAATGCTTCAATATTTGTTCATCAATTGTAACAAATGTACCACACTAATGAAAGTTGTTGATAATGAATGGGGGAAAGTGTGGCAAAGGGAAAGGATGGGGTATATGGGAATCCTCTCTCTATATATTTTTAAATCAATTTTATTGATATTTATTAATAAAAAAGACAATTCCTCTAAGCTGTACAAACAATGGTATTTGCTTTAATCACATAGTTGTGCATTCATTACTTCAATCATTATTAGAGCATTTTCATTATTTCAATATTAATTATCATAAAAAACAGACAATGAAACAAACAAGAAAATTCTTCACCTCTCATAATTTTGATGTAACAATTCCATAATCTAAAGAATCTTTAAAAATAAAAAAATTTTAACTCAAGAAAGACCATCAAAACTCATCACATATCAATCTCTTTGTGCTTCCCTTGTCGTATATAACTGCTATTCTTTTTCCTTTTCTCTAGTATATTTGTATTTATATTTTGTAAAAACAGTCTTATTTATGCAATATCACCCATATTCCTCTTTAACATAAGGATTTACTGTTAGAGGTTCCCCCTTATGAGGTTTGCAAAGATTAACAGGTCATAAGACAATGAATCAATACCCCTGTGAAATAAATTGAGGAAAGGCAGCCTCCAGCCATAACCCACCTGATCAATTGAGCAAGCCATCACCTACAGGCTAGGAGGCATGCCATACCCTCCCAAGAATGAACAAGTGAGCCATATACCAGTGGAGCAGATAAGTGTCTTCACCCCTTCTTGGACCAGGCACCACCAACCCTCCCACATTCCAAGAATTCCCTACCTCCTAGCCCACTACACTCTAGCCATTTGGCCCCAGGATGTACTCAATTTCCACACCTAATGATGTACTGTATAAAGTCACATCCACCATTTTATTTATGGGATGAAGTCTCTCTTCAGAAACCCACTATGCTGGGGGTGGGGGTGCTGAAGACTATTCTTCAGATCCCCTCATTGGGAGGGCTTCTCAATAAAATTTCTGCCTGCATTCATCAGTTTCCACATCCGAGTAAGCACCACCTTTTTTTCTAACATTAAGTGCCAAAAACCTGGGTCTGGAGTCATATTGAGACTGCTTGATTAGTGAGAAATCTCTGTCCTGCCGCTGCTGAAAGAACCCATCCAACAAAAAACATGGAATCATAGCTGAGTAAGTCAAGAATTTCTCTGCTGGAAGATTCTGCTCTCTCTCTCTCTTTTTCCATTGTCCAGGACAACCCACTGAGAAATCCTAGCACTGGGTCAGTGATCCTCACAATCCCTGAAGGCACAGTGGGTGGGAGGCCATGTACTCATGGGAGGAGACCCTTTGGCTCTGGAGATGTCCAGTCCCAAGTGCAGTCTCCCATTTCTTTGGGTGATTTCTGACTCATTCAGGGATGACTCTTTCACTCGGAATCTCTCCTTTTCTTTACTTTCTAGGGATCTTTAATCTCACCAATGCCACCTAAAATGGGGAAGTCAATTTCAGTCCACCCAAAAACCACACTTCTGCATTGTCTCCTTCATAAACTTAAAACTCTAAACCTGGAGATCTAAAAGTTCATTTTCTAGTCAACCTCTGTGCAGCCAAGATGCACACTGGACAATGAAAGTTAATGGCCAGAGAATGACACTTTTGATTTCTGAGCTCTCTGAGACTTAAAGTACATTATCCAGTGCAACAAAAAGGTGCCCAATTTTCCTTATGTTCAGGCTACCTTTCATCTTTTTAACTGTCCCTCCCTCTGTCAATCCTGTTCTTCTTATCAAATTCTTCTTTTACACCAAAAACTTCCTCAAAAGCTTTCTTTTTCCTCCCCTTCTTCCCCATCATTATCATCACTGCCTTCTGCCTCAACTTTCTCCCCTCCTCATATATGGGCTGAGGCCTGTACTCACCTCTCCTCTTCAGTCACCCTTCCCTTCTGTACACAGAAAACCTTTCTTCCATCTCTGAACCCCCTGGTCCTGCCCCTTCTCCACCACTGTATGCCTCATCAGCGCCCCCTTGAACTTAAACCATCCTCATCCTGTTCCCCCACACCTCCCCTTGAACCTGTTCCCTTCTACACACCCACCACTCACGCTTTAGCCCAACTCCCCACTTTCCAGCCTCCTTCGCCAGCTCCAGGAAGTGGCCAAGGCAGAAAGTGTTATGCACATTCATTTCCCTTTCTCCTTCTATGCTCTCTCCCAAATCAAACATCATCTCAAATCCTATTCCTCCAATCTTTCTCATCTTATCAAAAATTTCAATACCCAACTGTCCCTAATAATCTTACTTGACAAACCTACAATTGCTCACCTCTTACAAGTAAGCTTTTGCCTAACTCCTAAGTCTATGTAAGTGTACTAAAAAGCAATAATCCAAAATATATGTCTTAAATATCTATCTAAACTGCTAAATAAAGCTTAACTGGGAGAGGAGGCAAGATGGCATCAGTTTAAGAGGGCACTCACCACTTGTCTCACAAAAGACAGCCGAGTGGAGACAAGATCCTGCTGAGTGAGCTGTTCTGGGAACCCAAAAGATCAGGAGACTTTGGGGCATCAATCTGGAGGAAGCTGGACATGGAGATAGATTGCTCAAGATAAAACCATGACTTTTTAGCACTGCAGATGGAAACCAAAGACAGTTAAGCCCCATCCTTTGGGCAAAGGGTCAGAGTGAGCCCAGACTCGTGCTGGCCACGCAGTGAGAGGGAGCAGTCTCCAAGAATGGAGAGTTCTGGCAAAGGACAGAGAGGGGTTCCCTTTCTATGGGTTTGGTTGCCTGGACTCCCTTTGATCTTTGGGGAGCATACCAGCTGGTTTGAGGTGGCACGTGGCAGAGGAGAGAGGCGAATTGGCTGAGGAAGCCAGATTTACCTAACTGCCTTGGGATAGAAAAACTTGGCCTCTGAGAGGGTGGAGTCAGGCAATTGACTAGTTCCATGCTGAAAACTATCAAAATTTCAACTCCCCTAAGGGAGTCAGGCAGCGGGAATGGCTTAATAAGTCTCCAAGAGCCTATTTAGGGTCTCCTGTGAGGACGGGGTGGTCTAGAAGAGGGTTTAGAATTATTTCTGTGTGGTGAGTTCAGTCACCAGGGTCCCATTTGAATTTCAAATGGGAACTCAACCTCACCAGGAGAGAGGAGGGGAGATCTGCTCACACAATCTGTTGAATCCTGCTGCCCTAGGAGAGTCAAATCTGCCTGAGGGAAAGTGAATGGGAAAGATTTCTGAGAGATAACTGATGCAACAAGAAAGTTTAACTCAGTGGAGGAATTTCCACTGGGAATATATGAGGTCCCTAGTTCGATTCCCAGCTCCTTTCACAGTAGTGATCCACTGGGATATCAAACATCCAGCTGATACTTTAGGATAGGGAAAACATAGACATTATTTTTGCAGTAGCTTCTCTTGGAGCTTTTATTTTTTCTTAAAAAAAAAAGGTTACTTTAAAAAAATTAACTTAGTTTACTCACTAAAACCTGCTTCAAAACCAACAAAGATAGGCTGTATGGTAATTGATAGATGAATACTGTCAGCTTGAGATACTCCACAGGGACCTAAGAAAGAACACTGTTCTTTCTTAGTGTTTGCTTGTATGTTTGCTTGTTTTTTGTTTCCTGTTTTTATTTCCTCTTGCCTCCCTCTCCCTTTTTTTAAATTAGGTGCTGCTGGCTTGTTTCTTCTTTGCTCTGCATCTTCTTCCTTGATTTCCCAGTTTCAGTGTATACAGATTTTGTCTACTTATGCTATCTATTTTCCTTCCTTCATCTTGCTAACTTCTGCATTCTATTGTTGTTCTTACATTCCACTTTCTTTTATTTAGTCCTCAATTTTTCTGGTTTTTATTTCTATCTTGTCAATTCAGTTTTCTTTTATTAACTTTTTTCTTTTTAAAGCAGAAAAAAACATCTTTTCTCTTCTCTCTCTCCTCATCATTCTGGCCTTTTAAATAATTCTATATATTTTTCTTTATTCAGTTTCCCATTTCATTGTAGGTACTCCACATTTTTATTCCTATTACCCTACACTGCTTACATGAGTTAAATATTAATTTTACTAACTCCTAACCAGTCCCTTTTCTAATCTTTGCTGTTATTACTACTATTATCCTCTTTCTTTTATTGCCTCTTCTGCTTTGTCTGGCCTTAGTCTTTTTCCTTCAAGGGGACATAGAAAACAAGAAGGAAAGAGAACAAGAAGAACAAAGTGTCAAAGAGAAAGCTTAACACACAAAAAAAACCAGCAGCTAAATAAGATTTTAGAATAAAGAGAGAAGCTAATCAACTGAAAAAACCCATCAAGATAAAAAGATAGCCAAAGGGCAACAAAAAAAATAACAAACCATGATAAGAAACAGGAAGACATGACCCAGTCCAATGAACAAAGTAAAACCAGAAAGAGATGCAGAACTTTGAATAACTAATCAAAGCTGTCCAAAAAAGCATCATGGACCAACTTAATCAAGAGAAGGAACAGATTAAGGATATTAAGAAGACACTGGGAGAACATACTGAAGAAATTGTAACCATACATAAAAATATAATGGATACGATGGTGATGAATGACACAATCCAATAAATCAAAAATACACTGGAAGCACGTAACTTCAGATTTGAGCAGGCAGAAGAAGGAATTTGCGATGTGGAAAACAGTACATCCAAAATCAAATGGATAGTAGAACAGATAGATAAAAAGATAGAAAAAAATCCAGCAGGGACTTAGGGATTATAATGACAACACAAAATGCACAAACATATGCATTATAGGCATCCTAGAGGGAGAAGAGAAGGGAAAAGGGACAGGAGTGTTGAATGAATTAATGGCTGAAAACTTCTCAATCCTATTGAAGGAGATGGCTGCACATTTCCAGGAAGCACAGCACACCCCAAACAGTATAAATCCTAATAGATCTACTCCAAGATATTTACTTGTCAAACTGTCCAATGCTCAAGAGAAAGAGAAAATATTAAAGGCAGCAAGAGAAAAAAGAACCATTACACAAAAGAAAAGCTCAATAAGATTAAGTGCTGACTTCTCATATGGAATAATGGAGGCAAGAAGGCAATGGTATGACATAGAAAATGTACTAAAAGAAAAAACTTCCAGCCAAGAATTCTCTATCCATCAAAGCTGATTTCAAAAATGTTGGGGAGTTCAAAATATTCACAGATAAACAGAAATTAAAAGAGTATACCAATAAGAAAACTGCTCTTAAAGAAATGAGAAATACTAAAGGGAGTTCTGCATGTTGAAAGAAAAAACAGGGGAGAGAGTATTGAAGGAGAGTGTAAGAACAACTAAAAATACAAAAAGAAAATAAAAACAACATGTGACATATACGAACCCAAAGAAAATATGGCTAATATAAGCAATTCCTTGAGAGTAATAATACTGAATATTAATGGATTAAACTCACCAGTCAAGAGACAAAGATTGGCAGAATGGATAAGGAAATATGACCCAACTATATACTGTCTACAAGAAACCCACCTTAGACCCAGAGATTCAAGGAGGTTGAAAATAAATACCTGGAAAAAAATTTTACCAGCAAACGATAACCAAAAAAGGGCAGAGGTAGGTACACTAATAAAAGACAAAATAGAATTTAAATGCAAACCTATTGTAAGAGACAAAAATGGACACTATATGTTAGTAAAAGGGGTCATCTTTCCAGAAGGAAGAACAATCATAAACATTTATGCAGCTAACCAGGGTGCCTCAAAATATATGAGGCAAACACTGGAGAAATAAAGTGGAGAAATAGATGCCTCTACAATTATAGTGGGGGACTTTAATACACCATTATCACCATTAGACAGAACATCTCAACAGAGAATCAATAAAGAAACAAACACTATGAATAATACATTAGATGATCTGGACCTAATAGACATATATAGAACACTACATCCAAATACAGAGGGATATACATTCTTCTCGAGTGCACGTGGATCATTCTCAATGATAGAACACATGCTAGGCCACAGAAAAATTCTCATTGAACTCAGAAAGATTGAAATTATGCAGAGTAATTTCTCTGACCTCAATGGAATGAAGCAGGAAATCAGTAAGGGCCAGAGAACCAGATTAGATGCAAAGATGTGGAAGTTAAATAACACTCTTAGACAAACTGTAGGTCAAAGAGGAAATTTCAAAAGATATCAGTAACTATCTTGAAATGAATGAAAATGACAACACAACATATTAAAACCAATGTGATGCAGCAAAAGCTGTACTGAGAGGGAAATTCATAGACATAAATGCATATAACAAAAAGAAGAAAGAGCTAAAATTGAAACCCTAACTGCACACGAGGAGGAATTAGAAAAAGAGCAACAAATTAACCAGAAAGGAACCGAACTGAGATTCCTGATATAGGTCCATGCATATAAAGTTATCTGATCTTCGACAAAGTCACCAAACCAACTCAACTGGGAGAGAATGGCCTCTTCAACAAAAGTGCTTGGAGAACTGGATATCCATATCCAAAAGAATGAGAGAGGAATACCATCTCACGCCTTACACAAAAATCAACTCAAAATGTATCAAAGATCTAAATATATGAGCCAAGACCATAAAGACCTTGTAAGATAATGTAAGGAAGCATCTACTGGACCTTGTATTAAGAAATGGTTTCATGACTTCACACCCAAAGCATGAGCAGCAAAAGAAAAAATGGATAAATGAGACCTCCTCAAAATTAAAACCGTTTGCACCTCAAAGGAGTTTGTCAAGAAAGTGAAAAGACAGCTTACACAATGGGAGAAAATATTTGGTAAACATATATCTAATAGTAGCCTAATATCTAGCATATATAAAGAAATCCTATATCTTGAAAATAAAATGACAAGCAACCCATTTAAAAAGTGAGCAAGAGATTTGAACAGACCCTTCTCCAAAGAAGAAATACAAATGGCTTAAAAGCACATGAAAAGAGGCTCAACATCACTAGCTATTATAGAAATGCAAATCAAAATTTTAGTTAGATACCATCTTACACCCATTAAACTGACAGCCATTAAAAAACAACAACAACGAAAAGAAGACTACATGTGTTGGAAAGGATGTGGAGGAATGTAGAATGGTCCAGCCATTGAGTTGGACAGTTTGATGGTTCCTCACAAAACTAATATAGCTCTGCCATATGACCCAGCAATTCTACTGCTGGGTATATAACCAGAAGAACTGAAAGCAAGGACATGAACAGTTATATGTACACCAATGTTCATACCAGCAGTATTCATTATAACCAAAAGTTGCAATAAACTCAAATATCCACCAAGAGATTAATGGATAAACAAAATGTGGTATGTACATACAATAGAATATTACTCAGCTGTAAGAAGGAATGCATTGCTAACACATGGGATAACATGAATGAATCTTGAGGAGATTATGTTGAGTGAAGCAAGCCAGGCATTGAAGGACAAATATGACATGACCTCTCTGATATGAATTAGGCAAAATGAGCCTACTCAAAGAGTTAGAGTCTGGAAGATAGGTTTACAGGAAATAGGAATGGAGAAGAAGGTTGTGAGCCAGTGTCCATTTGGGTGAAATTTATGATAAGGTGGAAGTAAGTTGTTGTGCAGTGAAGGTATATGACTATTGAGTTCAGTGGTGCAAGCTATAATTGGGGTTAGGGTAGAGGTTATGTGTAGGATGGTCCAAGGAACTGGGAGGAGGGTTGGGGTAAGGAAGAAGTGGACACTAGTGATAGGTGGCTATGTGGGTGAAACTAAAATGTTGAGAAAACTGTATTCTCTAGTCTTCTAGATAATGTGTGAGTGATCATTTTGTCATAGTGTGCTGTATCAGTGGAGGGAGACCAACATGAGTGGGAAGGAGTTGTACTCCTATACTGGGGAGACCTGATGTGTTCTCCTTCAGAGGGGAGGTATGTCTCTCAAGAGCATGAACAGTTCTTAACAGGGTAGGACAGACTTATATATCCAGCCCTAAGCATTGTTGCAAATATCTAAGAATCTTGCCCTTCAAGGAGTGAAGCCTAGTGGTCTCCATGGGCCCTGATGGGAAGTTAAGGGAAGAATAAAAGTGATTGAAGAAGGGGTATTTGGGGGCAATGAAAGTGTTCTGCAGGATCATTCAATGATGGATATAGGCCATGTTAAATAAAATAAAAAAATTATAAAATTGTATGGTCTAAAATGTAAATCATAATGTAAAACTTTGCCCATGGTTGGTAGCTTTGTTTCAATATCTATACATCAGTTGTAACAAATGTAACATGTACGTGTAAAAAGATTATTAATAGTCTGTATTTCTCAAGCTGTAGATGATGGGGTTTAACATTGGAGTGATAACCCCATACAGCATTGAGATGAGCCTGTCTCTAGCTGGGGAGTGATGACTAGAGAAAGGGCGGACATATGTAAATATTGTTGTGCCATAAAACAAACAGACCACCAGAGGTGGGAAGCACATGTGGAGACGGCTTTGCGCTTTCCTTCAGATGACAGGATCTTCAGGATGGTGGATATGATGTAGATATAAGAAATAAGTGTGATCATAAAAGCACTGATCCTTAATATACCTGCAACCACTAAAAGAACCATCTCTGCAAGGTACATGGAAGAGCAGAAGAGCACCACCACTTGATGAATGTCACAATAATACTGGTTAACCTGGTTGGACTTACAGAAAGACAGGCGGAATGTCAACACACATGGTATGCAAAAGGAAATTAAGAAACCCTGCTGCCCAGGTCCCAGCTGTCAGCTGGGCACAGCATACCTTAGTCATGATGAGGGTGTAAAGAAGGGGGAAACATATGGCCACATACTGGTCATAAGCCATTATGGTCAGAAGTAAGACCTCAGTCCCTGTCAGGGCCACGAGGAAATAAAGCTGCAAAGCACACCCAACAAAAGAAATGCTTTGCTTCAAAGTCAGGAGGTTCTCAAGCATCTTGGGAACAGTAGTTGATGGGCAGAATATGTCTAAGAGGGACAAAAATGTCAGGAAGTAATACATGGGTGTGTGCAGCTTTTTCTCAATCCCAGTGGTGAGAAGAATGGTACTGTTTCCCACCAAGGTGACCTGATAGATGAGAGCAAAAACAAAGAGAGGATCGTGCACCTGGGGAGATCAGAGAGCCCTATGAGGATGAATTCATTCATAGTAGTGAGATTGCTGTTGTCCATCTCTTCTTTCCAAAAGGCTCTTTCTGGAACAAATGAAACCAAAAGAGGTTAAGATAAAAAAATTAAAAAAAAACTTAGGACCCTAGTGGTGAGGAACACTTGGAAAAAAGTTTGGCATTGGTTGATGATGAATTGTGTTGGCCCCATATTTTAATTACAAATTTCAGTTATTAGAATTATTGATAAAAACATACAATGAAGCTATTGTTTCTAGGAATATTCATGCTCAGTTCATTACCAAGAAACATGGTTGATCTTTCCTTTATATATGAACATTAACATATTTTATTCTCAAAAAGCATATCTTAATATAAATTAAATATGAATTTTAAACAAAACAAAAAAAATTGTGAAGGGGAAAAGGGGGAGGATGTTGGGTATATGGGAGACCCCTATATTCTGTATGTAGCTTTTCTGTGACCTCAAACTTCTTTGAAGACAATATAAAATATTTTAAAAAGTAAGACACTGAGGAAGAAATGGAAAAAAAAATGCCACTATACATAAAGGACAATAGATATTACAGTGATGAAAGGAAAAACATCAACAAAATTATTTTATTTTATTTTTTAATGTTTTTCCTTTTTTAATAGCACAATCTTTTTTACTTTATTTTAGTTTTACTTTCTCTAAATTATTATGTATTTTATTTCTTATGCTTAAACTTATCATTATTATTTCATTTTACTATTAATTGAACTTGGCAATATTCTTGGCTTCATTGTTAAGGTTTTGGATCACAGAAGGGTTAAAACTATGGCAGGGGAGGATCAATGGGGTGGGGTTTCAGTGATGGGGGACACGTGGGAGGAAGTTCACTTGGGCATACATATAAGGTATATAAATATGTTCAAATGTTCATGAAACATTGCCACAGTGGGTGGAGATTCACACCACAACTGAAAGACTATTGAATTCCCATTCTGGGGAGCTCTGCCACATTCTCTAAAGGAACAGTAACAATGACCCAAGTGCAGGGGCAATGACTAGTGAAGAAGGATGGTCCACTGATTGACCCTTGATGTTGATGACTATGCTTGCAAGCCATTTGCTCTTGAATTTGCAACTTAACCTATTGTTTCAGTGTGCCTAAGAGTTGCCTCCAGAAAGCCTCCATGTTGCTCAAATGTGGCCTATATCTAAACCAACCTCAGCATATAAATGCATTACTTTCCCCCCAGTGTGAGACATGACTCCCAGTGTGAGACATGACTCCCCCCAGTGTGAGACATGACTCCCAGTGTCTCTGTGGCACTGAGGGATTACTACCAATCATGGGCTGTTGATACAACTGGAAAAAGACCCTGAATAAAAGGGAGAAAGGTAAAGATAAATGAATGTATATGGTTTGGAGACTTCAAAGTGAGTCAGGAGGTCATCAGAGAGGTAACACTTATGCATGTCTCAGCAGGATCTCATAGACAGCCAAGGTAGATACTACCAAAAATAGTGGGGATCCTGAGGGCTCAGGAGATACCCAGGACCTACAATCATGGTGGATAACTCTGGAGTTTGGTGCCTTGCCAGTGGCTCTACTTTGGAGTTTGTGCTTCCAAGTGTGGCAGAGTTGGAAGCAGATCTAACTTCTCTACATTGCCTCTTCTGTCCCTTTTATTTGAACCTATAGTTAGTACTTGAATTGGTAGGTGTACATCCAAGAGACTTTAATCTCTGGGCAGTACAGGGATCATCTAGGCCCTGAAATTCAATGCAGTTGCAATACCTGCTTTCTAGTCCATTTGACTCACCCAGGACAACTAACAAGGAGATGATGATGGACAATGACCATCTCAAGGAACTGAGAGAGTGTGCAGCTGCAAGCAAGAGAGTCCCATCCATCTGCCCCATGGGATCAAAATGTCCTATCAACTGGAGCTGAAGTGGGCAACACCATCCCAGAGTCCTCAGGATTGGGGAATGAATTATGGACCAGTAAGTAGACTTACTGGTATTCTACTATAGACCTATTGTGATTCTAACAATGGAAGAAACTATATCACTCATGTGGAGGCAGTGGCCACTGGAGGTTCTGAGGGTAGGGAGAAGAAAATACAGGTGAAATATAGGGGCATTTTGGGGACTTGGGAATTTTCCTGAATGACATTACAATGACAGATGCAGGCCATTACATATCTTACCATAATCTACAAAATTGTGCAAGAGAGAGTATAAACTGCAATGTAAACTATAATCAATGCTTAGTGGAAATGTTGTAAAATGTTTTAATCAATTGTAATGAATGAACCACACTAATGAAGGATGTTGTTAATGTGGAAAAATGAGGTGAAGGAAGCAGAGCATATGGGAACCCCCTATAATTTTATGTAACATTTATGTAATCTCAATACCTTTTTTAAAAGAAAAAATAAAAATATATTTTAAAAAATCTTAACTGCATTTATAATGCTTAAACATTCCTAACTGCTGCTGATTACTACTAAAAGTGTTTCTAATAGCATGCTTGCATATTGCAAGAAAACACTGATTCCAAAAGAAAAAAATCTTAAAAGTAGTAAAAGCAAATATATAAAATAATGAAAAGACTAAGAGTAATCATACCAAAGGTGTAAGAATTATAAGTCAAGTTAATAAGCTCTATGTTTCTGTCAGTGTGTCTTAACTCTTTTTGTGTTTGTCTGTTTGTTTAGTGCCAGTGTATATTTTAATACATCTTGGTGGTAATATTAAATTGATAAATGAAAGCTCTTATTTAAATGGCCAAAAATTAAATAAGCACTTATATTAATAAACAAGTAACAAGTATGAATGCTAAGAAGATAAATTTCTTTAAAGGTATGAAAATGGTAAGTCTTGACTAATGAAATTACTACAATTCTCTTTATAAAAAATAGTTCTTGCCTAAATTGAAATGAATAGTGTGTTTTTCTTCAAATTATTTTTTAAAAAATTGTATGTCTCACAGAAGCAACATAGAAATCAAAACATATGACTTTAATTGAATATAACACACAAATAATGATTTTAAATTTAAATGAACACTCCAATTAAAAGGCACAGTGATTAACATTATTAATATTAAGACCCAAAATTATGATTTTATAAGAAACAGTTGAATAGAAAAGAATGTTCAAAATGTAACTCTAAGTATAAGCATATAAACATGCTGTACAAAATAATAGTATTTATATTCCAGAGATATGAAGCACAGTATAAAATAACAGTAGAGCCAAGTTTTCAGTAAATTATTGCAATCCTTAATAGTTTCAAAACACATGAAACAAAATTTGACAGATTAAGTGGAGGAATATCTATTTCTAAAAATAATTGCATTAAATAATTATCAGGAGGAAAGTTCTAAATTTATTGAAAATATACAACAAAGAAGATATGCTATTTTCTGTTTCATATTCCTGAACTTATGTCAAAATTATTTTACTTTTAGGGATGACAGTTTGGAAGCCCACTAATAAAGATTTATCAAAAGGGGTCAATAACAAAATCAGTTTGGTAATTTATAATTTCACCTAATTTTACTCATGTTATTTATAAGTACATTTAATGACTCTAAAAAAGAAAACTGATTTCAATGTAGTGAAGAAAAACTCATTCACAGTGATTTTGCAAGGAGCAAGCAGACTTTGTTGAGGTGGCATTGACCTAGAAAAACTCCATTAGCTTAAATCATAAGGTCAACTATTGTGAAATAAGTTGATGCTGGATTTTTAATCTCCAGAAAAGCTTTCCTCAGTATCACTGAATTATTGATGAAAAGAAGAACTGTACTTCCAAAAGTCAGCAAATATACAATATGTTAATTTTTACCTCCTTCATCCAAACCATCAAATTGTCTTCTGAAAATATGGAGTAGGAGGTTTTTATGTTAAAATTGCTTCTAATTCACATGAAAATTTATTTCATTCTCATTAGTTAATATAAGATTCACAAGAAAGCATTTCATCTGATTTGAGGTTTGGGGCATTAAATTAATTATAAATTAATTATAAAATCTTTATTCATCTTTACTCATTTCAGCACGGAGTTTTACCTTCTTCTCTTATGTTTGTTTTAACATTTTCTGTGTAGATGAATTAGGTGACATTGCCAACTCTGAATGGGGAAACACCAACCTGCTATCCTTGAAATGCCACAAAAATGCCCATTCATTGGATAGTGCTCACTTCTAGAAAGAATTTAGATATGGAGAACTATCCAATGCAACATACATGAATTTGTTGGTTTTACAAATCTCTAATATAACATAGGGAAATATGTATTATAAATTTTTAAAAATAAAATCAGGATGTTACTAAAATATAGTGTGACAAAAATTTTGTGAATACGTAAGTATACACATAAATAAGCATTAAGTAAAAGGAAACTAAGTAGAAAAACACATCTAAAGAATAACAACATTGATGATGAGTTTCATATTCTTCTTTAACTTTGTTCTATTCTTGTTTTAGTGTAATGAACAATGTTTACTCCAGTGACTGTGCCATACTTTTTAAAAAAAAAATGTTTCATTCTTTAAAATGTGATGTACCATCCCTGTTGGTTAATGTTCTGGACTTTCAGCCACAGATTAATTATTTCTCTAGAAATATCTTCTCTTTTAAACACTCATGAATTAGAGCATCACAAAGAAATACCAAAAAATTGATACTTAATATTTTATGGCTTATATGGGGAAGGCAACTCGTTGTTATAAACCTAATATGTATGCATTAGTCCTTAATGTTTTATCCTTGGAATCATGCCGAACTAATTTCCTTGGAAATTTGTCCCAGAGTTGAACAAATGTTGCATCCTCAACAATCCTCAATATAAGTGGTACTGTGGGATTTTGAAGGTGAAAGGCAAGAGACAATCTGCTCTGCTTATGTTCATAGTAGCTCCCTGGTGAAATTATGAGACATAATTTCCAGAGATTTTCTATTTGATCAGGACCTGAAAAAATATTAGTTAGCGTTTTGCTAAGGAAGAGGCAGAAACTCTAAATGCTATGAAAAGACAAATTTATTTAATCAAATGTGCTTGTGGTTATATCAAATGACTATTACAATTGAGCAATCACAAAAGAAATTAACCAATTAAAGACATGGAAAGAATGAAAATATATATAACAACTCACCAAAATGGAGGAAAACACAACATCTGTTCTTTCACAGACTGGGATGTCCCTTATGACAGCCAGCCAGAGTCCCAACTGGAAAAAATGGTTCCAGGCAAAGTGTCCTTTCCTGGGTGAGACTTCAACTGGCAGCTTGGGGACTATCCTCTTGTAGGGGGCTCTGAACCTCAGAACTCCAATGAGTCTTGCAACTTGTGAGGAATGACCTCATTGAATGTAACTGAATGCATCCAGAGGGGGTGGTCAGCACTCTGCAGGGGAGGCACAGTGTCTCAAGGGTTCTTTTCTTCTATTCTGGCCATGGTACACTAAACAGGACATGAAGGCTTCAACACACATCTGCCTTAAGTTGAAGTTAACTTTACAGGGGATACTAACAGGATGTGCAAATATCATGTTTGGTGACTTGCTCGTTCTGAACATTTGCTTTTAATTAATAGGCGGTGGGGTTGCCTAAATAGCAGCATTACAACATTCCAAAGGACAAAGACAAGTTAATTATTCAAGATTCTAGCCTGAAACAGCAGAGATTATTGATTAGAAAGCTTATGAATTCATAATTCTTAATAATTTCCTTATAGTGCATCAGGAAATGTATTGGTTTATTTTTACCTCAGAACAAAATGAAAATGCATGCATGAAAAATTAAAAATAAATTATTTCCTGGGAAACAAATATTGCATAGCAAAATTTCATGCTGCTTAAATGGTTTACATATTTTATTTGTGAGACAAACTCAACTTTGAGACATTTCTAGACAGAGAAAGCTGTAAGATTTTTCACCAACTTATGCTCTTGGTATTAGTCTCAAAGCGAGATAGTTTTAGTTTATCTAAAAAAAAAAAAGGATATTATTAGAAAAGTATGTACGTACATATACATATCATGTAGACCTTACCAAAGTAATGCCAGGATTTATTGAATCATGGAATCAGAGTCATCAAGTAATGTGCATATACTGAAAATGTATTTTTGAAAGAAATTTGAGTTTTAATAATCACATAAAAACATATCTTCTGAAAATTAATGGTACTGAGTGATTGCCAGTAAGGTAGCTTCAGGTTTGAATTTCTTATCTTTTATTTGCATTAAATAATATTGGAAACAATAGAATAGTAAGTGATGCAATATAATTCTTTATCACTATTTAAAATAGATTTAGTATCTTTTACTGATGTTCTGAAATAAATTATAAGTAGTAATATAGGGTTTTAAGAATGATCTCTGGATTCAACCAATCCTCATAGAATCACAAAACCTACAAAATTTAATCTGAATA
Organism: Tolypeutes matacus; assembly: GCA_026826555.1. NCBI lineage: Eukaryota > Metazoa > Chordata > Mammalia > Cingulata > Chlamyphoridae > Tolypeutes > Tolypeutes matacus. The sequence goes on along the minus strand of JAKSZT010001178.1, from coordinate 2,304,856 downwards.
AGTTACTAAAGTTTCTGTGCTCTCTTTCAAATCTAAACATATTTAGAATAATAATACCTATGGTGTAATATTTTCACCTGGATAAATATAAGTATTTATAAAAAGGTCAAATTCATTTTAATTATGCAATATATGACTTGATATTGCATTTCCAAAAGATGATTTATAACAAATTTATATTTCCTAAGTTGTTTTGTCATATTTTGTAAACTACTTTTTTTTTCAGTGTTTAAGCTGTTTACTTTCCAAATGGAATACAATTCTTCAGCTAAAACGGGAAAAATAAGACAAAATGGTTCTGAAAATAGGATAGAAAAATATTGTTCACCGGTTTATTTTTCCAATGAACAACAGGCTATTTACAAATAAGCAGATTTCCAATGATGTATATTAAAATGTAAATCCTATCATTGTTTGAAATCTAAATGAAAGAAAATTCATTAAGGTACATTTGATCTGTGAGTTTTAAACAAACTTTCTGATATAATGACAGATTAATTTTACTTTTGTCACCCCAAATGTATGAGACCCAAAATTGTTAAAGAATACTTAATATTTAATAAAGCAGTAAGGAATGTATAAATTAAGGAGAGGTGGATTTTCCAAAGGAAATCTCTTGAGAGCAGTTTGCTGCAAATAAAACATGCTAAAGAGTGAGTGCAAATTCCTGATAAACATAAATACCAATAACTAAAAGGTTGTCCAGAAATGGCAGAGTTGAAACAATGGATATTATATAAATTAAAGCTACTTCAGATACAAAAGAGTAAACAAAACAGTAATTAAAGAATGAAATAACCATCAGTATCAACATAACACAGGAAAGATGAAGTGAGCAAAACCAGGTGCAAGTTTCTCCCCACGGTTTTCATCAGGTGGTGGTGTTTTATTTTTTTTTTTTCCTTCTCATAATTAGAAGATTTTAATGTGTTTAGCATCACAAAATTTAATTTATTACAATGTTTCTACAGAATGAACAAAAAGAAGTCATTAGTAAATTCCGCCCTGGAAAAATAAATCTGCTTATCACAACCACAGTGGCAGAAGAAGGTCTGGATATCAAAGACTGCAATATTGTCATCCATTATGGACTTGTCACTAATGAAATAGCCATGGTCCAGGTACGTTCAGATACATATAATATGTTTGTTTTTACTTTATTTATTATTTATTTATTTTATTTATTTATTTTTGGATAATCTAATTTTTTTTATTGTGCATAAAAATCAAAATTTTCACAATACATACCAACATTTGCAAAATGATATATAAATATATAAGCATATATGTGCATTTGCTTACAAAAATGTTATTTATGTATATATATAAATATATTTTAAGAGGTGTTTAGATACCCAAAATATTACACGGAACCCACTGGGATTCCCATGTTGCCCACCTCCCACACCTCCCACTACATCACACACAAACATCTCCCACAAGTGTGGCCCACCACCCTCAATGGACTTACATATCCTGGGGCCTTGCCACGAACCATAGACCACAGTTCACACTGTAGACCACACTCTCTCCCACACAGTTCCCAGTGGTGTGTGCTGATTTAAAATGGCCTATGTCCATTGCCACAAAGGTACTTGGGACAACCTCCAAATCCCAAAGAAGCCCCATCCCAGTCCTCTCAGTATTGGGGGAAGTATTATGGACTAGAGTGGACTTGATGGTATTCTGTTGTTCACATATGGTGATTCTAGCAATGGAAGAAATTATAACAATGAGGTGGAGCCAGTGGCCACTTGACACCTTTGGGGCAGGGAGGGGATGAGCAGTTGAAATAATTAATTTATATTGTATTGTGGGTAAAAATCAAAATTTTTGCAATACATACCAACATTTGCAAAATGATAAATAAATATATATGCATATATGTGCATTTGCTTACAAAAATGTTATATATATATTTTTTAAGAGGGGCCCAAACCGTCTAAATATTACATGGAACCTACCGGGATTCCCATGCTCCCCACCTCCCACACCTCCCACCACATCCCACACAAACATCTCCCACAAGTGTGGCCCATCACCCTCAATGGACTCACACATCCTGGAGCCTTGCCATCAACCATAGACCACAGTTCACATCGTAGACCACACTCTCTCCCACACAGTTCTGAATGGTGTGTGCTTATTTAAACTGGCCTATATCCATTGACATAATGGCACTCAGGACAACCTCCAAATCCCAAAATCTTCTATCCATATTGAACAGAGTCCCCTGATCCCAGTTTCTCTTCTGCACATCTCCTCCCTGCCCCGAAAGTGTACAGTGCCACTGGCTCCACCTCACTGTTATAATTTCTTCCATTGCTAGAATCACCATAGGTGTACAACAGAATACCATCAAGTCCACTCTAGTCCATAGTTCTTCCCCCAATCCTGAAGGGACTTGGATGGTGATGTCCACTCCACCTCCAAGTGAGAGAGGGCTTATATCCCATGGATATAGTGGGTGGGATGATCCTGCCTGCAGATGCAGGCCCTCTCCATTCCCTGGGATGGCCATTGCCCATCGTTGTCTCCTCGCCAGGTGACTTGGATGAGTCCATTGAGCTGTAGGGTAGGAATTGCAGCTCCACCGAGATTCCACATGCACCTGGCACATAGGTAGGACAGAGGCTCCAGTCTCTGGAAGTATACCTAAAAACTCCAGCATCACATATAGGTTTGAATAGAAGGGACTGATGAACCATGTGCAGGGAGGACTTATTTGAGTCCAATTCTGTCACTCTCAGGAGCACAGATTCCAAAATAGAGCCCACTAATAAGGCATCAGTCTCTGGGGCTATCCCTCCTTATATAGGACCTGGGTGTCTCCAGAGGTCTCAGGAGCCACTCTGTGTGGGGTGATATGCACTTTGATGTTCTATGACCTCCTACTGAGGTGTGCTTAAGCGTTACCTCTGGGATGATCTCCCGACTCTCTTTGAAGTCTCTTAGCCACTTGAACTCATTTGTCTTTACCTTTTCCCCCTTTTATTCAAGGTCTTTTTCCAGTTGTGTTGCCAGTTGGCACTTGGTATTAATCCCTCATTGCCAGGGAGGCTCATCCCCGGGAGTCATGTCCCACGTTGGGGGGAAGGTAATGCATTCATATGCTGAGTTTGGCTTAGAGAGAGGCCACATTTGAGCAACAAGGAGGCTCTCAGGTAGCAACCATTAGGCACCCCATAACAGTAAGCTAAATTTGAGTTACAAGAGCGAAGACTCATAAGTGTAGTCATCAATAAAAAGAATTCATCAGTCGGCCATCCTCTTTTGACAGACACTGTCCCTGCACTCAGAGGGTTGTTTCTGCTCCCTTGGAGAATGTGGCAGAGCTCTCCAGGCTAGGAATTCAGATTCCCTCATTTATTGAGTGATTGTCCACCCACCGTGCTTGTGCCCCAACCTTTGATCTTTTGAACAATTTTGTATATCTTTCATGTATATTCCAATGAACTTTCTCCCATGAATCCCCCCTTCCAGACACCCCCCACCAATAATCCCCTGCAGTACCCATTGTAACCTTTCTGTGATCTTAATCTTCCACGAACAATTAGCCCATAAAATAATCAAATATACTAAATAGGAAAAAGTAACAACAATGATAAGCTAACATGCAAGAGACAAACATAAGGAAACTCAGGGAAAACAAACAAACAAACAAACAAACAATCAAACAAAAAACAAAACAAAACAAAATATAATTAGTGGATTGGGACATTCAAAAAATGGGGAAAAAATAAAAGAAATGCCTTTAAAAAAAAAAAGAAGTATATATATATTCTTTTTTCTTTTTATCACTGTATTATTCAATGTCTGGTGTGCCGTGACACCTTCCCCCTCTCAATCCCCAGTGTCTCCTAAATTTTCATTTAATTTTCAAAGAAGTTTTAGGTCACAGCAAAGTCACACCCGGAATACCAGAGACTCCCAGATACCAAGCCACCCCCCACTTCCCCACCCCATATTAAACCCCCCTTTATTTATTTATTTTTTTGGATGTTAGCATTGTTATAACTATTATAAAGATAGCAAAATATAGCAACTAAACATTGTCAATGATTTACAGTATAGTTTACAATTTAGGTGATACGGTTTAATAAGTTTTGATATTTACCATTTCCTGTGTCCATTACTGTAAGGTAATGAAAAACCTTTCCCATGACCACTAAATACCCCATTAGATCTTAACTGTTCCTTCCTCCTCACCACCCTGGGGCATATGACACTTCCCTGTCTTGACTCATGGAATGTCAAGATTCATAGTTACATGCCCTGGATATTTGAACCTGCCCCTCCTAATATACCCACCTGCCAAAGCTGCATCACCAAACTCATTAATATCACTACCCATCTGTCCATCTGTCCAACTATGCGCTATCCCTTTACCACAGATTATGTCCATATGGGTGATGGTTCAAAGCCTGCTCTTCTCTTTCTCGCCCTTGTTAACCTATCTTTCAGACAATGGTTCTCAGATACTGCTCACATTCTGCAGTTCAAATCAGTGAGGTCATATACTGTTCATCCTTCAGTGCCTGGTTTGCTTCACTCAACATAAGGTCTTCAAGATTCATCCATGTTATTCCATGTGTTAGCACTTTATTCCTTCTTACAGCTGAATAATATTCCATTGTATGTATGTACCACATTTTGCTTATCCATTCGTCTATTGATGGGCACCAGGGTTGATTCCAACTTTGGCATTGCTGAACAAAGCCGCTATGAACATTGGTGTGCATATATCTGTTTGTGTCTTTGCTTTCAGTTCTTCTGGGTATATACCCAGCAGTGGAATTGCTGGATCACACGGAAGATCTATTGTTAGTTTTCTGAGGAACCGCCAAACTGTCCTCCACAGTGGCTGGACTGTACCACAGTCCCACCAGCAGTGGATGAGGGTTCCTATTCCTCCACATCCTCTCCAACATTTAGTGTCTGCTGTTTTTTTAATAGCTGCCATTCTGGTGGGTATAAGATGGTATCTCATTGTAGTTTTTTGATTTGCATTTTCCATAGCAAGCGATGTTGAGCATTTTTTCATGTGCTTTTAAGCCATTTGTATTTCTTCCTTGGAGAAGTGTCATTTCAGGTCACTTGCCCATTTTTTAAAATGGGTTGTTTGCCTTTTTATTTTGAGGTGTATGATTTATTTATATATGCAGGATATTAGGCTCCTATCAGATATATGGTTGCCAAATGTTTTCTCCCATTGGGTAGGCTGCATTTTATTTTCTTTATTTCTTAACTATATCCTTTGAGGTGCAGAAGTTTTTAATTTTGATGAGATCCCATATATCTATTTTTTCTCTTGCTGCTAGGCTGTGAAGTTCATGAGACCATTTCCTATTACAAAGTCCTGTAGATGCTTCCCGACATTATCTTCCAAGATCTTTATGATTTGGCTCTTATAGTGAGATTTTTGATCCATCTTGAGTTGACTTTTGTATAAGATGTGAGATGTGGTGATTCTAGCAATGGAAGAAATTATAACAATGGCAGGGAGGGGATGAGCAATTGAAATACAGGGGCTTCTTTGGGATTTGGAGGTTGTCCTGAGTACCTTTGTGGCAACGGATGTAGGCCATTTTAGATCAGCACACACCACTCGGAACTGTGTGGGAGAGAGTGTGGTCTACAGTGTGAACTGTGGTCTATGGTTGGTGGCAAGGCCCCAGGATGTGTAAGTCCATTGAGGGTGGTGGGCCACACTTGTGGGAGATGTTTGTGTGGGTTGTGGTGGGAGGTGTGGGAGGTGGGCAACATGGGAATCCCAGAGGGTTCCGTGTAATATTTTGGGTATCTAAACACCTCTTAAAATATATTTATATATATACATAAATAACATTTTTAAAGCAAATGCACATATATGCATATATATTTATATGTCATTTTGCAAATGTTGGTATGTATTGTGAAAATTTTGATTTTTACCCACAATGAAAAAAAAAAAAAGTAAAAAGATGTGAGATTGTATACTTCTCTCATTCTTTTGGTTATGGATATCCAGTTCTCCAAGCACCTCTTGTTAAAGAGGCCATTCTCTCCCAACTGAGTGGGCTTCGTGTCCTTGTCAAATATCAGATAACTGTATATGCAAGGATCTATATCAGAACTCTCAATTCGGTTCCATTGGTCAGTAGGTCTATCCTTGTTCCAATACCATGCAGTTTTTTTTTTGTTTTTTTTTTATTATGTGTAAAAATCAAAATTCTCACAATACATACAAACATTTGCATAATGATATATAAATATATGTGCATATATGTGTATTTGCTTACAAAAATGTTATATATATATATATATATATATACATATATTTTAAGAGGTGCTTAGATTACTGACCATGCAGTTTTGATCACTGTAGCTTTGTAGTATGTTTTAAAGTCAGGTATTGTGATACCTCCAACTTCATTTATCTTTTTCAATATGTCTTTGGCAATTTGGGGCCTCTTGCCTCTCCAAATACATTTTATGGTTAGATTTTCCAGTTCCTTAAAAAGTACAGTGTTGGCTTTTATTGGGATTGCATTAAATCTGTAGATTAGTTTGGGTAGGATAGACAATTTGATCATGTTTAGGCTTCTTTTCCATGAACAAGGAATATTTTTCCATTTATTTAAGTCTTCTTTGATTTCCTTTAACAGTGTTGTGTAGTTTTCTGTATATAAGTCCTTTACATCTTTAGTTAAATTTATTCCTAGGTATTTGATTCTTTTTGTTACTATTGTAAATGGTATCTTTTTCCTGATTTCCTCCTCAGTTTGCTCGTTATTGGTGTATAGAAATGAAAATGATTTTTGAGCATTGTTCTTATAGCCTGCAACATTACTGAACTCCTTTATAAGTTGTAGAAGCCATGTTGTAGATTTCTCAGGGCTTCCTATGTATAGGATCATGTCATCTGCAAATAAAGAAATTTTTATTTATTCTATACCAATCTGGATGCCTTTTATGTCCTTTTCTTGTCTCAGTGCCACGCAAGTAATTCTAAGACAATGTTAAATAGGAGTGGTGATAGTGGGCATCCTTGTGTATTCCCGATCTCAGAGGGAAGGATTTAGGATTTCACCATTGAAAATGATGTTAGCTTTGGGTTTTTCGTATATACTCTTTATCATATTCAGAAAGTTTCCATCTATTCCTATCTTTTGTAGTGTTTTTTTGAGGAAAGAGTGCTGTATTTTGTCAATGCTTTTTCTGCATCTATAGAGATGATCATGTGATTTTTTTCTTTCAATCTGTGTTTGTGGTGTATTACATTGATTGATTTTTTTATATTGAACCACCCTTGCATACCCGGTATGAAACCCACTTGCTCATGTTGTATAATCCTTTTGATATGTTGTTGAATGCGATTAGCAACTATTTTGTTGAGGATTTTAGCATCTAGGTTCATTAGAGAAATTGGTCTGTAATTTTCCTTGCTTCTGGTATCTTTATTTGATTTTGGTATTAGGGTAATGTTGGCATCATAGAATGAGTTAGGCAATATTCCTTCTACTTCTATTTTTTGGAAGTGCTTAAGTAGATTGGTGTTAGCTCTTTCTGGAATGTTTGGTAGAATCAGCTGTGAAGCCATCTGGTCCTGGGCTCTTCTTTGCTGGGAGGTTTTTGATGACTAAGTCTATCTCTTTACTTGTAATTGGACTGTTGAGTCCATCTATTTATTCTTTCATCAATGTAGGCTGTTTGTGGGTTTCTAGAAACTTGTCCATTTCCTCTAAATTATCATTCCTTTTGGCATATATTTTTTCAAAATATCCTCTTATGGTACTCTTTATTTCTGTATGGTCAGTAGTGATATCCCTTTCCTCATTCCTTATTTTATGTATTTGCCTCTGTTCTCTCTTTTTCTTTGTTAGTCTGGCTAAGGGTTTGTCAATTTTATTGATATTCTCGAAGAACCAGCTTTTGGTTTTGTTATTGTTTCCAGTGCTTTCTTATTCTCTATTTCATTTAGTTCTGCTCTTATCTTTGTTATTACCTTCTTTCTACTTCCTTTAGGTTTAGTTTGTTGTTGTTTTTCCAAATCCTCCAAGTGTGTAGTTAGGTCTTCAATTTTAGCTCTTTCTTCTTTTTTAATATATGAATTTATAGCTATGAACTTCCCTCTCAGGACTGCTTTCGCTGCATCCCATAGGTTTTGATATGTTGTGTTGTCGTTTTCATTAGTTTCAAGTTAGTTACTGATTTCTTTTGAGATTTCCTCTTTCACCCACTGTTTGTCTAAGAGTGTGTTGTTTACCATCCATATCCTTGTGCCTAACCTGTTTCTCTGGCCCTTATTGATTTCCAATTTCATTCCATTGTGGTCAGAGAAATTACTTTGTATAATCTCAATCTTTCTGAATTCATTGAGAGTTGTTCTGTGCCCTAGCATGTGGTCTATTTTGGAGTATGTTCCATGTGCACTCGAGAAGAATGTAAATCCTGCTGTATTTGGGTGTAGTGTTCTGTATATGTCTATTAATTCCAGGTCTTCTAATGCATTGTTGAGTGCCTTTGTTTCTTTATTGAATCCCTGTCTAGATGTTCTGTCTAATGATGATAGTGGTGTGTTGAAGTCCCCTGCTATAATTGTAGAGGTATTTGTTTCTACTCTTAGTTTTTCCAGAGTTTGCCGCACGTATTTTGAGGCACCTCGATTAGGTGCGTAAATGTTGATGATTGTTCTCTCTTCTTGAGAGATTACTCCTTTTACTAATATGTAGTGTCCATCTTTGTCTCTTACAATAGTTTTGCATTTAAAGTCTATTTTGTCTTATATTAGAATAGCTACTCCTGCCCTTTTTCGGTTATTGTTAGCTTGTAAAATGTTTTTCCAACTATTCACTTTCAGCCTCCTTGAATCCCTGGGTGAAAGGTGGGTTTCTTGTAGACAGCATATAGATGGATCATATTTTCTTATCCATTGTGCCAGTCTGTGTCTTTTGATTGGTGTATTTATTCCGTTAACATTCAGTGTTATTCCTCTTAACGAATTTCTTACTTCAGTCATTTTTTCTTTTGGTTAATGTATGTCATATGTTGTTTTGTTTCTGTTTTTGTCTTTTTAGTTGTTTTAAACTCTCCTCCAACTCTCTCTCCCTTGTTTTTTCCTTTCAATTTGTAGAGATTCCTTTAGTATTTCTTGAAGTGCTGGTTTCTTCTTGACATACTATCTTAATTTCTGTTTATCTGTGAATATTTTGAACTCTCCATCATTTTTGAATGCCAGTTTTGCTGGATAGAGAATTCATGGCTGGAAGTTTTTTTCTTTTAGTATTTTGACTATGTCATACCACTGTCTTCTTGCCTCCATGGTTTCAGGTGATAAATCAGCACTTGATCTTATTGTGCTTCCCTTGTATGTGATGGTTCTCTTTTCTCTTGCTGCCTTGAGTATTTTCTCTTTGTTTTGAACATTGGACATTTTGACAAGTGCAGTTGGCCTGTTGTGATTCATACTATTTGGGGTTCACTGTGCTTCCTGGATCTGCACATCCATCTCTCTCAGTAGGGGAAGTTTCAGCCATAACTTCCTTCAACACTCCTTCTGTTCCCTTTCCCTTCTCTTCTCCTTCTGGGATGCCCATAATGCATATGTTTGTGGGTTTTGTGTTATCAGTTAATTCCCTGAGTCCATGCTGGATTTTTTCTATCTTTTTGTCTATCTGTTATACTGTCTCTTTGATTTCATCTGTATTGTCTTCCATATCACTAATTATTTCCTCCGCCTGTTCAAATCTGCTATTATGTGAATCCAGCGTTTTTTCGATTTCTTGGATTGTGCCATTGTTCACCATCATATCTATTACCTTTTTAGGCATGTTTGCAATTTCTTCAGTATGTTCTCCCAGTGTCTTCTTTATATCCTTAATCTCTTTCTTCACTTCTTTAATTTGGTCCATGATATTTGTTTGGATAGCTTTGATTAGTGGTTCGATGTTCTGCATCACTTCCTGGTTTTTATTTTGTTCATTGGACTGGTCCATGTTTTCCTGTTTCTCAGACTCATTTTTTTGTTGCCCTCTGGTCATCATATTATCTTGGTGGGTTTGTTCAGTTGATTAGCTTTTCTCTATGCTCTAGAGTTTTATTTAGCTGGTGGTTCTGTGTGTGAGTTAAGTTTTCTCTTTAGCACTTTTTCTTATTTTATTTCCTTGTTTCTTTCTATGTTCCTTTGAAGGCACAAGATTAGGGCCAGAGGAATCAAAACATGTAAGGAAGGCAGAAAGATCATTGTAATATTGATAAAAGTTAGAAGTGGGGCCAAATGAGACTTAATGAGATAAATATTTAACTTTTGTAGGCAGTGTAGAGTAATAGGAAAAATAGTGGAGTCCCTACAATGGACTGTGAAAACAAATGGAGGAATATACATATATTGATTTAGAAGGCTAGAATTATGAGGAGGGAGAGAAATAGTAAAGAAAGGGCTGAAAGGAAAACGTTAATACTAATAAAAAAAAAGAAGAAAATAAAATAGATGGAATAGAAATTGACACCCTTAAATTGTGGGCCATGAAAAAATGTTGTATCTAAGAGCCATAATAGGAAGCAGAAGGCAGAAAGATGAAGGAAGGATAAGCGATAGTTTGGAATACAAAATCAATATAGACAGCGAGTGGGAAATTACTGAAGAAGAAGCACAGCAAAGAAGCGACAAGCTAGCAGCACCTAATTTATAAAAATGAAAGAAAAAAGAAAGGGGTGAGGAAAGAGGGAAGAAAAGCAAGAAACCAGAAATAAACAGAAAAACCAAAGATCCACATAGGCAAGCTCAAACAGAGCTAAGGAGGGTCAATGATTCCCTTAGGGTCCACATGGATCCTTTCTGCCTGCTTGTGTTTATTAATCAATTTCCCCACAGGGTTCTATATGCAGATCCTGAAACAGCTTGTAGCTATTAAACTAAATTAAAAAGAATTTATTTTTCATTTATTGAAGTGACCTTCTCACTTTTTATTTTTGGCAAAATACAGGACCTATAATAATTCCTTATGGAAGGGATCGTAGCTGGGCTCATGGAAATTAATCAAGCACATCCCACTTCCTGGACTCCCCATGGTAGCTGCAGAGTGCTAAAGATGGCCGACTCCGCCCCTTCTGGAGCCGAGCACCAGTGTCACCGGGTTGCTGTGTAAATCAGTTTGACTCTGCAGATTCACCTCTCCTCTCAGCCTGATGCTGCTTCAGGTCAGCTTATCTACTCTCCAAACCTATGGGGGGGTCCAGGCAGCCAGATCGATTGCAAAAAATAAAAAATAAAAAAATTCCTTTCCCTGTACTCCAACAGAACCCTCTCTCTTTTGGAGAATGTCCCCTCTTCCTGGTTCTGCGGTGGCCCAGGGCTTATCCCTGGGCAGCTAGGCAAATTGATCCCCTACCCCGAACGGAATCACCCATCCCATACACCTGGTGCTGATTCACACCGGCTGTTCTGTTCACCCAGGTTCCAAGGGGTTCCAGGCAGCCAGATCCCCAGAAAATAAAAGTTTCTCGCCCCGCTCACGGCTCCAACTGGCTGTTTTATTTCTTTTCTCCCTAACCGCTGGACTCAGCCGTCCGTGCCAACCACCACCGGCAGGCTTAAAACTCACGAATCTCTACCGTTCTGTCCACGCCGTTGATCTGTGCAGATAGATGTCACTAGCTTCTCATTCCACACGTGCACAGCACAGACCTCTGGGCAGGATCCCTTCCACATTCGCCTTGCTCTGATAGCTTGCAGTGTGTGCTCTCCTACTCTAATGCCATCTCGGCCCTGTCCACCCATCAGGCTGTTTTTTTGTTGTTGTTTTTCTTTAACCGTGAATACATTAGATTATAATAATTCATATTTCCATTCTAAATACTAATATTTTAACCTTTAAAGAGAAGGGTTAGGAAGAGAGAAAACTCCAAATCTTTTTTGAAATTTACTACCAGGTTCATTTAGGCCAAGCCAGTGACAGCTAATCTGTACAAGTAGGAAAGCCACATGAATTGCTTCCTCACTCCCCCTGCTTTAATACTATAAAAACCACAGGAAACCCAGTTTGGGAGAAGCAGTCAATTTGAGAAAATGATGCTACAACCAGAGCCATATCTCCTTAAGCTAAAAGTGAAATTTTTTATTTTATGTTTTTAAAGATATTTAGATTCCATATGCTACATTAAAAATATAGGGAATTCCCATATGCCCCACTCCCCACATTATACACATTGACCCACATTAACAATAACCTTCATTAATGTGGCATACTCATTTCAATTGGTGAACACAGTTTGTAGCATTGCCACTAAGCATGGATTATAGTTTACATTGTAATTCACACTCTCTCCCACACAATTCCTTGGGTTATGGCAAGATATATAATGGCCTGTATCTGTCATTGCAATGTCTTTCAAGACAACTCCCAAGTCCCAGAAATGCCCCTGTATTATATCTGTTTTTCCTCTCCCTGACCTAAGAACCTCCAGTGGCCACTGCCTCCACATCAATGATATAAGTTTTTCCATTGCTAGAATCACAAGTCCATAGTAGAATAACAGTAAGGACACTCTAGCCCAAAGTACATTGCCTAATCCTGAGGATTCTGGGATGATGATGCCCACTCCACCTCTAATTGAGAGGTGACTTCAGTCTAATACAGCCAATGGATGGGACTCTTTTGATTGCAGTTGTAGACTCTCTTGGTTCCTTGGTATGGTGGTTGTCCATCATCACCTCCTTGTTAGTTATCTGCATGAGTCCAATGAACTGGAGAGTAGTTGTTGCAACACTGTTAATGCTCAGGGACCATCTGGCACATGCACAGTCCTAAAACTCAAGTCCCTTGTATGTACACCTATCAATTCTTGCATCAACTATAGGTTCAAATGGAAGGGACAGATGAGCCATGTCTAGGGAAACCACAACTGAGTCCAAATTTGTCACACTGGGGAGCAGATACCACTGGGGAGAAGAAACCCACTAGCAAGGCACAAAATTCATGAGCTATTTGCCCTTCCCATAGTGCCTAGGTGTCTCTAGAGCCCTCAGGAACCCCACTACCTGGGGTAGTGTTTAATTTGGCAGTCAATGAGATCCTGCTGAGGCATGCATAAGCATTACCTCTCAAATGACCTCCCAACTCACTTTAAAGGCACTTAGAAATATAAACTTATTTGTCTTTACCTTTTCCCTCTTTTTGTCAAGGTCTTTTTCCAGTTACATTGCTAGATGTTGCTTGGTAATAATCTCTCAGTGCCAGGGAGGTTTATCCCTGGGAGTCATGCACCATGCTGAGGGGAAGTTATTGCATTTATATGCTGAGTTCAGCTTAGAGAGGGGCCTCATTTGAGCAACAAAGATGGTTTTACTAAAAATATTCCTTTCTACATTTTTCTCCTACCCTCTCTCCCCAGTTTTTCCTTTCAACTTGCAGCTCCCTTTATTATTTCTTAAAGCGCAGGACACCTGTTCACAAACTCTTTCAGTTTCTGTTTATCTGTGAATATGTTGAACTTTCCTACATTTTTTAATACCAGCTTTGCTAGATACAGAATTCTTGGCTGGCAATATTTTCCTCTTAGCACCTTAACTATATCATACCACTATCTTCTCATTTCCATACTTTCAGATGAAAAATCAGCACTTAATTTTATTGAGCTACACTTAATATGATTTCTTTCTTTGCTTTTGCTGCTTTGAGAATTTTCTTCTTGAGAATTTGACAATTTTATAAGTATGGACTTTTAAGTCAACATGTTAGGATTTATACTGTTTGGAGTGTGCTGAGCTTCCTGGACATGTACATCCATGCCCCCCATAAAAATTGGGAAATTTTCCACCATTATTTCTTTCAACAGTCTTTCCCCTTTCACTTCTTTTCTCAATCTGTGATACCTATATTGAGTATGTTTGTGATTTTTATGTTGTCATTCATTTCCCTGAGTCCTTGCTGATTTTTTTTGTATTTTTAAAAATCTATCTGTTCCACTATCTCTATGGGTTCAGATGTTCTATCTTCAATGTCACTAATTCTTTCATCTGCCTGTTCAAATCTGCTATTTTGTGCACCCAGTGTAATTTTAATTTTTTGTATTATGGTTTTCATCACCATCATATCTGTTATCATTTAATGTATGTTTATGATTTATTCTATATGTTCCCCCCAATGTCTTCTTAATAACCTTTAGCTCTTCCTTCTCTTCATTAAGTTGACTCATGATTAGTGTTTTGACATTATTGATTAATTGTTCCTCATTCTGTCTTTCCTTCTGTGTTTTAGTTTGAACATTAGACTCTTTCATGGCTTCCTGTTTCTTAAGTATGGCTTGTAATTTTTTTTGCTGGGGTGTAGTCATGTTTATCTTAATGGTCTTATTCAGTTGGTTAGCTTCTCTTTCTACTCTGGGTTTTTATTTCATTTTGATTCATTTTGTTAAGTGTCCTTTTTGATATATGGTTCCACTTATTCTATATCACTGTAGTTGTCTATATTCCCCTGGCAAAATAGTAAGACCATCAAAAAGGAAATAAAGAAAAAGAGAAAATGAATAATAATAAAAGAGATGGAATGAGTACCATTAAAGAGACAGAAAAAAATAAGTAATAAGGGGGAAATTTTGAAAAATAGAAAGTAATAAGAAATAAAAATGTGGAAGAAGTGGAAAAAAAAATGAAACAGGAAAAAAATTAAAAATAAATGACCAGATAGATGAGATAAGAACACAAAAATATGAAAACCAAACAAGAAAAGGTGGAATGAAAGAAAAACAAAGAAGAGGGATATATGAAAGGAAAAAAGAAGTTAAAAAATAAGGAGAAAAAAGAGAAAAAGGGGAAATAATCCAGGAAAAAATCCAGAAAGGAACAGCCCTCCTTATCAGGCCACTAGCAACTATCTCTGACTACCAGTGCTCACCAATTACTCACCCTGTGGCTTATCCTCCAGAAGTAAGGTACCTGGATGTAAAGTAAAAATTAAAGAATAAAGAATTTTAAAATATATGGAGTAAAAAGTAAAAAATAAAAATTCCTAAAATAATCTCAATCTAATTTCCCTCTGGTGAGGCTTCTTGTCCCACATCTTCTCCCCCAGGGATCTGGCTGAGTGCCTGACAACCTGTTAAATCATTATTTCACTTCCTTCTCTTCTGGGCCAGTCAGAAAACTCACAGCTCACCAGCTGCTTCTCCCCACCCCCTTTTCCCTCAGGCCAGTTAAGCATCTAATGGTGCCCAGACTGCTCCTCCCTGCCCCCATTTCCCTCAGGTCAATTTGGTTTCTGACAGCTTACCTCCTTCTTTCTCAGCTCCCCTCTTACCCAGGGTGCTCACAGCCTGTCAGTCCACCCCTTCATTGATACCGTCCGTTTCTCTCCCAGAGTGGGTCAGAGTGACAGCCCACCTGGTCAGCTCCTTCATCCTCGGTCTCTGGATTCCCTTTAGCACCAGCTACCACCTCTCCTTTCACCAGAAATGGCTGGATCCAGCCAGGCCTGGTCACTTGGTGTCTTTCCCTAGTCTGGGAGCCAGCTAAGAATTCTTCTTCCAACCAAATCATTTCCCTATGTTTGCTCAACCTCAGAGCCAGCTGGGTGCTGACTTGCTTCTCCTATTTCCCACAGTTTTCCTCTCCAACAGCCAACTGGGTCCCCTATCTCCAGAAGCCCTGTCTGTCCCTGTGGTCCTACAGTTTCCCTTCTCCATGGTAGAACTGCCTACATTTCTGCAGTTTTTGTAGAAGGAGAGCAGGCTACCATTCCTACACTGTCATCTTTGATCCTCCCCCAAACTAACTATTGTAATTTTTTAAACATTTTGAGTTACTATAGCACAATAAAATGCTTTTATTTTTTTCATTTACATATAGAGAAGGAAATAAAAATGAATGTAATTTGATACACTAAAAATATATATGAAATGGACGTTAATGGAAGAATTGAGGGGAATGAAAAAGTAAAAGATTTAAAAAGTCCAAATGGCAAAAATGGCAGAAGAAAGTCCTGTGGTATCAAGAGTTACTTTAAATGTAAATGGGCTAAACTCCAGTCAAAACGAAGCTATTGACATGGTAAAATATACAGGGTTCTTACTTTGAATTATAGAAATAGTTTAGTAACAGATGATGGTAATGGCAGCAAAATATTGTGAATTGAATTACTAGCAATGAAATATATATTTAAATGTGATTTAAAGGAAAAGTGTTAGATCATGTATAATGGTAACAGAGTAAACATTTTTAAAAAATTGCATCATGGAGGTTTTCCCAATTCTTTTGAAATTCCTAATAAATTTTAAGTTATAAAAATTAAAGTATATATAAAATGTATTTGTCATTCTGATCAAAGTAAATATTTGTCATTTTACTACAGTTTTAAAATAAAAACTAATATTACATTAATAAGCAGAAGACAATGAATTATAAGATGGAAGATTAGTTTTAAAAATTTATTAATAAATAATAAATACTTATCAAAGACCACTAATTACAAACAAAACAATAATTACAGTAAAAATAAATTCTAGGCAACATTGATTACAGAAAAATATTATTCAATTATATTGACAGTACACATGAAAAGTTAAAATTTTCATATAAATTCATCTTCTTGAGGCAAATAATGCATAATTTAATATTGAATAAATTATTGAGCAGTGATGAACTAGTGAAGTTAATATTTTGTCCTAAAACAGATTAAACTTTTTAAAAAAAATTTTCAAAAGTCATTTAAGAAAATGAACAAATATAATTCTAGAAAGAAAATCTTAATATAAATTAAATGATTGCAAATCATTTGAATTCAAAAGAATATATTTTAAAAATATTACTAAAGTTTAAATTAAAATACTTAAATACTTGGAAAATGAAAGAAACATAGTTTTGTAAATTTTTATTGAATGGCACAAGAAATTAAAACTGCATTTCCAGATTATGTAGATTAATTTTTAAAGGAAATTTTAGCAAACTATCTAATAAAATTTATGGATGATCACAAAATTTGAATTCATTATCAATTCTCACCTTTATTAAAGATGTTAAGACAAAAGAGCAAAGTATTTAACTGAAGAATTTATTTCTTTTTAGTGAACATGACAAATTTGTAGAAATCAGGGGAGAGGGTATGATCTTTTTAATAATACCAAAATTAAACAAAGAAACACTAATTACTGAAGCTTGTTGAATGGTAGGGTTTTCAAATCAAATCATTAACAGGTATACCCAAACAGATTTACTGCATGCAGATAGTTGACTTGATGATTTTATAAAACTTCAGGTCTTAAAACATATCTAGATGAGAGTCTTGATTTCACTCATGAACCAAGAAAACCTTTATATCCCAAATTTAAATAACAGAGTTATTACCCAAGATTATAGTGGTGAATAGAGTCAAAAGGTGCAAAAGAGTAAAAGAAAATGAAAAAAATGTGCATATATTTATATAATATCTACATGTGCATACATAAGAACAATAAAGAAAACCATGGACAAAATTATTCAAAATGATTAGCATATTTCTATTTTCTTGAATAATTTAAAATATGTTCCAAATTCTCTTCAGTGTTCATGAATACCTTTTTCAATAACTTAATACTATCACAAGATTATAATTTGCTCTACGACCAAATAGTATAGTGCTGTTTTGCCTTTTCAGCTGTTTGTTTATTTATGAGTAAGATTAACCAAGAGTATTTGTAAAATACCAGTGAAAATATTCATAACACATTATTGTACATTCAAATTTTTTCAATAATATAAGTATTATGATGATAGTGGAAAAATTAATTAGTATGATATTAAAAAGTTTTTTTTCATCATCTTTTATATTCTTAAAATAATTAAGAACTTAGAATTATTACATTTCTTGTAAAGTTCAGGATCATATATTTAAATTTCGAATGACTTACTAAGTACTGATCAAAGCAGGTGCTCATTCAAACTGTGCTATATATCTTTTCCAAAGAATACAATGAATGTCTTCTGAAAGTACTATCCATAATAAAATAGTAAATGAAGAAGCACAGCAGGAAACAGATAAGAAACAGAAAAAATCCTAAAATGCCAGGGCTTGCTAGAGAGAAATAAGCAGCATGAGTAAAGAATATTAAATGGAAAGCTAACAGTGCTGAGGACTGGGCTAATTTAGAGTCAGAAGAAAATGCCTCCTCTTTCTTAAAAAGAATTTATACCGCTGATTGGCAAATACACTAATATCGGTGTGGAAACTGTAAAAGATACCAGATTTTTAAATATGATATTTATTGCCCAAAGTTTTCCAGATATAAGAAGGAAACTACAGAAAACTGATGGAGGATTGGAAGTACCTATCTCTAGGTTAGTTAACATTGCCTATGAAGTTTGTGACAATAGGGACCAAGTTAAAGAAACTTGCTCTTCAGAAAGTGAATGACCCTATTCAAAATTCTAATAAACTGAAATCAATCTGAACAAGACTGCCTCAAAAAAGGATAAGATCCCTGGACCCAATGTCCACCCCTTCAGGGATGGAAAAAATTTAAAAATAAGAACCAATCAGTGTGCATATTGCAAAGAAGAAGGACATTGGAAAAGGTCCTAGATGACCCAATGAAAAGTCTCAAGAACAGCTAGGTGGGAACTACCATGAACCTGGAATGAAAGGGCCCAGGGGGATGGGAGCATTATTACTGAATTAAAATCAAATATGTGAAGCATAGCTTCCTAAATTTATCTTCCTTGATAGAAACCTGTTAACCAAATAATGCCCAGATAACTTTTTCCCAGTATAGATATATATACATAAGTGTGTGTTTCCAAGAATTACTTTGCATATTAAAGGTAACATGGATTCCAGAGATCTTACAAATAGTAAAAATCAGAGATGTGAAATGATAGAAAACCTGGAGAAAACCATAACAAAAGAGTGAGAATTATTAATCAAATTAGTGAGTTTTATGTTTCTGTCACTGTGTTTAACTCTATTTGTACTTGTCCGTTTGTTCAGGATATATTCTCATGCCTCCAGATGGTAATATTAAATTAAAAAATGAAAATTCTTAAAATGGTTCTATTCAAATTGCTAAAAAATAAATAAGTGTTGATATATTTAAATAAATACTCCTGAACCCTAAAGGAGAAAAGCAAAACAGGATGATAAGGGTCATATAATAATCTCTCTAAGGAATTTTTTTTTAAATAAAAAAAAGATAAAAAGCTTTTCCTGAATTATTCCATAATCTTTCTATAGCCTTTCCTTCCCCTAGGATCTCTAATCTTGACTGAGTTTGAGTGACTCATTAAAACTGGTCTAGGATGCTATATGGGATGGGATGAGTGTGAAAAGATAGGAGAGACAGGAGTTTATTTGAGCATTATATCTATGATTTTCTATTATAAAGAATGAAAGGGACAGAGGGGATATAAGGATACTACAGAATACACTTTGATTTGTATAGTCTGTCCTGTAATTCCCCAATTAAAATTTAATAGCCTTAAGATGAGAGTAATTAATAATCCAATGGCCAAGTTTCAGTAAGTAAAGAAAAAGATCCATGAAAGCTATGAAAAGGTTTTTCTAAATTATAATGAAAATGAATAAAATGATTACTGCATACTATAAACTCCAGATCCTGATAATCAGTATGTTCTTGAGCTTATTTATAATTTAAGGTATCATAAAAATGAAGTGGTTTTAATCTCCAATGAAGGAAAAGGAGAAAGAAAACCTTTCTTACATACAGTATTATTTCAACTTTATTCTAAATGGGTATAATCTCCTGTAGTTTGTGCAGATATTAATAAGTTAACAGTTATCTATTGAATCTTTAAGATGATTAAGTTGTAAGTTTTCAACTAATGAAATCATTACAAAACTCTTTTTAAAAATCCTGATTTGCTTATAGTGAAATGACTAGTTTTTCACAGAACAGACTCAGGGATTTAAGACAAGACTTAACAGAAGTAGAAGGTTTGTGAAAGTTTATTTAAGGGAGTGTGTTTTATCCTAAGATAAGGTGGCTTATCATAAAATCAGGATGGAAATATGTAGGACAAGGTTTGAATGGATATGGAAAGTTGTAGAAAGTTAGTGGAAGTAAATTTCACTTGTTGCTGACTAATTCAATCAATATCAACTTATAGACTTTTACTGAATAATAGCTTTCTAGAATCAGCTACTTACATTGAAATCCTCAGTTTAGAAAATATTTTTACAGACTTCTTACAAACTATAATTTGCTATAATCTGTTATTAACATTTATAACCCTACAGACTATTTACATCACCTTTAAATAAGCTTATTGAATTAGCTGAGGTGGTACACGAGATTGATTTCCTCTCTCTCACTCTAGAAGGTCTTAGGATAGGTTCCCAGTGCTGCTTAAAAGATAAGACAAGCCGACACAGAAGAACACATAGAGAACAAACAGCAAGTACAAAACAATGGGGGAGGGTGGGGTAAATAAATAAATAAATCTTAAAAAAAAAGAACACACCATTTAGTTAGGCCACTAAAAAGAATTATTGGGAAATGGGGGTAAAGAACAGAACTGCTGAGAAATAGGAGAGAAGGATGGAAATATACCCTGAGATTTGGTGCAGTTTCCTCTAGGCAGAGACAGTGAGCTCTGGCTTCTGTGGTTACCCTGTAAAACATTAATTGTTCCTCCCCTTGCTAATGCTAAGAGGAGAGGTCCCAATTGTTATTGGATACCCACCTATAGTGGGGCCAATGGTGAGGCCTGTTTGGAATATCCAGAGTCTCCCCTTGGCCCCAGATAGATTCCCAACTGGGGTTGAGGTCAAGGTCTTGGCAGGGTCTCATGGCCATGTTATCTGCCAGGCCAGCTACCTTCCCCCTTTCACTATACTAACATGCCTCAATTCCCCCCTCAGAGAATTCAAACCCTTATTCTTAAGGGGGGGCTGAGGGGTGATGATCATTCTTCTGTAGTGATTTTCTGTTGATTAGAGTAGTAGTTCCTGCCTAACATGGAGCAAACCTCTCTGGCTATTCTCTCATGGTTGAGGGAAGAAGGACCTGGCACCCTGGTTGGAACTGGGTGAAATTTCTACTTAACTAATAAGCTGTTATTTCTGTAAGGAATAAATTTAATTGGATTTTGAAGATACATAGGCCTATTAAAAGGATAAAGAAGATGGTGATAGATGGGCCTCAAAAATGGGCCAAGCATGACATACTGGACCATAAGAGTAAAAATGGCCAGGTGTCTTCAGAGGCTACATACTCCAAAAGTTGATGGGAAACAGCATTCTTCCTTGAGTTCTTTTATTCTGTTGGTTAAGTCTAGGGAGAGACCACCTAGGTTTGGGTATAAACTGCCATCCACAGTTCCTAATGCAGTGGTTATGCTTAGGACACTTAGGAGAGGTATGAAGATAGTCATTGCCCTAGATATAAACTAACAAAGACAGTATAGGCAACAACAAGACAAGCATATGGCAAACAAAATAAAAACAGTACTGAAGAGAGCCATTCCTTTATCTTATAGGTATGTTCATTAACTACTTTTAAAATGAATTAAGTTTACCAAGACTTTTAACATATTCAATATCCCTCAGCTTATGATGTAGAATAGAAAAGGTATTATAATCATAAGGCATATAGATAAAGTACTTAATACTAATCAATGCACAACTTCCTCTATGGGGTACAAGTAACAGATCTAAGCTCCAGGTTTTCTCTTCATGGGAGCAGGCCATAATGCCAATTGTGTTTGTTTAAGTTATACTCATCGTACTCTGGTAATTGTTGTTTCATTTGTTATGTCCTTCACACAGCCAGCATGCTGCAGCTTCCTAGTCTTTAAAGAGAGACTAGGAAGGTAAGTCTCCAGTGTTTTCACTGGTCTGGTGCATAATGCCAGTCTGGAGGCAATGTTGATTGTACATATAACCAGTCTGTGCCATTGTCAGCTGCTCAGGAGTCTGAAACTGCAAAATACTCTCCATCCACTTCAGGAGCATATTCAGAAATGTAGTAGATACTTTTATTATTTTAGGGGTCACTGACCAAACTAGCCAATAACTCAAATAGAGATACAACATGCAGTGCACTGAGGGCCTGCTGTGAATTTACAAGAAAGTTTGACAATACTGAGTCTATCTCTTAATCTTTATAGACTTTCTAAACACTTCCAATGCAATATATAACATATCAAATGAGCTTAACTATTTTAATATTTGCTTTTTACTTCTACACTTTACCATGTGAATTTAACAGATATTTTACCTCAGCAGCACAGAAAAACACTTCTTTTGCTATTACTTTATAAAAATCTAAGCTTCACAATGGAATCAAAATTATCTTTCCTTACCACAACTTGAATATGCAAATTCAGGTGGCCTCCAGCAGGTTCTCCTGTTATGAAATTACTTTTTGCCATTAATATCAATTTAGGTTTCTAATTAATAATGACTTCCTGGAATTAGCCATTTAAACACTTCAGTTTAGAACAGCAGTTCCTAACAATGGGTTCATGAGCTTGAATTTAAATTAAATTCTTTTAGGTGAGGTTGTGATATATTTATTAAATAATACACAGTATAGTGTGGACTTAGTAATTGGTCCATGGTTTTCAACTGACTGGCAAAAGGGCCCATGGAATGAAAAGGTTAAGAACCCCTAGTTTAGAAGATGCTTTCAGAAACCATTAACCATAACCACATAACTAGTTACTTTACCTTTATTTTTTTTCACCTTACATTTAACTAAGCCAATTAAATTACAATTAGCAACCAATCATGTTTACTTTATTGATAAAAGAGAGGGCAAATCTACATTTCCTTCTTTGACTTAATTTCATTAAACATGAACATACAACTATCAACATCTTAAAGATTTAATACATATAATGTTAATAAACCTAGGAAGATTACACCCAAGCTAAATAAAATTGAAACAATTATAGTTTATGCTACGAAAGTTCTTTTACTTTATTTATAGGAGGCTAAAACTTCTTTTCTTAGATAAAATTCTAAACTGACTAATTTTAAAAGCATTATGACTGTTAGGTTCTGGAATATATTGTTTAATTTGTTTTAATCATGATTTAGAAAAGATCTTTCCACAGCTTTCAAGGATATTTCCTTTAATTATTGAAATTTGATAATAGGATTATTAACCACCCTTATTTTAAGGCTGGTAAAAGGTTAAATTGAGGAATTACAGAGAAAACTGATTCTTAATACCCCAGCATAGAAGATAGAGTTTTAATCTGCTAAGTTTTTCAAAGAGAAGGCCCTGGGGGCTGGGTAGGTCAAAGAGCTCAGGAAAATCTTTTTCCCTTTCCCAATAGCTTCTATATTCAGATTTCTCTATGACGTTTCCTTCCTGCTTAGCCTAATATAGGCTCTGGGAATATTCATTTACATATATAATCACATATTTAATTTTTAATGATTTGAAAAGAAATTTTTTAAGAATTTTCATTTGTTAACTTGATATTAGCATCCTGTCGTATGAAGATATACGCTGAGTAAATAGACAGACGTAAATAGAGTTAGTCAGTTACTTATAATTTTCATTCTCTTATAAAATAAATTTGACAATAAAATAACACTTAAAAGATTTCTAATTACTCTAATTTGCACTGTGACCATGTAGTTTTACTCAAGAATTTCATTCCTTTTAATTATTGGATTATAACCAAATTTTAATAGGTGAACCTAAAATCTGATTTATGAGATCCTTTACATGAACAGACTAATAAAGTTAAAGCAAACAGATTAGAATGGAAAAGAGAATTTTACACACTTAGCTTAGCTTACGGAAAGGCTTGACTTTAGAATCATCTAGATGCAAAGCATCCAGTATCTGTCCATGGCAGAAATTTCATGCAGGACACCCCCAGTTTATTACCTCCAGGGAAATCCCTGGGCAGTTGCTAGTATGGAGCTAAGGGTTCCAGAGAAGCTCTGCCCCTGATGACACATGAATTGGGGCTGCTCTGGAGGCTGTATCTCATTAGTTACCTCCAGCAAAGGTAAAGTCTTGCAAGCATTTTTCACTAGAAGGATTGGAGTGTTACAAGGAAATAGGTAAGGAGATAGGAAAGCCAGGAACCTTTAAATCTTAATTGATGGAACATAAGTAGGATCCTTATTCTATATGGGAGATGTTTAGTAAAATGGCCTAGATCTTAATTCCACATTCATTCTCCTCATTAGGCACAACCAGGGTTAGAGCAGTCCATGGCGCCATTTAGGACAGAGTAGTTGGCTCCCATGTTAATTACAAAATTAACTAGCTTACCTGCCCTGTAAAGAGTCACCTGAAGCCTCCTGGTTGATGGTTCATGTGTGGCTTCAGGCCCCTTTTGTCTTCCCCTGGGGCAAGGCTCCAGTGGTCCACATGGTGAGGCAACTTGGGGTTAGGTTCCTACTGATGTGGAATCTGGTTTTGGTAGCCCTGAGGTGACTGGTACCTTTAACAGTGGCAGCTAAAAGCTGAGCCTATCCCAGACTTGCACCCATCCCTCCTAACCTTCTTCATATTGGTGGCATGGTCTCAATTATTGAAAACTGAGAGGGCTATTTTTAAAAGGGTATTAAGCAAAGTTTCAAGGCCCAGGAAAACATTTTGCAGCTTTCTATGGATATCCAAGGCAGACTGGAATCTCTAGAGTTAGGATCTACGAAGAGGATATTTTTATTGCCTCTACCAGCTTTCTATGAATAAGGTTAGCTTTCTAGTTTCTTCCTCTAAGTATCCTCCCTGAGCTTAATTTGGTCATACATTTCCTCATCCCTTTATGGAGATACAGCCATGCAGTCTCTGGCCCTCAGATCTCTCTCTACTCTCCTTCCCTCTTAAACAGATTTAACTGGAATTCAGGGTTCCATACAGAACCCCCTTTCAGCCATAATATGACCAAGTGGTGTGGCAGGAAAATATTAGCCTCTTTCTTTTTACACCATCAGTAAGAAGGTGGTCCCAATTTCTGAGAAAACACCCCACTGAGGAGTCTGCTGGAATTCTGGAAGAGTGGCCCATTATCCTAAAGTAGGATAAACCATGTTTGTCAGTCTAGGGGCATAACACAACTAGACCTGACTGCATAGATTGCTTGCCAATCCAGCATCCTGGAATCAGGAGCCCCACCCAACCCTATTTTTCTAGGAATTGGGAGTTATGTCTCTGGGCTTCCCTAGAGTTTTAGGGGTCTTGAGGGCATCTGGGTCTGGTACCCAGACTGAAAAACTATGTTCAGCATACCCTAGGAAAGGGGCTGGTTAGGGACTTTTCTTTTGCCTACTTTGCAACAGTCTTAGGAGCTGGCTATGAGTAAGCCCACATCATAGCCACTCCCAGGGGCCAAATTCCTCAGTTAAACCTGACATTTAAAGCCCATTAAAAAACTGGATACTAATTGCCTTGTGACTTGCCTGGCAAACACCCTCAGAGAACTCCAAGACAACCTCAGGGTCTCCCCAGGGGGAGGAGCAATTCCTCAAGCACTAATGAGAGTGTGGAAACATCCCTCACTAACAAATTCATTTTCAATTTCTACAGCATTCTAAAGAATCTTACAGACTCAAAATGAGAACAACCAAAGTTGAATGTCAAAGGCACTTTTAATTTAAAAAGTTAACTAATGGTCTAAGGAAACAATACAATGTGTAATAGCCATTCTGAGCTCACAGAGAGGGCCTGGTAAACTCTCAGTGGACTTCTGCTCAACTTAGGCCACATGCCCAGTGAGGTCTCTAGGACAGCTTCACCTGCCACCCAGAACTTTCTTGGATCTACACAGTGTGAGGATGTGCCCCTATCATCTCTGGTGAGGGAGCCAGAAGTCTGGGCAGACTGGGTTTTTATCCTTTGGAAGCCTATCCAGGAACCCCTTTAAATGGCAGAACCAAAAGAGGCCATAGACAGGCTATAATTAAAAGATTAGACTCACCAGTCCTTGCCGGGTGTCACGGAGGATTAATTGCCGCTAGAACTCCTGGCTGGCTCACCAAATGAAGCTGGGGAAGTGTTGCATCTCTCTATGTTCTTGGCTATGTTGCATAAAAGAATTTGAGAACATGCCAGTTTAGTTAGGCCAGTAAAAAGAATTTATTGGGAAATGGGGGAAAGAACAGAGCTTGCTGAGAAATGGGAGGGAAGGATGGAAATGCACACTGAGATTTGGTGCAAGCTTCTCTAGGCAGAGAGTGAGCACTGGCTTGTGTGGTTACCTTGTAAAATATTATTTCTCCTCTTGCTTTTGTTAAGGAGAGGGGTCCCAGATATTATTGGTTAACCCACCAATGGTGAGTCCTCTTTGGAATATGTGGGATCTCCCATCAGCCCCCAAAAGAGTTACAACTGGGATCTCAAGGTTAAGATCAAGATCTAAGCAGGGTCTCATTGCCATATTGTCTGTCAGCCATGTTGTCTGTTGGCCATGTTTGCTGGGTCAGCCACCTTCTCCCTTTCATTATACTAGCCTGACACAATTACATTAACATAGTGATAATAATGGTTATAGGAAGAGAATTTTTTCATTTGGGCATCTTAAGTTCTCATAAAATTTACTAGAAAAATAGTTTTCTGGTAGTGCTGAAGTTTTTTTGTGGTGAACTGTATCTTTCTAAAACAGAAAACATGAAGGAAAAATTAAACATGAAATCTACTTATATGTTTGGTAATTGCATAAAATTCTTAAAGACTTTTAAATTCTTACTGTCTATTCTATCCTAATACTGATCTGCATGATGATATTGTTGGTTATAGTTTTTGTTATTCTTAGAAAAATGCAATGCTATGAAAACAACCAAATTCCTGATCAGTTACACTGTTCTGCTCTGATGCCTTTCTAAAAGAGCATACTATCAACTCATTTTCAACCAAAAAGGACTTTAAAAGAAAAACAAGGCAAGGGCCTGTAAATTATATTTTGGCTATTTATTAAAAATCTTGGTAAAACTATAAAAGTAAAGAGAAACAAAACTTACTATTGACTGTACTTAATGATCTTTAGAAACAGCTTTATTTAAAATGCACATAAGCAAATTTAGGCTTACATTGTAAGCTCTTATAGCAGTCATATTTATAGCTGATCTCTGGTCTCTAATTGTTACTTCTAAATCCTAAAATGCTTTACATTTTGTGTATAGCCTAAGAGCTCTTAGAATTTTTAAGGGCCTGTTTAACACTTGGAATTTAGAGTTATATGTAACCAGTTCTAAAGGTGCTGAAAAAGCAGTATTAATTCTAAAAGACCACCCAACTTTAAGGAACAAAAAAAAAAAATCAGATTTCAATTAAATGGTAAATGGGGCTAACTAAAGACTAAGGACAATCAGGATTCGAGGAAAAAGGTAATATTATCAATAGTTTAAAATGTAAGTACTATGGGGACCAGAGAGATGAAATTTATTTTGTCAAGAAAATTCTTTAAATTTTTGTGAAGGAATATCTAATTTAAACTTACTAGTCATCTTAATTAAATGACATAGCTAACATGAGCCCTAAGAGTGAATAAGATTTTGTTATTCAGTACCCAGTTGTTTTAATACCATGATGAATTTCAAATTCTTATGGGCTTAATATAGAGAAAGATATTTGCAAAGTCCCTGAAGGGACAAGGTAAGGCCCACAGATGAGGGGCCAGTTTCCTGGGATTTTCTGCCATGCCTATAGTGTCCAGATGTCTCTACAGCTCTCATGAACACCCCTGCTTGATGCATTGTTTACCCGATATCAAGCCAGTAGAGATTCTGAGAGCGGGAAGGGGGAAGAATAGGTGTAACATGGGGTTTTTGGGGACATTGGAAATGTTCTGCATGATATTGCAATGATGGATACCAGACATTATACATTTTCTCAAAACATATTAAGTTGTACAGTGTAAAGTGTAAACCATAATGTAAACTATAGACAATGTGCATCAGTGTGGCATTGTTTATGAATTCCCAAAATTTAATTGGATTATGTTTGTAAACTGGTCTGTCAGAGGTATCACTTTTAATTGATTAAATTATGATTAGGACTTTGTGCAGCATCAGTAGGAAATGGCATGGCAAAGGACAGAGTTGGGGCTTTTGAATTGGAGCTTGGGAAGTGAACACACAGGAGAACACAGAAGAATAGACTGATTCTTAGACACAGGAGAAGTTGCAAGGAGAGAAACAGAGCAGTTCACCTGATAGTCTATAGCTGGCTTTGTGAAGGGAACACAGCACCTGAGCCTGGAGAGAAATGGAGCCCCAGGAAGAGAGGTACCCAAGAAGCCTGAACCCTTGACAGACATTGGCAGCCATCTTGCTCCAACACATGGCAATAGACTTTGGAGAGGGAAGTAATTATGCTTTATGGCCTAGTGACTGTAAACTTCTACCCAAATAAATACACTTTATAAAAGACAACAGATTTCTGGTATTTTATCAGTACCCCTTTGACTGACTAATATACCATGGTTAGTAGAAATGCTTCAATATTTGTTCATCAGTTGTAACAAATATGACATACAATGAAAGACGTTATGAAAAGAGGAAATGTGGGGGAAGGGGTATTTGAGAATTCCCTATATTTTTATGTAACTTTTATGTCATTTAAAACTTTATTAAAAATAAAGGAAAAAAGAAGACTAAATAGAGTATTCTTTATGTGAATAGTGAGGCGCATGTCACTTCTAATCTATACAGTGACATCCTAAAAGCCAGACTTGGACATTAATCTCTCTGTGTCACTCCCACAGAGCTTGCCCTGCAAGCAGCAACAGCTTGCAGACAGTAGAAGAAGTGTAACAATCAACAAAACAGCTGGAGCAAAGGATTCTTGGCTTTATGACAAAGCCAAGATGGTTTTGTTAATAGAAAGAAACTTCAAGATAGCACACTAATTAATCCATAGAACATCTTAGATAGAAAATTTTTAAAGAAATGGAAGAGCTGAATGGTCCGGAAACAAACTGTAACTAACAGACATACATAAAACACTTCACCCAACAAAAGCAGAATATACATTCTTCTCTAGATCACTTCGGTCACTCTCTAAAATAGACTATGTAATAAGTCACAAAACAATTTTTAGTAATTTAGGCAAACGATGTGTGAGCACTTTGCAAAGAGGACATTTTTTACTTAGAATGATTGAATGCCTCAAAGTAAACTGCACAATGAAACAAACATTTATTTCACCGGTCAAGATTAAAATGTCCACTATATCATGGGGAACAAAATAATTAAAATTTTGTTATAATTTATTTCCCATAAATCAGACTGATTATTTAGCTTTACATGTGTTAATGCATTCTTAAAATTTTATTGTGATTGATTATATTAAATCTAATCTTACCTAGAGTCCCTTTTCAAATCAACATTCTCTTCGGAACTAATATGCATTTCAGTTGATAATTTTAAAATAAAATATTCAACAGCTTTAAAAAAAAAACTTTTAATAAATTTGACAATTGAAATCATACAATGAATCTTCTCTGACAGCACTGGGATTCTCTAGAAATCAATAACTGAGGGACTTCTAGAAAATTCACTAATATCTGAAAAAATAAAAATAAACTCTTAACCTATAGGTCATATAAGGAATTACAAGGGCAATTAAGAAATATCTTTAGGCAAATGAGCAAAAACAAAACATACCAAAACATATGCAGCAAAGGCTGTGGTGAGAGGAAATTTATAGCTTTGAACTCTTACAACAAAAAAGAATGATCTCAAATATGAAACCTAACCCAACAACTTGAGGTGCTAGAAATAGAAGGGTAAAGCAATTCCAAATGGAGCAGTAGGAAATAAAAGACTATAGTGAGATACATGAAATAGAGACTAGAAACTCAATAGAGAGGATAACAAAACCAAAATTTGTTTCTTTTTAAAAATCAGTAAAATCAACAAAACTTTAGCTAGGTTGAAAAAGGAAAAGTACACATGTAACTAAAATCAGAAATGAAAGATGGGACATTAGCATTGACCCCACAAAAATAAAAAAGATTATAAGAACATACTATAAATATTGTACCACCCAAATTAGATAACCTAGATTAAGTGGACAATTACTATAAACACAAAAACTACGTACACTTACTCAAAAAGAAGTAGATCTCAACAGAAAAAGAAAAATAACTAAGGAGATTAAATCAGTAATCACAAACCCCCAACAATGAAAATCACAGGACCAGATGTACTCAGTGTTAAATTACCCAACATTCCAAAATACACATCCTGCTTTAATGCCTCAAAAAACTGAGTCAGAGAAAACCCATCCTAATTCATTCTGTTAGGTGAGAATCACTCTAATAAGAAAGGCAGACAATTAGATCACAATTTAATTATGGACCAATAGTAATAATGAGTTGAGATGCAAAAATACTCAACAAAATAGTCGGAACATAATCCACTAGAATTTTTAAAGTCAGAATTATCTCAGGTAGACAATGGTGTTTCCATATAAGAAATATATTAATATGTAACAGCACATTAATACAACAAAGTAAAAAACCAAAAACATCAACCTTTCAATTGATGCAGAAAATTCATTTAGCAAGGCAGTAACCCTTATTAATTAAAAGAACACTCAAAATACGAGAAATAGTATGAAATTCACTCAGTATGTTAATTTTCATTAACAAAAATCCCACAGCTAGCATGATATTCAATGGTGAAAATTGAAATCTTTCCCCCTTGATCATGGTCAAGATATGGATGCACACTGTCACCAATGCTATTCAATATTGTAAAGAAAGTGCAAGTCAGAGTAAGTGGGCAAGTGAAAGAAATAAAAGGCATCTAAATGGGAAAGGAAAAGGAAAAATTTCCTTGTTTGCAGATGTAATGAACCTGTATATAGAAAATTCTAAAAAATCCAGAACAAAATGTAAAGCTACTAAAATAATTCAGTAAACTGGCAGAGTACAAGATCAACAAAAAACTGTGATGTTTCTATACATGAGTAATAAACAATTTTAAGAAGAAATCAAGAAAAATCCATTTTCAATAGCAAATGAAAAAAAATCTAGGATTAAATTTAACTGGGGATATAAAAGCTTATAAGCACAAAACTGCAAAACATTGATGAAAGTACCCAAAGAAGACCTAAATAAATGGAAGGACATTCTATGTACATTGGAGGATTAAAAGTTTTCAAGATATCAAATCTATACAAAACAATTTACAGATTCAAAATTCCAAAGCAAATTTCCAGCAGCCATGTTTTAAAAAATGGAGAAGTCAATCAACAAATTTGTATGGAAAAATAAAGGTTCAATTTGAAAAAGAAGGCTTTTTGTACATTAATACTTCAGAATTTTAAGCTTATTATAAAGCCACAGTAATCAAACCATCATGATACCTGCAGAATGGCAGACATACAGAACAATAGAATTGCATTGGGAGTTCAAAAATAAACCCTATTACTATGGCCAATTGATTGTTTTTATTTTTTATATAAATGTTACAAATTACTCATTTAACACTAGATAATAAATACAATAACAGCAATTCACTTACTCTTTTCTCATACTCCCATCTCATTTTATCTCATGCTTCAAATTTGAGGATTTAGGATGATGTCCACTCTGCTTCATGGTCTATTGATTTTTTGCCTAATTCCCATGTTTATTTACATCTTATACACATCTTAAATGTGTTTAATGTGTTAGGAAATGTAGTACATTACACCTGACAGCAGCAAGATCTTCTGAGGAACAGGACATTGAATGTATTATAGTTGTATTTCCAATCCTAGGTGCTACTGCCAAACATCTTGGTACTTAAAGTTGGAGAGCTCAACCTCAACCATCAAAATATCAGTGCCACAGCCTGTGGGTTACATTGGCCATTAGATTAAACACTGAGCCAACTGGATTTATTCCCGTCATTTCAATAACTTTTCCACTGGTTGTTCTGCTTTATTGATGTGCAGCAAATGTATCCTTCTGCCTCTTCCATTAATAGCTCTCTGGAAGAGTTATAATTTTTATGTGTATTCTTTTGCATTTTAAACTTTGTATTTAGTAAATTGATTTTTGAAAAAGGTGCCAACTTCACACCAACAAGAAAGAATAATCTCTTCCAAAAATGTTGTTGGGAAAAGTAGATAGCTATATTCAAAAGAATGAAAATTGTCCCTAACTCTTATACAAAAATTAACTCAAATTGGATCAAATATCTAAGTAGAACCACTAAAAGTATAATATATGTTGGAGATTGAATAATTTACCCCTAAAAACATGTTCTTAACCTTAATCCATTTCTGTGGGTGTGAAACCATCTTTTTTAAAGATTTATTTATTTATTTACTTTTTTCCATTTTAACTCCCCATCATCCCCACCACATTTTTGCTGTTTTTGTGTCCATTTGCTGGGCAATTCTCCTTGTCTGTTTCATGCCCTCTCTTCTCATCCTTCTCCTCATGTCTTCATTGGTATTCAATCCTGGGAAACTCCAGTGTGGGAGAGAGGCATTTTGCCACCTGCACCATCTTAGTTCCTGTTTTTTTGGTGTGACTCACCTTGGCTCTCCTTTGTGTCACTCTCCTGTTACATCATCATCTTACTGCATGGCTGAACAGGGCATGGCACACCCACACATGGGACATGATGGCACACCTGTGTGTGGGGCCTGATGTTGCACCCGTGCATGGGACCTGTTGGCGCACCTGCTCGCAGGGCCTGATGGCACACCTGTGCTTGGGGCCTGGCAGCCTGCATGCCTTATATATTTTTCTTTATTTTACTGGGAGTTCCCAGGGATCGAACCCAGGTCCCTCCATATGGGAGATGGACGCCCAACCATTTAAGCCACATCCATCCCCGGTATGAACCCATTTTAAATAGGACATTTT
This sequence comes from Tolypeutes matacus, assembly GCA_026826555.1. Taxonomy (NCBI): domain Eukaryota; kingdom Metazoa; phylum Chordata; class Mammalia; order Cingulata; family Chlamyphoridae; genus Tolypeutes; species Tolypeutes matacus. The sequence continues at coordinate 2,272,110 of JAKSZT010001178.1, read as the reverse complement.
AAATATGTTATTTTGAATTACGGTGTGATCAGCTGAATCTATTTGGGCTTTGATCCAATTGCTGGAGTCCTTTATATGCAGAATGAATTTCAGTTGCAGAAAGAAACCCACAAAAGAAGTTGGAAGTCAATGAGACCTGGAGTAGAAAGGAAAATTACATCGTCATGTACACAGCCAAGTGACAGAAAATCAAAGGCTCAATGATCATTGTCACCTCGACACAGTCTTCACGGAGAATGAATCGCTTGATAATACCTCAATTTCAGACTTTTGTCATCCTTAAAGCCATTGTTTAATCTAACCTATTTTAATGTATTTGATTTAGGAGCCAGGAAACTAAGACGAATTCCTAGAAGGAAACATATGGAAACCTCATTAGGATCTTGTATTAGGTAATGGTTCCTTAGCAGTTACACCAAAAGCACAGGTCCAAAGACAAAAAATATATAGATTAATAGGATGTCATCAAAATTAAAAACTTTTTATATTAAAGTAATTTACTATGGAAATAAAAGAAAATATGAAGAAGTGGAGAAAATATTTGGAAATCAAGTATCAGGTAATGTTTTATTTTCCATAATATATAAAAAATCTTGCAACTTGACAACATAAAGACAAACAATCTGTGATGGTTAAGCTAATGTGTCAATTTGGCCAGGTAATTGTGCAGGTGTTTGGTCCAGCAAGCACTTGGCTAATTGTAATACAAGAGCATTTATGAACTTCGTTCACCAGTGAGTTTACTGCGTGGATGGCTGATTACATCTGCATCAATCAGGGAGATTGCATTGGCAATGGATGATGCTTTTATCCAATCAGTTGAATGCCTTAGAAGGGGAAGTGATTTCAACATTCAGAGAGAATTTCCCAGCTCTTCTTTAGACAGCCAACTTCTCCCAGAAACTCATCAAGGACCTTTCATTGGACTTTCATCAGAGCCCCTGGTTTGCAGCATGCCTGAGGAACCTGGACTTGTGCATCCCCACGGTCATGTGAGAGACTCTTATAAAATCTCATATTATTGACAGATATCTCCTATTATTCTGTTTCCTGAGAGAAGTCTGACAAATACACAATCCAAATAAAAAACGGGCAAAACTTGACAAGATTTTTCTCCAAAGAAGATAAGTAAATGGCTGATAAGCCCATATAAAGATGCACAAAATCATTGCCATCAGGGAAATGGAAATTAAAAGTGAAATGATCTAGCATTTTATGCTAATTGGAATGTCTGTTATTAAAAAAACAAAATCACAAGTGTTTGTCATGATGTAGAGCAATGGGAACACTTGTTCATTGTTGGAAGGAATGTAAAATGGTGCTGGTGCTGGTGCTTTGGAAAACCGTTCAGTGGCTCTTCAGATTTAACAATAGAATTACCATGTCACCTGGTACTCCCACTTCTAGGTATATATACTAAAGAATTGAAATCAAGGACTTGAGTAGACATTTGGACAAGACTGTTCATAGTGTTATTATTCACAATTGCCAAAAGATGGAAGCAACCCAAGGGTCCACCATCAGATGTATGGCTGAACAAAATGTGATATATACATGCAATGGAATATTATTCAATGCTAAAATGGAACCAAGTTCTGATACATGCTATAGAACGCAACAACTTGAAGACATCATGTTGCATGAAAAAAGCCAGGCCCCAAAAAACAAATATTTCATGATCTGATATGAAATTATTAGAATATGAAAACATATAGAGTCAGAAACTAGAGTATTAGTTACAAGGGCCAGCCAGGAGTAGGGAATGGAAAATTAATGCTTAAGTGGTACAGAGTTTCTGTTTGGGGTGATAGAAAATTTGGGTGATGGATGGTGATGATGGTAATGCAACATTTTGGATAGTAACAACATTGAATTGAATATTGACAAGTGATTAAAATAGAAAAATTTTGGTTGAATATATTTTACTGAATAAATTTTTTTTAAGAAGAGAACAATAAAACACAGTGAATCCTAAGGTATACTATGATTAACACTATATTCTTGATAATATTGTTTCAACAATTTTAACAAAAGCACCACACTCATGCACAGTGTTAATAATAGGAGCAACTTTGTTTTTGAGGGGTGTTGGGGATGTCTATACATTCTGCATGTTTTTTTTTCTGTAAAACTACAAATTCTCTAATAAAAATGAAATAAAATAATATTTGACATTTTCATATAAAATGCATAAATCTAAATAAATTTCTAATTTCATTTGATCTAATTAAATGCAATTATTATTTTCAAATATTTATTATTTTATATATTACAAACTTGGAAATACAATGCTATTATTTTGGTTGTATATGGTTGACTGACTTTTACAGAAATTTCACATATTTCCTGTGACTTGTATTCTTAATTTCTTTTTGTAGATATAAGTTTTCCTCTGATATTTTTTCTTCATGCTAAGGAAATCCTTTAGCTTTTCTTCTACTGTAGGACTTTTTACAACAAATATTCTGAGCTTTCATTTATCTTAAGTATCTCATATCACACTTTAGTTCATAAAAATTTCACTAGGTATAGAATTATTTTACTTTTTGCATTGTCATACATTGTAATTTCTTCTTCTTTTAGTCTTATTGCTTTTTATGGTAATCTAGTAAAAATGGTTATGTTCCCTGCTCCCCATTTCCCCAAATATCCCCCCCCATCTTTCCCCCATCTTGCCAAGTTCTATACACTTGCTGTCCCACTCTGGCTACTTTGAAGTGTTCCTTTCTATCTTTCATTTTCTGTAGCTTCATTATGATGTGCTTCTGTGTGGGAAGTGGAAGGTAGTGTGAGTATGTTTATATATTGGATTATCTTGCTTGGCATTTTCACAATTTCCTAGATCTATAAGTTGATGTTTCCTCTAAAATCTATAAAATTTCAGCCAATTTTTATTCAATTTTTTTGTCCCTTGTAGACTCTGTTCTTGTTTTATTTAAACAGCTTTGCTCATTTATTTGTTGTTGTTTGTCCCTTAGCTCCTCAGTTTGACAAATATTTTGACTTTGTTTCAAGTTGACTGATACTCTTTTTGATAGCCACCAATCTACTGAGTAGTCCTTTTGGAAAATTTTTTTTTTTTTATTATGGGTAAAAATCAAAATTCTCACAATACATACAAACATTTGTAAAATGATATATAAATATATATGCATATATGTGTATTTGCTTACAAAAATGTTATTTTTTATATATATATATACATATATTTTAAGAGGTGCTTAGATTACCTAAAATATTATATGGAACCCACTCGGATTCCCATGTTGCCCACCTCCCACACCTCCCACCACATCCATTTGTCATTGTCATATATTTTACTTTTTCTTTCTAGAATTTCTATGTAGTTCATATTGCTTCAGTCTGCTTTTTTTCTGCTATAATTTCATGTATATATTCTTATTAGGATTGCCTATTCCCTAAATTGATAAACATATGTTTAAAAGTGTTTTAAAAGTACCTGACTGCTAATTGAAACTTTGAATTCATCTTGAAATCTGTTTCTATTAACTTCTTTTTTTCATTAATATGCTTCACCTTTTACTTTGGTATTTTTAATATATGGTACTTTGTGAGTGGCATATTGTAGGGAGTCTAAATTATGTTATCTTTTGATCACAGGTATTTACTTTTCTTCTGCCAGGCAATAAATTCCTTGCAATACCTTTTAAACCGCCTAGAATTTATATCATTATTTTTTTAAAGGAAGCTTTATTTTATTTTGTCTCAAGTCTGAGAGTAAGGTATATACTAAAGGACGCTTTCCTTTTCTTTTAATGTGTGGTCTTTGTGTGTGTGTTGTCATACTGGCTAGGTTGTAAACCCAGCTTCTCCCATCCAGTCATGACTGTTGGTATTTATGTACTGCTCTCAGCCCTTTAGCAGTCACTCTTGGCCTGTTGATTCTCCAGCTGTGCATATACAGCTTAGCTTTCAACTAAGGACCTACAGAAAATCACACTACTGATATTTGGGACATCTGGTTTTTTTTTGTTTTGTTTTGTTTTGTTTTTTCTTTCTGATAACCTTTCTTTAATGTTCTAGCCTCTTCAACTGGTAGAAACTCCAATCTCTGCCTTTTCATAGAGTCAAGACCTTTATGCCTTTCTTGTTCTTTGGATCTCCCTGGTCAGCAAGCAGTACAAAAAGGCAAATAGACATGAGTCGCTTCTTATATATTTCAATTGTCTCATGGATAACTGACCCGTTATATGTGTTTCCAATCATAGCAAATAGTTTTCAGTGCATTTTGTTCAAATTTTATAATTGTTTAAGGTGGCTGGGAAATTCTTGTACCACTTATACAGACATGACAGAAGTCAAAATCTGGCAAGTCTTTACCTGAATTCTGATGTCAAAGATGATAGATATAGATCACTATATTATTAATTTTACTATTTAATATTTCCATTAATCATCTGAGTGTCAATTTATCTTGTATGCAGTGCTATGCACTATTCATATTGCCATCCATTATACAAGTATTCTAGAGTTCAATATTTTATTTCCTATTTGGGTAAGAAAAACTTAAGGTGGCATTTTTTGTTTTATTTATTTTTAATTTTCAAATTGAAAAGTGCTACATTTTTATGTTTTGAATATTAATTAAAATATATCATATTTTTGTCAGATAAAGTATTTCCTATATATTAAATCTGAAAATTTATTTACATTTATGGATTAAATGTAATACATTTTTATAAATGAATCTTATATGTTAGGAAAGAAAGTTTCAAATGTTGCTATACAAATGTCAAATTATCTAATACATTGATATATTTGTGCAGGTGTACTGCTGGAATATTTAGAAAGTAAATGTTTTGAGTCCATTATGCCATTTCATTTATTTTATTTTCTAAATAAATATTTTGTTGAATATCTACAATGTCCAGGTACTGTATACACAGTATGGAAAAGCATAAAAATTCTTCGTCATCTTGGCCCCATATTCTATCTAAGAGATACAGAGAAATATAAAGAAGTAAGTCATATGCCAAATTAAAATGTGAAAAGCAATGTTATAAATGAAAATTCACACAGCCTAGGGTGTGAGAGATTTGGTAGTAAGGGCAAAACAAAGCACCAGGAAATTGTGTGTCAGGAATGTTTCAATAAAAAGTTAGCATTTGATCAAAGATTGAAGGGGAAGAGTAAGCCATATATGTTCATGAGAGGAAAGTATTTCAAATAGGGGGATCTCCAGTGCAAAAGTCCTGTGCAGATGGTGGGCCATGTAGTTTGAGGAGCCATGAAGAGTTCCACCTAGAAAGGGTGACATTTTATTTTTTGGGGTGAGATAATATTCAACCAAGTCCATGTATATAGATGATGATAACTGATATGGAGTAAAACTAAATGAAGGAGGTCCATGGAGTCAGTAGGATTACTCTTTTAAAAAATAATTTGTAAAAAATCCTTCAAGGATAAGAACAAAATTGTGTTACTGAAAAGAAGTGAAGCAGAGAATCATACAAATATCTGGAGGATATTTTTTTTCCATAGGGATATTTTATAGTTAAGCTGCAACATACATAGTTTAATAAAACAAAAAATAATTAATCAAGTGAAAAGCAATAAACTGAGCAATAAACACTCAAAACAAAATATTTTCCATTGGAAACATGTTAAGATGAATATGTGATTTAATTACCATCTTACTGAAATTTTCTTCTGTGTTACTGGCTATATGCGTCTTCTGTAATCATGCAAATCTGACTGAAAGTTTAGATGATTAAATAAAAGAAAAGAAAATTTATTGCAGAATATCATTTCACAAGGCAGCCAAACTGGGTCAGACAAATATAATATCAAAAATAAAGTTGTATAATATTGGTTATTTGTGTCTTTTTATCTCAATACAAAGCATCATTTGTGAAACACACATACTACTTATATTGACTTAAGAAGAAATAGAATTTCTCAACAAACCAATTACTAGTATAGACATTAAATCTTTAATCAAGAACCTCCCAATAAAGAAAAGACCAGGACCAGATGGCTTCAAATGGAACTCTTCAACTCTCCTCAAACTCTTCCAAAAAATTGAGGAGGAGGGAACACTCCCTAACACACTAAGTGAGGTCAACATCACTTTCATACCAAAGCCAGATAAAATATCACAAGAAAAGAAAACTATGGACCAATAACTCATGAATATAGATGCAAAGATCTTCAACAAAATACTAGTAAACTTATCTCAACACCATATTAAAACAGTTATACAATATGATCATGTGGGACTTATTCCTGGTATGTAAGGTTTGTTCAACAGAAGAAGAGTAATTAATGTAATATACCACATTAACAAAATGAAGGAAATAAAAATCATGATCATCTTAACTGAGGAAGAAAAGGCATTTGACAAAATAAAGCACATTTTCAAGGAAAAACACTTAGAAAACTAGGAATAGAAGGAATGTCCTCAACATAATATATAGCATATATGAAAAGCCCACAGCTACCATGCTTCTTAATGATGAAATAATGAAAGTTTCCCCTCTAAATTAGGATCAAGAAAAGGATGTCCACTGTTATGATTATTATTCAACATATTAGAGGAAGTTATAGCTAGAATAATGAGACAAGAAAAAGAAATAAAAGGCATCCAAATTGGAAAGGAAGAAGTAAAACTTTCCTTATTTGCAGATGACATGATACTACATATCGAAAATCCTGAAGATCAACAACAAAACCATTAGAGTTAAGAAATGAATGCAGCAAATTGGCAGGGTATACAATCAAAACACAAAAATCAGTAGTGTTTATATACATAAGCAATGAACAATCAGAAGAAGAAATCAAGATAAATTCCATTCACAGTAGAAACTAAAAGAATACAATATCCAGGAATATATCTAACCAAGTATGTAAAGGACTGATATGCAGGAAAGTACAATACATTGCTAAAAGAAATTTTTTAAAAAGCACAAAGGGAGCAAATGTGTCTCAAGCAGTTGAGCACCCTCTTGCCACCTGGGAGAGCCCAGGTTCAGTTCCTGGTCCCTCCTAAAGAAGGCAAACAAACAATGAGCAAATATCGAGCAAAAACAATGAGCAGACATTTAGCAAAAACAATGAGACAAAAATCAAGAAGCCATCTTGGCGGGTGGGGGGGCATACCATTAAAAAAGAAGAAGACATAAATAAGTGGAAAGATAGTCCAGATCATGGATTGAAAGACAAAAATATCATTTAGATTTCAATCCTGTCCAAAGCAATTTATAGATCCAATGCACTCCCAATCAAAATTCCAACAGCATTTTTTTATAAAATGAAAAATACAATAATCAAATTCATATGGAAGTATAAATGACCCCACATAGCTAATGGCATAATGAATATGATGGTTGAAGTTGGAGGACTCATAATTCCCTATCTTAAAACTTATTACAAATTCTTCACAGTAATAAAAACAGAATGGTACTGGCATAAGAACAGACATATATATCAGTGAAATCAAATTGAGATCCTAGAAATCAACCTTCACATTCATGGCCAACTGATTTTTGACAAAAGGAAAAGATCACTCAATTGGGAAAGAATAGTCTCTTCAACAGCTGGTGCTGTGAAAACTGGATTTCCATTTGCAAAACAGGAGGACCTTTACCTCACACGTTATAAAAAATTCAACTCAAAAGTGGATAAAAGACATAAATATAATAGCCAGAAACATCAAACTCCTACTAGAAAACATAGAGAATCATCTTTAGGACTTTGTGTGAGGCAATGGTTTCTTAGACTTCACATGCAAAGCACAATAATCAAAAGAAAAAAAATAGATAAGTGGGACATCATCAAAGGTTTAAAAAAACTGTCTCAAAGGATTCTATCATGGAAGTCAAACAACCTACATAATAGGAGAAAATATTTGGAAACTAACTATTTAATAAAGGTTTAATATCCAGAATAGATGAAGAAATACTTCAAAGTAACAAAAAGGACAAACACCCCATGTAAAAAATGGGCAAAAGACTTCAATAGTCATTTCTTCAAAGAAGATAAACAAGAATAAAGAAATGTCTTGAAAAGATGCTCAAAATCATTTGTCATATGGGAAATCAAAATCAAAATCAAAATGAGATACCATTTCACACTCACTAGAATACCAGCTATTAAAAATAAAAAGGAAAATAACAAGTTCTGGAGAGGATGCATACCTATTGGAAGTCTTGTTTATTGCTGGATGAAATGTAAAATGCTCTAGCTGACTACAAACTGGAACAAAAATCCAAGAAAGGAGACACAGAGAAGCAATGAACCCTTGGCAAAATCTTCAGCAGGTCACATTGGCTGTTTTCCTACTCACTGTTTAGTTACCTTATGTGCCCAGAAGTCCTTCACACCACAGTAAAAGAGCTCTGAGATAAGCACAATATTTGATGTTCATGTTATGGCTCTAATTAGCAAGTGAAATACAGAGTTTAAGTGCTCTGAAAAAAAAAATGCTGCCACTGCTATGGAAGACAGTTTGGTGTTTTCTCAGAACTACCATACAATCAAGCCATCCCTCTACTACATATATACTCACAGGAATTGAAAGCCAGGACTCAAAAGATATTTGCACACCAAGTTTCATAGAAGCATTATTCACAATTGCCAAAAGATGGAAGCAACGCAAGTGTACAAGAATCAATAATTGGATAAATAAAATGTGGTAAATGCATACAATATAATATTATACATCAGTAAATGGGAATGAAGTCCTGATTTGTGTGACAAGGATGAACTTTGAAGACATCATGATGAGTGAAATAAGCCAGACACAAAAGGACAAATATTGTATGATTTCAGTAATTTGAAATAATTAGTATAAGCAAACCAATAGAGTCATAACCTAGATTATAGTTTAACAGGGGATGAGGTAGAGGAAGGGAATGGGAAGTTAAGACTTAATATGTACAAGGTTATCATTTGGAATGATGGAAATATTATAGTAATGGAAGGTGGTGATGATAGAAAAACATTGTGAATATAATTACCAGCAATGAAATATGTATTTGAATGTGATTAAAATGTGAAATATTAGATCACACCCATAGTAACAGAATACATTTCTAAAATTACTAATCATGGAAATGTCCCCATCTCCTTTGAAATCCTTACAAATTTTAAATTATAAAAATTCAATATGTATAATTGAGTAAAATTATATGTGTATAAAATATGTTTAATTATCATTAGATCAAAATGAAATGTCATTTTGCTACAGATATTTTAAAAAGATTTATTAATTTATTTCTCCCCCACTGTTGTTTGCGCTCAATGTCTGCTCTCTGTGTCTGTTTGTTGTGTGCTTGCTGTGTCTGCTCATCTTCTTTCAGGAGGCACCAGAGATGGAACCTGCGATGTCCCATGTGGAAAAGAGGTGCCCAATCACTTGAGCCATATCCGCTCCCTGTTTGCTGTGTCTTTCATTGTTGCATCCCCCTCGTTGCATCATCTCATGCCGTCTTGTTGCATCAACTCAATGCATCAGCTCACTGTACCAGCCCTTTGCATCAGCTCATTGTCTTGCTCATCTTCTTTAGGAGGCCTCAGAAAATGAACCCATTCATTGTCTTCTCATCTTCTTTAGGAGGCCTCAGAAAATGAACCCAGGACCTCCCATGTGGGAGGCAGGTGCCTAACTGCTCAAGCCATCTCTGCTCCCAGATTTTTAAATAAAAACAAATATTGTATTAATAATCAGAGAAAACAATGCATGTACAAATGAAAGATTAAATTTTAAAGTTTATCTATAAAGAATGAATAACTATCAAAAACATCACTAATTGTAAACAAAAGAGAGGCATTGCAATAAAAATAAATTCTAGACAGTATCAATTTCAGAGCAAAAATATGTCATAACACTGCAATTTATGTAGAAATTATATGGGAAAACTAAATTTTTTCATATAAATTCAGGCTCTTGAAGTAAATAATACACACTTTAATATTTAAATAAATTATTCATCAGTAATAAACTAGTTAAAAGTAGTTAACATTTTTTCCTAAAACAGAGGTTGAAATTTCTTTTAATCTTTTAAAAATATTTCAGAAAATTAACAAATATAATTCTACAAAAAAAAAAAAAAACCTTAATATAAATTAAAAGAATATAAATCACTTGAATGCAAAAGAAGGTATTGAGCAAATATTGCTAGAGTTTAAATAACAAATAATCAAATACTTGGAAAAAAAAGAAACATATATTCTTAAATATTTTATTGAACAGAACAATAAATTAAAACAGCATTTCCAGTTTATGTAGATGAATTTTTAAAGGAAATTTTAGCAACCTACCTCATAACATTTATGGAAGGTCACAAAATTTGGATTCATATTCAATTTTTATCTTTACTCCATTAAAATTTTTAAAAAGGACAAAGAATTTAACTGAATAATTTATTTTTCATGAATATAAACTTGTAGAAATTGGAGAAGGGGAATGGTTTCTTAAATCATACCAAAATTAAACAAAAGCCACAACTTAACTGAAGCTTATTGACACATCACAGAATGGTAAGGTTTTCAAATAAAATCATCAGCACGTAGACACAAAAGAGGTATTATGCAGATAGTTAACCTCATGAATTTACAAAAATACAGGCCTAAAAGCATAGCCAAATGAGATGCTTTATTCAGTCATGCACCAAGAAAACAGTCATATTCTAAATTTAAATAATAGAGGAATTACCAAAGTTTACAGTGATGAATGGAACTGAAAGCTGCAAAAGAGAAAAATAAAATGACAATTTTAAAAAATATTTATAGAATATGTACATGCACATACATAAGGTTAGTCTAGAAGACCATGAACAAAATTGTTAACAATGATTAAGATCTTTCTATTTTCTTTAATAATATAAATTATTTTACAAGTTTCTACAATGTTCACAAATACTTTTTCTATGACTTATTCCATCACAAGATTATACTTGACTCTAAGAGCAAACATTTAAGTGCCGTTTTGCCTTTTTTGCTGTTTGTTGGTTTATGAGTAAGATTAAATAATAGCGTTTATAAAATACCAATAAAGATATTCATAACAAAAATCTATTGTGAATTCAAATTCTTCAATAACATGAGCATTACGATGAAAGTGGCAAAAATTTATTAGTATGACATTAAATGCTTTTGTTCATCATCTGGTATAATCTTTATAATAACTATGAATTTAGAATTATTATTTTTCTTGTAAATTCAAGATCATAAATTTGAAGTTCCAGTGACTTACTAAGGAAAGATTTGGAATCTGGATAAACAGAAATGAAAGCTAATTAATTGATGATTGTGTATTTAAAGTGACTAAATAAATACCCATATATGAAATAAAGGAAAGATGATTTAAATGTTCAGCATTATTGACATTTAAATTTCCTGGAGCCCTAGCTCTTCTGCATGACTCTAATGAGAACATTTTTCACCTCTTTGTTCCTAAGACTATAAATGAGTAGATTCAGCATGGGGATCACCATATTATAAAACACAGAGGCCACCTGATCCTTCCCCAAGGAGTAGGAGTTCTTTGGTTTTAAATAAGTAAAAATTATAGTACCATAAAATATGCTGACTCCCAAGAGGTGGGAAGCACAAGTAGAGAAGGCTTTGAGTTTTCCTGAAGTAGAATTAATTTTCAGAATAGTACACAAAATGGATATATAAGATATGGAGATTGTGATGAGACACCATTACATTAAAACTAAAGAGAATTAATATCATGATTTCTGTGTCATGAGTGTCACTGCAGGAAAGAGCTAAAATGGGGGTTAAGTCACAGAAAAAGTGATAGATTACATTGGCTTTGCAGATATGCAAACTGTTCATGAAAAGAACATTGACTGATTAAGGAAAACCAAACAAATACGAATCAGTAATAAGGGTGTGGCAGAACCTCATAGACATAATAACCTGTTGAAGAGGTTTGCAGATAGCTGCATAGTGGTCAGAGGCCATTAAAGAGGCAAGGAAAATATTGGTAACAAAAAAGGAGACAAAAATATACATCTGGGTGAAGCAGCAGGTGAATGAAATATACTTGTTGGAAGTCAGTAAATTCTTTGTGGTTTTAGGTGTGATGACTGTTGAGTAATAGAGGTCAAGGAATGACAGATGACTGATGAAAAAGTAGGTGTGTGAAGTTTGAAATCCAGGCAAATTATCAGTATCATTCCTACATTCCCTAACAAGGTCAGCAGGTATATCAGGAGAAAAAGCATAAAGAGGACCTGCTGGATTTCCTCAGATCTGTCAATGCCATAAGGATGAATTCAAGCACATTTGTGTTATTCCTACTTCCCATCGCATGTAACTTTTGCAAACTGTGGAGAAATCACAGGTGATAGATAGAAAAGACTTCAGAATGTTATTTGACATTATAAGTCATTTGGCATTTTAAAAATTAGTATAATCATTATAGAAATTCATAATAAAAGGTTTCCAAAATAAGACTGATAAGAGTCTTAGTGTAACTGCAAAATATAAATTAGCTATAAGTTATTATTATATGATAGGCCCTCATAAATATTGCATAATTAAAAGGTACTTGACACTGTAATAAATACTTCCTTTCGTTTGCCTATATATCCAGAAGAAAATAACATACCTTATGTGTTACTATTGTACAAATCTGTAGGTGATTAAACTTGCACAGAAAGTTATTTTATCTAGAGTTGCAACAATTAAAAGCTGTTGTTTCTTTGATTCAACTAAGATTGGATTGTGTGAGCCCAGAGATCATGCTCATAACATTATATTCATATTCAAAATTAATTGCAGAAATATAAATATCTAGAGAACAATGATAGATTTATAAATCTATTCATTTCAAATCCAATATTAATTAATACAAATGAGAGATCAGATACTAAATCTTTGGATACTTTACTGGAGAGTATTAATATTATATAATATGCACTACTATTAATTTTCAGATGCTATATTTTTAAGAGATTATTTAAAATCAAATTTCTTCCAAAAATTATATTTTCAATATATGTACTTTGATGCATCTAATTCCATCAATTCTACATTTCCGTATCTGAAAATCCTATCAGTACTTAGGTAAGGCTTGCATGATATGTATATGCACATGCATATTTCCCTAATAATACTTCAATATTCTTTAGATAATCTAAACCACTTTAACTTTGGGAGTAAGACTTACCGTGAGCCAAATTTGGTGAAAAATTAGTTCTGAAATTATCTGTCTAGAAATATGTCAAATTCAAATTTTATTTATTCAAATAAATAAAATAAATAAATAATTTAAGTTTCCTGAAATTTACAAGATATAATATTTGTAATGTTTTTAGATAACTTATTTTTAAATTTTTTATGCATGAATTTCTTTTTTGTTCTGAGGTAAAATATATCTACTTAAAAAGTTTGTTCAAGTCCTGGTCTAATAGAAAGTTCCCCTTGAAATTATTTCTCACAAGTATAACAGAGAGCTACTGTGAACACATGCATAGCAGAGTATCTATCCCTTGCCTTACACCTTGATAATGCTACAACACCTCTTATATTGACTATTGCTGACAATTCAACAGTAGGTCATCTCTGGGACCAATTTACTAGGTAGATTGCTTGGCATGATTCTGAGCTTAAAAGTTCAATGACTAATGAACGCGTTTTAGGTTTGTAACAGAGAATTGCCTTTGACCTGAAAACTTTAAAATATTGAGCATCATATCTTGGTATTCTTTCAAATGCTTTCATTTATGAATGGGTATAAGAAAGATATTTCTAGCATTATGCATAATCTGTGGCTGAAGAAGGAAAAACACATTTTTCACCATGACATTTTTATATTTACAAGTGTGGCACTATCATAGTAATAAACAAATTAGTTGCACAAAAATTAGAATACAACAAAATTCAAAAAGGAAAATGAAATTTGTTCATGAATGTTTTTAATCTTTAGATGTATTTTCTTCCAATTTTTTCCCTTTGCACATGTAATTCTTATTTTTAGATATACATATGAATTTACATCTTTTTATAACACTATTTTCAGTACCATTCTGATTTTTATTTTTAAAAATGTGTTATCCACTTTGACATGCATTATATTAGACTTTTGTAAATTGCACAATTTCATGTATTTTGTATTGTCCAAAGCAGCATAATTAACTTCTCTCTAGTAGTGCATACCAACTAATGAATGGACATTTTTGAGGCACCAAAATGAAAACATGGTGGAGTATCACTATTTAGTTTTGGCAGTGTCATCTAATACGTCTACACAGTAATGTATTTTTTTTATTCTGCCAGAACAATGTTAGTGGAACTTATTTTATTATTTTTTGTAATCTCTTTTATTGTATTTAAAGAAATATGAAGGAAGACATCAAAAATCAATGCTGAGGTAAGTAATCATTTTTTAATTAATTAATGGGTACAAACTCACTCCCTCTATATAACCAGGTGAAATGATTGAGTATAATGAATCTTACAATAATTAATGATAACATCAATTTTGTGTGTCTTTACAAGCAACTCATTTAAGAAAATCTGTTTCTATGCCAGAAATTGTGAACAAAATACTATGGTATGGAACAAGAAGATAAAAAATATTTTTCTAAATACTTGATAAATTTTGAAAATATGATTCTTTTGTTCTTCAGAAATTCATTGATACTGGAGAAAGCTTATTTGAAAACCAAAAGCCCAGCATCAATTTATTTCACAATAGCTGACCTTATGGTTTAAACCAAAGTAGAGACTGAAAGAGATTTTCTATATCAATTCCAACTCAATAGGCTATGCCTAATCCTTGCAAAATAAACATGAAAGAGTTTTTCTCACAGATTTGAAACCAATTTTTATAGTTATTAATTGTACTTTCAAATAATACAAGTAAAATTTGAAGAAAGGATAATTCTCAAAACTAATTTCATAATTAATCTTTATTACTGAATCTTTATTGGTAGGATTCTAGTATGTCATCTTTAATAATAAAATAATATTAGTAGAAGATCAGGAATAAGAAACAGAGGAAACATGATATCTTTGTCCTACATTTCAACATAATTAGAACTTTATCCTTGAGAATAATGTAATATCATTATTATTTTAATGGTGTTCCTAAATTTGATTTTCAGATTTTGTTCTATGTGTTTTGAACCTGTTAAAGATGCTTATCATTTTCTGAAAAAAAAAATAGCACTATTTTATTTTATACTGCCTTACATATCTCTGGAAAATAGAAGTCCACTTTTTCTAGAGTACTGTTTTGCCCAGTAATATTTATGTGCTTATATTTGCAGGTACATATTTGTACATCCTTTTACTCTTCACCTATTTTTTATACAAATCATATAATTGGGTCTTATATTTTAATACAGTCAATTACTGTACCTTTAAATGAGAGGGTTTAATACAGTTTCACTTAAAATCACTAATTATTTGTTATTTTCAGTTCATTTCATATATTTTTAATATTCTAATTCTTCTCTACTGGGTTCTTTTTGGTTAATGAAATATTTAATATTAAATTTATTCTTTCTGTTGAATATTTATACCTTATTCCATTATTTTGTTACTTATATTTCTAGAGGATAAAATGTATCTGCATAAAGAAGAGGAGCAAAATGGTGGCAGAGTGAAGAGCTCCAGGAGTCATCTCATCCTACAAGGCAGTTAGTAATCAGCAAGAGCTATAAAAATCACATGTTTTGGTGGCCCAGGAAATCAGAAGAGCATCCTGCAACATCCTTGAAAGAAGAGGAGGGGACTTCCCATCTGCAGTGAAGATTCTGCATACCACAGACTTCCCATCTGCAGTCAAGATTCTGCATGCCATAGAAGCTAGTGTCCAGCGTCTGCTGGTGGTACAAGCTGTCTTAGGAGCTATTCCCTAGCCAGTGTTGGAAGCTCCATTTCCCAAGAACAGTGTCAGAATAGATGTTCAGGCACTGATTTCAACTACTGATTAGTAAATTTAGCTGGCTAAAGTGCAATCCAAAGAAAAGCTAAAGATTGAACCTGTCCAAGTTTGAAAGTGGTCAGTAGCTACAATTCTCACCCCTGACAGAGCAGGAGGAAGGAGAGTGCTTCCTCACCCTCTTACGGCAACTGCAGCTGCTTTCAGCTCACATGAACTAGATTTTTGAGCACATATTTGGCTCTATTCCCACCCCTGACAGAATAGGAGGAGGGACAGAATTCCCTCATCCTCTCTGGGCAACTGCTGTTACATTTGGCCTGCATGGACTAGATTGCTGGGCATTCCCACCCCTGGCAGAGGAAGAGGGGCACTACTGCTTCATCACTCTATGCAGGCATCTGCAGTTAGTTTTGACTTGCATGGCTTAGTTTGCTGCTCACACATTCAGCTCTATCCCCACCCCAGTCAGGGAAAGAAGGGGTGTGGAGATTCATCAGTGTCTCTAGGCAACTGCAGATGGTCTTGGTCTGCTTGGCTTGGATTACTGCAAATGGCTGCAGCCTTGTCCATACTCCTTGCAGGGGAGAAAAGTGGGAGAATTTTCATTATTGCTGGGGTGATGTGGTCAGCTTCAGCCCCAGGGCTTATAGTACCAACCATAACCTTAGTCCCTATTCCATAACCAGCAAGTGATAAAGAGCAAGAAACAGATGAAAAAGAGCTGAAAAAAAAATTTGAGTGGCTAAACATGAGGCAATATAAAGTTCCAAATTAAGTTGAACCAAGTATCAAAGAGGGGCTATAGCACAAAGCCAATTTAATAGAAAATACAAAACTAAAGCGATGAGTCTAAAAATAAATACATCAAGTAAATCAGATGCTAAGACATCAACAAATATTACAACCCATACCAAGAAATGGGAAGATATGGCCCAGTCAAAGGAAAAAAATAAGCCTCCGATGACATAAAGGAGGGAGACAACTAATCAGAGATGTTCAAATAGCTGTCCTTAATAAATTCAATGAGATGGCTAAAGAGATTAAGGACATCAGGAAAACACTGGGTGAGCACAAAGTAGAATTTGAAGGCATACACAGAAAAATAGCAGATTTTATGGGTATGAAAGTACAATAAATGAAATGATAAAATTACACTGGAAGTGTATAATAGCAGATTTGAAGAGGCAGAAGAAAGGATCAATGAGCTTGAAGGCAGGGTCTCTGAAAGTGAACATACAAAAGAACAGATAAAGTAAAAAATGGAAAAATATTGAACAGGGGCTCAGGGAACTGAATAGTGAAAAGAGACATGTAAATATATGAGTCATGGGTGTCCCAGAAGGAGAAGAGAAGGGAATAGGAGCAGAAGGAAATTGAGGAAACAATGGTAGAAAATTTCCCAACCCTATTGAAGGACCTAGATATCTATGTCCAAAAAGCACAACACACACCCAAATAAATCCAAATAGGCCTACTCCAAAACATATACTAAGGAGAATGTCAAATGCCAAAGATAAAGAGAGAATCCTGAAAGCAGCAAGAAGAAAGAGATTCATCCCATACAAGTGATGCCCTGTATGATTAAGTACTAATTTCTCATCAGAAACCATGGAGACAAGAAGG
The DNA here is from genome assembly GCA_026826555.1 of Tolypeutes matacus. NCBI lineage: Eukaryota > Metazoa > Chordata > Mammalia > Cingulata > Chlamyphoridae > Tolypeutes > Tolypeutes matacus. The sequence continues at coordinate 2,254,619 of JAKSZT010001178.1, read as the reverse complement.
CAATGGTATGATACATTTAAGATACTGCAAAAGAAAAACTGCCAGCCAAGAACCTTATATCCAGCAAGATTGTCTTTCAAAAATAAAAGCAAGTTTAAAGTTTACATAAATAAACAGAAACTGAGAGAGTTTGTAGTCAAGAGATCAGCTTTGCAGGAAATAGTAAAAGGAGTACAATAGTCTGAACAGAAAAGGCATGAGAGAGAGACATGAATGACAGTCTAGAAATGAAGATTATATCAGTAAAAGTAACTAACAGTGTAAAAAGGAGGAGTGAAAATAATATATGACAGATAAAATACAATTATCAAAATGGGTGAAGAAATAACTGTTTTTACATTGATAACACTGAATGTTAATGGAATGGAATGAACCCTCCAATCAAAAAACAAAGACTGGGAGAATGGATAAAAAATATAAGCAATATATATGCTGTCTACAACACACTCATCTTAGACCCAAGGGTACAATTGCATTGAAAGTGAGAAGTTGGTAAAAGATTTTCCATGCATGCATTACCCAAAAACAAGATGGAGTAGCTATACTTATATTGGAAGAAATAGATTTAAAAGCAAAGCTGTCATTAGAGACAAGAAAAGACATTATATAATAATAAAAGAGACAGTTCATCAGGCAGGTATAACAATAATAAATGTATATGACCCTAACAAGGTTGCCCCTAATAACATGAGGCAAAAACTGCCAAAATGCAAAGAGAAATAAAAGTCTCTATAATAATAGTTGGAGACTTCAATATGCCACTCTCATCATTGCATAGATCATCTGGACAGAGGATCAATAAAGAAATAAAGAGTCTGAATAATATGATAAATGAACTAAATCTAATAGTCATATACAAAATATTGTACCCCAAATCTGCAGGATATACATTCTTCTCAAGTGCTTATGAATCATTCTCCAGGATAGACCATATGTTAGTCACAAAGCATATCTCAATAAATTTAAAAAGATTGAAATTATGTGAAACACTTTCTCTGATTATAATTGAATAAAATGGGAAATGTACAAGAGTCAGAAAAAAGGAAAATTTTCAAATATATGGAGATTAAACAACATACTTTTGAATAATGAGTGATTCAAAGAAGAAATTGTGAAAGAACTCAATAAATTTCTTGAGATGAATGAAAATGAGAACACAACAAATCAGAACCTATGTGATACAGTGAAGACAGTGCTGAGAAGGAAATTTATAGCCCTCAATGCATACATTAAAAAGAAGAAAGAGCTAAAATCAATTATCTATGTGCACAGTTGGAAGAACTAGAAAAAAAACAGCAAACCATGCCCAAGGCAAGCAGAAGGAATGCAATAACAAAGATCAGAACAGAAATAAATGAAACAGAAACACAAATGAAACAGAACAGAAATATATGGGAAAAAATTAGAGAGAATTAACAAAACCAAAAGTCACTTTTTCTAGAAGATCAATAAAATTGAGAAAGCCATAGCTATACTGACAAAGAGAAAAAGAAAGAAAATGCAAATAAATGAAATCAAAAGTGAAAATGGAGACATCATTATTGACCGCACAGATATAAAAGAGATCATAAGAGGATACACTGAACAACCGTGTGCCAACCAACTGGACAATGTAGATGAAATGGAAAAATTCCTAGGAACATACAAACAACCTACAATTACCTTAAAAGAGAAGACCTCAACAAACCAACAACAGGCAAAGACTTTGAAACAGTCATCAAAAATTTCCCAAAAATGAAAAGCCCAGGACCAGATGGCTTCACAGGTAAATTCTAACAAGCATTCAAAGAAGATTTCACACCAACCCTATTCAAAATCTTCCAAAAAATTGAACAGGAATGAGCACTACCAAACACATACTATGAAACCAATATTACCCTAATACCAAAGCCAGATAAATATAATAACAACAACAACAAAAAAATTGTGGACTCATTTCCCTAATGAATATGTTTGCAAAAATCCTCAACAAAATACTCACTAATTGGATCCAATTATTCATCATGATCAAGTGAGTTTTATCACAGGCATGCAAGTGTGGTTCAACACAAGAAAATGAACATAATAAACATTAATAAATCAAAGAAGGAAAATCAAATGTTCATCTCAATTGACACAGAAAAAGCAAATTGATAAAATACATCATCCTTTCTCAATGAAAACACTCCAAAAGGTAGTAATCAAAGGAAACTTTCTCGACATGATAAAGGGCATATATGAATAACCCACAACTAATATTGTACTCAATGGTGAAAGACTAAAAACCTCCATATTGAGACCAGGAACAAGACAAGCATGCCCACTACCACCACAGTTCAATATAATGCTCGAGGTTCTAGCTAGTGCAATCAGACAAGAAAAAGAATTAAAAGGCATACACATTTGAAAGGAAGATATAAAACTTTTAATATTCACACTTAGATTATCTCAAAAAATCTAAAAAAAAGTTACTAGAGCTAATAAATGGATTCAGCGGGGGCAGGGGGCAGGATATGAAATTAATATGAAAAAATCAGGGAAGCGGTTGTGGCTCAATCAGTAGGGCTCCCATTTACCATATGGGAGGCCCCGGGTTCGGTTCCCGAGGCCTCCTGGTGAAGGCAGGCCCGCCCGCACAGCGTAGTTAGCTGACCCAGCGAGCACAAGCAGCAAGGGGGGGGATAAATGAATAAATAAATAAAATCTTTATTAAAAAAAAAAAAAAGAAAAAGAAAAAAATCAGTGATGTTTCTATACCCTAGTAATGCACAATCTGAGATGGAAATCAGGAAGAAAATTCCATTTAAAATAATGACAAAAATAATCAAATATTTAGGAATAAATCTTAAAAGAATGTAAAGGCCCTGTATTCAGAAAATTAAAATGGATTGCTAAAATAGTGGAATGTGTTGGGAGGTGTGAGAGGTGGGCAACATGGGAATCCCAGGGTGTTCTGTGTAATATTTTCAGGAATCTAAGCACCTCTTAAAATATATTTATATATATATAAATAACTTTTTTGTAAGCAAATGCACATATATGCATATATATTTATATATCATTTTACAAATAATGGTATGTATTGTGAAAATTTTGATTTTTACCCACAATAAAAAATAAATAAATAAATAAATAAATAAATAAATAAATAAATAAATAATAAAACAAATAAATAAATTTTAAAAGACCTGAATGGAAGATCATTCCCTGCTCATGGAGAGGAAGATTAAATATGGTTAAGATATCAATTATACCCAAATTGATATACAGATTCAATGCAATCCTGATAAAAATTCCAACAGCCCTTATTTAAAGAAATTGAACACACAGCTATAAAATTTATTTGGAAGGGTAAGGGGCCCAGAATAGCCAGAATCATTTTAAAAAGGAAAACAAAGTAGGAGAACTCTCACTTCTGTACATTAAATCATATTGCCTAGCTACAATGTTAAAAACAGCATGGTACTGGCATAAAAATAGACATATAGATCAAATGGTACAGAAATAATGGTTTAGATACAGACCCTCAAATCTATGGTCAAGTGACCATAGATTCAATATCACTGGGTATTAGGGAAACACAAATCAAAACTACAATGAGATATCAACTCAAACCTCATAGAATGGTTATTAATTTAAAAAATAATAAAACAGGAAACAATAAGTGATGGAGAGAATGTGGAGAAATAAGAACACTTCTTCACTGTTGGTGGGAATGTAAAATGGTACATCCTCTTTGGAAGACAGGCATTTTTTTTCAGCAAGCTAAATAAAGAACTGCCATACAATCTGGCAATCCCACTACGAAATATATCCAAAGAATTGAAAACAGTGAAACAGACAGGCATTTGCACACTGATTTATATATCGGTATTATTCACAATTGCCAAAAGATGGCAACAACCCAAGTGTCCATTAACCAATAAATCGATAAACAAAATGTGGTATATACATATGGTGGATTTCTATGCTGCTGTAAGAAGAAATGAAATTGGGGCACATATGATAGCATGGATGATTCTTGAAGATGTTATGCTACATGAAATAAACCACACACAAAAGGACAAAAATGGTATGGTCTCACTAATATGAACTAACCATGAAGAATAAACACACGGAGTTAAAACCTAGATTATAGGTTTTTAGGAGATAAGTTGAGGACTCAGAAGGCGTACTGATGCTTAATGTATGTAGAAATTTCAATTAGCTTGACTGTAAAAGTGTGGAAATGGATAGAGATGATGGTAACATATTATAATGAGTATAAGTAACAAAGGTGACTTATAAATCACATTGTGGCTGAAAGGAGTATTCTAGGGATATAAATGTAATTGAAAGAAAGCTGAAGAATAATCTAGGAACTGAAAAATATAGTGAAACCAGAGGTGGATGAGAATTGAGGTTAATAGTGCAAATACAGTAATGTCTTCTATGAACTAGAACAAATGTACAACACTATTACAATGTGATGAACATAGTGATGCATGGGAAAAACACAATCATTGTAACTTATGGACTATAATTAACTACAATACTGAAACAGTAATGAATCAATATCAAAAGGTTCTATATCTAGTGGCTACTGTGTGAACTGTGGTCTATGGTTAGTGGCAAGGCCCCAGGATGTGTAAGTCCATTGAGGGTGGTGGGCCACACTTGTGGGAGATGTTTGTGTGGGATGTGGTGGGAGGTGTGGGAGGTGGGCAACATGGGAATCTCAGTGGGTTCCGTGTAATATTTTGGGTACCTAAGTACCTCTTAAAATATATTTATATATATATACATAAATAACATTTTTGTAAGCAAATGCACATATATGCATATACATTTATATATCATATTGCAAATGTTGGTGTGTATTGTGAAAATTCTGATTTATACACACAATAAAAAATAAATAAACTTGAAGAAACAAAAAAAAAAAAAAAGAAATCTCTTAGCCATAAAAAAAAAAAAAAAAAAAGGTTCTATATCAATGCTAAGGAGGTATTGGATTTTTTCTTTTGGAGGAAGGAAATCATTCAAAAATTTACTAATGTGGTGACTGCACAAATCTGTGATTATACTGAAAGCCACTAATTGTATATTCTAAATGGATTATTCAAGATATGGGACTGTATAACACATTGAACCTTATGGTGGAAGATGGATTGTGGTAAACAGTAAAAATATGTGAATGTTCTCTCATGTATTTTAAGAAATGTACAATACTAATATATCATGTTAATAATAGGGGGGGTATGGAAAAAATATACCAAATAAAAGTTATAGACCTTAGTTACTGGTTGTATTAGTCATCCAAAAATGGTGCTGATGCAAAACACCAGAATCTGTTGGCTTTTATAAAGGCTATATATTTGGGGTAGAAGCTTACAGTTACCAGTCCATAAAGCATAAGTTAGTTCCCTCACCAAAGTCTGTTGCCACATTTTGGAGCAAGATGGCTGCCAACATCTGCAAAGGTTCAGGCTTCCTGGTTTCCTCTTATCCCAGGGCTTGTTTCTTTCTGGTATCAGCTGCTCTGCTGTCTCTACAAGGCAAGCTGTAGACTATCAGGCAAATGGCTCATCTCTCTTCCTTGGGCCTCTGCCTCTAGTGGAGCCTTCTCTCCTTCCTCATGTATCTGCTTCTCTGTGTGTTTGTGGGAATACTTTGGTTAAAATATCTTTGAAACAGGCAAATTGCAGCTGTTATCGGTTCCTGATGAAAACAATAAGAACTTTTTTACTCTGCACTGTTACTTAGAGCTTTCTGAAACTCCAATATCTCCTGCGCAATCCAGAATTTTCTGAGCCCCTATATGTACAGTATGTCCTTGAGCACGCCTCTCATAGTGGCTATAGAGTATATATATTGGAGCAGAATAATAAACAGGACCGCCCCCAAAGAATATTATGACTCAAAGTGTTTTCATTTCATTCTTGTGGCTTGTGTTTACTTCCTGGCACTCGAACATGAAAACTCCAACCTGCCTTTCTCTTCAGTGTGGTTTCTATGTGAGATCCCACTCACCAAGAGGGTGGTGACTCAATGTCCTACTGATGTGGTACAATCAAGGCCTTAATCATTATTTAATCAATTAAAAGTGAAACATCTGAAACCAATATAATCTAATATGCCCAAAGAAACAAAACACTTTACAAACATAATCCAATATGTATTTTTGGAATTCATAAGTAATGCCAAAATTCTACAGTGGTAATAGTCTTATGCTAATCTTTCATAATCTGTAACATATATTCCACAACAATGTAAGGTCTTGGTGAAGAGGTGATGTATGGGAATACTAGACATGATGCAGGATTGTTTCATAATCTCATAACTTCTCTAATGAAAAACTATATATTAAAAAATAATCAAAAATATTTAGAGATGGTACTATAAATTTCACTTACTACACCCCTAATTTTTTCTATAGCAATAAATTTATTATAGAAAATATAAATCACATGCAACAAATCAAAATATTATAAACCCACCACCCAGAGATAAATACTCCTAAATATTTTGAGGCATCTAGACTTCCAGAATGTTTATATGTTGTTATACAAGAATAAAAGAGATGACATAACCTCAGCTTCTGGTTAAGATTGAAAACAGGGACTGTTTTGGTTGCTAAAGATGACCAAAAAAATTACATACAAAATACATGGAATAATGATTATCAGTTCACTTGTCATCATCCAAAAAAATTTTTAAAAAGTGATCCCTGAGAAACAGGGATCTATGATTTCCCCAGCTAATTGCATTAAGAATGTTTCCAGGATCATGCAAATAGAAAACAAATAACACTTAAATTTAATCATATTAATAATAAAATAAATTATAAATGGACTAAATACCCCAAACAAAAGGCAGAGATCGTTTGAATGAATCAAAACTGTATACTGCTTACAAAACACACACATAAAATATAAAGACACAAATAGTGAATGGCAAAAGATATACTATACTAAGACTTGTTAGAAGAGACCCGGAGTGGCTATATCAATATCTGACAAAGCAGACTGCAGTGTGAAAATTATTACCAGTTTTAATATGATGAATTCATAAAAAGATATAGAAATTCGAATCATTTATGTAACTAATGAAAGAACTTCAAATACATGAAACCAAAACTTATAAAAATGTAAGGAGCAATAGATAAAACCTAAGATATACTTGGAAATATTAATACATCTCTCTCAGTAATTTATAGAAGAGGTAGACAAAAATCACAAGAATATAGAAGATGAGCACATTATGTACCAACTTGACCTAACTGATATTTATAGAAATCTCCACCCAATAATTGTAGAATGTGTATTCTTTCCAAGGGCACACAAAAAAACTCATGAAATTAGAACAATAGTCTATACTGTAAAACAAATCTTAATTACTTTGAAAGATTTCAAGTAATATAAAATATGTTTTCTGACTGGAGTTGAAATAAATTAAAAATTAATAACAAAGATTTTAGGAAAATACTCAAATATCTGGAAACTAAACAACATGCTACCAAATAACCCAAGGAAAAAAGAAGATATTAAAAGGTAAATTAGAATGGACATTGAACTGAATTATAATGAAAATTGAACATATCAAATTTGTGGGATTCCTCTAAAGCAGGGGATCAGCAACTTTTCTTTAATTGCTATGTAGGTACTACTTTAGGTTTCTAGGTCATAAAGTCTCTGTCTCAACAACTCGACTCTGTTGCTATAGTGCAAAAGCTGCCATAGAAAATACATAAATGAATAGTATGCTTGTTTTCCAGTTTTATTATTTATAAAATCTAGTGGCCATCCTAAGGACTGTAGTTTGCTGATCTTTGGTTTAAAGCTGTATTTAGAGAATAATTATTCTGTTAAACACCATATATTAGTCAGCCAGAGGGATGATGATGCAAAGTACCAGAAATCTGTTGGCTCTTATAAAGGGTATTTATTTGGGGTAAAAGCTTGCAGTTATAAGGCCTTAAAAAGTCCAGGTTGATTTCTCACACAAAGTCAATTGCAATGTGTTGAAGAAAGATTGCTGATTTCTGTGAGTGTTCAGCTTCCTCTTCCTTTTAAAGCTCCATGGGCCCAGTTTCTTCTGATCTCAGTTGTAGGCTGGAGGGCTCATTTCTTTCTGGACCTTCTCAGCTGCTCACGGCTCTCATCTCTTAAACAGCAAACTATCATATGAATGGCTCAGCTCTTCCTGGGAATTTAGCTCTTTCAGCTTTCTCCTGTCTGTCACATAATCAAGTTCTCTCCTCTCCCATGTGTCTTCTTCTGTGTGTGTCCATTTATATAGCTTACCAAGGGGGCAGTGACACAACCCTGAGTTATACCTTCCTGACATGGTTGAATCAAATCCCTAATCTTAACAAAATGTAATCAAAACCATCTCAGCTGAATCTAATACAGCCAAAGGAGATCATACCCAGCAGTGCAGACCAGTTTACAAACAACCCTCTTTTTGATATTCATAAATAATCTCAAACTGCAACACACCATATTAGAAAGGAGGAAATATCTAAATCAATGACTTCAGCTTCTATCCTAAGAAACCAGAAAGAGAAGAGCAAACCAAACCAAAGATTAACAGAATAAAGAAAATCACAAGGGTCAGAAAAATAATAGAGAAAATTAATGAATGCAAAATCTGGTTCTTTAAGAAATTAAAAAAAATATTGACAAACCTCTGGACCAACTAATGAGGAAAATAAGAAAGAAGACACACATATCAAGAATAAAAGTGATGGCATCATCACAGAATATACAGACTTTAAAAACATAGGTATAGAATATAATGCCAACAAATGTGATAACTTAGATGAAATGGACAAATTCCTTGAAAGACACAAACTACTAAATCTCATTCAATAAAAGTTAGATAATCTGAGTAGCCTTATATCTATTAAAGAATTGAATTTGTAGTTAAAAACCTTCTTACAAGAATTGAGGCAATATGGCTGGTAGGGTGTACTAATAAAGCTTTGCTCTTATTAAAACAACTGAGAAGGAGTCTAGGGATGACTTGGCAACCTGCTTAGGGGTACAGTAGACAAGAACACCCTTTCACAACTAAGAAGAGTTGGGGACAGAAAGGAGGAATCCAAAGCAACAAACTGTGAGTTATTGATACTTACGGCTGCTGGAAAGGGCTCACCTCCCCCATCCTTGAGATTTTAAGTGAGGGTAAAACTCCTGACAAACAGTATCTGACTAAGAGCAGAACAAAGTTCTTCCTCCCTGCCAGCACCTCTAGATATATATAGAGTTGGGAGGGGGAGTTCTGGACCATCTAAGAGGGTGCTAGAAAGAAAAAGAAGCTGACAAAAAATGTTGAGCCCCAGAGACTGACGCCTTATCAATGGGCTCTATTTTGGAATCTGTGCTCCTGAAAGTGACAGAATTGGACTCAAATAAGTCCTCCCTGCACATGGTTCATCAGTCCCTTCTATTCAAACCTATATGTGATGCTGGAGTTTTTAGGTATACTTCCAGAGACTGGAGCCTCTGGCCTACCTATGTGCCAGGCGTGCGTGGAATCTTGGTGGAGCTGCAACTCCTACCCTACAGCTCAATGGACTCCTCCGAGTCACTTGGCAAGGAGACAACGATGGGCAACGGCCATCCCAGGGAATGGAGAGGGCCTGCATCTGCAGGCAGGATCATCCCACCTACCATATCCATGGGATATAAGCCCTCTGTCACTTGGAGGTGGAGTAGACATCACCATCCCAGTCCCCTCAGGATTTGGGGGAAGAACTATGGACTAGAGTGGACTTGATGGTATTCTGTTGTACACATATGGTGATTCTAGCAATGGAAGAAATTACAATAATGAGGTGGAGCCAGTGGCCACTTGACACTTTTGAGGCAGGGAGGGGACGAGAAGTTGAAATACAGGGGCTTCTTTGGGATTTGGAGGTTGTCCTGAGTACCGTTGTGGCAACAGATGTAGGCCATTTTAAATCTGCACACACCACTCAGAACTGTGTGGGAGAGAGTGTGGTCTACGATGTGAACTGTGGTCTATGTTTGGTGGCAAGGCCCCAGGATGTGTAAGTCCATTGAGAGTGGTGGGCCACACTTGTGGGAGATATTTGTGTGGGATGTGGTGGGAGGTGTGGGAGGTGGGTAACATGGGAATCCCAGTGGGTTCTGTGTAATATTGTAGGTAATCTAAGCACCTCTTAAAATATATTTATATATATATATATATATAAATAACATTTTTGTAAGCAAATGCACATATATGCATATATATTTATATATCATTTTACAAATATTGGTATGTATTGTGCAAATTTTGATTTTTACCCACAATAAAAAGTAAATTAATTTAAAAAAAAGAAAAAAGAAAAAAACATGTTGAGTTTTTCCCAACTGTGGCTGGTAGTGGTACTTATACACTGCCCTAAGGACACACAGCTTAAATGGAATCCCCCAGCTTCCTCATCCAAAAGGATTAGGGTGGCAACCTCCCTAGGAAGAGGAGGGGTTGGAGAGGGTGGAGGTTAGTCTCATTGTGGTTATTTTAGCCAGGTGAGGCCCCTTTGAGTGTTGGAAGAGACCTTGATGTGACAGGGATAGGGGAGGGGGATCTCCTCAAGCAGGCTGCCACACTCAGCAGCCTAGGTAAAGAAAGGGAATTATATCAAAGAGGATATGGGGATTTCCTCATGCAGCCTGCCACACCTAGCAGCCTTGGTAAAGAGAGAATTTACATCAGAAAGGAGGTAGAGAAAACAGGGAGGGAATATTGGCTGATAAGTTTCTGAAAAGCCCTGCTCATCTAAGAAGATACATTAGTTCATTGGGAGAACTGCCACTTAGGATATACAAGGTCCCTGGTTTGAACCCCTGCTCCTCTTTAAGAAGCAATGTAAGTTTAGTAAGCATCAAGTGAAACTTTATGACAGGGAACATACAGATATCCTCTGTATTAGCTTTCATTGGATCTCTTATTTTTTAAAATAGTTTCCTTTTTTACTTCACTTATTTTACTCACAATAACCTGGCTTAAAACCTGCATTGGACAGGCTGCAGGGACATTGTTGAATAGCAATAGCCTGAGAAAATCAGGGGTCCAAGAGAAAAGGCTGTTTTTCCATGTTTATCTTGGCTTTTTGATCCTTTTTCTGCCTTCTTCCTTTTTCTTTTTCTTTTAAAAAAATGAACAAACAAACAAACAACAAAAAAATAAGGAGCTGCTGTCTTGATTTATTGTTCTTTTATCCCCCCCTTCCTTGGCTTTTCTGTTTGTTAGTTTTTTCTCTCTTTCTTTTGTTTTCCAATTTTCTCCAACCTTGCTATATATTTTCCTTCCTTCATCCTTATATTTTCTGTTTTCTGTTGTTCTTCTTTCATTCCACCTCCTTGGGTTAGGTCTTCAATTTTTCTTGTACTATTTCTCTCTCTCTTACATTCTCTGTGTTTTCTTTTCTTTATATATATATATTCTTTCTTACCTTCTCTCTTCTGCTTTTACTTTTCCCCTCTTCTCATCATTCCAGACTTTTAATTCATTCTATATCTTCCTCCATTCTGTTTCATGTTTCATTGTTTCTATTCACTTTTCTAATATTATTCTTCTGTACTTGTTTCTCAGACTAATTATTGAGTTGCCTATGACTTGTATGGTCCCTCTTCAATCTTTTACTATTATCACTATTCTTTCTCTCTTCCTAACTCTTCATATTTCTCAGGTACTAACATTTTTTTCAAGGGAACATAGACAATGACAAGAAAATAGAATTAAAAGAATGAAGTGTCAAAGTGAAACCTTGTCACACTCAGAAACAACAAAATAAAACCATAGAGCAGAGAAAGAAGCCAATAACCTGAATAAATATACCAAGATAAACAGATGGCTAAAGACCAAAGAAAAAATACAAGCCACACTAAGAAACAGGAAGACATGGCCCAGTTCAATGAACAAATAAAAAACAAAGGAGATGCAGAAAATGGAACAACTAATCAGAGCTGTCCAAATAAATATCATGAATCAACTTAATGAAGTGAAGAAAGATATTAAGGATTTTAAGAAGACACTAGGAGAACATACTGAAGAAATTGTAAACATACATAAAAAGATAAAAGATATGATGGTGATGAATGGCACAATCCAAGAAATCAAAAATACAATAGTGACACATAACTGCAGATTTGAACAGGCAGAGGAAAGAATTAGTAATGTGGAACACAATACATCTGAAATCAAACATATAGTAGAACAGATACATAACATGATAGATAAAATCCAGCAGGGAATCAGGGACTTGAATGACAACATGAAATGCACAAACATACACATTATAGACATCCCAAAGTGAGAAGAGAAGGGAAAGAGGACAGAAGGAGTACTGGAAGAAATAATAGCTGACTACATCCCAACCCTATTGAAGTAGATGTATTATATGTCCAGGAAGCACAGCACACCCCAAACAGTGTAAATACCAAAAGGCCTACTCTAAGACATATACTTGTCAACTTGTCCAATGTTACAGACAAAGAGAGAATTCTGCTAGCAGCAAGAATAAAGATAACCATCACATACAAGGGGAGCTCAATAAGATGATGTGCTGATCTCTCATCTTAAACCAATGAGGCAGGAAGGCATGACATAGTTAAGGTGCTAAAAGAAAAAAACTTCCAGGCAAGAATTCCCTACTCAGCAAAACTGGCATTCAAAAATTAGGGAGAAATAAACAAAATATATATTTTTAAAAATTGAGGAAGAATTCAAAATATTCACAGACAAACAGAATCTAAAAGAGTATGTCAATAAGGAACCTGCACTTAAAGAAATACTAAAGGGAGTTTTTAGGTTGAAAGGAAAAAACAAGAAAAAGAGAGTTGGAGGAGATTGTAAGAACAACTAAAAAGACAAAAAGAGTAATAAAAACAATATATGACATATATAAACCCAAAGAAAATATGGCTAATCTAAGTAATTCCATGACAATAATAAAATTGAATGTTATTGGACTAAACTCACCAGTCAAGAGACACAGATTGGAAGAATGGATAAGGAAATATCACCCATCTATATGCTGTCTACAAGAAATACAACTTAGACTCATGGATTCAAGAAGGTTGAAAGTGAGTGATTGGAAAACAAATTTACAAGTAAACAGTAACCAAAAGAGAGCAGGAGTAGCTATACCAATAATGGAAGAAATAGATATGAAATGCAAAACTATTGTAAGAGACAAAGGCAGACACTATATATTAGTAAAGTGGGTAATCTTTCAAGAAGAAAGAACAATCATAAACATTTATGCACCCAACCAGGGTGCCTCAAAATACATGAGGCAAACATTGGAAAAATTAAGTAGACTAATAGATGCCTCTAAAATTATAGTGGGAGACTTAATACACTTTTATGAACATTTGACAGAACATCTTGACAAATAATCAATAAAGAAACAAAGACTTTGAATAATAGATGTGAGGGTCTGGACCTAATAGACATATACAGAACACTACTCCCAAATACATTGGGATATACATTCATCTCGAGTGTATATGGATCATTATCCAAGATAGACTACATGCTAGGCCATAGAACACCTCTCAATGAATTCAGAAAGATTGAAATTATACTAAGTAATTTCACAGACCACAATGTAAGGGCCAGAGAACCAGATTGGGCACAAATATATGGAAGTTAACCTATAAAATTGAAAAACTCCAAGGTAAGCTAAAAGAGAAAAAAAGAGAGAAGATGCAAATATACAAAATAATGAATGAGAAAGGGGAAATCACCAATGACCCCACAGAAATAAAGACTGTCATAAGACAGGACTTTGAAAAATTATATGCTAACAAGATGGACTACTTATAGGAAATGGACAAATTCCTAGGATCAAATAAGCAGTCTACATAAACAAGAGAAGGAATTGATGAGCTCAGAAGACCAATCAACAAGTAGTGAGATAGAATCAGTCATCAAAAACCTCCCAACTAAGAAAAGCCCAGGACCAGATGGTTTCATAGGTTAATTCTACCAAACATTCCAGAAATAAGTTACACCAATCCTGTTTAAATTCTTCAAAAAAAATAGAAGTGAAAGGAATATTGCGTAACTCATTCTATGATGTCAACATCACCCTAATACCAAAGCCAAACAAAGACACCACAAAATCGAAAACTATAGATCAATCTCCCTAATGAACCTAGATGCTAAAATCCTCAAAAAAATGACTGCTAAGCATATTCAACAACACATCAAACAAAGTATACCCCAATATCAAGTGGGATACATCCCTGGGATGAGAGGATGGTTCAATATAAGAATATCAAACACTGCTATATACCACATAAACAGGCTGAAAGAAAAAAAATCATTTAATCATCTCTATAAATGAAGAAAAAGCAATAAACAAAATATAGCACAATTTCCAGATAACAACAGTACAAATGTAGGGATACAGGGATACTTTTCTTCAACATGATAAAGGATATATATGAAAAACCCACAGCGAACAACATATACAATTTTGAAATCCTAATTTTTTTCTAAGATCAGTAACAAGATAAGGATGCTCACTATCACCATGCCTATTTAACATTGAGTTAGAAGTACTTGCTTGAGCTCTTAAGCCAGAAAAGATATAAAATGCATCCAAATTGTAAAGGAAGAAGTATAAACTTTATTATTTGCAGATTTCATGACCCTATACATAGAAAGACCTGAGAAATCTACAATAAGCTTCTAGAGATTATAAATGATTTTAGGCAAGTAAGAGGTTATAAGATCAATGAGCAAAAATTAGCATTTGAGTACACCAATAATGAGCAATCTGAGGAGGAAATCAGGAAAAAATACCATTTACAATAGCAACTAAAAGAATCAAATAACTAGGAATAAATTTAACTAAAGATGTAAGTGATATATGCAGAAAACTACACAACACTGTTAAAGGAAATCAAAGAAGACTTAAATAAGTGGAAGAATATTCCCTGTTCATGGATAGAAAGACTAAACATCATTAAGATGTCTATCCTACCCAAACTGATATACAGGTTTAATGCAATCCCAATAAAATCAACATATTTTTTTACTGAATTGGAAAAACTCTGATATTTATTTGGAAGGGCAAGAGACCCCAAATAGCCAAAGACATATTGAAAAATAAAAATGAAATTGGAGGAATCACACTACCTGATTTTGAAACATACTACAGAGCTAATGTGGTCAAAACTGCATGGTATAGGCTCAAGTGTTGACATATTGACCAATGGAACCATATCGAGAGTTCTGATATAGATCCTTATATATACAGTCATCTGATATTCAACAAGGCTACCAAGTCCACTCAACTGGGAAAAAATGGCCTCTTCAACAAATGGTGCTTGGAGAACTGGATATCCATACCTGAAAGAATGAGAGAGGAATGCCATCTCACATTTTATGCCAAAATTAATTCAAAATGGATGAAAGACCTAAGGCCATAAAGACCTTGGAAGATAATTTTAGGGAAACATCTACAGGACCTTGTAATAAGGAATGATTTCATGAACTTCACACCCAAAGCACAAGCAGTAAAAGAAAAAAATAGACAAATGAGACTTCCTCAAAATTAAACAATTTTGCACATCAAAGGAGTTTGTCAATAAAGTAAAAAGGCAGCCTACCCAATGGGAAGAAAATATTTGTTAACCATATATCTGATAGTAGTCTATTATTTATCATATATAAAGAAATCCTATACCTAGAAAATAAAAAGTCAAAGAACTCACTTTAAAAAATGGCAAATGATTTGAATAGACACTTCTCCAAAGAAGAAATACAAGTGGCTAAAAGCACATGGAAAGATGCTCAACATCACTAGCTATTAGGGAAATGCAAATCAAAACTACAATGAGATACCATCTTACACCCATTACACTGGTGGCTATTAAAAAAACAGAGCACTACAAGTGTTGGAGAGGATGCAGAGGAAAGGGAACTCTCATTAATTGCTGGTGGGAATGTAGAAAGTTGCAGCCATTGTGGAGGACAGTTTGGGGGTTCCTCAAAAAACTAAATATAGATCTGCCATACAATCCAGCAATTCCACTGCTGGGTATATATCCATAATAACTGAAAGCAAGGATACGAACAGTTATATGCACACAATGTTCATAGTGACATTATTCACTATTGCCAAAAGGTGGAATTAACCCAAATGCCCATTAATGGATGAATGAATAAACAGAATGTGGTATATACATACAACTGAATCTTACTCAGCAGTAAGAAGGAATATAGTATTAACATATGGGACAACATGGATGAACCTTGAGAACCTTATGTTGAGTGAAGCAAAGCAGGCATTATAGGACAAATATTACATGACTTCACTGATATGAACTAAGCAAAATGAGCAGACTCATAGAACTAGAGTCTGGTAAACATTTTTATGTAAACAGAATGAGAGAAGGTTTTGAGCCAATGCCCATATGGGAAAAATCTATGACAATGTGAAAGCATGTAGTTGTGCAGTGAAAAGATATGACAGGGGTATAGTGATAATATTGGGTTGGATGGTACAGGTATGATATGGGGGCAGTGTTGTGGTGTGGGTTGGATGGTCTGTGGAACTGGGAGAAGGATTGGAGGAGGAAACAGTGGAACACTGGGGATTGAGGGGTACTTCGTTGAAATTACAATGTTGGCAATATGACAAGGAAGTGGGTGTTACAGGTGGGGGAAATTTGGACCAGGGAGCACCTGGTGCAGGCCTCTAGGGAGCATGTAAGTGATTATTTTGGCATAATGTGTTGCATCAGTGAGTAGAGACTCACATAATGAGCACGAAGGTGTTGGACTCCCATCCTAGGGAGGCCCGCTATGTTCTCAAACAGACTGATGGGAGTCACTTGAGAGCATCGGTGGTGCCTAATAGGGGAGAACAGACCAGTGTGTCAAGCCCTCAGTGAAGATGCAAGTTAACTATTAATCTTGTCCTTCAAGGAGTAAAGCCTGGTGGTCTCCATGAGCCTGAAGGGGAATGAGAGGGAGGAATAAAACAGATGGAACAGGGGGACTTTTGAGGGTGATGGAAGTGTTCTGCATGATCTTGCAAACACAGATACAGGCCACATTAAATTTTAGCAGATCTTATAAAACATATGGCCCAAAATGTAAACCGTAATGTGAGCCATTGATGATGGTTAGTAGCTTTGTTTCAATATTTATGAATCAATTGTAACCAATGTACCATCCATATATAAAATGTTATTGATGGGGAAAGGGGTAAAGGGGGAGAATGTTGGGTATATAAGAATACCCTGTATTCTTTACATGACTCTACTGTGACTTAAACTTCTTTTAAGAAAAAATGAAAAAAAAAAAAAAACACACAGTGGGTGGAGATTCACAGAGTAACCAAAAGAATATCAAATTCCCATCTGGGGGAGTTCTGCCACGTTCTCTAATGGAACAGCAAGAATGCTCCAAAAACAAGGACAATGACTTGTGAAGGATGGTGGTCCATTGAAGGACCCTTGATATTGATGACTATGCTTATGAGCCTTTGCTCTTGAAATTGAAACTTAGTCTAGTGAGGGGTTCTCCATGACCCATGTTCACCCTCTAGTCAGCGTTCTTCTATGAGCTAAAGGTCTTGTGGAGACCATGCATAGCAGAGGGGGTGAGAGCCAAGCTAGTACAGATGGCTGTGCCCTTCAAGTTTCCACTGTGAAGTCAAGTTGGTCAAATGCGGCTGACCCAAGGCTACAGCATTTCATGAGGCTAACTCTGAGCTAAGTGGTCTGCAGCAAGGTCAGCTGGAAAAGGGGAAAGTTGTTTTTCGTTTTGGCCTAACTGGCAACAAATGTTTTGTTTACCATGGAGACAATGCAGTATATCATTATCCAACACAATGATGGTGTTTTGTTTTGTTTCTGTTTTTCTTGCCAAGAAGGAGCAATTTTATGCCTTTCTTTTATCTTTGGCTACCCAGTTATACACACACACACACACACAAATACACACACACCCATTTGCCATCCCTGCTGGAGAAATCCCTTTTGAGGCCAGTGCCTTTCAAACCATCTGTGGTGAAGGATCAATTTTGGTTTTTGTAAGTATTCCAGCCTTTGCAAAATTGATACTTTTATAAAATACAATGAACAAACATTGTGTATTTCAGTATTTAATATTTTACATTTGATCTTAGCCAAAAGGCTGAGAAGGGATCAGTATTTAATATTATAAAGTGACAAATAAGATTGCTTCCTGCTTCTATAGTTGTGGTTGGATTGACACTATTCACAAGGAATATGTCTAACAAAATGGTTCTACATTTTGTTCTAACAACACTCATACAAAACAGTCTCACAGATGTGTTGATGGAAAATGAAAAAGAGATTATAGAGGAATTTCAGCAAGCTCAGGCTGTTCATTTTTAGGATTTATCCAAAATAAAACAAGTAGTGGTTTATCTACCTCCAAACCTTCATCAGAAGTCAATTTCAACAATTTATTTTGAAAAATTATAGTTATAATTATCTTTTGATGAAAGAAATGATTCCAGGATTTTCTGCCCTGTTGAGTTGTAGTGGGCTCTTCTGTGGGTACACAGTTCAAATACATGCACCTGAGCACATGAGGCAAGTGACACCATAACCGGTCCAGGTTGGGTCAGTGAGGAAATGGGCAGTGTGGTAATGCCACATGATTACAAAAGTTTCTAAACCTTTCCTCTCAATTCTCTACTTCATTCCTCACAAAGATGAGTAACAAGCAATACAGAGACTTCCCCCTCCAAGAAGTTTGCTCTCTTTGCTTCCTCTGGGCCCTGAACTGTGCTGGGAACCAGCCTGCTCAGCTCTCAGGGATGACTCAGGGACACTGATTACAGTCCAGAAACCTTATTTACATTATTAGAAGAGCTATTTTTAAAATTCTGTTTGCAGCTTTCCTTTAAGTAACTGGGGACAGGGGAGTTTAGCTGTAAATTTCTGAATCTATGAACTTCTAAAATGCATGTTTGCTATTCTGGTCCCCTGATGGAGTTTCAGTTAAAGACCATGACTACTAACAGAAAGCAGGAATATTATAAAAAAGCTCTCCAGTCTCATGCTCTAGGAGCTGGGTGGGGAAACATCCTGAGATAATTCCTGTAAATAACAGAAATGTAAAAGAGCTGAGTCATTGACCTTTAAGACTTGTTGATTTCAGCTCATGTGTAAATGTTAAGTATCTATTACCCTTGCACATGCGCACTGATTGGTCAAAAACCAAATAAAAGCCACGCTCTATGAGGTGGCTGGGCTCTTCTTTGTATATCAGAAGGGGAGTGCCCTGATCCCAGTTTTTCTTCTCTTTTGTCTTATTCTTTCTTTCTCTTCCATGGCACCATTTTCACGAACCCAGCTCTTGAATGCCAACAGTCCCCTGCAGTTGGTAAACAAATATCTCCCTGGCTCCTAATGGGCATTCAGTGTGGAGTAGTGTCAGGGAAGGAATTCCTCTGCCTAGATGATACTCATGTGCTTTTTCTTTGTAAAACTAGATTACATTTCTAGACCTTTTAAAAAAGAACCAATGTGTTAACTCTGAAAAAAAAAAAACAATAAAAAATAAAAATAAACTTAGCCTAGTGGCATGCAGTGACTAAGAGTTACCTTTGGGGAGCCTCCTTGTTGCTCAAATGTGGCCTCTCTCTAAGGTGAACTCAGAATATAAAAGCATTAACTTCCCCCCAGCATGGAACATGACTCCAAGGGATGAGCCTCCCTTGCACTGAAGGATTGCTACCAAGTACCAACAAGTAATGGATATGGAAACAAAACAAAACACCTCAAACCCAAAAAGGGAAAAGCTAAAGAGAAATGAGTTTGTTTAGCTAAGAGATTTCAAAGTGAGTCAGGAGGCCATCCCAGAAGTAACACTTATGCACACCTCAACAGGATCTCATTGACAGCCAAAGTAGATAAGACCCAAAAAACAAAGCTCCTCAGGGTTATGAAAACATCCATCAGGGCAGACAGCTCAAGAATTTGGCACCTTCCCAGTGGGTCTTAATCTGGTATTTATGCTCCCCAGTGTGATTGAGTTAGACTCAGTAGTGTTTTCCCTATGCATGACTCTTCTGTCCTTTTATTTGGACCTATAATTTTTACTAGAGTTGGTAGGTGTACCTCCAAGAGACTTAAATCTTTAGACTGTCCATGTGCCAGCTGAGCCCTGAATCTCAACAGAGTTGCAACATATACTCTACAGTTCAATGGGCTCACCTAGGACAACTAATGTTTAGGAGATAATGGACAACAACATACCAAGGAACCAAGAGTTCCTGAAACTACAAGAAAGGGAGCCCCATCCATCAAATGTATGGGGTTGAAGCCCCCCCTCAATTAATGGTGGAGTGGACATCACCATCCCAGAGTCCTCAGGATTGGGAAATGAACTGTGGACTAAATAAACTTAATAGTATTCTACTATAGACTTATTGTGATTCTAGCAATGGAAGAAATACCATTGTTATGGAGGCAGTGAACTATGGGTGTTCTGGAGTTAGGGAGAGGGAAAAACAGGTGTAACAGGGGGGCATTTTTGGGACTTGAGAATCATCCTGAATGACATTACAATGACAGATACAGGCTATTATATATCCTGCCATAACCTACAAAGTTGAATGGGAAAGAGTGTAAACTACAACATAAACTATAATCCATGATTAGTGGCAATGTTCCAGGATGTGTTTATAGATTGCAATGAGTGTACCACATTGATGAAAGATGTTGCTATTGTAGGAACATGTGTGAGGTATGGGGAGTGGGGCATATGGAATCCTTTATATATTCTCTGTAACATTTATGTAATCAAAGTATTTTTTAAGAAATGAAAAATAGTGAGAGAAAAACTTCTTTCAATAATACAAGACACAGGCAACAAATAAACAAACAAAAAATAAGGAAACCATGGTCAAGAAACCTCTTTTGTAATTTTTACCAAATATTTAAGGAAGAAGTAATACCATGATACCCATTCTATACAAAAGTTTACAGAAATTAAAGAGGAGGCAACAATCTACAATCTATCCTATGAGGCCCTGATAACTAAACCAGACAAAACCAGTATAAGAAAAGAAAATTACATACAAGTATCTCTCATGAACATTTGTTCATTGCCATAGATGCAGAAAAAATACTTGGCAAAGTCCAACATCCTTTACTGATAAAATCTCTCAGCAAAGTAAAGACTGAAGAGAGACTTTTCCTGACAAAGCACATCCATGAAAAACCCACTACTAATGTCACACTCAACAATGAAAACCTGAGTGTTGCCAACCCAAAATCAGAAACAAGTGTCTGCACTTACAACATCTATTCAACATTATGGAGGTACCAGCTGGCACAATAAGGCAAGAAAAAAAAAATACAAAGCATACATGTTACAAAAGAAAAATAATATACAGATGACATGGTGTTCTTGTAGAAATAATGATGGGACCTACAAAAAGTTCCCAGAACTTACAAGTAAATTTGGATAAACCTCTATTTGACATGTGAACTTGGGGATTATTTTGGTATGGTCTATTTTCACCAAGTATTTAAAATGATATTTTAAAAAGCAATAAACAAAAATAGAGGTAGCGAATGGATTTGAAAGAAAAGAAAAGTGTATATATGCACACGTCATCCTTGAGATGTTTTTTTTGGTTGTTGTTTGTTTGTTAAGTTTGTTTCATTTTTTTCTGGTACCATATTCCCTTCATATTCAAAAAAACTAAGGGCAAAAATCAGTTTTTCCAAAGACAAAGCAATAATATATTTACAAAGTTTCAAGACATTGTAGAGATTGAGCATCCAAAGAGTAAAATGAGAAAAGAAAGGAAAGAAGCAATTTAGAAAAGAAAATATAACAAGTAAAAATGATGAGGATTTTTAATATGAAGAAGAGTTTTTAAAATACTACAAAGTAGAATTTTTTGGAATTAAACTCACTTGTTATTGAATCCTTAGTCATCCAAAGATGAGTTATTTGAACTTTTAATGGAACTTTTAACGTTTAGAACTCTTCTAAACCTTATTACCTTTCCCTGAAAAGTGGGGTATATTTCATCACTAGAATGGGGATAGTGATATCTATCCTGCTAAGATGGCTGACAGATTTTATCAATATATGTGAAAACCTTAAGATAGTTCCTTCCTGCTATTAGATTTCCTCTGGTGAGGAAATAGGGCTGAAGTTCTACCTTTGAAATGTCTCTATTCCATCCTCACCTACAAGTACCCAATTCCACCACCCTATTTTGGCTCCTTCTCATCCCTCTCAAGAACCTCAGGCTGGAACCCATCTAGACTGATATTCACATTAAATCAGAGGTCTTTCTATGTTATAAAGGTGATCATCAAAATCTACTGCTGAAAACCCCTGGTACTTCCTACTGGAGAATGATGCTTTCATTCTTTACCTTAAAAAAAAACTTGACACTCCATGGTTGACCTTCCCATATCCCTTTTCACTGTCTCCTGCCAGCACACATGCTCATCTCTAAGATATTGAATTTCACTTGCACCTTCAGCAGCACATTAGAGTTCCAGTACTCCACAACTATATACACTTGCTTCCTTATGGTTGGGGCCTCTCCATTGTTCCATGTGGAATTTTTTCACTCATTTTCCCATGGAAAGCACAAATATCGTTTCAGGATACCCTGGCCTCAGCTCCTTTTTGAACATGCATGGGAAGAGGACAGCTTCTATCCTGCACTTAATTTTGATGATAGGGATGATTATTGTGTGTTTCTTTTACTGAATTCCATATCTTTCTCCTTGCTAGACTGTAAGGGCCTTGAGGGATGTGGCAATGTTCTACATACATTCTAATCCCCACTGTTTAGTTGTTGTCAGGTTATAATGGTAACTGAATAAATATATACTGTGTCATTGGTGACAGAATGTGGTTTCGCAGACATTGCCAAGATGAAAGAAAGAGAAGAAGCAGAAAAATTCTAAAATAGTTGAAGAGAGGATACTGGTGACATGCTGTCCACATTCTGAGATTAGATCTCATACATAGGTTAAGACTATAATTTGTAATATTAAATAGAAGAGAATAAGTGGAACATATTAGAAAATATCAGAAAGTCTCACACATAGAAAGAGTACATACTGTTTCAAGATCTCTTTTTGAGATTTTTGAGATTTAAAGATGTAGTTCTTCCTTAAGTTTATGGGGACAGTTTGACGAATGGTTACAATTGCTGGGCAGGCCAGGAAAGCTCAGTTTTGGTAAGCCTTTGGAAAAGCTCTTAGTGCCCTTCTTGATCCCCTTCCCATGGAAATTTGGAGACAGTCTACACCCCCTTCATGGTCCCTGGCCCAGTTTTGTCTAGGAAACACTGATATGAGAAAGTGTCTCCATAGTGACCCTTATACCAGAATTTTTACTCTAGGCAAGGACAGCTTGAGACAAAGATAGGAATGTAAAAAGCTAATGTGGGAGACAGTCTTGGAAAAAGGCTTGCCAGCTTCAAATACCCAGGAGAACGAAATCTGTCTACTGAGTACAGAGGGGACAAACAAACTCCTGTAAACAGGGAAACACCAAAACAACTAAAAAACAAATTCATATGTAATATTTGTCCTTCAGTGCCTGGATAAATATTACATGATTCACTGATATGAATTAAGCAATTTGAGCAGAACTACAGAGCCAGCATCTGGAAGATAGGTTTACACGAAATAGGGAGAAAAAGGTTGTGAGCCAACGCCCATATGGGCAAAACCTATGATAACATGTAAATGTGTAATTGTACAGTGGACGTGTGTGACAGTGGTATAATGATACTGTTGGGTTGGGTGGTGTTGGTTCATCGGGGGGGGGGCAGGTAGGAAGTGTGGGTTGGACTGTCCATGGAACTGGGGGGAGGTCTGGGGGAGGGAACAGGTGAACACGGGAGATTAGCAGATACTTGGCCGAAACTACAATGTTGGAAAAGCTCTGTTGGCAACATGGCAAATAAGGGTTGCTGGTTTGCGGTGTTGGATGTGGGGGGCATTTGTGTCAGGGCACACTTGGGGCAGGCTTCTAGGGAGTGTGTGAGTGTTCATCTTACCATAGTGTGTTATATTAGTGGGTGGAGGCCAACATAATGAGCAGCAAAGTGGTGGACTCCCATTCTAGGAAGGCCCACTATGTTCTCAAATAAAGGGGCAGGAGTCTCTCGAGAGCATGGGCAGTGCCTAATAAGGAAGGACAGCCCAATGTGTCAAGCCCTCAGTGTTGTTGCAAGTAATTATGAATATTGTCTTCAAGGAGTGAAGCCTGGTGGTTGCCATGGTCCCAAGGGGAAGAGGAGGGAGGAATAGAATAGTTGGAAGAGGGGGCATGTTGTGGGTGATGGAATTGTTCTACATGATTTTGCTATGATGGACACAGGCTATGTTCAATTACATAAAACTTTGTAAAAGTGTATGGTCCAAAATATAAACCATTATGCAAACCAGTGACCATGGTTGGTAGCTGTTTCAATATTTGTGCATCAGCTGTAACAAATGTACCATCCATATATAAAATGTTATTAATAGGGGAACGGAAAAGGGGGAGGATGTTGGGTATATGTGAGTCCCCTGTATTTTGTACATGACTTTTTGAAAACTTCTTTGAATACAAAATGAAATAACTAAGAGACTGGGGGAATAAATGGAAGAAAATATTACTGTACATATAGGAAAACAGATCTTACAGAGATGAAAGGCAAAATGGCAAAAAAATAAATAAATAAATGTTTTTTCATTGGTTTCTATTATCCCCAATTTTTTAATTAAAAAAAAATTTGTATTTTATTTCTTATTTTTAAAACTATCATTATTATATCATTTCCTATTAATTGTATTTGGCTATTTTATTGGCTTCATTTTTGAAGAAGTTTTGGATCACAGAAGGGTTTCAACTGTGGCAGGGGAAGATCATTGGTGTGGGCTTTCAGTCACAGGGGATACATGGGAGGAAGCCCAACTGGGCATACATCTAAGGCATATAAAGGTGTTCAGTGTCCATGGGGCATTGTCACGATGGGTAGAGATTCACAAAATAACCAAAGGAATGTCAAATTCCCATCCTGGAGAACCTTCCACATTCTATAATGGAACACAAATAATTCACTGAGTACAGGGGCAAAGACTAGTGAAGGAAGATGGTCCATTGATGGGCCCATGATATCAAAAACTGTTGTTATGAACCTTTACTCTTGAAATGGAAACTTAACCTAGCATTATAGGGTGCCTAAGAGTTGCCTCATGGGAGCTTACTTTTTGCTTAAATGTGGCCTCTCTCTAAGCCAAACTCAGCATATAAATACATTACCTTTCCCCTAGCATGGAACATGACCCCCAGGGATAAGCCTCCCTGGCATGAAAGGATTACTACCAAGTACCAACTAGCAATACAATTGGTAAAAGACCTTGACCAAAAGGGAGGGAAGGTAAAGACAAATGTGTTTATATGGCTAAGAGACTTCAAAGTGAGTCCAGAGGTCACTCCAGAATTTACGTTTATGCACATCTCAGCAGGATTTCATTGACAGCCAAAGTAGACAATACCCCAAAGAGCAGGGCTCTTGAGGCCTCTGGAGACATCCACAAACTATAGTGAGGGCAGATAGCTCAGGAGTTTGGTGCCTTGTCAGGGGCCCTATTTTGGAATTTATGCTACCCAGGGTGACAGAATTGGACTCAGTTGTGGTTTACCTACACATGGCTCTTCTGTTCTTCTATTTGAAACTATGATTAGTACCAGAGTTGGTAGGTGTAAATCCAAGAGACTTAAATCCTTGTGCCAGTTGTACCCCAAATCTCAACAGAGTTGCAACACCTACTGTCCAGTTTATTGGTCTCACCAACGACAACAAACAAAGAGGTGATGATGGATTACTACCATACCAAGGAATTGAGAAAGTCTACAACTGCAAGCAAGAAAGTCCCATCCATCAGCCCTAACAGATCATAGCCCCCTCTCAATTAGAGGTGGAATGGACATTACCTTTCCAGAATCCTCAGGATTAGGGAATGAACTATGGCCTAAAGTAAGTATTCTACTACAAACTAATTGTGATTTTAGCAATGGAAGAAATTATATCATTGATGTGAAGACAGTGGCTTCTAGACATTCTGAGGGCAGGGAAAGGGGGGAAATGTGTAATGCAAAGACATATTCGGGACTTAGGAATTGTCCTGAATGACATTGCAATGACAGATACAGACCATTATATATCTTGATATAACTTACAGAATTGGGTGGAAGAGAGTGTAGACTACAATGTAAATTGTAATCCATGCTTAGGGGCAATGTTCCAAAATGTGTTCATCAATTGCAATGAATGTACCACACTAATGAAGGATGTTGTTAATGTGGGAAAATGTGGAAGGTGTGGTGAATGGGGCATATGGGGATCCCGTATATTTTTTTATGTAACATTTATATAACCTAAGTATCTTTTAAAAAATAGGCATAATATGGTGGCATTTTTGGGTCATTGGAATTGTCCTGAATGATGTTTCAGTGACAAATACAGGCCATTATATATCTTGTCATAACTTACAAAAATGTGTTACATAAAAATATAAGGGATTCCCATAAGCCCTACTCCTTACACATCCCACTATCCAGGAATAGGGAGAAAAGCTGGAAGGGTTAGGGGAAAAAATGCAAAATCATATATGCCATAACCCACCCTGTCCCACAACTCTTACAATCTTTCCACCCCCTCTTCTGCCTGAAGCTGTAAGCATGGAATGGGGCATTTATACATGGTGGTACTGTGATATAAGCCCACAGCTACAGTATGAACAGCAAGACATGCAAATGACTACTAGTAATTACAGGAGTCCCTGAGCTCTGTGAGTGGCCACTTAGAAGGTCAGCTCTTATTTGCAGTCTTTAGCCAATTACTCCAATTTACAAAAGATAATGGCAGGGAGGGGATGAGCAGTTGAAATACAGGGGCTTATTTGGGATTTGGAGGTTGTCCTGAATACCTTTGTGGCAACGGATGTAGGCCATTTTAAAACAGCACACACCACTCAGAACTGTGTGGGAGAGAGTGTTGTCTATAGTGTGAACTGTGGTCTATGTTTGGTGGCAAGGCCCCAGGATGTGTAAGTCCATTGAGGGTGGTGGGCCACACTTGTGGGAGATGTTTGTGTGGGATGTGGTGGGAGGTGTAGGAGGTGGGCAACATGGGAATCCCAGTGGGTTCCATGTAATATTTTGTGTATCTAAGCACCTCTTAAAATATATTTATATATATACATAAATAACATTTTTGTAAGCAAATGCACATAAATGCATATACATTTATATATCATTTTGCAAATGTTGGTATGTATTGTGAAAATTTTGATTTTTACCCACAATAAAAAATAAATAAATAAAAAGAAAAAGAAAAATATTGACTGCAAAAATAAATAAATAAATAAAAAGATAATGGAATAATATTCCAGGGAAGAAAAGAGCTGCCAGATTTTGACACATATCCACACACCCAATAGTATGATTGATTGTGGGTTATTGCCATGGTGGTGGCCTAGTCAAGGAAGATGTTAGAAGAAGTCATATGAATCTGGAAATGAAACCTAAGGACACAAGCACAAATGCTTAGTAGGCCTTCTCTGGAGGAGAAGGTTCTCTCTGGTGAGAATAATAACAGTGGAATATTCTCCCATAAACCCTAAGATGTTTCTGATGGTGGGCAAGATCGATGCTTACAATACCATGCAAGTTGACTCTTCATAGAAGCAGGTCTTAAAACCATTTTGTTTCTGTAGGAGCTACCCACATCAATCTCGCAATTATAGCTCTTCCTGTTATGCTTTTCATGCAGTTGACATATTGCCATATCATTGTTCCTTGTGAGAACAAAGCTTGGCTTCGGTGTTCCACCAGTCTGATGCATAACGCCCTCCAGCACTATGAAACACAACTAGTTTATAGGTAATATTCAATGTAGGACTAAAGAGACCATGTCATCACTGACTGTTAAAGTCAAAGGAGTCTTCAGAATCAGCATTTTTCTATCTACTTCTGGGACATAGCCAGGGATGTAGCAGAGACCTTTATTGTTTTAGGAGCCTTGCCAATAACTCAAATGGAGAGACACCATGTGTGATAGTTGGTTCCTTTTTTTAAATACATGAGAGATTCAGTTAACACCAAGGTCTAACAACATAATGTGTGCTTTTTAGTGAATTTCCTATTTGTTGTTTTAGCAGACCATTTTTCCTCTCTATCAGTGCTGTACGGGTATGTTGGCTCTGTGTATATGCCCACTGCTGTAAGTCACCATTTGTAGTTGAAGCAAAGAACAGGCTTCACACTCTTGTATGATATGAACCAGGGCAGAATATTTTATGGGAATGCCTGGTGCCTTAGCCATGTATCACCCCATGACAGCTTCTCTATGGCCACTTTTTTTGTGTGTAACCTAATGGTTGTTTCTTCTACAGGTGTACGACAGATCAGAGGAATGCAAACTAAAGGATCCACCTCGTGGTTCCAGGACAGGGATGTTTTTTGATGTGCAGGTACACAACAAACTGCCAGGGATGCCAATGGGGCTTGGAGGCTATTATAAATCTCTTGTCATAGCATAGCATCACTTAATGAACATCCTATCCCTTGCCAGGCATCTTTATGCCATTGATTTTTCCATAATGTGAGTCCTTGATATACAGCCCAGCTACTAATGCAGAATGTGAAGGGACACGTTTCTCCAGTAATTACCATCCATGTTGTGCTTAAATCAGCCCATTGGCTACTCTGTCCTTAAGTGGAATCCAGAGAGATTATATCAGTTTGCATCTGTATAACCACAGCCACACAATTTTGAGTATTTCCTTTGCTGAACCTATCAGTGTAGCAATAATTTTCAGAAATTGGAGGATTTCTGTTGTACTGAGGGTAGGATGGAGGCTGGAGCCTTTCTATGCAGGAGAGTCTGGTTCCTCAAATAATATAGGCCAGCTAAGGGGGCTTGTTGATATTATGACCAAGTGATGGCCATAAGTTTACTGCTATCTCAGGCCCTTGAATCTTATTGGGATTGACTTCCTATACTCTAGCTTTTAACTCATCAAGCACAATAGCCAAATCTTTTTCTTTGTCTGTAAAAGAATCAGAGTTTAATATAACATGAAATAAGGTAAGAGTTGATGGCAAGACAATTGTTGAAATATCCCAGGCCTCCATCCCATGGCAGATGGTGGGACTATGTAAATATCCTTGGGGTAAAACATTGAAGGTCCATTGTTGACCTCCCGAACTAAAAGCAGATTGATCTTGGGACTGCAAGTCTAAAGGAATTCAGAAGAAGGCAATTGCAAGGTCTAAGAACACATGAGCAATTTCCAATTTAGCATCAAGTAATTTGGCTATGTTGGGGACTGCCACATATATAAATGGAACAACTTTATTTAATTCTTGGTAGACTACTGTCATTCTCCAAGTGTCATCTGTCATGTTTATTGTTTTTATGGAGCAATTGAAAGAACTTGGACTGGCCTATAATTTGTATTCTAGCCAATTATTTGACTGTGTCAGTTATTTCTTCATGTCCATCTGGCAAGCAATATTTATTTACATGCACAATGTGCTACAGTGAAGGTAGAATGACTGGTTTCCATTTAGCTCAAACTCATAAAGTATCTTTGATCACTTGAGCCTGTAGGTAAAATTCTCCAACAGTGTGGCCCATGAAAACATCAATGCCTAGTATGTTTTCTTGTTGGGGGGATATATGCACTACATATTTCATGGGGGGTGGGGTAGTTGCCAACCCTGAGAATAAGATGTATCATACCTACTTTTATGGTGAGTTGCCACAGCCACCTGCCATTACCCATTTTTCTTGATGGTTTTCAGGATTGCCATACATTAGGCTGCATTCAGCTCCTGTATCCAATAATGCCCATATTTTTGTTTGTTAGAAGGTGTCAAATAAATAGTGATCAGATCTCAACATGTGGCCTCCAGTCACCTTGTAGGAGTCAGACATGTAGGCAAACTAGGCCTCCCCATAAGTGAATGAATTTGGGGGTGGGGGGCTTCCATCTTCTGAGATTAATTTCCAGTAGAGCCAACAGCATGTTAGTCACCCTGTCTTCAGGGTAGCTAGTTTAGTAAATTGCTGTTCAGGTTTTTAGGGTTTACCATAAAAAAATCAGCATAATACTTGGTTTCTTATTTATATCCTCCTGAGCAATACCTGCTTTCAAAATGTCAGCCTACATTTACTAGTGAGTTACTTTAATAGGACCTTAGCTTTGGGTGTGGATCCCTGAGATGGTTTTTCCCCTTTCATGTCTTTTATCTCTCATCCTTTCATTATCTTTCTTACTCTTTGTTTCAGTTTAATGACTCAAATCAGCTTCACCAATTAAATATATTTCTTGGGCTACTGATGGGTTTAAAAGACTACCAGAGTGCCAAACCATTCCCTTGATCCAGAATTTATCATTTTTTCCCTAATATCTCCTATAAACATGGCATGGCCAGGGCCTGTAAAAGTCTGACCATAAATATCTTATCTCATTCTTAATCCTCATAGCATGGTCTTAACTTCCTCTTTAGTATTCCACCAAGTGGGTGAATTCAGGAGTTCTCCCAGTGTTATCCAAATCTCAATATGCAAGAATAGCCAGTCCATGAGTTAATGTGAATATGGGTATTCTGCAAATTATGCAGTTTTTGCCTTGAGGTGGAGACGGTGGTGATATTACTCAGTTTTTCTGCTTCTCTAGCAGTTAGGCTGATCCCATCAGCCCTGCTCTCCCATAACCTACCTTCCAGGTTGTTAAGGATTTCCTAGGTGTTGCTGGAAAGTTTTTCTTAATTCAATCAATTCTGCTGCTGAATATTCTCTAACAATTATGGTTTCATTAATGGTCCAATACTTAGCACTCCTGCCTGTGATGGATCTTTTACCTGGGATTTATCTGTCCTCTGTATAAGAGGCCAGACCTGATTATTTTGGTCTCTTCTTCAATAACTTCTATATCAGTATTGCTATCCTTACCTCCCCAAGAGTTCCAGGTTTTCATATTCCAACCTTTTCCAGCTAACATTGCCCAAACACTTGGCCACATTTGTTTATGACATACTAATTTTAACAAATGACAGGCCGTTGTTCCCATGTCTTCCTAATTTTTATCCAGGTGTTCTGAGAGATCTGTCACTAAACCTGATGTGAAATTCCACATATCCCAGTCTAGTTTTTACTCCTCCCTCAAAAGGTGGATATTTTTGTCTTTCTTGAGATAATCTGCCATAGCTACCCACACTGCTCATGATAATGACCATCTGACTGCTGTGGCAGTGCACCAACCATCTTTACTGAATTTCACAATCCTGTGTTCCTACAATATGCACTCTTTCTCTCCAACATTTTAACGGCATGCCCATACTTACATGGAGATCTGCAACAATCAAGCAATTAGGCAATCCCTCCCCACATAGAGGTAGAAGGCCACCCTGGGTTTTCTCTGCAGACTCCCTATTCCAGCTTATGGTTTGGTCTGATGAATCCTGCTGATTACATTAATTTTTCTGGATATATTTAGGAGCTGTATAGAATAACATCCCCCCACAGAACTGAGAGGGACATGTCAGACTGAAGAACAACCCAGACAGGTCCAGTTTGGGAATAAATTGAGTATTTATTAGGGAGCTTTCATGGGGTTCTTTCCTCAGCTATAGAAGGAGAGATAGCAGTTCTGAACTCAATCATCTGTACTCACCACAAAATGAAAGGGGTCTTTTATAATGCATGCCTACATGCAGTTGTAAAAGGCCTGTGAGAGGCAGCAGAACTTCTAAAGAATAGTGTGTTCTGGGCAGTTGCTTCAAAATGATGAAGTGTTTTGGCAGGTAACCTTTACAAAGTTTCTCAGTAAAGCATACGTTACGTATTCACAGTAACTATGTGGTTGATCTATTGATATGAATATAATCAATGGAAACTCTTACAGGTTTCTAGGATAAGTCAATCATATATGGTGCAAGGCTTACTGATCAGTCACAAGTTAGCAAAGAGTCATTTTCTGAGGCTTGTCTTTTATCTATCTAGTGATAGAATGTTGCTATAACTGATAGGGGACAGAACTGGAAAGGTTGGGAAAAGAAATATATAGTCATATATGCCACAACTCCATTTACTATAGTAGCTAAAATAATCAAATACCTAGGAATAAATTTATCTAAGGATATAAATGACATGTTTATGGAAAACTACAAAGTATCAAGAAAAGAAATCAAAGAAGAGCCAAATACACAGAAGGACCGTCAGTGTTCATGGATTGGAAGACTAAATGTTGCTAAAATGTCTATTCTACTCAAATTATTTATAGACTCAGCACAATCCCAATCAAAATTCCAACAGTTTATGTTGTAGAAATGTAAAAAAATAAAAATCATTTATACAATTTATTTATAGGTGTGAGGCATCCCAAATAGCCAAAAACATCTTTAAAAGAAGAATGAAGTTAGAAAATCCCCACTTTTTGGCTTTAATGCATATTACAAAGCTAAAGTGGATATAAAGCATGATACTGGCATAAGAATAGATATATTGACCAATGAAATCAAATTGTTAGTTCATAAATAAACACTCACATCTGTGACCCATTGTTTTATACTGCTGACAAGTCCACTTAACTGTGAAATTATAGTCTCTTCAAAAAATTGTGCAGAGAAAACTAGATATCCATCTGCAAAAGAATGAAAGAGAAACCCTATCTCACCATATATACAAAAGTTAACCCAAAATTGATCAAATACCTAAATGAAAGAGCCAGGTTCATAAAACTCCTAGAAGAAAATGTGTGACAAAGATTATCTTCATGATCTTATATTAGGCAATGTTAGCTTAGACTGTAAAGTCAAAACACAAGTAATGAAAGATGAAATAGGTAAATGAGACATACTCAAAATTAAAAACATCTGCACATAAAAGGCCTTTGTCAAGAAAGTGAAAAGACAATCTAGTCAATGGGAAAAAATATTTAAAAACCATATATCTGATAAGGTTTGATATCCATCATATATAAAGAAACTCTACAAGTCAACAATAAAAAGTTAGATAACATAATTGAAAAGGGACAAAAGACTTGAATAGACATTTCTTCAAAGAGGAAGTACATATGGCCAAGAAGCACATGAAAAAATGTTCAACATCACTTGCTTTTAGAGAAATGCAAATAAAAATCACAATGAGATATCATTTTGCACCAGTTAAAATGGTTCCTATTAAAGAAAGAAAGAGAGAGAGAGAGGAAAAGAGAGAGGGAAAGAGAGAGGGAAAGAAAGAGAAAGAGAGAGAGACAGGGAGGGAGGGAGAGAGGGAGGGAGGGAGGAAGGGAGGAAGGAAGGAAGGAAGAAAGAAAGAAACCAGAAGTATTGAAGAGGATGTGGAGAAATAGGAATGCTCATTAACTGCTGGTGGAATGTAAAATGATACAGCCACTGTGGAAGAAAGTTTGATGTTTCCTCAGAAATATAACTATAGAATTGCCAAATGATCTGACATTCCTGGTATTAGGATTATACCCAGAACTGAAAGTGAGGACATGAATGAATATTTGCATACCAATGTTCATAGCAGCATTATTCACCATTGCAAAAAGATTGAAACAAACCAAGTGTCCTTCAATATATGAATGGATAAACATATTGTGGAATATGGAATGTTATTCAGTCATAAAAAGTGATGAAGTCCTGACACATGCAACATCTTGAGGACAATATGTCAAATGAAATAAGATAGATAAAAAAGCACAATTATTGTATGATTTTACTATTATGAACTAATTATAATAAGCAATTTTGGGAACCCTCGGATCTTTACATCAAAGAAATAGCTTGGGAGCCTGTTTTTCTGCCCATACAGAGAAATCAACACTATCAGTTCCTGCCATAAACAGGAACTTTCCTGCTAATCTTATCTCCCTTATCTCCCACCTTTTTTTTTTATTTTATAAGGATTTATTTATCTATTTTACTTTTATCATTTTTTTATTTAATTTTTTTAAAAAAGATACTTAGATTACATAAATGTTATACAAAAAATATAGCGATTCCCATATGCCCCACCTCCCACACCTCCCACAACCTCCCACATAAACATCCTTCATTAGTGTGGAAAATTATTTGCAATTGATAAACACATCCTGGGGCTTTGCCATTAAGCATGGACCATACTTCACAATGTAGACCACATTCTCTCCCACACAGTTCTGCATGTCATATGTTGATATAAAATGTCCTATATTTATCATTGCAATGTCACTCAGGACATTTCCCAAATCTCGAAAAACCCCTGTATTACAACTGCTTTTCTCTCTCACTGCCCCCAGAGCCTCCAGTGGTCACTGGCTCCACATCAATGTAGTAATTTCTTCCATTGCTTGAATCACAGTATGTCAATAGTAGAATACCAGTAAGTCCACTCTAGACCATAGCTCTTCTGCCCATCCTGAGGAGTCTGGGATGGTGATGTCCACTCCATCTCCAATTGAGAGAGGGCTTATATCCCATGGGGAAGATGGATGGGATTATCCTGCCTGCAGCTGCAGACTCCCTCCATTCTCTGGGATGGCCTTTGTCCATCATCATCTCCCCAAAAGTTGTTCTGGGTGAGTCCAATGAGCTGTAGAGTAGGAGTTGCTGCTCCACTGAGGTTCTGGGCCCAGCTTGCACATGGACAGCCCAAAGACTCATGTCTCTGGATGTACACCTACAAACTCCAGAACCAAGTATAGGTTTAAATAGAAGGTACAGATGAGCCATGTGCAGGGAAGACATAGTTGAATCCAACTCTATCACTCTCAGGAGAACAAACTAAAGTAGGGCCCACTGGCAAGGCACAAAACTCTGAAGCTATCCACCCTGACATAGGGCCTGGATGTCTCCAGGGCCCTCAGGAGCCCCACTATTTGGGGTGACATCCATTTTGGAATTCTGTGAGATCCTACTGAGATGTTCATAAGCATTACCTCTCAGATGGCCACCCAACTCAGTTTGAAGTCTCTTAGCCATATAAACTCATTTGTCTTTACCTTTTCCTCTTTTATTCAAGTTCTTTTTCCAGTTGCTTTGACAGTTGACAAGGTGTCAATCCCTCAATGCCAGGGAGGCTTATTTCCAGGTGTCATGTTCCATGCTGGGAGGAATGTAATGCATTCATATGCTGAGTATGGCTTAGAGAGAGGCCACATTTGAACAACAAGGAGGCTTTACAGAGGCAACCTTAGACACCCCACAACAGTGAGCTAAGTCTCAATGTCAAGAGCAAAGACTCACAAGGCTAGTCATCAATATCAAGGGTCCCTCAGTGGATCATCCTCCCTCACCAGTCACTGCCCCTGCACTTGGGGGACTGTTGATGCTCCCTTAGAGAATGTTGCAGAGCTCATCAGGATGGGAATTCAGTATTCTCTCATTTATTGAGTGATTATCCACCCTCTGTGATAATGCCCCAATAGCATTCAACCATTTTATATACCTATATTTATGCTCAGGTAAACTTTGTCCCATGCATCCCCCATCCCTGAAACCCCACACCAGTGCTCCTCCCACACTCCAGCTGCAACATTTATGAAATCCAAAGCTTCTTCAAAGATGAAGCCATTACAATAGCTGAATACAATTCATAGGAAAGTGAAATAATAATTATATGTTTAAATATAAGGGATAAAATATATAATTTTTTTAAAACTAAAACTAAAATTAAATTAAAAGATTGAGATATTAAAAAATGAAAAATATAAAAATATTTTTTCGACCCTTTGCCTTTGATCACTGCAATATCTGGTACTATGGCACCTTCCCTCTCTCATTTTCCAGTGTCTCACTATTTTTCATTTTGTCATCAAAGAAGATTTAGGTCACAGCAAAGTCACTCACAGAATACAGGAGACTCTCATATATTGAATATCCTCCCACTTTTCTCCTCACACATATAAATACCTTTTTATATATTGATGGTAGCATTGTTATAACTGATATACAAATAGTGAAACATAGCTACAAAGTATTGTTAATGGTTTACACTATGGTTTACTTTTTAGACCATGTACTTTTATAAATTTTGATGATATTTACGATGCCCTGTGTCCATCACTATATGGTAATGAAGAACATTTCCACTGAATACTAAAACCACCCTGTTGATCTATTCTATTCCTCTGACCACATCCCCCCAGGGCCCATGATGGCCCCCTCACTTGACTTGATCATAGTTACATGCAACAAGAGGTCTTGACACACTGGTTTGTCCTCCCCTATTAGGAATCACCCTTGCTCTTGAGAGACCCCCATCTGTCTGTTTCTGAACAAATTGGTCCTCTCAATGATGGGAGACCAACTTCTTCCCACTCATTTTTTGGGTATCCACCCACTGATACAACACACTATGACAGAATGAACACTCACACACTCCTTAGAAGCCTGTTCCAGGTGCGCCATATCCCAAATGCCCCCCCCCCAACCAACACCCAAAACCAGTGACCCTTCCTTGTCATATTGCCATAAGAGCATTCCCATCTCTGTACTTTCTTTTTTTTTTATTTTTTATTTATTTTTATTGTGGGTAAAAATCAAAATTCTCACAATACATACAAACATTTACAAAATGATATATAAATATATATGCATATATGTGTATTTGCTTACAAAAATGTTATTTATTTATATATATATATATATTAAGAGGTGCTTAGATTACCCAAAACATTACACGGAACCCACTGGGATTCCCATGTTGCCCACCTCCCACACGTCCCACAAAAACATCTCCCACAAGTATGGCCCACCACCCTCAATGAACTTACACATCCTGGAGCCTTGCCACCAACCATAGACCACAGTTCACACTGTAGACCACACTCTCTCCCACTCTGTTCTGAGTGGTGTGTGCTGATTTAAAAGGGCCTACATCCGTTGCCACAACAGTACTCAGGACAACCTCTAACTCCCAAAGAAGCCCCTGTATTTCAACTGCTCATCCCCTCCCTACCCCAAAAGTGTCAAGTGGCCACGGGCTCCACCTCATTGTTAAAATTTCTTCCATTGCTAGAATCACCATATGTGAACAAGAGAATACCATCAAGTCCACTCTAGTCCATAGTTCTTCCCCCAATCCTGAGGGGACTGGAATGGTGATGTCCACTCCAACTCCAAGTGAGAGAGGGCTTATATCCCATGGATATGGTGGGTGGGATGATCCTGCCTGCAGATGCAGGCTCTCTCCATTCCCTGGGATGGCCATTGCCCATTGTTCTCTCCTAACCAGGTGACTTGGATGGGTCCATTGAGCTGTAGAGTAGGAGTTGCAGCTCCACCGAGATTTCATGCACACCTGGCACATAGGTAGGCCAGAGGCTCCAGTCTCTGGAAGTATACCTAAAAACTCCAGCATAACATATAATTTGAATAGAACGGACTGGTGAACCATGTGCAGGGAGGACTTATTTGAGTCCAATTCTGTCACTCTCAGGAGCACAGATTCCAAAATAGAGCCCACTGATAAGGCATCAGTCTCTGGGGCTATCCCCCCTTATATAGGACCTGGGTGTCTCCAGAGCTCTCATAAACCCCTCATGTGGGGTGATAGGCACTTAAATATTCTATGAGCTCCTACTGAGGTGTGCATAAGAGTTACCTCTGGGATGACCTCCCGACTCTCTTTGAAGTCTCTTAGCCACTTGAACTCATTTGTCTTTACCATTTCCTCCTTTTATTCAAGGTCTTTTTCCAGTTGTGTTGCCAATTGGCACTTGGTATTAATCCCTTGTTGCCAGGGAGGCTCATCCCCAGGAGTCATGTCCCACATTGGGGGGAAGGTAATGCAATCATATGCTGAGTTTAGCTTAGAGAGAGGCCACATTTGAGCAACAAGGAGGCTCTCAGGTGGCAACCCTTAGGCACCCCACAACTGCAGGTTAAGTCTCATTTACAAGAGCAAAGACTCACAAGGGTAGTCATCAATAAAAAAAAAAAACACATCAGTGGGTCATCCTATTTTGACAGGCACTGTCCGTACATTCAAAGGACTATTGCTGTTCCCTTGGAGACTGTAGCAGAGCTCTCCACTCTAGGAATTCAGATTCCCTCATTTATGGTGTGATTATCCACCCATCGTGACCATGCTCCATCCCCCGTTCCTTTGAACGATTTTGTATATATTTCATGTATATTTGGATGAACCAACCCCAACGAAACCCCCCAGGCCCCCCCCAATAACCCCCTGCAGTACCCATTGTAACACTTCTGTGATCCAAATCTTCCATGAACATGTAGTCCATAAAATAATCAAATACACTTAGTAGGAAAAAGAAACAAGTATTATAAGCTTACATGCAAGAGACAAACATAAGAAGACTCAGGGGGAAAAAAAAAAGAAGGGAAAAAAACAAATAATCAAACAAAGAACAAAACAAAATAAAATATAATTAGAGGATTGGGACATTCAAAAAATGGGAAAAAAGCAAAGGAAATGCCTTTAGAAATATAAATATATATATTCATTTTTTTTCCTTTCTCTTTTCTTTTTTTTTCTGCCTTTTATCACTGTGTTATGGGATGTCTGGTGTGCCATGACATCTTCCTCCTCTCAATCCCCTATGTCTCCCGATTTTTCATTTAATTTTCAAAGAAGTTTTAGCTCACAGCAAAGTCACACACGGAGTGCCAGAGACTCCCAGATAACAAACCAACCCCCTTTCCCCACCTCATATTAACACCCCCCTTTTTTTTTTGGTTGTTAGCATTGTTATAACTGTTATACAGATAGCAAAATATAGCAACTAAACATTGTCAATGATTTACAGTATAGTTTACAATTTAGATGACACAGTTTAATAGTTTCGATGATATTTACCATGTCCTGTGTCCATTATTGTAAGGTAATGAAAAACCTTCCCCATGACCAGCAAACACCCCATTAGATCTTGACTGTTCCCTTCCCCCTAGCCCCCAAAGCCCATGATACCACCCTATCCCGACCCATGGAATGTCAAGATTCACAGTTACATGCCCTGGGGATTTGAACCTGCCCTTCCAAATCCACCCACCCCCCAGTGCTGCACCACCAAACCCAGGAACACCACCACTCATCTGCCCCATCCCCCAACATGCAACCACACTCTATCCCTTTACCATAGATTATGTCCATATGGGTGAAGGCTCAAAGCCTGCTCTTCTCTTACTCTCCTTTGTTAACCTATCTTTCAGACAATGGTTCTCAGAGACTGCTCACTTGCCTCAGTTCAGATCAGTGAGGTCATATACTGTCCATCCTTCAGTGGCTGGCTTGCTTCACTCAACATAAGGTCCTCAAGATTCATCCACGTTATTCCATGTGTTAGCACTTTGTTCCTTCTTACAGTGAGTAATATTCCATTGTATGTATGTACCACATTTTGCTTATCCATTCATCTGTTGATGGGCACCGGGGCTGATTCCAACTTTTGGCAATGGTGGACAATGCCGCTATGAACATTGGTGTGCATATATCTGTTTGTATTTTTGTTTTCAGTTCTTCTGGGTATATACCCAGCAGTGGAATTGCTGGATCATACGGAAGATCTATTGCTAGTTTTCTAAGGAACCGCCAAACTGTCCTCCACAGTGGCTGGAACATACCGTAGTCCCACCAGCAGTGGATGAGGGTTCCTATTTCTCCACCTCCTCTCCAACATTTAGTGTCTCCTGTTTTTTTAATAGCTGCCATTCTGATGGGTGTAAGATGGTATCTCATTGTAGTTTTGATTTGCATTTCCCTGATAGCAAGTGATTTTGAGCAATTTTCATGTGCTTTTTAGCCATTTGTATTTTTTCCTTGGAAAAGTGTCTTTTCAGGTCACTTGCCCATTTTTTAAATGGGTTGTT
Organism: Tolypeutes matacus; assembly: GCA_026826555.1. NCBI lineage: Eukaryota > Metazoa > Chordata > Mammalia > Cingulata > Chlamyphoridae > Tolypeutes > Tolypeutes matacus. The sequence goes on along the minus strand of JAKSZT010001178.1, from coordinate 2,214,782 downwards.
AGTCCTTTTATTTTCAAGGTGTAGTATTTCTTTATATATGCAGGATATTAGGCTCCTATCAGATATATGGTTGCCGAATATTTTTTCCCATTGGGTAGGCTGCCTTTTTATTTTCTTAATAAGATCCTTTCAGGTGCAGAAGTTTTTAATTTTGACGAGATCCCATTTATCAATTTTTTCTCTTGCTGCTCGTGCTTCAGCTGTGAAGTTCATGAAACCCTTTCCTATTACAAGGTCCTGTAGATGTTTCCCTACATTATCTTCCAAGGTTTTTATGATTTTGGCTCTTATATTTAGATCGTTGGTCCATCTTGAGTTGATTTTTGTATAAGGTGTGAGATGGTATTCTTCTCTCATTCTTTTGGATATGGATATCCAGTTCTCCAAGCACCACTTGTTAAAGTGGCCACTCTCTCCCAACTGAGTGGGCTTCATGGCCTTGTCAAATATCAGATGACTGTATATGCGAGGATCTATATCAGAACTATCAATTCGGTTCCATTGGTCAGTAGGTCTATCTTTGTGCCAATACCACACAGTTTTGATCACTGTAGCTTTGTAGTATATTTTAAAGTCAGGTAATGTGATACCTCCAACTTCTTTTTTCTTTTTCAATATATCTTTGGCAATTCGGGGCCTCTTGCCTCTCCAAATATATTTTGTGGTTAGTTTTTCCAGTTTCTTAAAAAATATATTGTTGACTTTTATTGGGATTGCATTAAATCTGTAGATTAGTTTGGGTAGGATAGACATCTTGATGATGCTTAGTCTTCCCATCCATGAACAGGGAATATTTTTCCATTTATTTAAGTCTTCTTTGATTTCCTTTAACAGTGTTGTATAGTTTTCTGGATAGAAGTCCTTTACATCTTTAGTTTAATTTATTCCTAGGTATTTGATTCTTTTATTTACTATTGTAAATGGTATTTTTTTCCTGATTTCCTCCTCAGTTTGCTGGTTATTGGTGTATAGAAATGCTACTGATTTTTGAGCGTTGATCTTATAGCCTGCTACATTACTGAACTCCTTTATAAGTTGTAGAAGCCTTGTTGTAGATTTCTCAGGGCTTTCTATGTATAGGATCATGTCATCTGCAAATAATGAAATTTTTACTTCTTCTTTTCCAATCTGGATGCCTTTTATGTCCTTTTCTTGTCTCAGTGCTCATGCAAGTACTTCTAAGAGAGTGTTAAATAGGAGTGGTGATAGTGGGCATCCTTGTCTTGTTACCGATCTCAGAGGGAAGGCTTTTAGGATTTCACCGTTTAAAATGATGTTAGCTTTGGGTTTTTCATATATAACCTTTATCATTTTCAGAAAGTTTCCATCTATTCCTATCTTTTGTAGTGATTTTATGATGAAAGAGTGCTGTATTTTGTCGAATGCTTTTTCAGTATTTATAGAGATGATCATGTGTTTTTTTTCTTTCAGTCTGTTTATGTGGTGTATTACATTGATTGATTTTCTTGTACTGAACCATCCTCGCATACCTGGGATGAAACCCACTTGGTCATGGTGTATAATCCTTTTGATATGTTGTTGAATGCGATTAGCAAGTATTTTGTTAAGGATTTTAGCATCTAGGTTCATTAGAGAAATTGGTCTGTAATTTTCCTTTCTTGTGGTATCTTTATTTGGTTTTGGTATTAGGGTAATGTTGGCATCATAGAATGATTTAGGTAATATTCCTTCTACTTCTATTTTTTGGAAGAGATTAAGTAGAATTGGTGTAAGCTCTTTCCGAAATGTTTGGTAGAATTCAGCTGTGAAGCCATCTGGTCCTGGACTCTTCTTAGTTGGGAGGTTTTTAATGACTGAGTCTATCTCTTTACTTGTAATTGGACTGTTGAGTTCATCTATTTCTTCATTCATCAATGTCAGCTGTTTGTGGGTTTCTAGAAACTTGTCCATTTCCTCTAAATTGTCATTTTTGTTGGCAAAAAATTTTTCAAAGTATCCTCTTATGATACTCTTTATTTCTGTGGGTTCAGTATTGATATCCCCTTGCTCATTCCTTATTTTATGTATTTGCATCTGTTCTCTCTTTTTCTTTGTTAGTCTTGCTAAGGGTTTGTCAATTTTGTTGATATTCTCGAAGAACCAGCTTTTGGTTTTGTTTATTGTTCCCAGTGCTTTCTTATTCTCTATTTCATTTAGTTCTGCTCTAATCTTTGTTATTTCCTGTTTTCTACTTCCTTTAGGTTTAGTTTGTTGTTGTTTTTCCAATTCCTCCAAGTGTACTGTTAGGTCTTCAATTTTAGCTCTTACTTCTTTTTTTATATATGAATTTATGGCTATGAACTTCCCTCTCAGGACTGCTTTCGCTGCATCCCATAGGTTTTGATATGTTGTGTTGTCGTTTTCATTAGTTTCAAGGTAGTTACTGATTTCTTTAGAAATTTCCTCTTTGACCCACTGTTTGACTAAGAGTGTGTTGTTTAACTTCCATATCCTTGTGCCTAACCTGTTTCTCTGGCCCTTAGTGATTTCCAACTTCATTCCGTTGTGGTCAGAGAAATTACTTTGTATAATCTCAATCTTTCTGAATTCATTGAGTGTTGTTTTGGGGCCTAACATGTGGTCTATTTTGGAGTATGTTCCATGTGCACTCGAGAAGAATGTAAATCCCGCTGTATTTGGGTGTAGTGTTCTGTATATATCTATTAAGTCCAAATCTTCTAATGTATTGTTGAGTGCCTTAGTTTCTTTATTGATTCTCTGCCCAGATGTTCTGTCTAATGATGATAGTGGTGTGTTGATATCACCTGCTATAATTGTAGAGGAATTTATTTCTCCTCTTAGTTTTTCCAGAGTTTGCCACACGTATTTTGAGGCACCTCGATTAGGTGCGTAAATGTCGATGATTGTTCTCTCTTCTTGAGAGATTACTCCTTTTATTAATATGTAGTGTCCATCTTTGTCTCTTACAATAGTTTTGCATTTAAAGTCTATTTTGTCTGATATTAGAATAGCTACTCCTGCCCTTTTTTGGCTATTGTTAGCTTGTAAAATGTTTTTCCAGCCAATCACTTTCAGCCTCCTTGAATCCCTAGGTTGGAGTTGGGTTTCTTGTAGACAGCATATAGATGGATCATATTTTCTTATCCATTCTGCCAATCTGAGTCTTTTGATTGGTGAATTTAATCCATTAACAGTTTCTCAGAGTCATTTGTACTTTTCTGTTGCCCTCTGGTTATCATATTATCTTGATGGGTTTGTTCAGTTGATTAGCTTTTCTCTATGCTCTAGAATTTTATTTACCTGTTGGTTCTGCGTGTGAGTTAAGTTTTCTCTTTGGAAGTTCTTCTTATTTTATTTCCTTGCTTCTCTCTATGTTCCCTTGAAGGCAAAATGTTAGGGCCAGAGGAATCAAAAGATGTAAGGAAGGCAGAAGAATAATAGAAATATTGATAAAAGTTAGAAGATGGGCAAAATGAGACTTATGAGATGAATATTTAACTTGTGTAGGCAGTGTAGAGTACTTGGAAAAAATATGGAGTTCCTACAATGGACTGGGAAACAAATGGAGGAATATATATATATATATATTGATTTAGAAGGCTAGAATTACGAGGAGGGAGAGAAATAGTAAAGAAAGGTCTGAAAGGAAAAAGTTAATACTAATAAAAAAAAAAGAAGAAGAAGAAGGAAACAAAATAGATGGAATAGAAATTGACACCCTTAAGTTTGGGCCTATGAAAAAATGTTGTCTCTAAGAGCCCCAACAGAAAACAGAAGGAAGAAAGATGCAGGAAGGATAAGCGATAGTTTGTAATACAGCATCAATATATACAGTGAGTGGGAAATTACTGAAAAAGAAACCCATCAAAGAAGCGACAAGCTGGCAGCACCTATTTAAAAAAAATATATATATATATATAGAAGGAAATCAGAAGTGGGGAGGAAAGAGGAAATAATAGCAATAGACCAGAAAGTAACAGAGAGAAACCAAAGATCTACACAGGCAAGCAGTCAAACAGTGCTAAGGGGGGTCAATGATTACCCTAGGGTCCACGTGGATCCTTCCTGCCTACTTGTGTTTATCAATCAATTTCCCCACAGGGTTCTATATGTAGGTCCTGAAGCAGCTTTTAGCTATTAAACTAAATTAAAAAGAATTTATTTTTCATTTGTTGAGGTGACCTCACTTTTTCTTTTTAATTTTTATTTTTTTAGCCAAATGCAGGACCCAAAATAATTCCTCCTCTAGACCAACCCCCTTATGGAAGGGACTCTAGGTGGGCCCGTGGAAATTAATCAAGCACGTCCCACTTTCCGGACTCCCCAGGTTAGCTGTAGCTCTGTTGTTAGTCATGGAGGAATGCTAAAGAGGGAGGATTCCGCCCCTTCTGGAGCCGAGCTCGAGCGTCACCGGGCTGCTCAGTAAATCAGTTTGAGTGCAGATTCACATCTGCTCTCAGCCTAATGCTGCTTCAGGTCAGCTTATCTGCTCCCCAAAGCTATGGGGTGGTGCAGGAAGCCAGATCGATGTCTAAAAATATAAAATACCTTCCCCTGTCTTCCAACAGAACCCTCCCTTTTTTGGGAAGTGTCCCTTCTTCCTGGCTCCGCAGTGGCCTGGCTCTTATCCCTGGGTGGCTAGGGAAATCAGCTCCGTTCCCAGACCAAAATCCCCCTCCGGTTCACCAGGTGCTGATTAGCTCGTTTGTTCTGTTCACACAAGGTCCAAGGGGCGCCAGGCAACCAGATCCCCAGAAAATAAAACTTTTTCACCCTGCCCGCGGCTGCAAATGGCCGTTTTATTTAATTTTATTTATTTTTTCCCTAACCGCGGGGGTCAGCCACCCGTGCTAACCTCCACAGGCAGTCTCAAAACTCACGAATCTCCACTGTCCCGTCCACGCCTCCGATCTGCGCAGATAGGTGTCCCAAGCTACTCACTCCACGCGTGCCCAGCACAGACCCCCAGGCAGGACCCCGTCCACAATCCCCATCTCTGTACTTTCAACCTCATATCCACAAGTCCCAAGTTTTCACCTAGTCCCTCTCCCAACCCTCCCTCCCAGTATCCTGGACCTTCATAGCCACCCTTCCCAATCTACCCACCTGTAAGCCCTGCATTACCCAACCCAGTAATATCACTACACTCCTGTCCTATCCCTTAAATATCCAACTACACTTTATCAATATGTTTTAAAGTCAGGTAGTGTAATATCTCCAACTTCATTTTAATTTTTCAATATGTCTTTGCTGATTCAGGGCCTCTTATCCTTCCAAATAAATTTTGTACTTAGTTTTTCCAATTCATTAAAAAATAAAGTATTGATTTTTATTGGGATTGCATTAAATCTGTAGATTAGTTTAGGTAGGATAGACATTAGATGATGTTTTGTCTTCCTATCCATGAACTGGGAATATGCTCCAATTTATTTTAGTCTCTTTGATTTCCTTTAACAGTGTTGTGTAGTTTTCTGTATGTAAGTCCTTCACTGCTTCAGTTAAATTTATTCCTAGGTATTTGATGTTATTAGTTACTATTGCAAATGGTACTTTTTTCTTGATTTCCTCCTCAGATTGCTAATTATTGGTGTACAGAAATGCTACTAATTTTTTTGAGCATTGATCTTATAGACTGTGACTTTACTGAACACCTTTATAAGTTCTAGAAACTTTGTTGTAAATTTCTCAGGGCTTTCTATTTATAGGATACTGAAATTTTTACTCCTTCCTTTCCAATTTGTACAACTTTTATATCTTTTTCTTGCCTCAGTGCTTGAGCAAGTACTTCTAAGACAATGTTAAATAGGAGTGGTGAGGGTGGACACCCTTGTCTTGTTCCCAGTCTTAGAGGGAAAGTGTTTATGATTTCACCATTGAATATGATGTTAGCTGTGGGTTTTTCATATATAACCTTTATCATGTTCAGAAGGATTCTTCTACTCCTATCTTAGTGTTTTTATCAGGAAAGAGTGTTGTATTATGTTGAATGCTTTTTCTGCATCTATAGAGATGATTATGTGATTTTTTTCTTTCAATCTGTTTAGGTGGTGTATTACATCGCTTGATTTTCTTATGTTGAACCATCCTTGCATACCCGATATATGTTAAATGCGATTTACAATTATTTTGTTGAGGATTTTAACATCTAGGTTCATTAGAGAAATTGGTCTGTAATTTTCCTTTCTTGTGGCATCTTTGTATGGCTTTGGTATTAGGGTTATGTTGGCATCATAGAATGAGTTAGGCAATGTTCCTTCTACTTCTATTTTTTGTAAAAAACTTAAGGAGGATTGGTGTTAGCTCTTTGCGGAATGTTTTGTAGAATTCACCTGTGAGCCATCTGGTCCTCTGCTCTTCTTAGTTGGAAGGTTTTTGATGATGGAGTCTATCTCCTTACTTGTAATTGGGCTGTGGAGTTCATCAATTTCTTCTTTCATCAATGTAGGCTGCTTGTGTGTGTTTAGGAATTCTCCATTTCCTCTAAATTATCATTCTTGTTGGAATATAATTTTTCAAAGTATCCTCTTATGATATTTTTTATTCAGTGGTGTCCATGGTGATATCCCCTTCTTCATTTCTTATTTTGTGTATTTGCATCTACTCTCTCTTTTTCTTTGTTAGTCTGGCTAAGGGTTGGTCAATTTTATTCATCTTGTTGAAGAACCAGCTTATGGTTTTCTTTATTTTTTCTAGTGTTTCTTATTTTCTATGTCACTTATGTCTGCTATAATCTTTGTTACTTCCTTCTTTCTACTTCCTTTATGGTTAGTATTTTTTCTTCTTCCAATCCTCCAGGTGTGCATTTAGGTCTTCAATTTTAGCTCTTTCTTCTTTTTTAATATATGCATTTGTAGCTATGAGTTTCCCTCTAAGTACAGCTTTGGCTCCATCCCATATGTTTTGATATGTTGCTTTGTCATTTTCATTCATTTCAAGGTAGTTACTGATTTCTTTTGAGATTTCCACCTTAACCTACTGTCTATGAGTGTGTTGTTTAACTGCCATATCTTTGTTCCTAATCTGGTTCTCTGGCCCTTAGCGATTTCCAATTTCATTCCATTGTGGTCAGAGAAATTACTTTGTATAATCTTAATCTTTCTGAATTCATTGACTGTTGTTCTGTGGCCTAGGATGTGGTCTACCTTGGAGTATGATACATGTACACCTAAGAAGAATGTATACCCACTGTATTTGGGTGAGGCATTCTGTATATATCTATTAGGTCCAGATCCCTTAATGTATTATTCAGTCTTAGTTTCTTTATTGATTCTCTGATGAGATGTTCTGTCTAATGGTGTTCTAAAGTTTCCCACTATAATTGTAGAGGCATTTATGTCTCCACTTAGTTCTCCTTGTATTTGCTTCATGTATTTTGAGGCACCCTGATTAATTGCATAAATGTTTATGATTGTTCTTTCTTCTTGAAAGATTACCCCTTTTACTAATAAATAATATCCACCTTTGTCTCTTACAATAGTTTTGCATTTAAAGTCTGTTTTGTTCAATATTAGTATAGCTATTAATGCCCTTTTTTTGATTGTTGTTTGCTTGTAAGATTGTTTTCCAGCCACTGAAGTTCAGCCTCCTTGAATCCCTGGATGTAAGATGGGTTTCTTGTAGACAGATATAGATGGGTCATGTTTCCTTATCCATTCTGCCAATCTGTGTCTCCTGACTGTTGAGTTTAATCCATTAACATTCACTGTTATTACTCTCAAGGAATTTCTTACATATGCCATATTTTCTTTGGTTTATGTATATCATTTGTTGTTTTTATTTCTCTTTTTCTCTTTTTACTTGTTCTTACACTCTTCTCCATCTCTTTCTCTCCTGTTTTTTCCATTCAACCTGTAGAACTTCCTTTAGTATTTCTTGAAGGGCAAGTTTCCTAATGGCATACTCTCTTAATTTCTGTTTATCTGTGAATATTTTGAGCTCTCCATCTTTTTTTGAATTCCAGCTTTGATGGATATAGATTTCATGCCTGGAAGTTTATTCTTTGAACACCTTGACTATGTCATACTACAGTCTTCTTGCCTCCATGGTTTCAGATGAGAAATCAGTACTTAATCTTATTGAGCTTCCCTTGTATGTGATGATTCTCTTTTCTCTTGCTGCCTTCAGTATTTTCTCTTTGTCTTGAATATTGGTCATTTTGTGACCAATATTTTGTGTCTTGAAGTAGGCCTGTTAGGATTTCTACTATTTGGGGTGTGCTGTTCTTCCTGGACATGTATGTCCATCTCCCTCAATAGGGTTGGGAAGTTTTCAGCCATTATTTCCTTCAACACTCTTTCTGTTTCCTTTCCCTTCACTTCTCCCTCTGGCATGCCTATAATGTGTATGTTTGTGTGCTTTGTTTTGTCATTTAAATCCCTAAGTCCCTGCTGGATTTTTTCTATCTTTTTATATGTCTGTTCCACTATCTGTTTGCTTTCAGATGTACTGTCTTCCACATCACTAATTCTTTCTTCTGCCTGTTAAAATCTGCTGTTATGTGATTCCAGTGTCTTTTTGATTTCTTGGATTGTGCCATTCATCATCATTTTATCCATTATCTTTTTATGTACGTTTACAATTTCTTCAGTATGTCCTCCCAGTTTCTTCTTAATATCCTTATTCTCCACCTTCACTTCATTAAGTTGGTCCATGATATTTGTTTGGACAGCTCTGATTAGTTGTTCAATGTTCTTCATTTCTTCCTTGTTTTAGTTTGTTCATTGGACTGATCCATGTCTTCCTGTTTCTTAGCATGGTTTGTAATTTTTTATTGCCCTCTAGTGATCATTTATCTTGATGAGTTTATTCAGTTGATTAGCTTCTCTCTCTGCTCTAGAGTTTTGTTTAGCTGATGGTTTTGTGTGTGTGTTAAATTTTCTCTTTGACACCTTGTTCTTCTTTTTCTATTTCCTTGCTGTTTTCTATGTTCCCTTGAAGGAAAAAGATTAGGGCTAGAGAAATCAAAAGTGGTTCCATGTAATATTTTGGGTAATCTAAGCACCTCTTAAAATATATGTATATATAACATTTTTGTAAGCAAATACACATATATGCATATATATTTATATATCATTTTGCAAATGTTTGCATGTATTGTGAGAATTTTGATTTTTACCCACAATAAAAATAAAAAAAAAAAGAGGTAAGAAAAGAAAAAGGATAGTACTACTACTAATAAAAGTTAGAAGAGGGGCCATGTAAGACTTAGAAAAATGAGTATTTAACTTATGTAAACAGTGAGGGTAATAGAATAAAAAAGTGGTATCCCTACAATGAAATGGGAAACCGAATAATATATATATAATGATATAAAAGCCAGAATGATGAGGAGAGATAGAAGGAGAAAAGAAAGGACAGAGAAAAAAGTTAATGAAAAAATTAAACAGAATAAACAAATAGAAATCAAAACCAGTAATGTTGAGGACTAATGAAAAAAGGTGGAATGTAAGAACCACAACAGAAAGCAGAAGATAGGGAGATGAAGGTAGAAAATGACATAGCATTCATAGACAAAATCATTGTACACAGAAAATGTGAAATCATGGAAGATGAAGCACAGAAAAGAAGAAACAAGCTAGCAGCACCTAATTTTTTAAAAACTGGGGTTGGGAAATGGAAAGAAAAATAGGAAACAAAACAAACAAACAAAGAAACAAAAAATCCCAAACAAACACACAAGCAAGCAGTTAAACAAAGCTAAGGAAGAACAGCATTCCATCGTGGGCCCATCTGGAGCCTCTCATGCTGCCTGTGTTCATCAATCAATTACCCTGCAGGCTTCTCTCCACAGGTTTTGAGGTGGGTTTTTGTGAGTAAACCAAGTTAAACATTTTTTTTAAGTAACTTTTTTTTTTTTTTTGGAAAAATAAGGGACCCAAAAGAAGCAAGTACAGAAATAATGTCTGTTTTCCCCGTCCTATGGTATCAGCTGTATGTTAGGTATCCTGGTAGAATGTTACTCTTATAGGAGCTGGGTATCGAAATAAGAACCTCATATATTCAAGGCAGAATTTCCTGCACTGAGCTACCTTTCTAATTGGGTCAGTTCGCTCTTCAAAAAGCTATTCAGTCATTTTCCCCCTGGCAGGTTTTACTCTCCTAGGGCAGCTGGATTCAGCACACTGTATGAGCAGATCCCCACTCCCCTCTCCTGTTCAGGTTGAATTCTCTTTTGAAACTCAGATGGAACCCTGATGACTGTGTTCACTGCACTTCACCAAAATGATTTTCAAGCCTCTTCTAGACCACACCCTTCTCCCACGGGACCCTAAATAGGCTCTTGGAAACTTATTAAGTGCTTGCCAATGCCTCACTCCCTTAGGGAAGTTGAAATTCTGATAGTCCTCAGAGCAGAACTATTAAATTGGCTGACTCCACCCTCTCTTTTTTTTTTTTTTTATTATGGGTAAAAATCAAAATTCTCACAATACATACAAACATTTGCAAAATGATATATAAATATATATGCATATATGTGTATCCGCCTACAAAAATGTCATATACATATATATATATATATATGGGGAAACATGGGAATCCCTATGGGTACACACATATATTTTAAGAGGTGCTTAGATTACCCAAAATATTACATGGAACCCACTGGGATTCCCATGTTTCCCACCTCCCACACCTCCCACCACTGTTCCACCCTCTCTTAAGCCAAGCCTCTGTGTCCCGGGGTGGTTAGGTAAATCATCCTTCCTCAGAAGATTCACCTCTTCCCTCAGCCTGGTGCCACCTCAAGCTGGCTTGTGTGCTCACCAAAGCTCTAAGGGGGTCCAGGAAACTAAACTTACAGAATGGAAACCCCTCTCCACCCTTTGCCAGAACCCTCCCACTCTTGGAGAATGCTCCCTCTCACTGTGTGGCCAGCAGTAGTCTGTGCTCACCCTGTCCCCCTGCCCTAAGGTTGTGGCTTAGCAATCCTTGTTTTCCAGGAACATGGCTAAAACTCATGGTTTTATCTTGAGCAATCTATCTCCCTGTCCAGCTCCCTCCAGATCCATGACCCAAAGGCTCCCTCCTGCCCCCCGGCCTTCTTCCCCAGCTCCTGTTTAATAATCCACAGATCCTAAGGAAGAAGTAACTTTACTCCCACTTCCTCCTCCTCCACCCTCACTCCTCTTTAAAACTCAGACACCTCACCCTACTAGGGAAAAAAAATGCTTAAAAGAAGCTGAAGATCTAGGAAAATGTAGTGCCTTTGCTATAACTCTCCAAAATGGACAGCCACAGAATGAATCACTTCCCTATATGTAAATAAATATGGACAATAATTTAAAATAATAAAAATATTTATAACCAAATTGAGTCATTATTTTGACAAATTTGTTTAGTGTTGATGGTAATTGTATGTTGTAAAAGGTATGCTTGGAAACAGTTTCCCAAAATCATTTTGCCAAAATAAGTAAAGAGGATATGTAGAATGTGTTTTTGTTACTAAGGAAAAAGAAAGTAATTTTGTCCTAAGATAAACTGACTGGTTATTAAGAAAGAGCAAAATATGGGACAACAACTGAGTGAATACAGAAAGTGCAAAAGATGCACAGAAAAAGAATTTTCATGGTCATAGTTAAGTAGGATTTAACTGGTTTATCTATAAAGTTTTAAAAGCTTTGTTCTTTTTCAAAGTTTCTTAAGTCATTGATCTGTTTTAGTAGAAGTTTATAAAGAGTTTTTCTCCTGAAAAATCAGTAATCAAAAAAGAAAGTCATTCATCAAAATACCTTCTTATACTTTCACTTTTAGAAGAACAATTTCCAAACCTGCTTTCTCTAAATCAAATCTTGAAAAGTAGCTTTTTATTTCAAATTAATGTAAAAGATTTGTTCTCTCACCTTGAAAAAAGTAAAGTAATAAAATATTTAACTTTATTTAATATGTATTAGTTTGAATGTAAGGTGTTTAAAATTTTTATAAAATTAAAAGATTCTTTAACCCTCTATTAAAATTGTACAAATAAAATCTTCATAAGAATACTTAAAAGTGTATAAAATTCCTAAAAATTTAGCAATGTTAATGTGTCACAGAAACAACCTCTCCCCCTAAAAATCAAGAGGTGGATGCTTTAACTCATGTTCATCTAATTTATCCCACATCTGCTAAAGAAGCTGCTCTATAGTTGCAGAAAGATAGCAGGCATTAGGGGCTGCCAGGGGTAGTGCATAACAGTAAATTATAGTAAACTAAAATAATAACATTGCATTATATAGCAGCCCCAAATATTACTAGTTTGTTACAAAAAGTTAATATCCAGTTATGTCACTATCACTTTGCTTTAAACCTTGCTAAAGCTTTCTTTAGTATCTCCTTAAACAAGTCAAACCAGCCCACATTCCACTGCCTATAAAGAGGCCAACAATAAACTAAGTTTAAATTCAACATTGTGAGTCATAGCCCCAGTTCCAAATGAAATGCTAACAGCAAAACCAATGCAGGTATTAAGATTATAAATTAATGTGCTGCCCCACAGCCCAAATTAAAAAATAATAATAATTTATTGTTGCCTTTGCCTCAAGCTATGCAAAATAGAGAAAATAACGTCATTTTAATCATGCTACTAGCCTATATAACCTCACTGGTTAGAAATTTTAACCTATGAAAAATAAAAGTTGATTCATTGGATTTCTACTACTTAAGTCTTATTATAATTTGTTATATAATCTACTATAATTATGAATTAAGTATAAAATGCGTAAATACTAATAAAAACTTTAATAATGCAATATATTATGCATTTAAGTAATTTGATAACTTACAAATTACACATAAATATATATTATTGAATGCATTTGTAAATCACTTCTTTTGAGTTTAAACAATCCTAAAACTGAATGTATTAGGAAAAAATTTAGTAGGTATTATTCAATCCTAATAGTGAAACATCATGTGAAAAACTTTGTTAATCAACAAACCAATACCTTTCTAATCAGCACTTTTTGTATTCCAAGAAAAATAATGAGAACTAAAACAGCAAGCACATCAGGGATATTTTGTAATAAATAAAAACAGATAAAGTGCATTCCAAAAGGTGTTGTGTTCCTCCCTGGGAAAGCTGGCCACTTTCTCAGGGACTGATGCATAAACCTTAGAATGTACAGCCTAAGGAGTGTTGTTTGCCCTCCTGAGGAGGCTAGCCACTTCCTTGGGAATTAACATAGTGCTCGATAATTAGCATCTACAATATCAAGTTCATTACTCCTGAACACAGTAAAACAGATAATCCCTAGACAGACAAATAAAGTCCCATATTAGGAAGAAGTGCACTACACAAGTGTTTTCAATCAAAACTCTAGTATCAGCTACTAATTCAAAACTTCCCAACCAAAAGTTAAATGTTAGTAAGTTTATATGTAAAACTGCTCTATTTATCTATCATTCTATAACTCTGTTCAATAAACTTATTAAACTTGATATACATTTTACATTTATCTTGTGTCTATCCAAAAGTCTAGCCATAAATGAGCTATGTATCTCAGTGTGTCCCCAAGTTTAGTAAGCATGTGAATGTGTATATAAATATCATAAAGAAATGAAATATAATAGCTAAATCCCTGTTTATAAACATTTCTTCACTTATTTTATATTCTTTCAATTATTAACAAAAGTTCACTAACTAGATATCAATAAAAAGTCCTGCTACAAAATTTGCTCAATAGCCCTAGCACTATATACTTTAGATTTTTAAATTGTAATAAAAACAACCTCTCAACAGCTTCTCCCTTCATCAGAAGAGTTATCAAATACAAACTAAAATTCTGTACAAAGAAATGTTAGGGGATGTATCTTAAAAAGGACCCTGTGACCTCATAATGTGAGGGAGAGGGTATGCTTGTGTGCTTACTATAATAGGTCCCTGGTGGCTGCCCACAAAGAATGTGGAGTTATATCATAAACTGAAAAGATCACCCATTCAACCCAATACCACAGATGGGGAAGATGACAATGGAGGAACAAAGGAACTCCTGGACACAACCATGCCATAACATTATCCAAATTCAGGGATTTACATGGGGAAGTCTTAAACAATTAAACCTAAAAGATTCATTAGTATCCTTACTACTTTCATTATTTCAGCCATTATCATAGCTGCTACTGCCTCCACTGTGGCAGTCACCTTAACAGAATCTGTTTAAACTGCTCATGCTGTTAATCAAATTATGACCAATCTCACTGACAAACTTTAACACAAACTAATATCCATAATAATATTGTTATCAAGCGTGATGCTTTAGAAGCATCTATTCTTTGAATAGGTGAAAAACGACAAGCTCTGCTTACTAAACAAGATTTGCAGTGTGACTGTGAATATGTTAAAGTTTGTGTCACCTTTTGCCTTGGAATAGCTCCCGTCATTCTTGGGAACAAGTTAAAACTCACCTTTAAGGAGCCTTCTCCTCCCATTTACAGGGAGAAATACTGGTTCTCCAGCAATGCCTGGAACAACTATCTCAAATACAATTTCCTGCTCATAAAAACATGTTTCAAATACTTAATGATAATTTACAGTATTTAAATCCCTGAAATTGGTTTCATGGCCTAAACATGCGAATCTGGATAATATCTCTCATTGGAATAGTCATGCTTCCTGTTTCAATATCAATTCTTACGTTAATCTGCAAGGCCCTTTCTCAAGCTCATCATGCTGAACAGAAAATCATTCCCCTGGCCATTGCCTCAACCCTCTTGCCTCCCACATCCAGAAATCAAGAACAAAAAATCCTATGGGGGGTGGGGTGAGACTAGGGTGCCCTTTGGTTAAAACGTCCTTGAATTAATTTTTCACCCCAAGGTCTCCCTTTCCTCCTTTTCACCTGCCTACCTATTTACCTGGCTCTGTGGCCCCTTTTTCTTCCTGCACACAGTTTTTCTGGTTTCACCTTTATCATTGTTCCTATCATAACCTGGAGTTGTCCTGCACATGTCCCTCTCATAGAGTTGCCTTGTGCCATTAGCCTTTCATCCTTAGGTTGAGCAGGCCTTCTAAGAGCGGGTATTGAACTGCTGTCTCCTGCCCAATGCCTTGTGTGGGCTCTCTTTGCATTAGAAACCTGGGTTCCCCTTAACCAGTGTCCAGATCTAGGTCCCCACCTATGGGTGAGGAAGTCCCAAGGATGGTGCTGGGCATGGAGGCCATGGAGGCATAAGCAATCAAAGAACACTTCACCCTGCTTGGTCCCGGAGGATGGCTGCTTAGCCAGACATGGGTAAGATTCCTCAGGGAAGGAAAAACCTAAGATAGGCACAGTTGCAGAGGGGCCATCAGGAGAGACTTTGAGGGCTTACGGAAGTAGGACACTGACCCTCACCCCTCCCAAGGGAGTTCTCCTGTCACCATGGCTATCTTGTTTCACACACACCAGTTCAGAACCCAGGTAGACAGCGATCTGGCCTTACTATTACCATCAAAATTTGTTTCCCATCTTATTACTTTGAACTATCTGGAAGGGGGTCAGTTTATAAAAAGGACTGTGTCAGGATAGTTTTTTTTTTTTTTTTTTTTTATTTTATTTTTTATTATGGGTAAAAATCAAAATTCTCACAATACATACAAACATTTGTAAAATGATATATAAAAATATATGCATATATGTGTATTTGCTTACAAAAATGTTATTTTATATATATATATATACATATATTTTAAGAGGTGCTTAGATTACCTAAAATATTATACGGAACCCACTCGGATTCCCATGTTGCCCACCTCCCACACCTCCCACCACATCCAACACAAACATCTCCCACAGTGTGGCCCACCAACCTCAATGAACTTACACATCCTGGAGCCTTGCCACCAACCATAGACCACAGTTCACACTGTAGACCACACTCTCTCCCACTCAATTCTGAGTGGTGTGTGCTGATTTAAAATGGCCTACATCCATTGCCACAACGTTCCTGAGAGCTCCGGAGACACCCTGGTCTTATATAAGGGGGGATAGCCCCAGAGACTGATGCCTTATCAGTGGGTTCTATTTTGTAATCTGTGCTCCTGAGAGTGACAGAATTAGACTCAAATAAGTCCTCCCTGCACATGGTTCACCAGTCCCTTCTATTGAAACCTACATGTGATGCTGGAGTTTCTTAGGTATACTTCCAGCGACTGGAGCCTCCCACCTACCTATGTGCCAGGTGTACATGAAATCTAAGTGGAGCTGCAACTCCTACCCTACAGCTCAATGGACTCATCCAAGTCACCTGGTGAGGAGACAACGATGGGAAATGGCCATCCCAGGGAATGGAGAGGGCCTGCATCTGCAGGCAGGATCATCCCACCCACCATATCCATGGGATATAAGCCCTCTATCACTTGGAGTTGGAGTGGACATCACCATCCCCGTCGCCTCTGGATTGGGGGAAGAACTATGGACTAGAGTGGACTTGATGGTATTCTCTTGCTCACATATGGTGATTCTTGCAATGCAAGAAATTATAACTAAGTAATTTATCTTTATAAGAATGCTAAGCTGGTTCCATTATTA
>JAKSZT010001178.1:2117002-2197934 GCA_026826555.1 Tolypeutes matacus | reverse complement strand
TTTTTTTTTTTTTTTGGTTGTTAGCATTGTTATAACTGTTATGCAGATAGCAAAATATAGCAACTAAACATTGTCAGTGATTTACAGTATAGTTTACAATTTAGATGATACAGTTAAATAATTTTGATGATATTTACCATGTCCTGTGTCCATTACTGAAAGGTAATGAAAAGCCTTCCCCATGACCACCTGGGGGGCTGGGGAGAAGGGAACAGTCAAGATCTAATAGGATAGTTTTCTCTCTTCATTCTCTTCTTATTTAAACAGAAAAGGGGGAGATATGGGAACCCTCTGGTCTTTACATCTAAAAAATAGCTTGGAGGCCTGTTTCTCTACCCACACAGAGAAATCACCACTCCTGCTTATCCTATCTTCCTTATCTCCCACCTAATCTCCTAAGTATATCACTAAATGTTTCTGTAATCCTCCTTCCCCATTATCAGCCTGGAATTCTTATGAGATTTTACACCCCTCACCACCTGCTCCCCTGCACTTGCACCCTGAAGTTGACTGTGAAAAAATCCTGAATAAAAAGCATGCTGTGGATCAGCTCAGGAGAAGAGCTTCTTCGGCTGTTCTCCCCCTGACCTCCCTCAACCCTGTGTTCAGAGTAATTTCATTGCACCATCATGGCTCTGCAGGACGCAACCTCTACAAGACTTTGCAGGATGGATTCTTGCAAAGGAACAAAGTAGACTTATTATTATTGTACTATCAGAAGAACTTGTAAAATTGATATAAAGATAATGGTTACCAGAGGTTCTGAGGGGAGGGGAAGGGAAGAATAAGTGGAATATAGGGCATTTTTAGGGCACTGGAATTTTATACATTAATTTTAAATTTCACTTACAGGCCATTCTACATTTTGTCAAATTTTATAAAACTGTACAGTGAAATATATAAAACATATAACTATTGACCTTGGTTAATAGCAATATTTCAATATTTGTTCATTAATTGTAACAAATGTTCCATAATAATGTAAGATGTTATTAATAGGGGAAAATGTGGGAAGAGGAGGGGGTACATGGGAATCCCCTATATTTTCAATGTAACTTTTACACAATCCAAAAGTTCTTCACAAATAAAATTTATTATATGGTAAAAAATCAATGGACAGGAAGTATATGATGAAGTTGTATGGAAAAATGTAGTTAATTTCACTAATATATCACTGAAATTTAGTCTCTCCATCTATTATGAAAGTAGGCAATAAGCCACAGTATTCTTATGTCTGCTTTTTTTGTTTGTTTCTTGATTGAGGTTTTACTGTGTAGGGTGAAAAAAACTAGTATATTCCATTTGAATCTTTATAGTACAACTAATAAATGGTCTCATAATTGAGGCACACAAAAAGCAACTTTTTGCCAAGCCAAGTTAAGCTTCATCACATTTTAAAAATTCATGTATAAAATGAGTATCTGTTCAAAATATAGATTACTTTTTAAGAAGAAACTGCAGGAAATAAGTAATTAAATTCCATGGGAATGAAATGTTGTAACTGCCTGAAATATAGAAGATGCAATATTAATGTATTGTGGGAACCATGATAATTAGGCACAAGTGTTGCCAGGAGAAACTTGTTTACTGTTGGAAGCAGAGGTCCTCAACATGGATCTCCTAATCTGTTTTATTAAGAGGTATATCTCAAGAGCTTATTTCTCCCCCCCATCCCGACAAGCCAAAACACTTTACTGGTCCCACAGCCTTAGCCCTTTTAAAGAAGCTCAATGGTCAGCCTTTCTAGACTTTTAGAAAGGGCTTTCTGGAGATTTTTCATCAACAGGATAAAAGAAACTTTAAGAACTACTGGTTCGGACACATATTCCTTATAACGGTCTAGACTTCTTCAAAAGAAGAAATAAAGTTGTAGTTAAAAAAAAAAACATTTTATTTTATACCTTAACTTTCTATATCATTAAGATGTCAATGTTTTAACGAAAGTATAAAATTCAGTATCAACTATTTGTCTCCCATACAAGGTACAACAAGTATTAAGCAGGTAAATAGAATCATAACAAAAATAGAATTTGTATATTGGCCTAAATTAAATTAACTCTATTTCTCCAAACTCAAGGCATAGGGCAAGTTGAATTTTTGATCTTGGTAAATGCTACATCATCTGTTTGATACTTCTCATATATTGAAGGAGGCATATTTCTATTCACACAAACTTCTTAAGTACAAATATGTTGATCTGTAAATAGTTTTCCTTCCATGTTTGGAATCCAACAGAATGCTTCAAATTCTTCTGTGTGACCTGGTGTCCCTCTCTTCAGAAATGTCAGTAATACAGTTGGCTAAAGTTTTGGAACATGAATTGTAAATTAACAGTGGTATAATTTTGATAATATGAAAAAATATTCACATTAAAAAACAAAACAAAACTACAATTATTGTCATTTCTATTTCCTGAAAATTCTGTTGAGGTAGCCTCTGCAAGACACTATTCCACATTTGCACACAGTTCTGACCCTCTTTTTGGCTGGGCTGTGGTCAATAGAATATGAAGATATATCTCCAGAACCTTTCATTTGATAATCAAAAGTCAGCTCTCCTCCAGCATATATGGTTCTTGTAGAAAATAACACTATCCAGGGAAGATGGGTATCAAGGTTATCAATGAAAACATTGAACACCTGAAGATTTGGGTCACAACTGTGATTCACAAAATAGACACATTTCCATATCATGCTGTATCCACTGTGAACTCATCCAATTCGTAATCTAGATCAAAGAGGTATGTGATTCCTTTTTTATCATATAACTGCCCCCTTTTTTCAGCTTCTTCACTTGCAATTACCTCTCCAACATATTCCATGAGAAAGCTCATTCTTTTGATCTTCACTAGGGTTTTTACAGCCCACCCACAGCCATTACTAGTTTGAAAGATGCAAAGGGAATGCTGTGTGCCTTTTTGTACAATCCTATTGCGCCAGTCAGGTCCATATTGACACCTAGATAGGGGTGCTAGGGGGGGGTTTAATTTGTTGGTTTCTCTTATAAGCCAAAAGAACTCCAGCTTCTGGAGGACAACATTTCTCAAAGAAGTAATCCGTGCATGCACAACCAAAGTTGGCTTCATTTACTAAACTGAGTCCAGCAACTCGCTTGTATTCATTAATGTAGTAGAAGTTTGAAGGCAGGCCCTCTAAATCAACAGTATTTTCAACAAATATCATTCCTTTACAAGTCTTTCTTCTGTTCAGCTCATCTTGCCGTCTCTGCAGAGCTATTCTTGGTTTAGCCTTATTTACAATGTATTCAGCAATGGCAGGTTTCAGAGATTTGTTATTGTCTTTCAGAGTTATTGCTTTACCTTTCGTTACCTGAGATAAATAGTTATGCTTGTCATTAGAGAATTGCTGAAGTAGTAATGGACACTACAGATTTTGCAAAGGTCCCCAAGTATTTTTAGAATCTGGCCATCCTTTCGAGATACTATTCCATATCTTCCATATCTTCGATGCGACTATGGGCCGGCCGCCACCATCTAGCGGACTCCCATTCAAACTGGCATGGGGGGCCCTAACACTACTTTTGACCATCAGATCACAAATATTTTTAAATCATTTATAGGTGATTATATATAGATGTATTTTATTTATAGATTGGTTGATTTTAAGGTATTTTACTAGGGATTCATTCATAGGCTTCTTCAGACTGCCAAAAGTAGTCCAGGAAGTGGAAAAAAGTAAAAGGTTATTATAAAATTTATTAAATTTCATTAAAACTATGTGGAAGTATGCAACCAAGAGAGATAGTGAGATGAAGAAGAGCTTAAAATAAAAATTAGAAAAAAGCAATTCTATAAATTTCTAATAAAGTTTCAGAAACTAATATATGAGAGAATGAGGAATCTATAGGAGAAGACAATATTTGAAAAGGCAACACTTTTGTCTATTTAAAATTGCCTGATTTTAATTTTATCAATTCCAATGAGATTAATGTTCACTCATATATCAAGATAGTCTCCTTCTCCTTCTTCCAGAAGTTGTAATGTTTAAGCTGTTATCTCTAAACCCGTAATAAATTTCAAATTAACTTGTATGGAATGAGATAAGGAATGAGGTTTTTTCCCTCTATTAAATTATCCAATTTCCCAGGCACATTTTCAAAAATCAATTGACTTTATATATTGGTTTATAACTGGATTATTCTATTCTAATTTCAAGTTGTCTATCTTTTGTGTTTTATAGGAAATCTTCAAGCCTTCCATGTATATTAAAATGTATTTGGGGATTTCAGGTTCTTTGCATTTCCATAAATATTTTAGGATGAGCTTTTCAATTTATTTAAACAAATTGTTGATATTTTTGTAACACATAAAATCTACAGATTAATTTGGGGAAAACTGACATTTTAATAATACTGAGTTTTTAGACCAGTGAACATGGTAAATCTCTAGACATAGTTATTTATACAAAAATATTCTATAGTTTCACTCTAATATATTGACAAATTTGATAATTTTATTCCTTTTTTATTTTTAATTATTTTATTTAGCTTTTATTTGATATTTTACATTTCAAAAACACTGTTGTGAGCATATAGAAATATAATTGATTTTAAATATAATAATTCTAGTATTTTACATATATCTTTATATATATGTACATGGAAGTATATATATATATATATATATATATAAGCATATCTAAAATAACTTTAAAATGATTAAAATTGGGAGACTTACAGTATATGATTTCAACAATTTGTATAAAAACTTCCACTAATCATGACAGTGTGATGTTGGTATAAGAGTAAATAACTAAATCAAAGAAAGAAAACAGCCCCAAAATATTCCAAAACATATATGCAAAAATGATTTTTGTTAAATGTGCAGAAGAATCAAGTGAGGAAAGAATGATCTTTTGAGTAATTGAATATCCATATACAATAAAAAATACTTCAGTCCAGACTTCACACGATACGCAAAAATTAACTCAGTAGTTATCATAGACCTAAATGTAAAATCTAAAATCATATAATGTCTAGAAGAAAATATATAGAAAATCCTTGTCAGTTTGGGTAAGATAAGAATTATTATATCCTACAATAACAATATAATCTATAATTTTTTTAAATGATAAATTGAACTTCATCCAAATTAAGAATTTCTTTTTTAGCAACATAAAACTATATTCATTTATATTATTTTAGTTTACTTTTTAAAATTTTTTTTAAAGGAGCTTTAGATTACATAAATGTTAAATAAAATATAAGGGATTCCTATTTGCCCCACTTCCTCCTCCTCCCACACTCTCCCACAATATCAACATCCTGTAGCATGGAGGGATTATTACCAAGCTCCAAATAGCAGTGCATCCAGAAAAAGACCGTGACCAAAAGGGGGAAGTGGTAAATACAAATGAGTTTTTGTGGCTAAGAAATTTCAAAGTGAGTCAAGAGATCATTCTAGAGGTTAAACTTATGCAAGTCTCAGCAGGATCTCACTGACTGCCACAGTAAACAGCACCTTAAATAGTGGAGCTCCTGAGGGATCTAGAGACATCCAGACACTATAAACAGGGCAGACAGCTCAGGAATTCAGCACCCTGTCAATGGGTCTTACTTTGGAATTTATGCTTCCCAGTATAATAGACTTAGACTCAAATAAAGGTTCTCTACACATGGCTCTTCCGCTTCTTTTATTTGAATCCATAATTAGCACCATACTTGATAAATATATGTTCTAGGGACTTAAATCTTTGGTTCATCCATGTGACAGTTGAGCCCTGAATTTCAGCAGAGCTGCAACACTTATTCTCCTGTTCACTGGAGTCATCCAGAAAAACTTAACAAGTAGATGATGGTGGGCAATGCCCATTCCAGGGAACAGAGAATATCTGCAACTGAAAGGAAGATAAGTCCATCCATCTGCCCATGGGTTCTAAGTTCCTTCTCAATTAGAAACAGAATGGTCATCAACATCCTGAAATCCTCAAGAGTTGGGAAAGAACAATGAACTAAAGTGGACTTATTTAACTGTAGGCTTATTGTTATTCTAGCAGTGGAAGAACTCTTATCATTGACATAAGGCAGTGGCCACCAGAGGTTCTGAGGGATTGGAGAGGGAAGAATAGGTATAATATGGGGGCATTTTTGGGACATTGAAGTTGTCCTGCATGACATTGCAGTGACTGATACAGGCAATTTTATACTTTGTCATACCTCTAAAATTTCATGGAACAGAGTGTAAACTATAATGTAAACTATAATCCATGGTTAGTAGTGATGCTTCAATATGTGTTAATCAATTGTAACAAAGAATTTCTGTTTTATGACATACACTGTAAGAGAATGAAAGAATGCACAAGCATATAGAAAATATTTGCAAATCACAAATTTTAAAGTAGGTATTATATCCAAAATATATTAATAACTCTCAAAACCTAATAATAGGAAAATAAATTGCAATTTAAAATGGACAAATGATTTGAGCAGTTGGTTTGCTAAAGAAAATATGGAGAAGGTAAATTATCCTCTTAAAAGATATCCAATTTAATTACTTATTAGGAAATACTAACAAATATCACAATGAAATAACCCAGATATCAATCACCAGGTGAATGGATAAATATATTGTGAAATATCCTACAAGGGAATACAATGCAACAACAAAAAGTCATTAGAAATGAATTTCAAATTATTGTCCCAGGTAAAAGAATCCAAACAAAACTGAACACATACTGTATAATTTCATTTAAACAAAATTCTAGGAAAAATAAACTAATATATAGTTATAGAAAACAGTTCGGTGGTTTTGAGGGGACAGGGATTTCTTTGCTATTGTCTATAATGCAGAGCTGAAAATTATTTCATTATAGGATGTAATATGGACAGCCAATTGACCTATAACCATTTAATGAGAAGTTTCTCCATTCCTCATTGATTTTTACTGCAATATCTGTTATGAAACATTTATAGATGAATGAGTCTGTTGGGGGCTATCATTTGTGTTCCTCATTTCTAATTATCCATTCTTGCAAAAATACTACCATCTGTTATTTATTGCAGTGTGGAGAGTAGTATGATATTTGGATAAGGTGCTCAAAACTGTCTTCAAGACCAAAGATATGACCAACTATCTATATTTGCAACAGTTTCCTATGAACACTGCAGCTGTAAGTTAAGGTCTGTTCATGAACATGGAAATCATTCTAGGCATTTCAAATATAATATTTATTTCAGGAAATTGTTTAAATAAGTCTTGGTATAATGTAAAAAATATACAAATAGCAAAAAAGAAAAAGAAACAAGAAAAAGAATCTTGAGGTAACATAGAAGTAATAACTGCCATCCTTATGACTAGGAGATATTGGTATTAACAGAACCTAGAATGTGGGGGAAAAGTGCTGTGGATCCAGCTAAAAAAGTAATGATGATGGACAACTCCATGCCTGCCTTTGTCTCTATAGTAATTGATTCAATGCTTGTCCCTCCCTTCAGTAAAATCCTAGTACTGCTGTATTCCATAATATTGTTGCTTCAGTATACAGGAAGAAGAGGTGAATGAGCTTTCTCTTTTACAACTCTATTCCATTTATTGCTAATTTTCTGATTTTTTTTTTTATCATGAACAGTTGTTGAATTTTAGTAAATATCTATGGATGTGACTATTGTATTTTCTGCTTTATTTTGTTAATGTGGTGGGTTGCAATGATGGATTATAAATAATATACTGACCTTGCACTCCTGAATAAACCCCTCTTGGATATGATATATTGTCTCTTTTTATATACAAATTAATTTCAACTGCCAATTTTTAGTATTTTTCATATATATATGAGTGATTGGTCTGTAATTTTCTTATTTGATAATGCTGGTGTCATAAAGTAAAATTGCGATATGTTCCCTCTTATTCTAGTTTCTGAGTGATTTAAATCAGATTAAGATTTTTTCTTATCTAAAAGTGCCATCTATATTGTTGATAAGACTATAATTTTAATGAGTTTATCCTGGAGTTTGATTGTTAGCAGAAGGGAAAGAAAATACCAAACATATGTAGAGAGGGAGCAGATGCAGCTCAAGCAGTTGGGCACCAGCCTCCTTCATGAGAGGCCCTAGGTTCAGTTCCTCGTGCCTCTTAAAGAAGATGAGCAAAAGCCACAACCAGTAAACATTGCAACAAGTAGATGCCACAAGGAGTAGATGCTGCAATAAACAGATGCCACAAGGAGCAGATACCGCAATCAGCAAACTCCTCAGATGCTGCAAGGAGCAGACACCACAAGGAGCAGAAGCCGCAAGGAGCAGACACTGCAACCAGCAGACACTGCAGATGCCACAACCAGCAGATGCCTCAATTGCTGAAATCAGCAGATGCTGCAATCAGCAGGCACTGCAATCAGTAGATGTCGCAACCAGGAGGTCCTGGGTTCAGTTCCTGGTACCTCCTAAAGAAGATGAGCAGACAACAAGCTGACAGATGAGGGAGTCATCTAAGGGTGTGGGAGAAAAATAAAAAACATAAATAGAGACTCTCTTCTGAATATTGCTTCCGGATCCACAAATTAAGGCAGATTCCATGTACTCCATTTGGGGCTTTTACCTTGTACTTAGAATACCTACCAACAAGAGGCCCTTCAGTTTGATTTCCCTATGTATTTAGACAGCAATATCCAGGAAATATAGGCTGTTAATGGTGAAGTTCCACAGTCCATTTTCCTAACTGTCAATCTAAACTACTTTTTTTCTCCTTCAGGACCAATTTTTTTCTATGATGGTGAATAGGAGACAAGGTCAGTTATGAAGAAAAAGAAATATCACAAAACAATACATTCATGTAATAAAATAATTTTCCAACTTCAGTAAATTTCCTGAAGTCATGTTTACTAATGAGCATGATATGATAATTAATATTTGCATAATAAGGTCTAGATCAAATTTTTATAAATTTCTCCCCTAATATAATACATACATAGAAATGGATAGCCCATCAATATCCTTTTTGATGACCCTCATGAAATAATTTATATTGCCAAACACACACACACACACACATACTGCCTCAAATAAAATGTATACTTTCAGATTGAAAGCATAAATTTAGATACTTAGAGAATTTCTGCAACACATTTGGGTAAATAATATCCATTCAACAGTATTTTCCAAAATAAAAAGAACAACCTATTCTAAAGAATTTTTCAGAAGCCTAAAGTTATTATTTTATTTTTATTTTTATTTTTATTTTTATTTTATTTTATTTTATTCATTTTATTTTTCTTTCTCAGCTTCTCTGGGTTTTTCTTTCTGTGGCTGTAGGGGATTGTGGAGTCCTCTCTCATATGATAAGGTAAAATGGCAGCTCTCGCTCTCTCTGTATCTCAGATTTCAGTCCTCAGTTTATAGAAGACTAGTGAGAGAATTAGGACCCACCCTGGGCCCTGCAATATAACAAAAGTTAAATAAAGTAATCTAATCATACTGATCTAATAAAAAATTCCCTTAACTGAATCTAACCACAAGGTCTTACATAAAACTGTCTTTTGTATACAGAAATGGATTAGCTTAAGAACATAATTTTCTGTGGGCCACAAAAGACTCAAGTCTGCACAACCTGTGAGACATAATTATGATTAACAAGCAACAATCAGCAAGGACAGTCATTTGATTAAATCAATCAAATGATCCATTAATACGGAAAAGTTCAGTCAAAGCAGACACAGTTAGGTTACTCCTATTTGGCAGAATCAAAAAGTATATTTTCCAGGAAGCAAAACTTACCATAAACTTTAGGTTGATTGAGATTTGGGCCTAATTCTTCATCCCTCCCTGTATCTATGTTCTTTACTATGTGATTTCTCAGTTCTACAATATACATCCTTAACTCTTGATTGTGGTTCAGCTAGGTTATTCCCAAACAAGAACTTACAATAGTTTTTGTTGTTTTATGTTCCTTTCTGTGCTTCAGCTTTTGACTTTGGAAGACCATTCTTTGGCTCAGTGGTTCTAAGGATCATAGATACACAGAGCAGAGCTTCCCATACAACCTGAAGACCTATAACTTGGAGGTAAGTTCACCAGCCAAGATTAGACAAAAACAGGTGATCCTGAAGCTCCAGATGATAGTAGTTGATGTGTTAGGAACACAAATCATAAAACTGAATATATATATAAGCTATGATCAATGATCCTACTGCTAGGTATAAATCAAGAGAAATTTTGTGCATATGGAAAGGAATGATCTGAGAACATTATTTGCTATCACTCCAAACTTGAAAGAACAAAAATGTGAGATCTTTCAAATGTCCCTTCATCATGGGACACTTCTCCATCCCCAGCATCCTGCAACACATGCAGCCAGCAGCACATGGCTGGTTTGGTGGCTTGGAGCTATATACCTGAGAAAAACATGTTCTTATTTCTAATGCATTCCTGTGGGTGTTGTTTTGAGTATAGCAGGGAGCCATGTAAAATGACAGCTTCCCCCCAAACTAAGGGGGATACATCTGACCAAAGAAAGTCTCGGACAAGTCCAGCTTGGCAAGCAAAAGAGCACTTAAGAGAGGTCTTAAGTGGGGCCTTGCCCTCAATGTTCTGGAGGGGAGTCCTCTCTCTTGGACAGACCGAGGCTTGTCATAGCCTAAATCCTCATCTATGATTGGGGCAGAGAGTGTGGCACTTTTTAAGCCCAAGTCTCATTTGTCACAAAGAAAGAAAGGTTTTTTTGGAGGTGATGTGGCTCAAGCAGTTAAGCACCTGCTTCCCACGTGGGAGATCCTAGGTTTGGTTCAAGGTGCCTCTTAAAAACAAACAAACAAACAAGCAAATCAAATGAAAAATAAAAACAACAACTCAGGGGAGCTGATGTGGCTCAGTGGTTGAGTACTGCCTGCCCATATATGAGGTCCTGGGTTCAATCCCCTGTCCCCAGGACCTAAAAAAAAAAAAAAAAAGAAAAAAGAAAAGAAAAAAAAAAAAAGAAATGTCTTACACTACATATCTACATGCTACATGCAGTCTACTTGCAAATGGGGAGGGCACATGAGGGGAGAGCATGGCTAAAATGTGCAGTGTTCAAGGCAGATAATCAAGGAACAGACATTCACAATGTTTCCAAACAAAGCAGAAGTCACACTTTCACAATAACCACATAAAATTGAGCATTTACAATGATTGTTAGTGGGGCTGAAGCTGAAGTTACATCTTTACAGTAATTATGTAAGGGATCTATTGATACAATGTGATCAAGCAGTTCACAGATGAGATTATTTGTGGAGTTTCCAGGAGAGAAGTCTCAGCATGCAAATCTTACTTATTAGTCATGAGCTCACAAGCCATTATTTCTCAAGACTTGGTGTGTAACTATTAAGAAATGAAATGCTGATATGACTAGACAGGGAAAGAACTGGAAGAGTTGTGGGAAAATGCAAAGACATATATTCCACAGGCATTATAAAGAGGACCTTTTGATGAGGTTTCTTCATTTAAAGTATGGCCCACCTCAATTAAGATGGGACTTAATCCTATCACTGGAGGCCTTATAGAGAAAGTCTCAGCAGACAAAGCACAAGGAACAGCCAGGAACTAGAAGTCAGTGGAACCTGGAAGAGAAAGGAGAATCCAAGAGAGGCTGCCATGTGCACTGCCCTATGACACAAAAACAAAGGGACAAGGATCAGTGGCAGCCAGCACCAGAATGCCACATAAAGCATTGCTTGGTGATTCCTTGATTTGAATTTCTCCTAGCTTCAAACCATGAAAAATAAATTTCCAGTGTTTTATCCAACCTAATGCATGGTATTTGTTTTAGCAGTGAGGAAACTAAAACAGCTGTTAGAGGTTAAATCAGGCAGCAGCTTCCCTTGACATTTCCCCATGATCAGTTTTGATGCAGACTGTGTTTAATGAGACACTGTCCCATGAAAAACTTTTCCCAGCACCCTAAAGAGCAGATTCTCAGCAAGTTTCTCTAGCACAGCACTACAGAGTCTTCTCTGCATTCACTGCACCACAGCTATGCCTCTCAGTCAAGAAGTGGCTTTCTCCCATGGGAGGAGGGGCCTCTTTTTCCAGACTCTATCTCAGCCTCATGAGTAGGGGCTGCTCCTTATATTTGCTATTCCTATATTGGTTAGAGTCGTCCTTAGGTCTTACTACCCAATTGCTTGTTATTACATTCCCTAGTGTGCATTAATAATTCTGTAATTAAAATTTCTGTTCCACTTTTTGTGTAGATCTGAATTTTCCTAAGACTAGGCGTAGAGAGAGTGGTGTACTGAAAAGGGGCCTAAAGAAACTTTTGGGTAATATGAAAATGTTCTGTATCTTGACTGTGGAGGTGAATTTATGGATTTATAAATTTGTCAAATCTCATCAAATTGTACATTTTAAATTGGTCCAGTTTTTTGTATGTACAATATAATTCAGAGTTGATATAAAAAGGCAAGCAATAGACTGGGGAAAATATTCTCAAGACACATATCTGAACCAATACTTTTATCTAGAATATCAAAATAAGACAAACAATTCAAGAATGAGACAAATAATCTAGTTAAAAATCCCAAAAGATTTTAGCAGATGAAAGATATAGGAATGGTCAATAATCACATGAAAAAATGTTCATAATCATTCATCAGCAGCAAAATTCAAATTAAGATCCTAATGAGATACAATACCCACTTGACAGGAATGGCTAAAATTTTTCAAATGGAACAAAGCTGGTAAGATGGTTAATCCATTACACAAGCTGGTAAGATGGTTAATCCATTACACAGGCTTATATAATTGTCACAACCCATCAAAGTAAACATTTAAGATCTGCATAAATTGTACATTAATTATCTCAGTTTTAACAATACATAATAAGATTAGTATTCTTGGATGTGATTGGGAGATTGAGAACATTAAGGAGAAAGGGGATGTCGGCTCTGAGTTTCTCTCTTACCATGTAGAAAGGATATCTAGGATAGTGGTACCTAAGTCCCAGGGCAGAAAATTCCTCTTTATCCCACTTTTTGAAGAAGGGTAAAGGGATGCATGGCTTTAGGCCAAGATAGATGATGATGATGATGAAAGAGAAAGAGACAGAAAAGGTGGGTAGATAGAAGGTGATAGATGATAAAAATTTAGAGAGATAGAGTTAAAGATTGGGATATAGAAAGTTATATTTATTTAAAAATCATATATGCATATTTACATTGATATATAAATCACACACTGTTTACATTTATAGTTTGGAAAACTGCAATTTACATTTCAATTACAAACCCTTGATAGCATTTAATTCTCAAAGCATTTCTGAATGTATTAAATAAAAATGTTTAAAAATTTACAATTGAAGTAAATGAAGATTCCTGACACTTTTTATGCTAGGCAGAAACAAGTTATTAAGACTAAACTTGTCAATTAAGGAAAAATACAGGAATGTGTGTTGCATGAGATGCTGTTTACAGCCGTTGTCAATTCCAGTTTCCCTGAAGTACTAATAACTGCTAGAGTTGAATGGACCGTAAGTTTAACTCCCAGTTAGGAATGCAAAATTGTCCTAAATCATAGAGGGCAAGAGAAGAAAATCAACTAGAAAGGGCTAAAATTCCACTTATACTACTTGGGAAGACACAGTTTTCTCCATTTTTTTCTTTGTGATGCACAGAAAAACCTGCCACCTGCTTGGTGTATTGAACTATATCAAATTATTAGCCTGGCTCTTCAAAGGAAACAACCATTGTTAACGTCTCTCTGCAAGGCCTTGCATTTGGTTTAGTGACTAATGAACTCCATTTTTCCTGGGTACAATGGGAGCTGACTGGTCCAGACAGTGAGAGTGTTCAATTGCTGGTGGAAATTTACAAGAGCTTAAGCTATTTTTTTTTCTTCTTGCTGGGCTGGGAGCACTTACTGTTGTTGCTCAATATATTTCAAACCAACGTAGTTCAAAAATCATAAAGAGAATGAAATCTTATTATAGAACTGAAAATAGGTTACTGACTGGGTACAAATTCATCAAGCCTTTATTTCTAGAGGTTTTTACTAGAATCCCAATACATCTTGCTTTGGAAATAGTAAAAGTGGTGTGAGCAAATGACATCATGGGAAAAATGACCTTCTGTTAATTTCAACTGTGCTCAGCTGGTTATCCATATAAGGCTTCCCCAATCCCAACATGCTTATTTAGATAGTTTCACTTCTGAATCATTACATACAGAACACCCAATCCAATGCTCAATTTCTTCAGGAACTTCCTCCATTTTGTCATAATTTCCAATGGTATTAAAAATATTACAAATGAGTAAACCAAATTTGAATGTTTTGATGATATCAGAAGTAGACAAATGAAGCACAGATTTTTAAACCCCAGTCCAGTGTCCTTTCTGGCCACATACAAGGCATCTTTTTAAGTTTATGCTAGTTTGATATAATGAAAAAGAAATGTTGAATTCTTTTCCTCCAATATTGCCTAGTTGACTCAAAATTATTTGATTTCTTTTTCTCAGCTAAATTTCATGTCAGTCAGCAAACATTTAAAACAATAGTCTAAGAGTACAAAATCCCGCTACAAAATAGTAGTTGAGAGCATAAATATTTCTCTTACAGATGGTAGAAACAATCACCATTAGGTGGCAGGGTGATACCATAAATTAACTGAAGGTCCTATTGAATAAAGAGTAACAGAAAAAGTGAAAGCAAGTTCATTGTTGCAATGTACTTTGATGATCATTCATTTCATCCCCCTTTCTTTCAAAGATAAGGCCAAATATGTTCAAAGGCAGTTAATTACTATATTCCTTCAGCAACTCACTTATTAATTTTTTATTTTTGCTTTTCTCATCTATTAATATTGAACTTGGACTAATATGTGTGTTTAGTCACTTCCACAATAATCAATTTTTAAAAGAATATACAGAGATGATCAAACAATAACAACAAAACAAATAAACACTGACACTGATGTGAGTACACAATTGTTCTGTTTAATGTTAAATTTTAAATTTAAATACTTCCGTAGCAGGTTGAAAAGAGAATAACATGCTTTCAGCAATTACAACTTGAGTGATTACTATGTTCTAAGTATTGCAATAGCTGTAGGAGGAACACAGTAAATTAAACAAAATCCATTCCCTATAAACCTTATCATTTAGTGGAAGCCAAACAAACATGCATGTGATTTCAATACAGTGCAATATGTTCAACAATAATGATGCATAAACAGCTAATGAGATCACTTAGGACTGATAGGACACAGAGGCTGGGCTAGGATGAGGAAGGAATTAGGAATATTTTCCTGTCCTGGAGCCAATGAAATGAATGTATAATCCTAAGGGCAAGAACAAATTGGTAAAGTGAAGGAGCAAGGCTGAAGAAGTCAAGAGGAGAATCAAGTTCAACATTCTAGTTAAAGGGTCATGGTGTTTTTAGTAAGCTTAGTCAATATGGTTAGAACATGTTGCAGGGGAAACAAGGATGCAGTGAAAATAAATATAGAGACCTAAATGGAAACTGTGACAGTTTGAAACTTTTTATGGATCCCAGAGAAGATCATGTTCTCAAAGTTAATCCATTCCTGAGGGTGTGGGATCCTTTGATTGGATTACTTCAGGGAGGTGTGACACAGGGTGGGTCTTGGTCCTTTTGCTAGGTCCTTTAGAAACTGGGGACTGATATCAGCAGAAATACAGAGAAAATGCCACAGAGATGGAGAGAAAGAATGCAGGAGCTCAGAGAGGAGCCCAAGCAAGGGAAGCCACAGATGTAGCAACCAGAAGCTGAAGCAACAAGACCCAGAAGAGAAGCAGATGCTTGCCACATGGAAGGAGTCCAGGATTGCCTGTAGCCAAACTTTGGTGATACAGCATTGCTGATGATGCCTTGATTTGGACACTTTCACAGCCTCAGAACAGTGTGCTTTTAACATAATAAATTTACATTGTAATTGTCAAACCATTTCTAGCATATTGCTTCCAGCAACTCTTAGCAAACTAAAACAGGAGCCAAACCTCAAAGACCCATGTATGTATGCCATCCTAAGAAGTTTATCAAGAAAGACTGTGGAATCAATGAGGGTTGTATGAAGTAATAAAATACACATTGTGTGTTAGAAAATGCATTCTGGCTGGAGTCTGAGTAGAAAGACTGTTCACTCTTCAAAGTTTTTATTAGACTGGGGGATGCATGCTGGAGTAGCCAGCATCCTTCTCAAATGATAAACTGAGGCAACATTAGTGTTTCCCATTTACCTATAAGTTAGAGTTGATTACTCTTTCTACTATTTTTCTCTCCTCTGTTGTAGGCATTATGTCCTTTCTTTCCAGGCCAACAAGAGTTTCACACAATTATTCCTCCAGCAAAATGGAAACTGGTCTTATCTTAGTTTACAGATACACAGGGGAATAAAGATGATTTACTTGATATTGATATTATTAGGCCTTTGAACAAAGTTTTAAAAATAAAATTCAGCTTCACCTTGGTCAAATTATCCTAATGGGGATGTACAAACTCACAGAGGTACTGGAATAAAATTTCTACCAAGTTAAATATCTCATTTAAACCTTTTTGGAAATCAAACAGGAACCATGTATTATCTTTATATTCATTTTCCGAAGAAACTGTGATAAATACACAATGTGAGCACTGATAAAGAACATATGTCAATATGAATGTTGAAGATAGATTTCTTCTTTTCTTTAAAATTGAAATAAAATTGAGAAAAGACCCTTGAATTTTCTATAGTAAAAACTGAAAACTTTCATTAGAGATTAGGTAAGTGCCACCTTCAGGATTCTGCTGAACTGTTTACATACTGAGATTTAGTAATACATATTAATGGAATTTATCAGTTGATATGCATTCCATGGAAAGTGTGGCTTATTGCATATAACTTAGATTTAAATAGAGCACCTGGAGAATTGGATATTGGACACCTATTAAGTTTTATCTAAGCAG
The DNA here is from genome assembly GCA_026826555.1 of Tolypeutes matacus. Lineage (NCBI taxonomy): Eukaryota > Metazoa > Chordata > Mammalia > Cingulata > Chlamyphoridae > Tolypeutes > Tolypeutes matacus. The sequence goes on along the minus strand of JAKSZT010001178.1, from coordinate 2,181,047 downwards.
CCTTCAACTAATCAATGTCCATGACCAAAAAGATATATAATTTTGGTATTTATTAGTAAAATAGTTACAGTGTTTTTTGTGTGTGTGTCTTGACTAATGTTTATTGGAAAACTCTGGCCATAATTTAATAATAGAAATGCAGTCAATTGTTGAAACTATTCCTCCTTTTACTTGATAATATAGAGCATCTTTTGTGGCTTTATATTTTTATGGAATCCATATATGGTAATTTATACTTACTGTTTAATTTGCAAAAGTGAATTCAAAGGAGGACAACATTAATCTCTTTTTCATGATTTTTGAAAAGTTGAGAGGAAATAAATAAGGCTGAAGATGAGTGATATGTATTCCAGAGAAGGGTACAAGAAAATCTTGAAACTCAGAGACCTAAGATTCAACACAACTCTAAAGAACAGAAAGTTTTTGTTTTATTTTGTTTCCATTATGCCCAGTTCAGAGAGAATATGCAGCACTGGCCCTAACACTCAACAAGTTAAAATACTCTTAGAGAGATAAGCTAAAATATTTAACAAGTGCCCAAAAATAAATAAACAATATAAAGCCAAGTAGTCAATTCTAAGTGTCAAAAGACCTAGGAGGTTTGAGTATTCATTGCTTGGTCGGATGCAGTAATCATTGAAGGCTATCTAGAAATTGTAAGAGTTGTACAGACTCTGATGAATTAAGCAATACCTGATTGGTAATGGTGAATGTCTGGCTCCACTGTAGCAGATAGCCTTAAGGAATATTATGACTAAACGAAGATTAAATGCATACTGATTAAACCATAGTGTTTACTGGAGATCTCTGAGTATGTGGATTATATAAAAGGAGCAGTGTTTAGGGAATTTAAGGTAGCAATGAAAGGGAGAGAACCTGAAAGCTCTGTGATATTCATATTTGCAGTGATAGTGTGTTTGGACATCTTTAGTATCCAGGATGTTAAAGGAGATAAGAGACAATGACCTGAGGCAGTAATTGTGAATTTATTCTGAAGTGCTTGGAAGAAAGATAACACCCAGCGGCTGCATTCTTGGAACTTACCTCAAAATCACTTATGGGGTCAGGCTTGGAAGTGGTCTTAAAGATCATCTAATTTAACTATCTCAATTTACTTATAGTTAAACTGAAGTGCAAAAAAGTGAAGTATTAAAATCATCTTCTTAGGAAGTAGTATGGCCACATGAAGGAGATAATGTTTTACTCTGTTTTTCAAATAGCCCAGTGTTTTAAAGGATGAGTGTTGATATGGCATAATATAGCTATTCATGTAAATGTGAAGATATTAAATGATTCTTGCAGAAATATAAGGTAATACACTCTTTGCTTTTTATAGATATGCTTGAAAATAGGGAAAATATTATTTTAAGTGTTTCAGGAGCATAGAATACACTTTTAGAGTGGTGCACCATATGGAGTTTGTATCAGATTAAAAGTAAATTGATATCCTCCATTTATAAACTGTAGTCGGTGCATTCATGTGATTACACTATTTTTTACCAAAAATTTATCAGAAATAGCCTGTGTTAAAATATGTACATATTGAGGAATCACATATTTATTTCCTAATTTTAAATTTCTAAAATATTAATAGACTATACTGCATATTTTGAAAACCTCAATAAAATGTATCTAAAATTCTCACTAAAAAAAAAAATGTACACGTTTATTTTCCTGATAATTCCTGATTATTCCCTTTATTTTCCACTTTCGGTATGCAAAACAGCCTTAACATAGTGGCATTTAATTGTCTTTTTCAAATGTGATTTGGTTTATTACATGATAAAGAATCTCACAGAGATTCAGTGGGTTCGATCAGGCAGAGTCACACACTATTGGTGAGGGAAAAAGCTGAGAAATCTTAAGTTAAGGGATCAAGCTCATGAATCAAGTTAAAGGTGAAGGAAAGAAACATTGGAATTAAAAATATAACAGAATTTTTTTTCACTAGTACATAGGAATATAATTTTGGAATAAGTTATAATAGAGCATTTTTTTTTTAATTTCTGGGAATAATTTTAAAATTCTAAAATGCAATTGTTAATTGAAATAGATAGTTAATTTACCAGTATGGATATCCCTCCTTCACTATTCAGTAGAAAGGATACCAAAAGGACTTTGTGTGGCAATTGATGCTAACTATTATACTCTGGATCAAATTATGTTTTTTATCTCCAAAAATCCTACGTTACGTTAAGAGCTTTATGTGCACAAATTTGAATAGTTTTAATTCCACTGAAAGGAAAAATGAAAGAGAAGGAATTATAGTTTTGAAAATAAATTTCAAATATCCTGATGCTGAAATTATAAATAATTAATATAAAATATCTTACATACTAAGATGTTCATGTTTTAAATACATGAAATTGAGAAATTACAGTGTGATTTGAAGGAATGGATTAAAAGATTGTTTACAAATAGTTCTTTCTTAGCTTATCAGTAATTCTTGAAATTCTACCATTAGAGCACTATTTATCTGTTAAGGATTAACATTTCTTACCAGAAAAACCTTAATAGAGGTGGTATTATATAACTCTTTAACAGGGACAAGAAGAAGTAAGTAAAAATGGGAATGAAGAAAAGAAAAGCTAGGCTAAGTTGCTAAGACTGGCAATATGGGCACTAAAATGAGCATATATTTTTAGGATGGTTGGTTAGGAAAAATTGAACAATTTGTTTACATGAATCAAAAAGAAGATGATTTATCCATGTGGATATGAGTTTGGATGAATTTCTAACAATCCAAGCTAAACCAACTGATGCTATTCTCAAATGCCAAATAACTCCTACAAGTCAAATACATGTTGTTGTTGTTTTTAATTAGAGTTCACATAAAAATCAAGCAGAAAGTATAGTTCCCATATCCTTCTTCACACATGCAGTTTCCTTATTAACACTTTACACTAGTGTGGTACTTTTGTAAATATTTATTTTTCTTATGTTTGAGATGATAATGTGTTGAAGAATAGGGATTGCCAAATTCTCTTGTTATTCCTTTAGTTGACTATGAAATATAATACTTCATTTGTAAAATTAGATGGATGGACCTTCCTCACCATCCCAATCAATTTAAAATATCTTTATAAATTTATAATTTAAGTTCTCCCACTGGAATTGAGTATTCTATTTATTTGTTCTAGGTCCTGGAAGATCAATGAATTGTTCACCCAAGATGATTTTTCCTATTTTACAGAAGTGCGGACATTGTGGTGATATTAAGATCAAGTACTTGGATCTTTTCACCAGAATTGGAAAACCAACTTCAATGATAAGGAGAAACTGGAAGAGTCAAACTCTCATGTCTACTGCTGCAGTTGAAAGACTTGGTTAATATTCATATAATAAGTAAAACAATTCTAAAAGTTGAAAATTACCAGAAATCTGCAAAGTATTTTACATTTGTTACCTTATTTAATCCCCACAACAATGCTATGAATAAATAGTATTACTCTTAAAAAATATATATCCTTCTTTCCGGTCAACTGATTTCTGGGCTAAGCATGAGGCATTAAGTACATACACACCACATATATGTGACTGTCAATGAAATATGCCCAGGTTCAATTTTATCAATGTTTGATAACATAAGAACCAAGCCCAGAGAAAAGTTAGTTTGAGTTTTAAAAGCAAGAAATAGAAAATACAAGAAAAATATAACTAATTATAGCATGTATAAAATGTTTCCAAATTCCAAATACATTCATTCAGTAGTTTTTCTATTTATAACCTTTGCACATAGGCTATAAGGCAGAAATGTCTCACATATAATATTTCCAACATAGTACATATCATATATTTGCATATGATTTTTTTTCTGTTATCATTCTGCATCATTTATGTGGGTATGTACTAAATAACAGTGAGACCTGCAAAGTGAGATTTGATTTTTTTTACATATAAAGGAGAAATTTTATAATTCTTTTTGGGCATAATACCCAGCTGATACTTGATAAAGCATGCTGAGATAATGGTTACATAAACACAATGTATTTATTATACAATGTTAGTTTTCCACTCAGTAACCTAACATTTTTTTCCAATAGTTAATGTTTTCAAGAAAGGGACAAAAGCTTTGCAGGAAAGTCTTCTTGAATAAAAGAGCAAAATTATGTTTTCTTTGACTCTTGAACCATTTTTCCATTATAATCTCCCCCATGCAAGAAACGATATGCCTCACCATATTAAAATATATCTCATAAGAATTCATTATTCATCTAATTTCAGGTGGCTACAAACTGCTCTGGTTCATGGAAAATAATGTCACAGAATTTATTCTCTTAAGACTTTCTCAGGAAAAGGAAGTAGAAGTTCTCTGTTTTTTGCTATTCTTACTTTTTATATTTCAATTTTGACAGGAAATCTGCTCATCATGGTTTCTATCACCTGCAGTCAACTTATTAACCAGCCTATGTATTTCTTCCTGAGTTACCTTGCATTCTCAGACTTTTGCTACACCTCCACTGTGACCCCCAAGCTCATCATGGACTTCCTTGCAGAAATGAAGGCCATTTCCTATAATGGCTGTATGTCACAGCTCTTACCATACACTTCTTTGTGGGTATTGAGGTCTTCATCCTCACAGGGATGGCCTATGATCGCTACATGGTCATCTGCAGGCTAATTTTATTAATCTGGCTGTACAGATATAATTAGAATTAACATGGAAACAGAACAGAAAACATTAATCTTGTGAAGTTTGACTATTTCTCCAGCAGCTAAACTAATTCTATCAGTCCCCATTATCCCACTGTAGCACCATCCAGGTGGCAGGGTGTTTGCAGAGTTGCTACAGGAATTTTTTTCCCTATCTTAGTTAACTCCTACTTCCATCAGTGTTTCTGGAGCATCCCCATACTCACGTGGAGTTCCACAACAGTCAGGCAAGTGGGTGACCCCATATTCTCTCAGCATTCCCCACTCACCCAGGATGGCAGCCACCCCTCCCCACATGGGTGTTACAAGCCAACTCAAGATTTCCCCCAAGAGTCTCCTTTCCTTGAGCTCATGCCCACTACTGCTGGTGGTCCTTTATTCTACTGGTTGTCTCATCAATTGTTACAACCCAACTCCTGAAGGGCATGAGTTGGTGAGAATTCAAGACCAAAGAACACACCTGGCATTTAGTCATGCATAAGCTTTATTGGGACTTACAGAGAGGAGAGAAACTTTGATAGTGGTGGGTCAAAGAATGAAAGAGGTTATTGCTCTACAAAGAGACAGGAAAAATTAGGGGTAACATAAGGGTCTCAGAACAAGGACATTCCATAGGGGTGATAGCAAGACCACTCCATAGGGTATGAGAACAGAGTTCCTACTAGGTCACATGAAGCATACACATGGGATGTGGTGATGTTTCCATTAAGCTCTTAGGAAGGACATATACGAAGAAAGTTTACTGCTTTGGGAAGATAATAGTTTATGATTACATCTATACACTCTCTTCTCTCTGGGCAAAGTTGTTAACCTTTAACTTATGTCTATGTCACACAGGCAGCTTTGTACTGAGGACTTAGAGGGAGGCCTGGGTCCCCACGGTTGTATATGGGAATCCTGTATTTTTTGCATGATAGGTCTGCATATACACAACCTCTTTAATTTAAAAAATATTTAAAAGCAGCTCAGCTCAAGGTCAATCCAAAGTGCAAATTCCCCCTGGTCTTTTCTGGGCCTGTACCTTTTCTTGGGCTTGTGCTTCTTATTTGCCTGAGGAGTTCCCCTAAATACAAGAATTTGAACGTCTCCTCTATTCCCTAGGAAATAGACCATCTCCCACTTCATTGTTCTACCACTACAATTAAAGCAGGTAAGCCTTTGTCCTGGACATCCAATTCATTGTTTCTTACATTGTTTTCACTGTCTCATGCTGATTTTGCATGAAGGGCAAATTTTGGGAAGGGAACATGCTAGAGGGGAATTTCACAAGTGACTCTTTCCCAGCTGGAACATGACCAGTGACCTACAAAGGGAATTCTGGACAGCTCCAAACTGCCCTGGGAGGAAGGTAAGGGAGGGGCCAGGAAGGGTCTCAGTAGCTTCTCTTTTGATTCCTTAAAGCTGCATTTTCTTGATTTTACACTTGCCCAGTAAATGCAGTCCTTTAACTTTTTCTGTAGTTTTGAAGATACATACTCTCTTTAAGTGTCCTCTGCAGCTTTTACCTAGGGAGCTTTGGAACAATGACCACCTCAGAGACAGCCACCAGTGATCAAATGGTAATCAGCTATAAGACCACACCCCCTCCCAGATCTTGTGGAACTAGATGAGTTGAAAACTCACTGCTGCTTGCTGCAAATCTGGTGGATGGGCAATGGTAGCCCCTGTAGAGAGTGCAAGTCATCAGTATTTACTGCAATTTACCAGCCTCTTTTCACACTCTTTGATGGTGTGCAGTGTTCTCCTTGTCTCCAGAGTTTTGAAATTGTTGACTTAAGCAGTTCCTGTCCTTTTAATATTCATTGTGGTGGACAGGCTGAAAACTGGAGCTTTCTACTCTGCCATCTCCCTGCAATCCTATTTTCAAATTTTTTGTTTCTTAATGTTAGAGGTGATATCATTACACATTTGATATATATTACAAGTATAGTAAGGGGTTATTATTAACACATGTAGGCCAATAAATTTGGCAACTTAAATAGAATTGACAATTTTTTTGAATAATAAAAAATTTTAAAGCTCCTGAATGTAAATAATGGTTAAGCTCAGTAGCCCTATATCTAGTAAATAAATTAAATGTGTAGTTTAAAGTATTCCCATAAAGAAATATTGTATCCAGATTTTGCTTAGGTCCTTGGCTAAACTGCAAGAAAAGAGTTTCAAGATCATGCAATGTTAATTAGGCCAGTAATTTCTTTAGGTAGGGAGGGAAGAGAAATGGGAGAAAATAACAGAGCATGGGTCACAGAAAGAGGAAGGGGCTGAAGAGTGATAAAGTGGGCTGATTTACAGACTACAATTTTCCATTGTAGGTTATAAATGCCCAGGCTTTACTTGCATGGCCATCATGGCAGAGGAAAAATGGTGAGAGTAGGGCAAGGAAAGCACAAACCTGGGCAAAGGCAACAAGAAGACTGATTCGGCTTTCCACTTGCTTTTTGAACTATTAATTATTCCACCCCTTTGCTAATGGCATGGAAGGAGTTCCAGCTGTTTGCTGTTTTTATTGATTACCTCACCCATCAATTCCCCAGGAAGCCCCAATGATAAGGCCCCTGGACAATATCTGAGAATTTTCCTGGCTTCCAGAAGAAACCTTGTCCTGAATGGGAGTTCTCATTAAGGTCTTCCAGTATCCATCTTGGGGGTAGAGAAGAACAAGTGTTAACAGTGGCTGCTTTTCTGCCAGTTTCCAGATCCATCTATTGATTCCCTCTCTAGCCTGCTTCAATCCCTTGTTTATATAGCTCTACTGGTGAATTCTACCAAAAAAAAAAAAAAAAGAAAAGAAAAGAAAACAAATAATACCAATTCCAAGTAACACTTCGGAAAAAGTTGAAGAGTATATACTCATTCCTTTAGGCAAGAATTTTCCTGTTATTTATCACATATAGCATTTTTTATTTACTTGTTTCTCTAGAATTTTCTACATGGACAAATATATTACCTATAAACATTGACAGTTTTATTTCTTCCCTTCCAAAGCAGATGGTTTTTTTTTTTTCTTTAAAAAAACAGACAAGAAGATTTCTGAACTGCATTATCAATATATAAAAATTGAATGTAAATGTTTTATTTGCAGCAAAAATCAGTCGCAGAATTTTAAACGATATTACAGTAGCATCAAAATACTTAATATTTAATGAAATATTGCATATTAATAAAATATGAGAAATATGCACAAGTAGCATTTACACTGAAAACTAAAAACCTTAGAGAGAGAATGTAAAGAACACCAGATATGGAGGGACATTCCAAATGTATAGATGAGACAACTCTACATTTTAAAGATGTCAGTACTCCTTCCTCCTAATTAATCCCTAAATTAAATGCAATACATGAAACAAATCCAAGAAAGCAGTTTGGTTTTTCATTTTAAACATGATTCTAACATATATATACAAATGCTAAGGATCTAGAACTGCCCACGCAACTGCATAATAGAACTTACAAATAGACTGTTCACTATGTGAAATCAAAGCATGTTTTAAAGCTACAGTAATCAAATCAGTGTGTTATTTCCTAAAAATGTACAGTTAGGTCAATGGAAGGGCCTAGAACATTCAAAAGTAGATCTACATATGTGTCTTCAAAGGAACAATAGCAAAAAAAACATAGGCAATTCTGTAAGGAAAGGATAGACTTTACAAACAATCATAATAGAACAATGAACATCCCTATGCAGAGAAAATGAACCTTAAATACCCCCCACTTTATACAAAGATTACTTCAAAATGGAACACATATGTTAGCAAAAAAAGTAATATGAAAAGATTTTAATAAAATATAAGAGAAAATTTTAATGCCTTAGATTAGGCAGAGTTGTAAGATATGATTTTTAAAAAAGCATGATCCTTAAAAGAAAAGAAATGATAAATTTGACCTTAAGAAAATGAAAAATTTTGCTGTAATAATGAGAATGTGAAAAGACTGAAAACAAAATTGAACACTATAAGAAATATTTGAAAAGGATATAGTTATTAAGGCTCTACTACCCAGAATACATTAAATTATCTCAAAACTTAAAAATGAATAACTCAGCAAAATTAAACATCTTTCCAACAGATTTTTGATAAGGAGGATATTGACATTGCATAAAAGCAACTGAATAATAATAATAATTAATAATAATAAAGAATAGTTTCCATTTTTTTGCATTCAAAATCTTCCTACCATGAAATCTGATATTCAGATTGCTTAACTATTGCATTCTATTATATACTAAGGAAGAAATAATACCAATTATATACATAAACATCCAGATCTCTTATATTAGACCAGCATTTCTCTCATAATTATAAACTATTGTGGTTTCTATGCATTCCTTCAGATTCTCTACATAATGCTTATATCATCTGTAATACAAATGGTTTTCCTTCTTAATTAATCTGGGTGACATTTTTAAAAATTGCATGAGCTCAGCAGGGTTTCAAAAAGGTCAGGTATATACAATTCTGTTTTCATTTGGGACCAGTAAAAAAAAATCGAGAGCTGAATTTTTAAAATATCACTTTTAAATTCCTAGGGCTGCTGTAGAAGAACAGAATGCTTTCATGAATCCTCAGGTTCTTGGGGTGGCTAGCCATTCTTGGTTTACCTTGGCTTGTAATGCATCATTCCAATCTTTGCTTCCACCTTCACATAGCCTTCTTCCCCCTTGCAGAAACTGTTTACAAAATTCCTTCTTCTTATAAGAGGTCATATTAGAGTAAAGCACAATATATCCAAATTCATGTCATCTTATCTAGTTACATCTTCAAAGACCCTATTTCCAAGTTAGGTCAAATTCATGGGACCAGGGCTTAGGACTTGAACATATTTTGTGGGAACACAATTCAACACAAAGAAGTCATTCATAATAGCATCAGAATATGAAACAGCTATGGTTAATTTTGACATAATATGGTGCAAGAATTGTATATTGACAACTTCATGTTTAGAGAATGGGAAGGCCTTAATAAAAAGAAAGAAATCTATTGCTCAGAGTTGGATACCTCACATCAATAATATTTTAATTCTTTTCAAAGTATTTCTCTAGGTCAATGCAATCCCATGCAAATTCTAAACTGGTAAAATTTTTTATAAATTTATAACCTGATTTTAACATTTATATGTCAATGTAATGGATCTAGATTACCTCCCACACTTAAAAAGAACAAATTTAGAGAATTCCACTACCTGATATCAAGGTATATTACAAAACCACAGAGATCAAAATGACATAGTGTTTTCATACAAATAGGCAAGTAGCCAATAAAACAAACCTGTACATATATGCTCAAATAAATCTCAAAAAAGTCTCCTTCCAATTCAGTGGAGCAAGAATATATTTTTCAACAAATGGTGATAGAATATTTGGACTTTTATATATACAAAATTAAACCTCAATATAAACCTTAAATATAGTACAAAATTACTTCAAAGTGGATCTTAAAACAATATATAAATGCAAAAGTACAAAATGTTTATATAAAGAGGAGAAAAAAGTTTTCTGAACCTGGATTAGTCAAAATTCCTTAAATACTACTTCAAAAGCATGCTCCTATATATAGGACCTCATCAAAATTAAAGTTTTGCAGGAAAACAAATAGCAATGACCAAGGATTTATTCAGAATTGAGTAGGAAATGTTCCACACTACAAATGAGGTACCTACATGCATTTCTAATGAATATCCAGGTATGTGTGTTCCTGGAAGAAGGATGATAAGAAGTATGACCAGTTACATCATTCTGTGTATTACTGTAATGATAATTGATATAATGAACTTAAACAGCCCAATATTTTCTCCTTAAATTATCATTATAACTCTTTCAGGAAAGTAGATCTGAATCAGATGTTACTATAAAGTAGTGATTTCCTAAAGTTTTCTTTTTCTATATTGGAGAAGTTGTGGGTTTACAGAACAATCATGTACAAAATACAAGATTCCTATGTCACACCTCTGACAGATTGAATTTTGTGAATCCAGTAAAAAAAATTGGGGGGGGGAGGAATTATAAGATGCTTGATAGAAAAGTTTAGATTGTTTATATCTAGGTAATCTAAACACCTTTAAAATATATATATATATATTAAAAATAATATTTATGTAAGCAAATGCACATATATGCATATATATTTATATATCATTTTATAAATATTGGTATGTATTGTGAAAATTTTGATTTTTACCCACAATTAAAAAAAAAAAAGAGACATTGGTAGGAATATGGACCCTAAAGTTACTTCCAGTGAGTCATTAGAAGGAAATGATGAAACTATTATTAGAAACTTGAGGAAAAGCTATCCAATTTCAAAAAGAGCATGGCAAAATTGACTCCTGATGTTAAATGGAAGACAGAATTTGAATGATTGTATTTTGCATAAGGAAAGAATATATCTTTTTGGGTTTCAGAGGGAGGAGTGTGACAGTTTGAGTCTGTGAATCCAAAAGGCTAAAGATTGTTTTACTCTAATCCAGTTCTGTGGGTGAGATCCATTTAACAGGACTATGTCAGTGGGGTGTGATTCATGTTAACTCTCTGCCCTCTTGCTGGGACTGACATAAAGGAAGACAGAAAGAGACAGACACAGAAAAAGGGAGCTGCCACATTTTATTCTGTAGTGTGAGAGAAAGGACTGCAGGAAAATAGAAGGCCCTGAGAGGCTCAAAGTGTTGATTTCCAGAAGGAGATAAGCCCGATGACTGGTTGCATACAGCGGAGCTCCAAGACATGGTAGATTCTGGAGGGGAAAGCAGAGACCTTCACAGAGATCATGGCCATCTTGCATCACCATGTGGCAACACCAAGGTCAACATTAGCTGACATTGGTGAGAAAACATTTCTGCAGATGCCTCTATTTGGACATTTCATGGCCTTGGAACTCTAAGCTTTTACCCCAAATAAATCCCTATTATAAAAGCCAGCAAATTTCTGGTACTTTGCATTGGCATCGCTTTGGTAAACTAAAACACCACCCTATTACTAACACCTTGCACTGGTGTGGAATATTTATTACAACGAAAGAAAGCTCTTTTCTATAATTGTACTATTAACTAAAGTCCATGCTTTAACTTAGGGTTCACCTGTTGTGTAGAACAGTTCCATATTGACAAAAAAGAATGATATTAGAGGATTCATACTTTTTTATCTTAAAACTTATTACATAGCCATAGTAATCAAAACAGAAAAAACCTCATGGTAAATAGAGTAAAAAACATGGTGTATTTTGATTGCTGATTTCCTCCAAGATTTTCATTCTGTTCTAATTTTAATGGCCTATTGTTTTCATAACTGAGATGCATATGTGCAAATATGTTTACTCTTTTTTATTTTCTCTTGTCTCCCATTCCTAAACCACCTATTTCAGAAATGTTATTCCTTATCAACAAATAACCTGTTCTCAGTTATGAACTTGCAGGTGCCTGATTTTATCGATCTATCTCTTTCTACACATCTATGTTACTCATATAAATGGTCCATATTTTCACTGTATTGCCTTTAATTTGTGCTCTTTGTTATTTCTCATCTCAGATTTTCCTGGCAGTTAACCTGATACCATTCATCTTTTTTATTCTTGAGAAATTTAGATAAGCACAGAGCCATCAGAGTTTCCTGAACTGCTATGTGTCTGATGATGCATTTTGAAACTTCCAGAGAAACAGTGCCTGAGCCAGATGAAGTCAAAGTTTTAAAGTAAGTGCCCAGAGGCACAAGGGGCTTTAATGTGGACAGTAGCTTAGGAGCATTAGATGAGGTTATGGTTGATTGCCTTAGGGAAAATAATTTCTAAGGACGTTCAAAACTATTAAAAGTTGCACTATCACATAAAGTCATAATCTCTTCTTCCAAAATAATTTCATTAATTAATGGGCATAAAACAGATTACTACAAGGACTTAAATTTCAAAATCTTTCCTCTTTATTTATATTCCAAGTTAGATTGCAGATATTAAATCTGCATTCAAAAATCCCATTTGCTTTTCTGCAGAATAAAGATTCATTTCTGATTGCATGTCTGATAGGTTTAATGGATATTTAAAATGCACTTCAAATGCAAGTGCATGGTTATTTCAAAGACATTTTGAGATTTCCAAATATTTTTGAGAAATAACCTAGCTTTATTTCTTCCGGATGCAGCCTAAACCTAATCTGAAATCCATTCATGCTTGGTCATCAGGGAATTACCCATGTCATCTTGGCTTGGAGAAAGTCCAACTACTGTGCATTAAAGTGGTTATATGCTATTTACATTTCATTTTGGGACTGTAACTCTCCTAAAGCATGAGATAATTTGATAGCCATGAAAATGTTTACTACACTGTAATTTTAATTGTGTATTATTTACAGGTGAAATTCTAGTTGAAAGCGTAGAGTTAAAATGAACAAAATCTTAATTGTTTGCCATGAATTTCATGGAGTCCCATTCTGATGCCTATGCCTTCCTCTATAATCCTTTCAAGGAATAGGCCCTTGAATATTAACAATAAAGAAGAATTTCCTACCTTTCCAACAACCTGAAATTCTAAAATTTGAAAAAAAGATTCATCTGTTTCACCTAAGGTAAGTTTGTAACATGGTACATTTGCTATCCCTAAGAGAAAATTTGAATGTATGGTGGAAACTGTATTTTAAATAAGAACATCTATTCTCTTTATGCTATTGCTCACACAAAGGGAAATGCAGAATAATTTTTCAATCTACCAAAGAAATATAGTATTTATTTCATTATGTTTTTATAAAAAAATAATTTAGGTTGGTGATTTGTGTTAAGAATTGACTTAGTCAATTTATCATCAGAATAAATTTTTTCATTGTTTATCAAATTTAAAGTTTAGCTGATCTTCTTTATATCTATATTCTGCTTTTGTATTTGTTGTTTATTTCTTTATTGGAGCTCTCTGTGTATGTGTGCATGGCTTTTTCAGTACTTGCTAAATCTTGCTCAATAAAGATGGGAAGTAAAACACAAATGGCCTGTGTGTCATGAACCATGTATGATTCTGGGGGTATGTCATATTATCTAATGTATTCCTTAATATATTTTTCAACTATGTAACAAATTCTCACTTGTAAAGCTGGTGAAAATGAGGTTTCAGGATATTAAACAATAAGCTCAATGTTCTCAACTATAAAGTCTCAATCATTAACCTTTCTACTTATCTATCTTGCCACTGTTTTAACCACTTACACTCTTTTTGTCTATGTCCTTGATCATTTACAACTGCAAAGCTTTCATAAGATTTTTTTTTTTTTACTATCTCTATGGTCAATAATTATTTGTTTCAGTGACAATGATTACTCTCATCTAAATCTATTCAAGTTTCCCTTTACCTCTGCTACTAGCAGTGATTGTAATATCACCTTCCCTCAGAATGCAGGATTTTAGCAACATTTATGGATAAAACATTCACATGATCTAGAGAACATGGAAGAATTTTGACCTAATAAATGTACATAGGTAAAACTCAAATACAATTAAGATAAAACTAGAATACAATTATTGTAAGTATTTTAGAATCAGAAAATTCTAGACCACATATTTATATTAAATGCAACATATACCTTTGCATAAATATTCAGGAAGGCATGCTGAGTGATCTGGTCACTGATCAACTTCCAAAATCCTTTCAACTGAAGTGATTATTTACAAGAATTGCTCCCAAACCCTACCCCATAACACACTCCCTACCATTCTATATGTGAAAAGTAGCAATAAACTGAATGAGAATCATGATAGCTAGTTTCTAATATTCACAGTGTATTCTTTACAGATTCTGAAAAATTACTGAGATTTGTGTGATCTGACTCACTTTTATTGAAAATCATGGGCTGGAATTGAGTGAGTAATGTCCAGTTTAAGTTGTACACCAACCTATTTATATAATAATTTTCATTAAATCATTTATTTTAGTTGAATGAAGGTGTTTGAACACTAATATGACACCATTTCATAAACAAAATGTGTATCAGTTGTAAAAATTAAAAGGAAGGTCATTGAATCATTCTTTTATTATACAAGGCTGTTTAGATGTACTTATCTGCTAAACTCTCTCTGCTTGGTAATTAATTTCACAACCTATTTTAAAAATGTGAATACTAAGTACTGTAGCAGTACCAATGAGCTAAGAGGAATACAGTGAGGAATTCTCATTAATGAAATTATAATTAAATAGTAATTTAAAATTCTCACAAATGGACAACTTTTTAAAATATCTGTTATTTATTTCATGTGTATTATAAACCTGAAGACACAGAGGTTGAATTTGTGAAGCAATAGATGTGAGAATTTTCAAATAAACTTACCACAAAATTATTTTCTGTTTAAAAAATAGACATTCAGAGTGTCCTATTATGGCTGTCACATTGGATACAGACTAAGGTAGATGATGTTATGTACCTTTTGCATCTACACTGGGAGGCTGATAATTCTTCAACACAGGGTAAAATAGCTCATGCTAGTGCTTTTTCTCTATTCTACATTCTCTTTTTCCAAAAGAAAATAATCACTCAATATGTCATCCATTTATTATTGCAAAATTTGACCTCTGAGTGTGAGCAGAGCAAAAAGTTTATTACAGTTACATTGTGTCATCTCTTTTAATAACATTTATTTTGTGTTACCTAGAATGTATATAAAACTTCTAACAAGAGACATGAAATATATATAATTCATACAGACTTGGGCAATTCATGAATTATATATCTCCTTTACAAATTTCCATCACAAATATAAATGAGAGCATGTCCTAATATAAGAAATAAAAATAGTATAAAGGAATGAATTTGCAGCTTATTTTTCAGAACATTAATCATGAATTGGCAATCATTTTTTTAGTGTATAATTTTCAACCATTCTTGGCTATTTGATACATGTAAAACCTCATTAGTTCTGCATGTTAAATGGTAATATTTGCCCACAAAGCAAAAAACAATAACCTCTAGGAAATTAAAGTCCACAGTTTTAATTTGTGGTTCTTCAAATATTTTATTTTGTGCAGTTAAAGTTACAGAAAATGTAAAAAGGCCCTCCATTCATGTTGAAAAAGAAATTTGACACCATGCCTGGGAGAGAATCAAATACTTAAATTATGCAACAAAAAGTGTTATTTTAAATAAGGAAATTAAACTTTTGTTGTTATTAAAAATATAATTAAGAGGAATAACATGTTTTTTTATCATCAATCTAATTTAAAAACATTCTCTAATCATTAATGAAATAATTGAAAAAATACATTATAATTCCTATTATAAAATTTTTCACATAAGATTTCTAAATTAAGACACATTGTAAAAAAGGGAAAGCAAATTAAATATGTGAATAAATAATTAATATTAATATTCTATGCTTAAAAATCTTCTTTTGGTAAATTTTCTATTGTTGTGATATGTTGATATTTTTCATCAAACTCATTTTTTTCTTTTCAGACTCACAAAGCACCAGTGCAAAATATATACCAAACTGAAATACATGGACAGCCACAGAAACATTTCCAAATTCATTCTTTGGAACTTTCCTATGATAAGAACATACAAATGTTTTGCTTTGTGCTTTTTTATTCTGTTTGATTTCCATATTGACAGGAAACTTCCTGACCTTTGTCTCCATTCAATGCAGCTCCCTTCTTTACCAACCCGTGCACTATTTCTTTGGTCATTAATCCTGGCTGGATATCTGTTATACCTCTAGTGTTACACCCAAACTGATCAGTGACTTTTTAATGGGGGCAAAAATCATCTCCTATGGAAAGTACATGTTGCAGGTATTGACCTTGCTCTACTTTGGAGGTATTGAGATCCTCGTTATTGCTGCCATGGCCTTTGATCACTACATAGCCACCTGCAAACCTCTGCACTACATGATTATCAAGAACAGAACAAGATGCTAGCTTCTAATCATAGCTGCTTGGGTGGGAAGAAATGTCCATTCCTTTCCTCAATTTTATCTGGCAATGCAGCTGCACTTTTGTGGTCCTAATAAAAATGATCACTATTTCTGTGATATCTTCCCATTGCTAAAAGTTGCCTGTATTGACGCCTACATCACAGGTGTCCTTGTGATTGCCAATTTGGGTATGGTTGCTTTGGTAACCTTTCTTATCTTATTTATTTCTTATGTCATTTTATTATTCACTTTAAGAAATCATTCAGCAGATGGAATTTGCAAAGCCTTCTCTACCTGTGGGTCTCATATCATAGTGGTTGTCTTAATATTGGGGCCTTCAAATTTGTCTACCTTAGACCCCTGACACTTATCCTGAGGATAAAATATTTGCACTATTATGCACCATAATTGCACCTATGTTTAATCCCATAATCTATACTCTCAGAAATACAGAGATGAAATATGCCATGAGAAAAGTTGGTGCCAAACATTATTTTTGAAGGAAGCACACAATTAAATTATATAGCTAGAAACATCCCAGGGATCAAATGTTTTATTGGTCTCATTAATATAGTAGATGAAGGTGATAGGATTTAGAGTTTTAAAGTAACATTTACTCAAAGATTAATGAAACCATGCCAAAATAATATTGACACATAATTAATTTTGATATTGAGATGGAGTAAGTAGGATTACCTGAACAAAAATCATTTTTGTCAAAGGAATGAAGATGGTGTGTTCCTTAGCAGTGAATTTTAATGGAAAATTTTAATGACAATTTTATTTAAAACTTTTGATTTACAAGTAGAACACATCATGACATATTCTGTATTGATAAGCTAAAACCTATAATTTAAGTAATTGTTTTAATTTTGGTAGATTTTTACCTGTATTATTGGGGTCTGCAGGCTCCTGTTCATTGGCTAGTGAGTTGGCAGGTGGAATTTTCCATTACCTTAGGCAACTAAGCAAGCATGGTTACAGAAGCAGAACTGCAGGTTACGAAATCAAATGGGCATGGTTACAGAGCCAGAAATGCAGGTTCCAATTCTAAGGTGTGAAATTCTTGTCAGGAAAAGGGGGAGGGGGAAGGCTGCAGTGACTTTTCCTTACCCTTTCCCCCTTTGATGCTCTTATAATTCCCATAGAGCATCACCTATACTCAGAGGATTGTGTCTTCTTAGGACTAGAATCTTGTTGGTAGTTATGCATGATATTGTTTCAATGAACCTGATGAGTGCCTTTATCAGGCATGGGCCAAAGATGGCTGCTATGAGCAAGATGAATAAGGGTCCGGCCAGGGGCAGAAGTAAGAGGTCCACTGTCTGACGTTCCAGCCCCGAACTCGTTTAAGTGGTCCTTCCTCTTTTGTATTCCATCCCTAAGTTCTTTCACTTTGGTAGTCACTATATCTGTCTCATTAACATAATAACAGCACTCTTTCCCCAGGAAGATACATGTCCCCTCTTTTTCTGCAGTTAGCAAGCCAAGGGCTCTCCTGTTTTGTAGGATTACTCCAGCTAATGAGTTTATTTGGTTTTGGAGGGAAACCAAGGAATTTGCTACTTGCTCTAGGTCTTGGTTTAGTTCTTGTGAGAGCTTATAATAGAACCCAATAGAGGAGCCCAGATTGGCTACCCCTGTTCCTACCCCTGTAGCCACTCCTGCCCCTTTGAGGATGGAGGTAAGCACAGCCCTCTTAGCCCTTTTCTGATGGGGTCTTAGTGCCATTTCCAGTTCCTTGTCATTGTAGATTGACACTTCAGATGCCAAGAACACTGGAATGCAACTTCCTGTCCAGTAGCCCTCTAAGCACCTGTTAGTGGTGCTCCCACATAGGTAAAATAGTCCCCAGGGGGAGCACTGAGTCTGATTAGTTGACAGAATTTGGTAGGATGCGCACCATCTTTCAGGGGCATCCCCACTGGGCAGGTTGCTCCTAAGACAGGTTAAATTACCTTTTACAGTGTTTAAACAGACGTCGAGGGCTACAGGGCCAACAGGGGCAGTTTGATTACCAGTTTCTGTCTGAGTTTGATTTAAGTACCAGTCAAAGGGAGCCGGGGTGCCCCAGTAGGCTCTCCTTCCTAAGGACAGGCATAACCAACAGTGGCTGGTCCCGGGGTTGATCTCATGGAGGAAAATATAAGGGGCATTAATCATATGCCTCACTTGTTGCTGAACAGAGGCCGTGAACCGTGTGAGATGTTAAAGCCCTGTCATATTGGCTAGCTTGTACTTGGGGGCCTTAGCTAGGCGGGTGAGGCTAGCTCTGACTTGTTTCAAGTTTTCTTTCTGGGCTATATCCTGTACCCCGCCCCCATCTGACATGCCTGCGTGTGTATAATAAGTCCAGCAACTGACCTCTCCTGGGGTACCGTAAGTTCTGCAGCTAGCCCTAAATTTTATTCAGGCCATCCAGAAATTTTGTCCCCTTTCCTCACAAACTGAGGCTTCAGATAACTTATAACATTCTGCTGGCATATAGGTACTGTGGGTAAAGGAAAAGGAGGGTTGGTATTTCCCTGCGAGCTGTTTCAACCTATCCATTGCTGAGAAAGGGGCAGTCTTGTAACAACCGGAGCAGGGCTGGGAAGTGGCATCAGCCCTGAAGGTGAATAGGAAAAACAGTTTAAGGCACAGAAACATCCTACTATGCACCAGTATGCTATAGCAATTAGGGTTCTATTCACAACAGTTCAGTCCTCAGATGCCATGCCAAGCGAGTCCAATTCCAAAGGCCAAGGTGTTCAGGCCGCATAAACACAGGCCCCACCAGGAGCAGGGGTCCATTCAGCTTTTGTTCAGAGAGGTTAGTGCTTGAGGATTTCGGGTGATTCGCACTCTCAGGGGGTGGTTGGGTATGGAATGGGCTGCCCAGCTGTTCTGCTCTTTATCGTGATGGGCTTTATTGACTCTGGAATGATGAATCCAGGGGGTGATGCCTGCAACTTTAAAAGCAGGGGGAATTTCAAGGATTACAGTATATGGACCTGTCCAGGAAGGCTGATGGGATTCTTTCCTCCAGTCTTTGACCCAGACCTGGTCCCCTGGCTGATGAGGGTGTACCAGGTGTCCCAAGGGGATGAAGTTTTGGGACAGGACAGTTTTATGTATTTCAGCTAGAGTTTTTCCAAGCTGCTGGAGAATGGAATCTAGGTTGGCCTCCCCCAGAAGCCTGAGACTTCCTCTAAATGCCCGGATGATTAGGGGTGGCCGCCCAAACAGAATTTCAAAGGGAGAGTAGCCTGTGGGTCCTGGGGTGCACCTAACTTGGAGAAGGGCCAAAGGGAGTAAATCTACCCAGGGGAGACCAGTTTCCTGGCAGAACTTTGCTAGGGTGGCTTTGAGGGTTCAATTCATGTGCTCAACTTTCCCTGAACTCTGAGGCCTGTAAGCTGTATGGAGCCTTCACTTAATTCTCAGCATTTTCATCAGTTCTTGGACTGTGGCAGCCATGAAGCATGGAATGACCTCTTTAAGCAGAGCCTTAGTCACTTCTTTTGCCTTTTCCATGCGTGGGGGGAAGGCCTTGACACAACCTGAAAAGGTGCATATCATCACCAACAGGTATTTGTACTCTCAACACGGTTTTACTTCTGTAAAGTCCACTATGATATCCTCAAAGGGAGCCATTCCTGTGTGCTGGACACCTGCCAGAGAGCAGGGGCCTTGCAAGGGGTTGTTCTTGGCACATATTTGGCATTGGCCACTGACGGTGGTGCAGAGAGAAGTCAGCCAGGCTATGTAATAACATCTCCCGAGCAAAGCTTCCAGTGCAGTTTTCCCTAGGTATATGAGCTGGTGGTATTGCTGGACAAGGGCATGTGTGGCTCCTTTTGGCACAAAAATCTGGTTATCTGGGAGCAGCCAAGCCTCTTGGGGTGTTTGGCTTTCCCCTTCCTTTTTCAGCCCATGCCTGCTCTTCTCGGGTATAGTTTATTTGGTTAATCCTTTGTCCCAAGAGGGACAACTCTGGTGTTAATTCCGGAACCTGTACTTTGTAGTTTTCTTCAGCCGCCTGTCATGCTGCTTTGCCAGCGAGTCTGTTTCCTTGTGCAACCACATCCATTCCTTATTGATGGTTTATTGATGGCCCTGACAATAGATGATGGTACCAGTCAGTGGTGACCTTATCGGTTCCCACACAGCTTCTAATAGTTGGAGAATTTCCTACTTGTTTTTGATCTCTTTTTCCCCAGTGGTTAGGATACCTCTTTCTTTATAGATTGCCCCCGTGGACATGAATGGTAGCAAATGCATACCTAGAGTCAGTGTAAATGTTTACTGCCTGTCTGGTGGCTAGCTGCAGGGCTCAGACCAGCACCCAGGGCTCTGCCCTTTGTGCAGACCATCCTTTTGGTAGAGACACTGCTTCCACTACTTGCTCGGTGGTGGTGACTGCATATCCCGCAAGCTTTTCCCTGTTCTTAACAAAACTCCTCCCATTCATGAATAGTGTCAGGTCTGGTGTGGAGAGTGGTTAATCCTGGAGGTCGGGGCACCTGGAGTAGACCTCTTCCATCACTTCCATGCAGTCGTGATCTGGGGTTCCTTCTTCTTCAGGCAAAAAGTTGGCAGGGTTCAAATGCCCACCATTTCTATAGTCACTCTGGGGTTTTCACAGAGTAGTCCCTGATAATGTGCGAGCTGGGGATTTGATATCCATCAATGCCCATAAGATTTCATTAAGGCAGTAAGCACGTGTGGCACCATGACATGGATGGCCTGTCCAAGAGTTAATTTGTCTGCCCCTTTGAAAAGGATCATGGTGGCCGCCAGGGCTCTTAGACAGGGTGGCCATCCTGCAGCCACAGAGTCTAAATGTTTAGAGAGGTAAACAATGGGTCTTTGCCAGGGGCCAACTGTTTGCATGAGGACCCCTAAGGCTACTTTGTTTTTTTTCACGTACAAACAAATTAAAGTCTCGAGTCACATCTGGAAGGCCCAAGGCAGGGGCTTGGCTGAGTTGTTTCTTAATGTTTTGAAAAGCCAACTGTTGGACTTCTTCCCAGGCAAGAGATTCCCTTTCTGGCCCTGCCAGAGTTTGGTAAAGGGGTCTGGCCATTGCTGCAAACCCAGGGATCCAGATGCAGCAGAACTCCGCCTCTCCAAGAAACTCGAGGAGCTGTCTTTTCCTGGTAGGTGTGGGGATGGAGTAGATCACCCTTTTCCACTCAGGTCCTAGCATCTGGAGCCCCTGTGAGATGTTGAACCCTAGGTATTTGACCCACTGTCTACAGATCTAAGCCTTTTCCCATGATACTTTGTACCCAGTCTGTGTTAAAAGTTGGAGGAGGGTTTGGGTTCCCTTCCAGCAACTTTCTTCCGTTTCACTGGCAAGCAGGAGATCATCTACATATTGCAAGAGAGTGCACTTGCAGTCTTCCTGGGGGTAGGTGGCCAGGTGTGCTGTCAAGACTTCCCCAAAAAGGGTTGGGGAGTTCTTTGAAGCCCTGTGGGAGCCGTGTCCAGGTTAATTGAGTCCTTTTCCCGGGTTTTGGGATCCTCCCATTCAAAGGTGAACAGGGGCTGGCTAGTGGGGGCCAGCTGTAGGCAGAAAAAGCCATCTTTTAGATCCAGGCAGGTGAATCAGGCAGCTTCGTGTGGCAGCTGTCCCAATAAAGTGTACGGGTTAGGAACAACTTGATGTAAGGTAAGAGTAGCATCATTTATGGTCCATAGATCCTGTACTAGTCGGGATCTGGTTCCATCTGACTTCTTCACTGGTAATAACAGGGTGTTCCAGGGTGACTGGCATTCGATTAGGATTCATTCTTCGTTCAGGTGATCTATGTGCTCAGCTATGCCCAATTGCACTTCACGGGGGATTGGATACTGCCTGCATCATTGCAGGATCACTCTGGGCTTTAAGTCAATGAGGATGGGTGCATGGTTCCACGCCATTCCTGGTGGGTTATTTTCTGCTCAAACTTGGGGGGAAAGTTCCAGCAGTTCCTCCAGATTCTGACCAGAAATTTCTTCTGCGTGAAGTATCCATTCTTCACTTCGAGGGACGGTAAGACGGGTTCCGAGGCTTAAGCTTGTTGAGCCTTCATGTTTGAAGTTAATCTGGGCCCCAAGTTTGGTTAGGAGGTCTCTGCCAAGCATGGGAACTGGGCACTCAGGCAGGTACAGAAATTTATGAGTTACTTCGTGGCCACTGAGCTGGCAAGTTCATGACTGGCAAAAAGGCCATTGGATTGACTGGTCTCCAGTTGCCCCTATGATATTAGCAGTCTTTCCACTAAAGGGGGTGATGGGGGTTGTGACTACAGAATGTTCAACACCAGTGTCCACCATGAAAGTTATTGTCTGGCCCCAAACTTGTAATTTGACCATGGTCTCATGGGGCCAAGGTCCAGTGAGCCAGGTCACCCCTATTCAGAGTTGAGTCCTGCCAGCCTGATCAGGTGGTCTTGGGGCTCATGGATATTTTCCTTTAGGGGTGCTTCCTCTTGGTGTCTGAAACTTCTGGGGGCACTCATTTTTCCAGTGCCCACTCTCTTTGCTGTAAGCACCTTGGTCTCTGGCCAGCGGCGTCCTCCTGGTGCCCCCCCCCCCTTTTGCAGGGCATTCCATTTCACCTGGTGGTGTTGGCATTTCCCAGGGCTGTTGCTAGTAGGGAGTTTTGGTGCTTCATTCATTTCTTGGCTTCTTGCTTAGTGACTTCGTCCCAATTGACGAACACCTTGTTGGCGACCTCTAGCAGTTGAGAGATGTTCATGCCCGCGAATCCTTCCAACTTTTGGAGTTTTCTTTTATTGTCTACTGTCGCTTGTGCCATGAAAGTGACGTTCACCATCCTCTGGTTCTCTGGAGCTTCTGGGTTGCAGGGTGTGTAAATTCTGAAGGCCTTGCAAAGCTGTTCATAGAAATTCTCCAGAGAATCATCAGGTTTTTGAATAACTGAGGTTGTTTTTGTCATGTTCATGGGTCCTTTAGCCCCTTCTTGGACCCCTTGGAGGAGTGCTTCTCAATATAGTTGGAGTGCAGCCAGGCCCTGTTCAGTGTTAAAGTCCCAGTTAGGCTTAGTTTCCGGTGCCACCGCCTGTGCCCAATCTTCTGGGTCCAGGACACCAGTAGGGAATTGCTCTTGTAGCCACTTTTGTGCTTTTGCCAGGATTCACCATCTCCTTAGTATTAAATAGAGTCAGGAGGAGTTGGCGTCAATCATCTCAGGTGGGATGGTGGGTCTGAAAGATGGATCCTATGAGATCAATAAGGGCCTGTGGCTTCTCCTAATAGGAAGGTGTGTGATGTTTCCAGTTTAAGAGACCTGTAGTTGTGAAGGGCTGTAATACAAAATGGACCCTCCTGGTTGAATGGTCCCATCTTCGCCTAGCCGGGTGGGCCCTGTGTGTTACGGAGGGGCATCTACAATGCGGGCTGTGCCAACCATAGTGTCCTTGCCAATGGGGTTGCAGGACACCCCTCTGGTGGGGTCATCAGTTCTGCAAGGCCTGGGGGTAGTGTCGTCATGGGATTTGCCTGTACCTCCAAGCTGGGAGGGGAGACTGAAGGAGGAGGCATCTCTGGGAGATCCGCCGGGGCTCCTGAGCCAGGAGGAAGGGCTGGGGCGGTTGTCACATATGCCAGTGGGGGAAGTGGTAGGTCTTCTTCTGAGGACCCCGATGAATGACTGGTTTCTGGTGCCTAGCTTCTTGTGCAACTAAGACACTGCTCTGTCCTTTCTTTCCAATGCACAACAAGCCCAAGGGGGCAGAGTCCTGGCTATTTCTAACCAGGAGTAAATATAGGGGAACCGATCTGGGTGGCCAGGGTTTCCAGTGACTACAAGCCATACTGCATGGACCTTGGCTATGTCCAGGGTCTGTTCCAAGGGCCAGTCAAGGTTAAAAGTGGGCCACTCCAACTCACATAGAGTTTGGAGGGTGCCGGGGTTCATCCGGATACCATAATCTCTGGAAAATCTCTTCCTGAATTTCTTAAGCATGCAGTTCAAGATGGTGGGTTTTGACTGTGATGAGCCCATACCCTGTGTCGGGGGTGCAAGACAGACAAAGGTGGGGTGCCTCTTTCAAGACCACTCAGATGACTGCCTGTCCGCATCCTTCGCAGGAACTTAGGTTCGTCTTAGCTAAAGCACCTGGACAACTTTCCAGGTATGCCATTATGCTGGATGACGTAGCTGCGGAAACAGGTTGTGGCCCACTCTGACCCCATGGCACAGGCTGTGGGGCCACAAACCAGTACAATAGGCACAAACCCTACCATCCACATTAACACACACAATCACTCAGAGGTTAAACAATCCCTCCCACAGGAATTGCCCTATAATAGAGTCTTGTCACATGAGACTTTAGGAGGTGATCAGTCTCCTCTTCCATCTGGAAATGGGCCTGACTGGGAATTGGCATTCGGGTGCTTACCTTTCTGAAGCTTTCTGATATCGTTCAGTCCGTCTCTCTCCCTTGAGTCTGAATGGGACATGGGATGCAGGTGTCTGCCTCGGAAGGAGGTCCTGTCAAGACGACAAGAGGCGCCTACCTCGTTTGCTCAGAGATCGCCATTGGCCGCACCCTTCAGTCCCAAGCTGGAGGCACGATGGGCCTGCTTGGTTGGGTTTCCCGGTCAGGGAACAAAATGTTGCGGCTGTCGCGATGGGAAACCCAAAAACGACACTCGGAGGGAGCGGAGGAACGAGGCTTTATTACGCGTGGGCCCAAAGGAAAGTTCAGTTTCCAAATTCTGGGCCCCCAGCCCCAGTTTTCTGGAGTTTTTATTGCGGTCTGCAGGCTCCCATTCATTGGCTAGTGAGTTGGTGGGTGGAATTTTCCATTACTTTAAGGAACTAAGCCAGCGTGGTTATAGAAGAAGAACTGTAGGTTACGGAGTCAAGCAGGCAGGGTTACAGAGCCAGAAGTGCAGGTTCCAGTTCTAAGGCAGGAGATTCTTGTCAGGAAAAGGGGGAGGTGGAGGGCTGCAGTGACTTTTCCTTATCAGTATAACATCTAGTGGCATTCAAAATCAATTCTGCAATGTAGAAGGTAGTATAGCAAAATATGGTTTAAGGTTGTTTCTGCAGGTCAGTTCATCTGAATTTTTGTTAAAAAATAATAACTAGTGAATACAGAACTAAAACACTATAATGGAATGTTGAAAACATGTTCTATATATGGACCAATATTGAAAATCATTTTTGATAAACCTTAAC
Source organism: Tolypeutes matacus (assembly GCA_026826555.1). NCBI lineage: Eukaryota > Metazoa > Chordata > Mammalia > Cingulata > Chlamyphoridae > Tolypeutes > Tolypeutes matacus. Next base: position 2,155,350 of record JAKSZT010001178.1, on the reverse strand, counting down.
AAAATGAATTATATGATGCATGTGTTGAAACAACTTTGTTAAAATTGGCAGTTAAATGGCTACTCATTAGATCCATAATCAGAGACTTTCATATTACTATGGTAAAAATAAGGAAAATGTGAAAAGGATGTCATCTAAATACAAAAATAAAAAAATACTTAGGAGCAAAAAACAAAAAATTGTGACACAATAGACAAAGTAAATCCTCTTGAGCTTTTATGAAAAGGAAACTTCTTAGAAAGATTTCCTAGAGACAGGAGAAAAACTTGCTAATATATATATATATATATATATATATAGAAGGTTTTGGGGATTGAAACCAGGACCTTGTAAACGTGAAGCAGGCACACAACCACTGAGCTAAATCCATCAGCTCCCCAATGGAAGTCGGTTCCATTTGTTTGTTTGCTTTCTTTGTTTTTTGGAGGTACTGTGGATTGAACCCAGGACTTCATACATGGGAAGCAGGCATCAACCACTTGAACTATATCTATTCCCAATAATATAACTCTTAAGAAGCAGAACACAAATCATAAGGAACAAAAGCTTGAATAGCAAGACTATATGAAAAAGAAGGTAATTAAACTATGGAAAGTATAATATGATGCACTTGAATTTCAAGAGTTGCAATCATTTTGGTGATATTGTACAATGAAGGGTAAATGATAAGAAAAAATGAGGGTGTTAAAATTAAGTACATCATTTATAGTTATAAGGAATTGTAAAATTATTGTTAAAGATACCTACAAAGGATCAAAATTATTTCCTGATTTAATTTCTCTTTGAAAAAACCATAAGAAGATAATATTGCAAAGTAAAAACATTTGAGAAAATGGTTTGGAACATGAAACATTTTATTAGCACACTATTTGTATTTCGTTGTTTAGAGAAAGTAAAATAAAACATTCATATTGATTAAACTCATAGTGTAAAAACGCATGTCCTTCTTTTAAAAAATATATTTTCTAAGAAGTATCCAATTAAAAATAAATAAATAATAGTGTGGGTTGGGGGAAAGATACACCAAATATAAGATAAGGACTACAATTAGTAGTAAGATTTTGACAATATTCTGTCATAATTTGTAACAAATGTCTCAACAATGCAAGGTGTTGGTGCAGGGTTGGTGTATGGGACCCCTGTATGATATTTTGAATGTTTGCTTTGTAAGTTCACAACTTTTACTATACACTTATTGTTTATGTAAGTTCATGTATAAATGGTATAAAAATAATAATAGGGTAGGTTGGGGGAAAATACTTTGGTTAGTAGTAAAATTTTGAGGATGCTCTTTAATCATTAGTTAAAAATGCTTCGCAATAATGCAAGGGATTGGTGGTAGGGTAAGGTATGAGAGCCCTGTATGATGTTGCATATGTTTGTTTTGTAAGTTCACACTGATTACTATACACTTATTATTTATGTATGTTCATGTATAAGTGATATATTTCAATAAATTAAAAATAAATAAAAAAATAATAAAGAGTGTTTAATTATAATATCTCATCCTCTATTACTTTGATGGTATACACTATTCCAACATATGGGGAACATTTCTGGTGTCACTAATAATCATGCATTAATAATGAAAAATGAGGTGTCTGAAAGGAAATACACTTTAGTATATATCTCTAAGTGCATATCAGGGAGGGAATGAATTCCAACAGATTATAAGTCTCCTATATCTGTTTTTTTATTTTTGCATTTCTTACATAAATGAAGCACTATTATCCCAATTAATCCTTACACTTTTATCTTTTATAAAACAGTCATACTTTGTGCCCTGATTCAAGAATTTCTTCCGGTCTACGTTCTTGCCATTTCTCAACAGAATGATTGCATTATTCCCATATAGCTCTTCCTAATTAAGTCATATCTGTCCCACAGCCAGAGTGTACCTGGGAAAAATCTTTGAAACAACAATGCTTGTCTTCAGTGCCAAGATCTCCTCTTGATCTTTCACCTTTTAGGGACTAGCAATTTGATATGGTTTATGAAATCCAAAAATAGATATTCGATTATGTTTGTAAACTGGTCTGTACTTGCGCATGATTAAATTATGATTAATGCTTTGTTTGGGCCACATCAGTAGGACATTGTGTCCCCATCCACTTGGTGTATGGGGACTCACAGATAAAACTGCATGGAAGGGAGGCGGCAAGATGGCGTTGGTGTAGTAGGGCGCACACTGCAAGCTCCCAGAGCAAGGCGGATTGGGGACGGGGTCATGCCCGGGGGTCTGTGCTGTGCACACGTGGAGTGAGAAGCTTGGGACATCTATCTGCGCAGATCGGCGGCGTGGACCGAACGGCGGAGATTCGGAACATAGAAAGAAGTAAGGAAATAAAATAAGAAGAAAAACTGCCAAAGAGAAAACTTAACTCACACGCAGAACCAACAGCTAAATAAAATTCTAGAGCATAGAGAAAAGCTAATCAACTGAACAAACCCATCAAGATAATATGATGACCAGAGGGCAACAGAAAAATAAAAATGACTCTGAAAAACTGGAAAACATGGACCAGTCCAGTGCACAAAATAAAAACCAGGAAGCAATGCAGTACATCGAACAACTAATCAAAGCTATCCAAACAAATATCATGGACCAACTTAAAGAACTGAAGGAAGAGATTAAGGATATAAAGAAGACACTGGGAGAACATACTGAAAAAATAGCTAACACACCTAAAAAGGTAATGGATATGATGGCGAACAAAGGCACAAGTCAAGAAATGAAAAAGACCCTGGACTCACTTGGCAGCAGATTTGAACAGGCAGAGGAAAGAATTAGTGATATGGAAGACAATACAGTTGAAATCAAGGAGATTGTAGAAAAGATAGACAAAAAGATTTAAAAAATCCAGTATGGTCTCAGGGAATTAACCGATAATGCAAGACACACAAACATACGCATTATGGGCATCCCAGAAGGAGAGGAGAAGGGAAAGGGAACAGAAGGAGTGTTGAAGGAAGTGATGGCTGAAAACTTCCCAACTCTATTGAGAGAGATGGATGTGCAGATCCAGGAAGTACAGCGCCCCAAATAGTCTAAATCCCAACAGGCCAACTCCAAGACATATACTTGTCAAATTGTCCAATGCTCAAGACAAAGAGAAAATACTCAAGGCAGCAAGAGAAAAGAGAACCATCACATACAAGGGAATCACAATAAGATTAAGTGCTGATTTCTCAGCTGAAACCATGGAGGCAAGAAGACAGTGGTATGACATAGTCAAAACACTAAAAGAAAAAAACTTCCAGCCACGAATTCTCTATCCAGCAAAATTGGCATTCAAAAATGATGGAGAGTTCAAAATATTCACAGATAAACAGCAATTAAGAGAGTATGTCAAGAAGAAACCAGCACTTCAAGAAATACTAAAGGAATCTCTACAAATTGAAAGGAAAAAACAAAGGATAGAGAGTTGGAGGAGAGTTTAAAAACAACTGAAAACTCAAAAAGAGAAACAAAACAACATATGACCTACATTAACCCAAAGAAAAAATGACTGAAGTAAGAAATTCGTTACGAGTAATAACACTGAATGTTAATGGATTAAATTCACCAATCAAAAGACGCAGATTGGCAGAATGGATAAGAAAATATGATCCATCTATATGCTGTCTACAAGAAACCCACCTTCAGCACAGGGATTCAAGGAGGCTGAAAGTGAATGGCTGGAAAACCATTTTACAAGCTAACAATAGCAAAAAAAGGGCAGGAGTAGCTATTCTAATATCAGACAAAATAGACTTTAAATGCAAAACTATTGTAAGAGACAAAGATGGACACTACATATTAGTAAAAGGAGTAATCTCTCAAGAAGAGAGAACAATCATCAACATTTACGCACCTAATCGAGGTGCCTCAAAATATGTGCGGCAAACTCTGGAAAAACTAAGAGGAGAAATAAATTCCTCTACAATTATAGCAGGGGACTTCAACACACCACTATCATCATTAGACAGAACATCTAGGCAGAGAATCAATAAAGAAACGAAGGCACTCAACAATACATTAGAAGATTTGGACTTAATAGACATATACAGAACACTACACCCAAATACAGCGGGATTTACATTCTTCTCCAGTGCACATGGAACATACTCCAAAATAGACCACATGCTAGGCCCCAAAACAACACTCAATGAATTCAGAAAGATTGAGATTAGACAAAGTAATTTCTCTGACCACAACGGAATGAAGTTGGAAATCAATAAGGGCCTGAGAAACAGGTTAGGCACAAGGATATGGAAGTTAAACAACACACTCTTAGACAAACAGTGGGTCAAAGAGGAAATTTCAAAAGAAATCAGTAACTACCTTGAAATTAATGAAAACAACAACACAACATATCAAAACCTATGGGATGCAGCGAAAGCAGTCCTGAGAGGGAAGTTCATAGCCATAAATTCATATATTAAAAAAGAAGAAAGAGCTAAAATTGAAGACCTAACTGCTCACTTGGAGGAATTGGAAAAACAACAACAAACTAAACCTAAAGGAAGTAGAAAACAGGAAATAACAAAGATTAGAGCAGAACTAAATGAAATAGAGAATAAGAAAGCACTGGAAACAATAAACAAAACCAAAAGCTGGTTCTTCGAGAATATCAACAAAATTGACAAACCCTTAGCCAGACTAAAAAAGAAAAAGAGAGAACAGATGCAAATACATAAAATAAGGAATGAGCAAGGTGATATCACTACTGACCCCACAGAAATAAAGAGTATCATAAGAGGATACTTTGAAAAATTATATGCCAACAAGAACGACAATTTAGAGGAAATGGACAAGTTTCTAGAAACCCACAAACAGCCGACATTGATGAAAGAAGAAATAGATGAACTCAACAGCCCAATTACAAGTAAAGAGATAGACTCAGTCATTAAAAACCTCCCAACTAAGAAGAGTCCAGGACCAGATGGCTTCACAGCTGAATTCTACCAAACATTCCGGAAAGAGCTAACACCAATTCTACTTAAGCTCTTCCAAAAAATAGAAATAGAAGGAATATTACCTAACTCATTCTATGATGCCAACATTACCCTAATACCAAAACCAAATAAAGATACCACAAGAAAGGAAAATTACAGACCAATTTCTCTAATGAACCTAGATGCTAAAATCCTTAACAAAATACTTGCTAATCGCATTCAACAATATATCAAAAGGATTATACACCATGACCAAGTGGGTTTCATCCCAGGTATGCAAGGATGATTCAATATAAGAAAATCAATCAATGTAATACACCACATAAACAAACTGAAAGAAAAAAATCACATGATCAACTCTATAGATGCAGAAAAAAACATTTGACAAAATACAGCACTCTTTCCTCATAAAAACACTACAAAAGATAGGAATAGATGGAAACTTTCTGAAAATGATAAAGGGTATATATGAAAAACCCAAAGCTAACATCATTTTCAACGGTGAAATCCTAAAAGCCTTCCCTCTGAGATCGGTAACAAGACAAGGATGCCCACTATCACCACTCCTATTTAACATTGTCTTAGAAGTACTTACACGAGCACTGAGACAAGAAAAGGACATAAAAGGCATCCAGATTGGAAAAGAAGAAGTAAAAATTTCACTATTTGCAGATGACATGATCCTATACATAGATAGCCCTGAGAAATCGAAAACAAGGCTTCTAGAACTTATAAAGGAGTTCAGTAATGTTGCAGGCTATAAGATCAATGTTCAAAAATCAGTAGCATTTCTATACACCAATAACCAGCAAACTGAGGACGAAATCAGGAAAAAAATACCATTTACAATAGTAAACAAAAGAATCAAATACCTAGGAATAAATTTAACTAAAGATGTAAAGGACTTATATACAGAAAACTATACAACACTGTTAAAGGAAATCAAAGAAGACTTAAATAAATGGAAAAATATTCCCTGTTCATGGATGGGAAGATTAAACATCATCAAGATATCTATCCTACCCAAACTAATCTACAGATTTAATGCAATCCCAATAAATGTCAACACTATATTTTTTTTTCTTTATTTTTTTTTTATTATGGGTAAAAATCAAAATTCTCACAATACATACAAACATTTGTAAAATGATATATAAATATATATGCATATATGTGTATTTGCTTACAAAAATGTTATTTTATATATATATATATACATATATTTTAAGAGGTGCTTAGATTACCTAAAATATTATACGGAACCCACTCGGATTCCCATGTTGCCCACCTCCCACACCTCCCACCACATCCAACACTATATTTTTTAAGGAACTGGAAAAACTAACCACAAAGTATATTTGGAGAGGTAAGAGGCCCCGAATTGCCAAAGATATATTGAAAAAGAAAAATGAAGTTGGAGGTATCACATTACCTGTCTTTAAAACATACTACAAAGCTACAGTGATCAAAACTGCATGGTATTGGCACAAGGATAGACTTACTGACCAATGGAACCGGATTGAGAGTTCTGATATAGATCCTTGCACATACAGTCATCTGATATTTGACAAGGCCATGACACCCACTCAGCTGGGAGAGAGTGGCCTCTTTAACAAGTGGTGCTTGGAGAACTGGATATCCATATCCAAAAGAATGAGAGAAGAATACCATCTCACACCTTATACAAAAATCAACACATGATGGATCAAAAATCTAAATATGAGCCAAAACCATAAAAACCTTGGAAGATAATGTAGGGAAGCATCTACAGGACCTTGTAATAGGAAATGGTTTCATGAACTTCACAGCCAAAGCACGAGCAGCAAGAGAAAAAATTGATAAATGGGATCTCCTCAAAATTAAAAACTTCTGCACCTCTAAGGATGTTATTAAGAAAATAAAAAGGCAACCTACCCAATGGGAAAATATATTCGGCAACCATATATCTGATAGGAGCCTAATATCCTGCATATATAAAGAAATCCTTCACCTCGAAAATAAAAGGACAAACAACCCATATAAAAAATGGGCAAGTGACCTGAAAAAACACTTCTCCAAGGAAGAAATACAAATGGCTAAAAAGCACATGAAAAAATGCTCAACATCACTTGCTATCAGGGAAATGCAAATCAAAACTACAATGAGATACCATCTTACACCCATCAGAATGGCAGCTATTAAAAAAACAGGAGACACTAAATGTTGGAGAGGATGTGGAGGAATAGGAACCCTCATCCACTGCTGGTGGGACTGCGGTATGGTCCAGCCACTGTGGAGGACAGTTTGGCGGTTCCTCAGAAAACTTGCAATAGATCTTCCATATGATTCAGCAATTCCACTACTGCGTATATACCCAGAAGAACTGAAAACAAAAATACAAACAGATATATGCACACCAATGTTTATAGCGGCATTGTTCACCATTGCCAAAAGTTGGAATCAGCCCCGGTGCCCATCAACAGACGAATGGATAAGCAAAATGTGGCACATACATACAATGGAATATTACTCACTGTAAGAAGGAACAAAGTGCTAACACATGGAATAACGTGGATGTATCTTGAAGACCTTATGTTGAGTGAAGCAAGCCAGGCACTGAAGGATGAACAGTATATGACCTCACTGATCTGAACTGAGGAAAGTGAGCAGTCTCTGAGAACCATTGTCTGAAAGATAGGTTAACAAAGGAGAGTAAGAGAAGAGCAGGCTTTGAGCCATCTCCCATATGGACATAATCTATGGTCTTTGCAGAGGGTTTGGGAGTCATGCCCAGACTCCTCCGTGATGTCCAAGGCAGAGGTGGCCAAGAGGCTGGCAGGCAAGCGACCCTGGGGAACCACGTAATGTATAACCAAGTGCTGGGAACTGGAAGTGGTTTTACAATCGTCCACACTGTACAATCTAATAGCTGAAAGAGTCGGGCAAGAGAATCTGAACCTTGTCTGTATTTCCACTTCCTTCCAAGTCTGTCAGCTCATCCTGCAATATGGCTTAACCTTCAGTATCTTGGACCGACACCCAGAGATTGACCTCACCATCGATGGTGCTGATGAAGTAGATGTTGACTTCAGTCTCATCAAGGATTGGGGATGCTGCCTGACCCAGGAGAAGATTGTGGCTGGTTGTGCCAGTCATAGCATCGTGATTGCTGGTTTTGAGAAGGATTCAAAGGACCTCAGGAATCAGTGACATAAAGGGATGCCCCTGGAAGTCATTCCAATGGCTTACAGCCAGTGAGCCGAGCTGTGACTCAGAAGTTTGAGGATGTGGTCAACAAGGCAAGTCCCATGGTGACAGATAATGGGAATTTTATACTAATGTTCGACCAGGTACACAAATGGAGTGATCAAAATGATCCTAGGTGTACTAGATGCAGGTCTGTTCATCAGCATGATGGACAGAGTCTACTTGGGATGCAGGACGGCTGGGTGAGCACAAGGGAGTAGTCCTTCCACTGACCTGCAGGCTGCCCAGGCCACAGCAGGGGTGCACAAGCCCCTCTGAGAGCCTTTTTGCTGTTACATTCTAAGATCAAGTTTACAGAAGTCAGCCAGGTGGAGCGCTTGGAGTGTAATCACTGAGACAGAAAATGTGGGTGTACTTTGTGCTAAGATCAGGGCGTTAATTCAGATCACTGTTGTCAGAAGCAATTAGCCAGAAGCTATTGCCAATACTGCTGAAGCTCTGCCAGGAAATATGAAGTATTTTTTATAAAAATGATTTTCTTTTTGTTGTTAATATTTTTTCCATTTCTTATTACTTGTGTGGTTCAGCATCAGAACTTGTCACCTCTTTCTATTGTTTGAAGGTTGAAATAAAACAGTTTGGTGGCAAAAAAAAAAAAAAAAAGATTTTAAAAATTCACCCTGAAAATATACATTTATATGAGACCTCCAGATTTCTGCATTTCATAAAAAAAGTTTGGTGTATCAGTTTCCTGAGATTTTATGGTCAGTGCCTGTATGGCCCCAGTAAGTAAGAAAAACTATGGGCTTGTACTGATAATATAATATCTGTGCCCCTTATTACCTCTAATTTTACATCTTTAAAGCAGACATTGACATGGTCAACATTTGTGAGTTGGACTAAAAAAGGTGCTAGAATTTCAACTATAATTAAGGTGGTAAAGATAGAGAAAAAAAAAGGTATTATTTTTCCCCTCTAAAGTTCTTTGGTTTGACCATAAAGATACTTTAAGTCCCTGCCCCAATTATAATAATTTATTTCTATTGGTCAAATTAAAGGTGTTAGTATGTAAGCAACTTTAGACAGGTGAAATGTCTGGACCAATACCTTAGTTCTCCTAAACTTTAAAAGGTTACCTTACCCCCTCTCAGTTAGAGGTGGAGTAGGCATCACCATCCCAAAAACCTCAGAATTGGGGAATAAAATATGGACTAGAGTAAACTTACTGGTACTATAGACTTATTGTGATTCTAGCAATGGAAGAAATTATACCATGGATGTGGAGACAGTGGTCACTGGAGGTGCTTAAGTCAGGGAGAGGGAAAAAGAGGTGTAATATGGGGGCATTTTTGGGGACTTGGAATTGTCCTGAATGACATTGCAGCAACAGATACAGGTCATCATATATCCTGCAATAACCTACAGAATTGAGTGGGAGAGAGTGTAAACTATAATGTAAACTATAATCCATGCTTAGTGGCAATGCTCCAAAATGTGTTCATCAATTGCACATGAATGTACCTCACTAATGAAAGATGTTGTTTATGTGGGGAAAAGTGGGAGGTGCGGGGAGTGGGGATCCCTTATATTTTTTTATGAAACATTTTAGGTAATCTAAGTATCTTTTAAAAATAAATAAAAAATATATTTTAGAAAAAAATGTTACCTTAGATCAGAAGGTTATCTAAGACATTTCAATACAAATGGACAGTTTTTTTTCCAAGAATATTGAGTTCAAATGTAAATCTGGTGAGTCTAAACAAAATTCTAATAACTTATACACATGAGAAAAAGTATCTAATTGGAATGTGTCTACCAAATATGAGCCATTAAACTGAGTGGCAGTCTGCCTAAATTTTAAAGAAGAGTTTTTGGAAAAATAAACAGAAACAAACCTTGAAAAAAAAAAAACTGCATGGAAGAGCACAAGAGCTAGATGGAGTTTTGATGCTGGAGTCTGGAGGTGGGAAATAAGCAAACAGAAGAGCTTGGTTGTGAGGAAAGAGAGAAGGTCCCAGGAAGGGAAACATGCTGTTCACCTAATAGTATGCAGCTGGCTTTGTGGATATAGCAGAGCAGCTGAGCCTGGAGAGAGGCAATTCCTGGGAAGAGAGGAACCCAGGAAGCCTGAACCCTTAGAGATGCTGGCAGCCATCTTGCTCCAACATGTGGCAATAGACTTTGGTGAGGGAGGTAACTTGCACTTTATGGCCTGGTAACTGGAAGCTTCTACCCCAAATAAATATCCTTTATAAAAACCAAACCATTTCTGATATTTTGCATCAGCACCCCTTTGGCTGACTTTGGTACCAAGGAGTGGGAAAGTGCTTTTGTAGTTACCAAAATGCTGGAAGAGTTTTATAGATGGGTAAGATGTATTTTTTGGAGGAATTGTGTGATTCTTGGTAGAAAATACCTACAGTGCTTCAAAGAGACTGTTTATAGTAATATGGACTCTAAAGAGACATTTTTGGGGACCTTAGAAGTAAATGATGAAACTATTATTGGAAACTGGAGGAAAGTTCATCTGTGTTTTAAAGTTGCAGAGATCTTAGCAAGATTAACTCCTGGTGTTTCATGAAAGGCAGAATTTGAAAATGCTGCACCTGGGCATTTAGCTGAAGAACTTTCCAAAGTAAACTCGGAGAATGTAGCTTGGCTTCTCCTTGCAGCTTATAGCAAAATGCTAGATGAGAGAAATATGATAAGCACAGATAGAGGCAAGCCCTGGGAAGAGAGGAACCCAGGAAGCCTGAACACTTATACATGTTGGCAGTCACCTTGCTCCAACACATGGCAATAGACTTTGGGGAGGAAGGTAACTTGTCCTTTATGGCCTGGTAACTGCAAGCTTTTACCCAAATAAATACCCTTTATAAAAAACAACTGATTTCTGGTATTTTGCACTAGCACCCATTTGGCCGAATAATACAGGGACTTTCACATAACTAATAACTTATTTCCAGTGGACCCATGGAGTCTCTTGTGTATAGGGGAAATAATTCCCTCTTTTCCAGAGAAAATTAGCCTTAACTAATTTGTTATTCACAATTCTGTTGATTGTGTATAATGTACTATTTTTCCAAGTAATATGGTGGATTTTTTTAGTAAAAAAATGTCCATGTTTATGTGTGGTTGTGTGTATGGCATGGGGGTTGCTCATGTTTCTTGAGGAAGGGTTGCAGGAAAGAACTTTGCAATCAGAGAATGCTGTTCAGAAGAGTGTTTGCTATCTGACTAAGAAATGGATATACAATCTCAGGATATGGTCAATGATGATTTATTTCTATTCATTGAGTTTAATTTGTTAAAATGCTTTTTAACTTTGTTATCAAGGAGGAGAAGCATGATAGAAATATGAGGATATGCAACCTATTTTTCTTACTAAGAACAGATATGGTACTCCTACTACATCTAATTGATTCTTTAGTGCCTGGTATGCAACTTTGTAGTACTGCAAATCAACAGCTAGAATGGAAATGGCTAGATTATAGTTTATGGTAGGTTTTATTAAAAAATGTCAAACAACATTTCAGTGTGTTTGTTTAATTTTGCAGTACTACTAGCAATATATATGATTTCCATTATGTTGGTATTTTGTGTTGTTTTTCTCTCTCTTTCTCTTGTTGAACATGCTAAAAGTTTCTGAATGATATTAATGTTTCCAAAGAATCAGTTTTAGCTTTACTGATAATTTTATTTAACATTGTTATTTATGATATCACATCCCCTTTTTTATCCTTTTCTCTATATTGTTTGGTTTTTGTTTTTAATTCCTTGATACTTAGCATTGTTAGATCACTGATTAAGTTTTTTTTTTTTTTATTAATGTTGCATGCATCGTTACACATCCTACAGATTTTTAAATGAAAATAATGGAATATTATTAACACATTAATACCAAAAAATTCAACAACTTTGAAAAAATGGAAAAATTCCTTGTATTATGAACTTTCTAAATCTCATGAAAGTATTTATTTATTAAATTAATAAATTATTTAATAAATAAATAAAACTCTATCTCTTAAGAAACTGAGTTGACAGATTCAAATCATCAACCAAGGAAAAGTCCTATATGCAAATTAAAATCTTGATACTGACACATGACTTCTAGAATGGCTAAAATGGAATACTGAGCATAGGAATCATTGATGAAGATATGGAACAACAGAAGTCCTATACATTACTTAACATAGGTGAGGCAAGAAGGGTAGAGGGAAGTGTGGCTGAGTATTTTCTCTTTTACTAAATTAGTTAGGTTTTTCAAAAATCCACATAGATAATGCTCTCTGGTAAAATATCTTGTACGCAGATTTTTGCTAAGGACAATAGACAGTTCTGAGATTATTTCAAAATGCTTACTCTATTTTGCTCTGTGGGAGTATATTAGTCAGCCAAAGGGATGGTGATACAAAATACCATAAATCTGTTGGCTTTATAAAGGGTATTTCTTTGGGGTACAAGCATACAGTTACCAAGCCATAGAGTGTACATTAATTCCCTCACCAAAGTTTGTTGCCCTGTGTTGGAATAAGATGGCTGTGGATGTTTCTAAGGATTCAGACATCTTGGTTTCCGCCCTTCCAGGGGCTCCATTTCTCTCTGGGCTGAGCTGCTCTGTTTTCTCCACAAGGTCAGCTGTAGACTATGAGGTTTTCTAGGCTTTGCAACTCTCCACAATGCCAGTTGTGAGCTCTCAAGTGAATAGCTTATCTCTTTTCCCAGGGCCTTCTCTCTTTACTGAAGACCAAGCTCCTGTGTGTGCTTACTTTCTGGGGATCCAGCTCAAAACCTACAGCATCAAAAATCCAACATAAAAAACTCCAATTGTGTCCTTTGCCATGTCTTTTATCTGTGAGTCCCCAACCACCAAAGAGCAAGGACTCAATGCCCTACTGATATGGCCTAAAATCCTTATCATAATTTAATCAATTAAAGTTAAAATCTCTGAATCTAATACACTCTATTACAACCAGAGAAAAAGACAAGTTTACAAACCTAGTCCAATATTTCTTTTAACAATTCATCAATAATATCAAACTCCTACAGGGAACAAATTTGATTTTTCTCTGAAATTCACAGTGAGAACCTGATTGGGCTCCTGGAGTTAAGAATCAAGAAAATATGATGACATTATTAAGGCTGTTTCCACCTATATCTTCAGTTTTAGGGGCAGTGGTTTGCATTATGACCTCAATTCTCTGATGTATATTAATTTTTCAGTTCACAGCTTTTTTTCTTTTTGTGAACATGGGAGGGATCAGTTCCAAATTATTTACATGCAGGAACGTAAACATTTTCATTCTCATCAACTATAGTTATATTACATTTTTCGCTTTCAGTTTATTTATTTAAAAATAAGTCTTTAGCAGGGTATCATTTTAATAAACTCATGGTTACAACTGCTCAGTTTATTTTAAACTCAATGTTTTTACCTCTTTGTTGCCATTGTCTTGAAGACTTCCACATTAGACAGCTCATATTTCTTTCTATTCATCAGGTATGACATTAACACTTTCACAGGAGTTTTCTTATTTCTATGGTCAAAATTTATTAATTGTTTTATGGGAATGATTCTTCTCACCTGAATCTATTCAACTTTTTTTTGACATCTGCTAACCATTGTGATCATAATAACATATTCCCTTTCAATGTAGGGTGGAATTTTAGGAGCTATTGTATATTAAACCCTTATCATGATCCAGAAAACAAGCAAGAATCTTGATCTAAGAAATACACATTTATGTAAAACTGAAGTACAATTATTCCAAAATAGTTTACAATCAGTGAACTCTGGACTGCATATTTATATTAGCTACAAGATATAACTGCATATAAATATTCAGAAAGACAGAATTGGTGATCCTTTAACTTGTAAACTACCATAAAATTTTCTCCTGAGTTGAGGATTCATAGCAGTTTCTCCCGTTGCTGCACCCATGAAACCCTTCCCCCATTCTGCTCAGCTCTCATACATGAGATCCAGTATTAAACTGAGTGATAATAGAAAATCTGATTTCTAACATTTTAAGTGTTACATACAGATTCTAAAGAATTACTAAGATTCTCTTCATCTGATTCACTTTTACTGATAATCATGGGTTGGGTTAACTGAGTGATACCCAGTTTAGCTTGTTTTCTACCCTATTTATATAACATTTTCTTTAAACAATTTATTTTAGCTACATAAATATGTATGCCAATTCATATTAAGACATCCCATGGACAATAAGTATCACATGAAATAAGTAAAATTTAGATAAAGGAACCATCCCTAAATTATTGAATATTATTTATGTATATTTGACTTCTAAACACAGTGCACCTGATGTACCTGAAAATTATTTACTCTTTTTTAATAAGAAGAAGATAGTAAGCCTTATAACAGTTCTGAAGACCTACTAGGAATACAATAAGACTTTTCACTGATGAAATTAGAGTTAAATAATTATTCAAAATTCTCACAAATGGAACATATTTTAATGTCTTTTTTGGTTATTTGTTTGGCCTCTAAAATCATCCTTAGGACACCAACGTTGAAATTGTGAAGGTTTCTAAATAAACTTGCCACAAATTTATTCTGAATTTTAAAAATGGACAGACAGAGGAGCCATATATGGCTGCTGAATTACATCCAGACTCAGGTAGAAGATGTGCTATAGCTTTTGCAGGTCTACTGGGTGCCTGATAATTCCTCATTCTTGGAGAAAATAGCTCATGGAAGTACACACTCCATATTCTAAATTCTTTTTTCCCAAAATAAATAAAGTTTCAAGATAGCACAAAACATAAGGTTTCATTTATTCAATAATGTGACAATTAGACCTCAATTGTAAGACAATTAGACACTGATAGAAAGACAGTTACATTGTATCTTCTCTTTTATTGACTTTTTTGTTGTCTAGATTGTGTACAAAATTTCTTGCAAAGTTATAAAATATAACAATCCAAACTTTATTTTCTCTCAGCACTTTAAGTATTTTCATCCACTGCTTCCCTACATCCATTCTTTCTGATATTGTTTGTTATACAATATGCTTCCTGGATATGCATATTAAAATCTTTTGTTAGATTTATAATGTTTTCTTTCATTATTTCTTTAAATATTTCTTCTGCTTCTCTTTCTCCTTCTTCTCACTCTGGGGCTACCAAAATGCTGATATTGATATGCTTAATGTTATCCCACAGGTTATCTTAGGCTATTTTTGCCTTTCTAAATCTTTTTTCTCTCTGGCTTTAGCCTGATTCATTTCAATTGTTTTGTATATGAATGAACTTATTCTTTCTTCTGCCAGCTCTATTATACTGTTGAAACTCTCCTGGGAATTTTTCATTCAGTTATTGTCACCTTCAACTCCAGTAATTTGTTTGGCTCCTTTAAAAATTTGTATCTCTTCCTTGAGAGTCTCATATTGTTCATTATTTGTTTTCCTGATATTCTTTAGTTCTTTCTCTGTATTTCCTTCATCTTCTTGAGCATATTGAAGTGCATTTTGTTTTGTTTTAAATTTGTGTATAATTTGTCCACACTCTGATCTTCTTTATTAGTGTTTTTTTCTGGATTATAATTTAGGTTATCATCTTCCTTTAGATGGACCATAATTTCCTGTTTCTTTGTTTATCTTGTAATCTGTTGCATGCTGTACATTTTGATATTGTAAAATGTTAACTTTGATATATAGTCTCTGACCTGTTTGTTTCTTGAGTGTATATCAAACTAGATATATGAGGGAGATTTCTTGAGTCTTAGGAGTAACATAACCAAACCAATCAATGCAAAAAACACCTTTCATAGTCTTTGCAAATTGTCTTTGCTTTGATTGTCGTTCTTTGGAGTTCATACCTCCAATCAAGAAGCTTAGCCTACTTTGTTTATGCATTCATTGGTTGATGTACATTTGGGTTGTTTCTGTCTCATGGTAATGTGCTACTTACAAACAATGGAATATTATTCAGAAATAAATAGGAAAGAATTTCTGATACATACAATAACATGAATGAATATTGAAGACATCGCCTTGAGTGAAATAGGCCAGACATAAAAGGCCAAATATTGTAGTATCTAAATGTGGTTAAAAGGGAAAATGTTTGATTTTATACATGATAATGGAATAATTTTTTAAAAATCTATGGAACTGCACTATATAAAGAGGTAAACCATGGACTATAGTAAATAGTACAATTAGAAATCTGCTTTCATAAACTGTAACAACCGTACCACATCAATGCAAGGTGTAAATAATAGGGTTGTATATGGGAATCCTGGATGTTCTGCATGATTGTTCTACAAATACACTTGTCTAAAATTTTTAAAAAATGATGAAAATCAGCTCAAGGTTTATGCAAAATGAAGGATCTTCCTTGTCTTTTCAGGGCCTATATCTTTTTCTGGGCTTGTGCTTCCTAGAGGCCTTAGGAGTACCCCAAATGACAATAATTTGAATGACTCCTCTACTCCCTAGAAAACAGATTTTCTACTTCTCCCAGAGTTCCACCACAGGAATCAAAGCAGGTAAGTTTTTACCCTGGACATCAAAATAAATTGTTTCTAACAATATTTTCCCTGTCTCAAGCTGCTTTTACCAGAAGGGCAAATTCTGGGAGGGAATATGTCAGTGAGGAATTTCCCAAACCATTCTTTCCAAGCTGTAACATGGCCAGTGACACAAAAAAGAGAGCTCTGGCCAGCTCCAAACTGCCCTGGGGAGAAGGTAATGGAGGGGCCAGGAAGGGTGACAGTAGCTTCTCACTTGTGTCTTTAATGCTACATATTCTTGATTTGGTACTTGCCCACTAAATGCATCCCTTTATCTGTTTCTGTAGTTTTGAGGAAACATATACTCTTTAAGTCTTCTCTGATGTTTTTTCCTGGGAAGTGTTGGAACTATAGCTGCTCTCAGAGTCAGGTCCCCAGTGATCTGAATTAGCTAATCAAATAGTGATTAGAACACACACAACCAGATCTTAGGGATCTAGGTCTTTTAGCCCATCCTGGCACAAGAAGCTCCATCAGGACCCAGGGTTGAAAATTCAGTGCAGCCTGCTGCAAGTCTGGTCACTGCAGAGAGTTCAAGTCACCAGCATTTGCTGCAATTTACTAGCCTCTTTTTCACACTCTTCAATGCTGCACAGTGTTCTAGAATCTGGAGTTTCAAAATTGTTGATTTAGATAGTTTCTGTCTGTTTAATAGTTCTTCTGGTGGAGGGAATGATTCCTGGAGCTTCCTACTCTGCCATCTTCCCACAATCCAATTTGCAAACTTTTTGTTTCTTACTGTTAGTGGTGATATCATTACACATTCTGCATATTTTAAAAGATTAATAAGGGGTTATTATAAACACATGAAGGCCAATAAATATGACAACATAGGTAGAATGGACAAATTCTTTGAATAATATGAATTTTAAAGGTCCTGAAAGTAAATAATGGATAATCTCAATAGCTGTATACCTATTAAATAAATTGAATGTGTAGATTCAAATACTCCCATAAGGAAATCCCTTGTTTATATAACTCCACTGATGAATTCTACCAAAAATAAAAAAGAAGTAATACCAATTAACAATAACTCTTCCAAAAGAAAGTAAAGAAGAGATTATATATGTATTCTTTATTTTAGGCCAGCATTTCCCTGTTACTTATTGTATTAGTAAGCCAAAGAGGGTGCTGATACAAATTACCACAAATCTGTTGGCTTTTAAAAGGGTATTTAGGGAAGAGGCTGTGGCTCAATCAGTAGGGCTCCCGTTTACCACATGGGAGGCCCGGGGTTCGGTTCCCGGGGCTTCCTGGTGAAGGCAAGCCCGCCCGCACGGCGTGGTTAGCTGACCCAGCGAGCACAAGCAGCAAGGGGGGGATAAATGAATAAATAAATAAAATCTTTAAAAAAAAAAGGGTATTTATTTGGGGTAGAAGCTTATAGTTACAAGACCCTAAAGAGTCCATCTCAAGGCTGTTTTCTTACCAAAATTCCTTGCCACCTGTTGAAGCAAGATGGTGAGCCATCTCTGTCTGGTCTCTTGGGCCTTTACAGCTGCACAGCTGCTCTGTTCACTTCAGCACAAACTATCAGGCCACTGGCTTACCACTTTTCTCAGGGCTTTAGCTGTTTGAGCCTTCTCCTTTCTGTCACATGGCAGAACTGAAATGACCTAGTTCTCTCCTTTTCTGTGTTTCTTTTTGAGTGAATATCCATTTATATCAGCCCACCAAGGAGGGAGAATCAACCCTGAGTTACACTCTACTGATGTGGGTGAATCAGGGCCCTAAATTGATTTCATTAAATAAACTTAAAACCGTGACTTTAATACAATCAAATGGTATCACACCCAGAGGAACAGACCAGTGTACAAAAATGGGATTCACAAAAATAATCTCAAACTGCCACACTTTTCAAATATCATAGATTTTCTTTACTTATTTTTAGGATTTTCTACATGGACAAATATATAACCTATAAATAAAGACAGTTGCACTTCTTCCTATCCAAAACAGATCATTGTTTTTCTTTAACAAGGTAAATTAAACTCCTGAGCTATAAGATCAATATACAAAATTTGAACATAAAGAATTTACATGTAATGAAAATCAGTCTTGAATTTTTAAATGACACAATAGCATCAAAATACTTAATTAATGAAATATTACATATTCATGAAATATCACAAAATATTCACAGTACCATCTACACTGAAAACTGCAAAACTTTGTTGAGAGAACATAAATAACACCATAAATGGATGGCCATACCAAATTCATAGATAAGACAACTCTACATTTTAAAGATGTCAATAATCCCTTCTCCCAAATTAATCCCTAGATTCAAAGCAATACCTGCAAAAATCCAAGAAAGCATTTTTGTTTTTTATTTTAATCCTAATTCTAACATATATATGCACATGCAAAAGATCTAGAATTGCCCACACAACTGCTTAATAGAATTTATAAGTAGACTGTACATTATGTGAAATCAAGGCATATTTTAAAGCTACAGTGATCAAATCAGTATGGTGTTTTCATAAAGATGGACAATTAGGTCAATGGAAAAGCCTAGAGCATTCAAGAGTAGACCTGTACATGTGTCTTCAAAGGAACAATAGTGGAGAAAGGATAGTTTATACAAGCAATCATGATGGAACAATGAACATCCCTATGCACAGAAAATGAAGCTTAACTGATACCACCCACTTTATACAAAGATTATTTCAAAATGGAACAGTGGTGAGTTAGAAAAAAGTAATATTAAAAGATTTTAATAAAACATAGGAGAAAATTTCAATGCCATGGTTTATGCAAAGAGTTGTGATATGATTTTAAAACAAAAGCATAATCCTTAAAAGAAATGATAAATTTAACCTCAGGAAAATGAAAATTTTTCCTGTAATAAGGAAGACTGTTAAAAGAATGAATACATAATTGAACACTATGAGAAATATTTGAAAAAGATATCATTATTAAAGATCTATCACTCAGAATATATAAAATTAGCTCAAAGTTAGGAAAATATAAATAAATCAACAAAATTGAACATATATTTCCAACTGATACTTCATAAGGAAGATATTCACATTGCAAATAAGTAAATGAATAGCCACTAGACTTCAATAGCCATTAAGTTAATGTAAACTAAAACTTTATAGACACTGTTGCATTCCAAATATATTGGTTAAAGTTAAAGGGTGAACATAAGTTTTGGCAAAGTGGAGAAACAGAAATCTTGCATAATATTTAATATCCCTTACGTGAATACAGGAGGCTAGGGGGTATAGAAGTTGGGTATTTAACTTCCCCAAAGTCAGTTAGATTTTTGAAAAGCTCTCATAGATTGTGCTCTGATACAATAATTTCCCTTGAAGGCAGGTATTTGTCATTGCTCTGGACATATTTCAAAATGGTTACTTATGCTCTGCCCTGTTGAATGCCAATGAAATTTCTCTGAAATTCACAGTGGGAACCTCATGGATCTCCTGGAGGTAAGACTCAATAGTGGGAGAGTCGCCTGCACTGAACCTCCATGAGATTTTATCTCTCACGGTAGCCCATATTCACTCCCCAGCAATTATTCAATTACCTTTTAGTTTTCCTACCAAAGGCTGAGTCCTGTTGAGTTTTCAGCTCCAGGTCAATGGTGATTCTTTGGATCTCCCTATTTCTCCAATTTTGGGGGCAGTGGTTTGACCTGTGACCTCAATTCTCTGAAGGATATTGATTTTCAGTTTTCAGCTTTTTGTGTGTGATACTGAAGGGCTGAACTATCTGGATACTATCTCTTCTTTAAAATTATTGATGTTTTTTTAATGCCCTGATAATGAACTTTTTAAAGTATTTGTCTTTGGATGCTAGATTATTCTTTAACTTTTGCAGGTATAATTTCACATATGTCTGACTATGGAATATATGTCCTTTAATTTTGCTGTTCTATCATTTATCCCTTACTGACTTATTGCATGCTTTGCTAATCAATAATTGATAAAAGAATATTTTATTCTTCCTTTGTGAATTTATCTGTTTATTCATGTAGCTCTTTCCAATGTTGCAACAAATATTTCAAACCTTTGTGAATAAGTACTTTTAGTCAAGGTATTAGAGAAATAGATGGTAGAAGTCAAATGCTGTACAATAGTTAGTATATAATAAGAGATTATTATTCAATATATGTGGACAGCTGAAAGTAAATCACAAGGAATGTACAATACCTGGAGGTGATTAAGAGTGGAAGTCTGACATCTGTTAAATAGAATATAGTAGGTGGCCATGTAGGGTCATGAGAGATGGAAATGGTGTTGAACTAAGGGATAGGATTAACTCAACTCTGGTCCCTTTTGTTTCAACTGACACTGTCCCTCTCCCCATACCAGGAAAAAATAAATTATAAAAGCAAACAAAAACTAAAAAAAGAAAAACATTTACTATGCATTTTGGTGTATTCCTTATTCTAAGCAATTTAATAATACTAGCTGATATCCAGTTGCACAAAATGTATCTGATAATGAAACTGCCACTTTCTTGCCCCTCAAAACCACCATACACAAACCCACTTTTCAGAGTCGTCCCTCCCTTACTGGTATGTACAAGTGTCCAGAAACTTCCGTTTAAGTGTCCCACCATTCTATGTTTATTCATAGGAGGCTCGCTGCCTCCAGTGAAAAGTTACTGTTTCTAAAGGGTCACAAAACAATTCTAGTCACAGGGCATGCTAAGCCTCCATTTTAGGACCAAGCATAATCACAACAGAGCATACTCTGTTTAATCACACCTTTCCCAAAACAGATAGACTTGTGGCACTTCACCCCATCTTTAGCCACTCCTTTAAGCCCACCTTCCCAGTTATTATAAAACCCCAGTGCCCATTTTGTTTGGGGAGAAAGATCTGAAACTTGCCTCCAGACTCCTTGCTGGCCATCTACATAATAACCTCTTTCTTTTCTCAAAATCCTTGTGACTTATTATTGGCTTCTGTGCAAATCGGGCAAACAGAACCTCTTGGCAGTTTCAACAACACTATATATAACATAACTTAAAGAAGTAAAAGCCCGCTATAATATTGTGGGTTTTATTTCCACAGGCATAACTATTCAGGCATTTGCTGCTATGCAATGCCCTTTGGAATAATTCTTTCTGGGACCCTCAGGTGACATTTAATTCAAGGTATTCCTACAAGTTTCTTTTGAAAGGAAGCTTCAAGGAAAAGTTAGAGACCTTCTATATCTAATTACTGCTTTTAGAGCACAGTCACAGAAAAGTAAAAAGACCCAATCTGAAGGACCCCTATATACTCTAAAAATATATAAAATGTTGCAGAAGAAGTGAATTTCATGGTTAGTAGTATATGAATTTATGTGAATATATAGAGAGTGTAGCTGTGGCTATGTTCACATAAAAGTTTCAGGTAATCCTTTGGATTCCAAAACAACTCTTTATTTTATATAAAAATTTGATATTAGTAAATTCAAATGTTTAGGTTACGTTCTTCTAAATATTTTTGCTGATCGAGGTGAAGATGAACTGAATGAGCATGGAAAGTATCCAGCAGGGTGCCTAGAATTTTTTATTGTCCACTTTATTGTATCTAAAGATATCATTCTAATTCCATCAAATAATTAATTCCATGGCTATCACTTTCACAATTTTTCTTTATTATGACTATAAATTATTAAAGAACCAGAAAAAAAAAAAAAACAGATTCAATTGCCATTGTTGGAACTTTACACAACCCCTATCTTCTCTTGAAATAGTTATCATTCCCTCTTCTTAGCAGTTTTATTTAAATATTTTTCTTCTTTGAAAATGTGCTGACATACCATTGAAAACAATTTTTAATAGAATTTTATTGAGGGTTGAAATTGTAATGATGAAGGGAATTTTAGAAAGTTGTCTTTAACTGAAAGATATGCAATAATGTGGATTAGAAATTATCTCCACAAAACCTGCATATCTTTACATGTGTGCATAAACATGTTTGAGAGATCACAAGAGAAAGAAAGAGAGAGTAAAAGAGAAACTATGGGTTTTCTTATAGCACAGGGAGTTTTTAATGATTTGAAATTACTATGAAAGAAATGATGTAAAGATGGTTTCAAGGGTTTCAGGGTGAGGGTGCTTTTTCCGAGGAGTCCTAGTTATAACTCTATAGGCACTGCTTTCAAGAATCTTTTCATACAGGGATTTGTGTTTTCCCAACTGATGTTCAATCATTGCAAGTACAGCAGGAGTGCAACTATGTGTTAAGAGAAACTAAAGTTTGAACCAATATTAGGGAAATAGTCTAAACAAGAGTTTGATCTCTATAGTTTTATTTTTCAGCTTTTCTAAAATTTTTATGTAAAGTTGTAAAATTTAGTTTTAATGTTAATTTATCCCTCTATTGTTCTATAGTCTTTATCTCATCATTTTCTTCCACATTCAGATAACATAAAGAAGTACATTTTAAGCTGTATCTTGAACCCAGAATAAACTTATAACAGAACCCAAGGTTTTCCTTGAACACAGAAAACAGGCAACCTCTCTGAAGAAACGGCTGATGTCCACTTTCTAATGCAACTGTTTGTTCCTAACCAAAGCATTTTCAGGGAGGCTGTCTGTGTACAGATTTAAGTTACAATCATAACTTTACCTGGACTTCCTTTCTTGTCTCTTGGTAGAAGATAAATAGATCCAGTATCATCAGTTGAACTTGACAATTGAATAAGAAATCTCAGAATGAATGTGCTTAGTAGTAGAGAGGTACCAATCATTAGGACAAGACTGCTTGTCCTCATGATCCTTAGATTAGGGATCTGTACACTAAATCATATTATTCCCTCACTGTAAAAAGGGAAAAAAAAAACCCATTCCATTAAACCATGGTATTGATTAGGAGGATATATTCTCAACACATGATCTCTCTCATCCCAAATACACTACATCTGGATGGCCAAAATCATGTGAATGTATATTTAAATGAAAAGATAAGTTTTTCATTTCATTAATTTCTTCAACTTTGCAACAGAAAAAAAAAATTAGCTTCCTAAAGTGTTTCTAACAGCAGAATCAAAAATGTGCCTTTGAAATAATTAGAAGAAAGGCGAAGCTTTTATATAATAATATCCTATGTTATTATATTCAAATGCCCAGCCATTGCTGCTTCAATTTCTCTATTTCCAGACTATCCATGTCTTGAACCCAAAACAAATATGCTAAGTTTAAATTCAATGAAATTATTAGTACTTAATTCAGGTTATGACTTCTTTATGATTAAGAGCCCTGATTTTTTAAAATATAAAGAATAAATAGAGTTTCACTAGATATAAGGAATTTTAAACTGAGAATGAGATTATATGGATAAATTATATGTGGCATAGAGAAGGGGAGTGATTTGCATAAATTTATACAGAGAAAGACAAAGATGGATAGAGACCATATTTCCTTATTGAGACGGAAAACTGCTTGAATCCACTTGGCCTTGTAAATAATGTAAAATAGCTGTGATGAACATGGAATCTGGCATAAGATACAGTTTCATTACTTAGATCTGATATTTGAAAGTTTATTATTTGATCTAATTAATTGAGTCCTTCTTCCCTCTATTTCCTTATATATAAAGTGAATATAAGATTAATACTACTAACTCATTGGGTTATTATGGAAGTTATTTGTAGGTAAAATATTTGTAAAAGGGCTCTCATTAAATCTCATTTGACATAACAATGCCCAAATCTACAAAGAATTTAAAATATTTATCTTGTACTAAAACCATTATGATCTGTGTCATGTTTCAATTTATAATTTTCTCCAATGTTAATAAAATCTTTAATATTAGTTTTAGTATTACTTCAGATAAATTGAGCTTCTAATCTGTTTTCTGAACTCACCTCATCCTCATAAAACATCAAAAAATGTCACTGAATTTGTCTCCTTGGACTATGGGAGAATAAGGAAATACATCTACTGTTCTGTTCTTTTTCCCACTCTGTTACTTGGCAGTTTTAATAGGGAACTTCATCATCTTACACACAATGCCCTATAGCCATCTTATCAAAGAACCAAAGTATTACTTTCTCTGCCACCTCTCCATCACGGATCTCTCCTTTACCTTCTCTGTGGCTCCCTAGCTAATCAGAGACTTAGCAACCGAAAGCAAAAACATTTCCTAAAACAGCTCCCTTGGCCAGTTCTTTGTTTTCCACTTGCTGGCAGGTGTGATGATATTTACCTTGGTGCACCTGGCTTTGACAGTTATGATGTTATTGTTAAACCCCGTTCTACATTGCCATCACGAACAGGCAGAGTTGTATTGTGCTGATCATGGTGGACTGGGGTGAGAGATTTCTCTACTGCTCATGGTCCTTAGTTTACCTTTCTGTGGCCCTAATCAAATCAGTTACTTCATATCTGATGTAAAGTCTCCTTTGAACTGGTCTTCAAAGATATTCACATTGTTAGTGCCTTACCAATTGTCAATAGCTTTTTTCATCCTGGTCGCTTCTTCCATAAATATATTTACATTCTTATGACAGATTCTGTTGCAAAGAAACACAAAGTTGTCTCAACTGTAGCTCACATAATGGCTGTAGGTTTTGTTGTTGTTGTTGTTGTTGTGCCCTGTATGTGTAACTACGCTCTGCCTGCTGAAAATGAGAATGAGGACAAGGAAACCTCTGTGAGTAACACTGTATTGCTCACATGCTGAAACCTCTCATCCATACCTTGAGAATGTCAAGATGAAAATTGACTTGAGGAAGGAATTGTTTCATATGGTACTTTCAGAATTAAAGTAAAGTGATATTCAGTACACTTACAATCTTGTGGCCTCAGTGTAGTTATTATTAGAAATATGGAGAAAGTATTAAAACTTCCTTTGGGAGAAAACTAAATGACTCCTGAACTTATAGAAGCTGAAGAAACAAATTACTTTTATTCATATAGCAATCTCACTTTAATGTGTCCTACTAGATCCCATTATCACTATTAGGAATTAAAGAATACCAGAAATATCTTCCTAAAGCACACCCTTAATCCTGTTTCCCCCCTGTCCAAAAATTTTATGGCAATTGCTTATATTGGAATAAATTAAACATTCTAACATGTTAATAAGAAATCTTTCCAAATTGCTCAAGTCATCCTTTGCTAAACTTAGAACCCACCTCAATGGAAGAAAATTATGGTTTTATACAATGAAGATAGGCTTTCTGTTGAATGATAGGTGGTTCCAATACTGAGAGTCAATGTTTATCTTGTGTTCTTGTCAATTTGCTTAATTTTGATGGCTTCTGTTTTAAAAATATATGAAATTGAGGTAATATTATGTATTGTAAAGATATTAGAAGACTATGTGGTCTAAGATATATATTTTAGCATGGTATATGGCATAATAGAAACTGATGTTAAGTTTTTTCCACTTACTTTCTATATTTGTTTTCCTGCGCTAGGCAATTAACAGCTATCTTGATCACTATACAGGCTCCAATCCTACTCCATAACCTTTCACAGGTCTGTGTTTATCTGCCTACCTCCTTTGTTAGTATGTGTCTTGCTCTAAATTGAGGGTCCATGTCTTACAGATGAATCACCTTCCATTATGTATTTTGTTGTTCAGGAAGATTTCCTTGACCTAGCAACAGACCAGAATTAAATTCTTTACTCTCCCCAACTCTTATATTGCCAATTATATTTAATTTTATCCTATTTCAAATAATACAGTAGTATTCATTTTTTAGGAAGTATTTTATTCACAATTTGATCTATATGTTATGTGCTATGTCTATTTGTGTTTGTTTCTCTTCTTTTTTTTTTTTTTGTTTTTTGTTTTTTGTTTTTTTATTTTACCGTGAGGTCCCCGGGATCGAACCCAGGTCCCTCCATATGGTAGACGGACGCCCAACCATTTGAGCCACATCTGCACCCTGTTTCTCTTCTTCTTAGCATGTGTCTGGAACAAAATAAAAATTAAATCATTACTAAATTGAAAGAAAAGATACTGGCTCCTTTTTTATTTGACTGAATAAATCGTTGTCACATATACTGAATATCTTTTGCCATTTACAACCATGTATGAATCATGAAATACATTATGTCTGAAATGCAAAAATTTTAGCATAAATATATATGTGACTATCAGTTATGGAATGGAATCTAGCACTATAAGCAACACCTATAATGTTTCTTATTCATTTTCTTTATTAAGGAGTCATTGGTATTCCAGTTACGTCAGATTTCCATATTTCATAGATCACAAAACCCAACTTATGCTTTGTGTCTTGGTTCACATCTCTTCAGACATTTCTTTTAGTCCAAGCACTTGACTCTTTTCAACAAAATGAGTGCATTACTTCTATATAACACTTATCTGATTGAGTTAATCTTGCCTAGCAGCAAGAGGAAGGTCAAGGAAGAGCAGAGTGGCAGTAATGTTTGTTTTTCTCACTGTTTAAATTCTAGTGGACTTTCCTACACCTAGCAAAACTTGTATTTTCCTTGGATCCATGGAATCATCTGTAAAATTGGAGGAAAAATCTTTTCTCTATGCCAAAGGAAATTAGCTGTAACTAGATAGTGATTATAGTTCTGTTTTATTAGTTGAATATAGTATTGTTCCTGGGATTATTTGGATTTTTTAGTAATGGGGGGCCTTGGATTCCTTGAGGAGGGTTCTGGAGAAAGACATCCCATCAGGGAGAATACTGTGCTACAGAACCATGAAGCCTTTTATTATCATCTCTCTTAGGGAACCACAAATTTTTTTAGACAAATAGTATGATGAAAATATATTTTACTCTCACAACAAAATCAACTGATATAATGTTAATGATATATTTGCTGCTTGTTCATTCTGACTTTCATTTTACAGCCCTTAACACATTTACTTATGACTGAAAGAACATCTGTCAAGTGAATCTATAGAATAATTTAGTCAACTGTCTTGCTCAGCATGTGACTATAAGCACAGGCTAATTAAGAAATATTTTGTTTCTAAATTATATAATTTTAAGAAGTCTGCTAATGAATGTATGATTTTTATTTAAAATATTTTTTCACCATATTAAATTTTATTATAGGAATACCTTAATTTAGCTTATAAACACTTATACTACAGAGGCACATTAGTGACTCAAGGCAGTCAGAAATCACCAGGCTTGAAGAACTTTAACATTGCATGGGACGTATAGAAAGATTGCAGACCAAATTAACTTCTGAATGACACAGTTCTATACAAATTCCTGCCATGGTCAACGCTTCCTAACCATCACTCTTTTCTATACTCTTTGCTCTACGCTTCTATTGAAAGGGAATATTTAGAGACATTTATGCTATACTAATATTCCCCTAAAGACCTTGCAAGGCCTTTGATTATAGTCACAATATATCCTAAGTGTTTCAAAGTCATCTTAATTTTAAATAATTTTTTCTTCCTCCATACACAAACCTCAACATTCTCAGAACAATTTGATTATAACTAAATGTATCATGGATTAACTTTTTCATCTGAGAGTGCTTCAAAGAGTCTTTTTTTTTTTTTACAATTTAGATGATAGTTTAATAATTTTGATGATATTTACCATATCCTGTGTCCATTACTGTAAGGTAATGAAAAACTTTCCCCATGACCACCAAACACCCCATTAGATCTTGACTGTTCCCTTCCCCCCAGCCCCTCAGGGCCCATGATACCACCCTATCCCGACCCATGGAATGTCAAGATTCACAGTTACGTGCCCTGGGAATTTGAACCTGCCCTTCCTAATCCACCCACTCGCCAGTGCTGCACCACCAAACCCATGAACACCACCACCCTTCTGCCCCATTCCCCAACATGCAACCACACTCTATCCCTTTACCATAGATTATGTCCATATGGGTGATGGCTCAAAGCCTGCTCTTCTCTTACTCTCCCTTGTTAACCTATCTTTCAGACAATGGTTCTCAGAGATTGCTCACTTTCCTCAGTTCAGATCAGTGAGGTCATATACTGTTCATCCTTCAGTGCCTGGCTTGCTTCACTCAACATAAGGTCTTCAAGATTCATCCACGTTATTCCATTTGTTAGCACTTTGTTCCTTCTTACCGCTGAGTAATATTCCATTGTATGTATGTACCATATTTTGCTTATCCATTCGTCTGTTGATGGGCACAGGGGCTGATTCCAACTTTTGGCAATGGTGAACAATCCCACTATGAACATTGGTGTGCATATATCTTTTGTGTCTTTGCTTTCACTTCTTCTGGGTATATACCCAGCAGTGGAATTGCTGGATCATACGGAAGATCTATTGTTAGTTTTCTGAGGGACCGCCAAACTGTCCTCCACAGTGGCTGGACCATACCGCAGTCCCACCAGCAGTGGATGAGTGTTCCTATTCCTCCACATCCTCTCCAACATTTAGTGTCTCCTGTTTTTTAATAGCTGTGATTCTGATGGGTGTAAGATGGTATCTCATTGTAGTTTTGATTTGCATTTCCCTGATAGCAAGCAATGTTGAGCATTTTTTCATGTGATTTTGAGCCATTTGTATTTCTTCCTTGGAGAAGTGTCTTTTCAGGTCCCTTGCCCATTTTTTAAATGCGTTGTTTGTCCTTTTATTTTCAAGGTGTAGGATTTCTTTATATATGCAGGATATTAGGCTCCTATAACATATATGGTTGCCAAATACTTTCTCCCATTGGGTAGGCTGCCTTTTTATTTTCTTATTAACATCCTTTGAGGTGCAGAAGTATTTTATTTTGATGAGGTCCCATTTATCTATTTTTTCTATTGCTGCTCATGCTTTGGCTGTGAAGTTCATGAAATCATTTCCTATTACAAGGTTCTGTAGATGCTTCCCTACATTATCTTTCAAGGTCTTTATGGTTTTGGCTTTTATATTTAGATCTTTGATCCATCTTGAGTTGATTTTTGTATAAGGTGTGAGATGGTATTCTTCTCTCATTCTTTTGGATATGGATATCCAGTTTTCCAAGCACCACTTGTTAAAGAGGCCATTCTCTCCCAACTGAGTGGGCTTCGTGGTCTTGTCAAATATCAGATGACTGTATGTGCGAGTATCAATATCAGAACTCTCAATTCGGTTCCATTGGTCAGTAGGTCTATCCTTGTGCCAATACCACGCATTTTTGATCACTGTAGCTTTGTAATATGTTTTAAAGTCAGGTAGTGTGATACCTCCAACTTCATTTTTCTTTTTCAATATGTCTTTGGCAATTTGGGGCCTCTTGCCTCTCCAAATATATTTTGTGGTTAGTTTTTCCAGTTCCTGAAAAAATACAGTGTTGACTTTTATTGGGATTGCATTAAATCTGTAGATTAGTTTGGGTAGGATAGACATCTTGATGATGTTTAGCCTTCCTATCCATGAACAGGGAATATTTTTCCATTTATTTAAGTCTTCTTTGATTTCCTTTAACAGTGTTGTGTAGTTTTCTGTATATAAGTCCTTTACATCTTTAGTTAAATTTATTCCTAGATATTTGATTCTTTTATTTACTATTGTAAATGGTATTTTTTCCTGATTTCCTCCTCAGTTTGCTCATTATTGGTGTACAGAAATGCTACTGATTTTTTAGCATTAATCTTATAGCCTGCAACATTACTGAACTCCTTTATAAGTTCTAGAATCATTGGTGTAAATTTCCCAGGGCTTTCTATGTATAGGGTCATGTCATTTGCAAATAATGAAATTTTTACTTCTTATTTTCCAATCTGGATGCCTTTTATGTCCTTCTCTTGTCTCGGTGCTCATGCAAGTACTTCTAAGACAATGTTAAATAGGAGTGGTAATAGTGGGCATCCTTGTCTTTTTCCCGATCAAAGAGTTTTTATTAGTGTTCTAATATTTTATTTTAAAATGAATCATCAAGTGAATTGGGCTCACCTTAAGGAAAAGTAAGTGAACATCCATTTTTCTAAACCTCTTTATTCAAAGACTTGGAATATATCAGATGATTATTCAGAGTCTTTTTACTAGACTCAGAGTTCAGTGCAGTTCATATAATTTTCATTGGAGTTACTAAAATATGTTCTCACATAAGATGACATGATTCACAGTGTTCATTATGGAGACCAAGATCATAAGTTCTGGGTTCAGAAAGAACTCTTTATCATAGTCAAGCTGTTTGATCTGGTACATAAAACACATTACATTCCTAGATCAATACTTGGCATAGAATATAGTAAGTGTTCTATATTTTGCTGTATTGTTGCTCTTATTACTAGACTCTTAGAGAATTTATGTACCATCCACAGAGGAATTAAAGTTTGGGTAGTTAGAGGTTGCCAGCATGTTCTGACTTTGCAGCTCAGTTTTTAATACCTGCGATGCATGTCTCCCTGGTAGCAACTGCAAGAGTTCTGTTTGTAATAGGAACTGACTTAAACAAAGCACATGTGTTTAGTTCCCTCATCAGTTGGGGTCACCTATTGATGAAAAGGGAGAGCTTGGTGATTTTCTATCTGACAGTAACTATATATTTGGCTGGAGCTTTTTTGTTGAGGAGGAAGTGTATGGTCTCACTTCGCCTTTTTCTCAAAGGAAGGAAGAAGTTTGGAAGGCCCAGTGTCCTTGGCCCAGTCTTTGAATTTCTTCTGAGTCTGCCAGTGATAAAAATTACTTCAAGATTTTATTTCCAATTTCCTTTAGCATTGTATTCCCCAAATATTTTAAGTCTATTGTATTGTTTTCATTAATCTTATTTGTTTTCACCTACATAACATTGAAAAGTCTATATTAATTTTATGAGATGACATGTAAAATAATTTCACAGTATCATAATTATACCTAATATGCACTGGACATTTATTTTCTTCCAATGTTGAAACATTCTTATTTGGTCAAGTCTCTCTTGACAGCTCCTTCTTGTATTAGAATAAATATTATTAAAAACCTCCTCCTTAGTCTTCCATGTAAACATGTATCTCTCAGGCTCTTCCTTCAATTCACCCAAATTAATAAGATATAATAAAATTCTTGCATGGTTCCATCTTAAAAGATTTACGCAAGAGAATCTTTAGGCCCATTTCAAACATATCTTTGAAGTATTAGGTTTCCAGAATCCCTAACATGTTCAGTTTGGTGAAATTCTCCCATGTGCTTCATCCAGTAGATACCTGTTGGAAAAGACTCTGGTTGTAGTGTTCTGGACATCTGACCCTGAAGTGGATATATAATATCACTTCATTCCAATTACCAAAGGGTAATTCATTTTTCCCTCTTTGAGCTTAATTTCCTCATGTATTATTTGAAATTGAGTGTAAGTAAAATCAGGTAGGCCAGAAATGTGAAGCATGTGCACATGCAAATTATCACTCCTGATAAGACTGGTATAGCTACATCCTACCAATATTAATTGAAGATGCATTGGTACTAATTATATCGAATGTATAGTATTGTATATCATTATCTGGGAGTAAAATTATTAGATAAAAGTATACAGTAGTTGTAGTGGATGTTGTCCAACAATATTTCAAATTTTCATGCAATTTTGTTCTCCTAAGAGCAATATAACAGATTTCCATCCCTTTTAATGATACCATGTTTTCTCTCTCAATTCACTTGATTGGTCTATTCAATATTTCTGAAATTTGATACTCCATCTGTGGCATTTTAAGATTATTTTATGAATTCCAAAAAGGGAAATATTATGTTTGTAAACTAATCTATTCCACTGGGTGTGATAGCCTTTGATTGTATTAAATTCAATAAGGGGCCTCTGATTAAGTTTAATTAATAAAATCAATTCAGGGCTTCTGATTGGACTACATCAGTAAGGCATAACTCAGTTTGAGTCCTTGCCTTGTTGATAGGCTGATATAAATGGACACTCACTCAAGAAGACACACAGGAAGAGAGAAAGCTCTGTCATTTTTTATCCTAGGATCCAGGACAGAAATGAGCCATTTGCCTTTTAGTTTGCAGCTGCGTGAGAGTAAGCCCTAAGAGACAAGCCCTAGGCACACCTATAGTTGAGATTGGGAAGAAGCTGGGCCTATGTAGACTTAAGAAGAAGAGGATGCCCAGGAAGGAGAAAGTAGCAGAGATCAGCGACCATCTTGCTTCAACATGTGGCAACTGATTTTGTTGAAGAAGCACCCTTGAGTTGGACTTTTTAGGGCCTTGTAACTGTAAACTTTATCTGAAATAAATACATTTTATAAAAGCCAACAAATTTCTGATACTTTATATCAGCACCCCTTTGGCAGACTAATATACGATATGAGAACTAACTTTGGCTTTGTAGATATTCACTATTTAGGACTGTATTAAGTCTTTTTGTCTTTTCTTATATTTATTACATCCTTATCTCAGTCTTGTTTAGATTTAATTTGATTTTATTTTCCTATATCTTGACACATAGCTTACTTAGATCATTAGTTACCACACCCCCTTGTATCTTAGTCACTATATATTTTTAAATAAATAATGGAAAGTTTTGAACTTATTAAGATAAATAAATTGAACTACTTAAATAGAATGAAAAAATTTTTGAATAATGTACGTTACTACAGCTCATAAAATTAAACAATGAAAAATATTTTAAATACATTAACTCTTTTAAAGAGATTGAATTTGTTGCATGATAGTCTCACCAGGAAACCCCATGCCCAGATTGTTTCATTAGTTCATTCTATCAAATACCAAAGAAGAAATAAGACAAACTATATATAATCTCTTTCAAATCTCATTCTCTTAGATCAATATATCTCTGATAATTATAAGTTACAGTGGGAAATATATATATGTGTGTATATATATATTTATATTCTTTCAGATTTTCTACATAAATAATCATATTCATCTTCAAATAGAGATAGTTTTACTTCTTCCTAGTCAACGTAGGTGCCTTTGTTTTTCAATGAGCAACTTTAGCACAGTTTTATGAGATCAATATTAAAAATCAATTTGATTATTATACTATTAACATAATTTCAGAAATTGAATTTTATGTCACTCATAAATCCCTAGGACTGCCATTGCAAAGTATCGCAATTAGGATGTTTCAAACCATGGAAATTTATCCCCTAACACTTTTGGAGTAGAAGTTCAAAATCAGTCGGTAGGGCCATGCTTCCTCAAACACCTGTACAGGAGAATCTTCTATTGCCTTCTTTAGCTACTGGTATTTGCTGGTGATCCTTGGTGTTTATGGGTTTAAAAAACTATCACTTCAGTCTCTACTTCCATCATCACATGGACTTCTCACCTCTTTTCTGTCTCTGTGTTCTAATTTCCCTCTACTTACAAGGAACTCAGATTAGATTAGGAAACAACCTAATCCAGTTTCATCTCATTTTAACTAATTACATCTTCAAAAACTATTTCCAAGTAAGGTGACATTTGCAAGACCAGGTGTTAAGTATGGATATTTATTTTAGGAGGACAGAATTCCACACACAGCTGTCAATTATAATAGATCAAAAATATGAAATTCTTAAGGATAAATGTGATATAACATGATGGAAGAGACATACATATAGACAAAACTATAACATATGCTGGGAGAATACAAAGACCTTAATAAATGGAAATACTGTTTTTGTGGATTGGCTGTACAAATTTATTATGCCATCAACTCTTCTCATATTAATCTCTAAGCCAATGCAATCCCAAAACAAATTTAATCAGTTATTATTTTTATAAATTAACAAACTTATTTTAATATTTGTATGGAAATGTAATATATCCAAATTATCCCCAGACGTTAAAAAGGAAAAATTTGAAGAACTTACAATACCTAATATTAAGTTATATTTTATAGCTATAGTGATCAAAATAGTATATGGTATTTCCATAAAGAGAGAAATGTTGTTATTGAAACAGACTGAAAATTATAAACCTCCACACATAGCCTCAGCACAATCAGAACAAAGTTATGTAAGCAATCAGTGGAGAAAGAATAATCTTTTTTAAAAAATGGTGATGAAAAAAGTATAATGTACAAAAATAAAGAACTTCAACCTATTCCTCACTCATTATACAAAATTAATTCAAAATGGATCTTGGACCATATATAAAATGTAAGAAAAGTGCAAAATATTTAGAATAGAATGGGAGGAAATCTTTCTGACCTTGGATTAGGCAAAAAGTCCTTAAATATGATACTAAAAGAATGACCCATAAAAAAGGGAGATATATCTGACTTCATCAAAATTAAAACTTTCACAGCAAGAAATTTGAGATAACCAGAGATGAATTCAGGGTTTAGCTTGCAATTTTCTGCATTGTATTTGAGGCATCTGCACACATTTTTAGATAGCATACAGGTATGTATCTTTGTGTAGGGAGAATGGTTAGAGGTATGAACAGCTAGCTTCTGCATATTAAGACTGGTGAACTTGGTTGAAAAGTGGCCTGCAGCAGGCATTATGTTGAAGTGGGTGACAAACACTGGATTCTTATATCATGCATTATTAAGTGCTAGAATTTATTCAATATTGCCTCAGGATCAATCTTCATTTTTCAAATCCTGGAAGCAAAAACTAAACTTAGAAATGCCATTTTTTTTCGTTGAGAGAAGGCCAATGCTGCTTTTAAGCTTTTGAGATATTCTTTAATATATAAAAGCTGTAGTGTTATTATATGTATAATGGGACATATAATATTTATTTCAAAATATACCTTATGGTGAGGATTAATTGATATAATTAAGTTAATATATCTAATAATTACTTAATAAATTATCAGCTTCTGGGGATGAACCTCCCTGGTACTGAGGTATTATTACCAAGTACCTACTAGTGATGCATTTGGGGAAAGACCTTGATCAAAATGTGGAAATATTAAATACAAATGAGTTTTTATGGCTGAGAGATTTCAAAGTGAGTTGGGAGCCATTCCAGAGGTTACACTGACAAACATCTCAGGAGGATCTCATTGACTGACACAGAAAACATTGCCTCAAACAGCATTGCTCATGTGGGCTCTAGAGACATCTACATACTAAAGGCAGGACAATCTCAGACATTTGGCACCATACCAATGGGCCTTACTTAGGAAGGAATATATACACCCCAATGTAACCTACCCATGGCTCTTCTGCCTCTTTTATATGAACCTATATTTAACATGATATTCATTAAATATATTTCCCAGAGAATTATATCATTGGTCATTTCATATGCCGGTTGAGACATGAATCTCAGCCAGATTTACATAACAGCCCTGGGATAGAGAAATTTGGCCTGAAGAGGGTGGAGTCAGGCTATTGACTAACCCTGTGCTGAAAACCATCAAAATTTCAACTCCCTTAAGGGAGATGGGCAGTAGGAAGTGCTTAATAGGCTCCCAAGAGCCTATTTAGGGTCCCCTGGGAGGAAGGAGTGGTCTGGAAGAAGATTGAGAGTCATTTTTCTGCATTGAATTCAGTCAACAGGGTCCCATCTGAATTTCAAAAGGGAACTCAACCTGACAGGAAGAGAGAAGGAGGGATCCACTCCTGCAGGTGCCTTGCTGCCCTGGTTGAGAAAGCAATAAGAATAGAAAGGGGGCTGGGACAGAGAATCTCCTAATCTGCAGGAATCTATCCAATTATAAAGAGTCAAACCTGCCCAGGGTAAAGTGAAAGGATACATTTTTGAAGAGCTAACGCACCCAATGAGAAAGTTTAGCTCAGTGGAGGTGTTTCTGCCTTAAATATAAGAGGTCCCTAGTTTGATTCCTGGCTCTCTTAGAATAGTGATCCACCAGGATATCAAACATACAGCTGATAATTTAGGACAGGGAAAATAGAGACACTATTTTTGTATTAGCTTCTCTTGGGTCCCTTATTCTTCCTAAGAAAATTTACATTAAAAATAATTTAACTTAATTTACTCACTTAAACCTGCTTAAAAACCTGCAGAGAGAAGGCTGCAGAGTAATTTATTGATGTAACCAGCAACCTGAGAAGCTCCATAGGGGCCTAAGAGGGAATGATGTTCTTCCTTAGATTTGTTTGACTGCTTGCTTATGTGTTTGTCTTTTTTTGTTTTCTTGTTTTTCTTTCATCTTTCTTCCCTCTTCCTTTTTTTTTTTTAATTAGATGCTGCTGACTTATTCCTTGTTTGCCACGCTTCCTTTTCCTTGATTTCCATTTCCATGTATACTGATTTTGTCTACCAAGGCTATCTGTTTTCCTTCCTTCACCTTTATATGTTCTGCATTCTGTTGTTTTTCTTACATTCCACCTTAATTTGTTTAGTCCTCAATTTTTCTGGTTTTTAGTTCTATCTCATCTGTTGTTTTCTTTCTTTTATTAACTTTTTTTTTCTGTCCTTTCTTTTTTCTTTTCCTCTCTCCTCATCATTCTGGCCTTTTAATTCATTCTATATATTTTTATCTATTCAGTTTCCCATTTCATTGTATGTACTCCACTTTTTTATTCCCATTGTTCTACAAGGCTTAAATGAGCTAAATATTCATTTTCCTAGGTCTTATATGGTCTCTTTTTCTAACTTTTACTTTTATTATAACTATTATCCTTTCTTTTTCTTTCTCTGTTTCTAATATTTTTCCTTCAAGGGAACATAGAAAACAGCAAGGAAATAGAACAAGAAGAACAAAGTATCAAAGAGAAAACTTAACAAACACATAAAAACAGAAACGAGATAAAACTCTAGAACACAGAGAGAAGCTAATCAACTGAATAAACTCACCAAGATAAAAAAGATGACCAAATAGCAACAAAACATTACAAATCATAGTAAGAAACAGGAAGACATTGACCAGTACAATGAACAAACTAAAAACCAGGAAGAGATACAGAACACCACTGAACAACTAATCAAAGTATTCCAAACAAATATCATGGACCAACTTAATGAAGTGAAAGAAGAAATTAAGGAGTTTAAGAAGACACTGGGAGAACATACTGAAAAATGGTAAACATACATAAAAAGATAACGGATATGATGGTGATGACTGGTGCAATTCAAGAAATAAAAAATACAGTGGAAGCACATAAGAGCAGATTTGAACAGGCAGAGGAAAGAATTAGCGATGTGGAAGACAGTACATCTGAAATCAAACAAATAGTAGAACAGATAGATAAAAAATACACAAAATCCAGCAGGGACATAGGGATTTGAATGACAACACAAAATGCACAGACATATGAATTATAGTCATCCCAAAGGGAGAAGAGAAGGGAAAGGGGACAGAAGGTGTGTTGGAGGAAATAATGTCTGAATGCTCCCCAGCCCTATTGAGGGAGATGAACTAAATCCCAAGAGACCTACTACAAAATGTATACTTATCAAACTGTCCAATTCTCAAGACAAAGAGAAAATATTGAAGGCAGAAAGAGAAAAGAGAACTATCTCACAAGGTAAGCACAATAAGATTAAGTGCTAATTTCACATGTGAAACCATGGAGGCAAGAAGGCATGACATAGTCAAAGTACTAAAAGAAAAAAAACTTCCAGTCAAGAATTATCTTTTCAGCAAAGTTGGCATGAAATGATAGAGAGTTCAAAGTATTCACAGATAAATAGAAATTAAGAGTATGCTGATAAGAAAACTACACTTCAAGAAATATTAAAGGGGTTTCTGCAAGTTGAAAGGAAAAAACAGGAGGGAGAGAGAGGTGAAGGAGAGTGTAAGAACAATTAAAAAGGCAAAAAGAGAAATAAAAACAATATATGACATACATAAACCCAAAGAAAATATGGCTAATGTTAATAATTCTTTGAGAGTAATAACACTGAATGTTAATGGATTAAACTCACCAGTCAAGAGTCACAGATTGGCAAAATGGATAAGGATATATGTCCCTTCTATGT
>JAKSZT010001178.1:2071119-2116902 GCA_026826555.1 Tolypeutes matacus | reverse complement strand
CTGTCTACAAGGATCCCCCCTTAGGCCCAGGAATTCAAGGAGGCTGAAAATGAATGGCTGAAAATCAATCTTACCAGCAGGCAAAAGCCAAAAAAGGACAGGAGTAGCTATATTAATATCAGACAAAATAGACTTTAAATGCAAAACTATTGTAAGAGACAAAGATGGACAGTAAATATTAATAAAAGGGGTAATCTTTCCAGAAGAAAGAACAATCATAAATATTTATGTGCCTAACCAGGGAGCTTCATATTACATGAGGCAAACACTGGAAAAACTAAGTAGAGAAATAGATGTCTCTACAACTATAGTGGGAGACTTTAATACACTATTATCACCATTAGAAAGAATATCTCAAAAAGAATCAATAAAAACACAAAGGTTTTTGAATAATACATTAGAGGATCTTGACCTAATTGACACATAGAGAACACTACACCCAAATGCAGCAGAATAGATATTCTTCTCAAGTGCACATGGATCATTCTCCAAGATAGGCCACATGCTAGGCCACAGAGCAATTCTTAATGAATTTTTGAGAAAGATTGAAAATTATACAAAATAATTTCTCTTACCACAGTGGAATGAAGCTGGAAATCAGTAAGGGTCAGAGAATGAGATTTGGCACAAAAAAAAGAAACAACACCAAAAGCTGTTTTATTTTTTTTGAGAACATCAATAAAATTAACAAACCCTTTGCTTGACTAACAAAGAAAAAAAGAGAAGACACAAATACACAAAATAAAAAATGAGGTAGTGGATATCACCAAAGACCCCACAGAAATAAAGAGTATCATAAGATGATACTTGGAAAAATTATGTGCAAACATGAAGGATAATTTAGAAGAAAGGGACAAATTCCTAGAAACACACAAGCAGCCTACATTGACAAAAGAAGAAATGGATGAACCCAATAGAACAATCACAAGTAAAGACATAGAATAAGTCATCAAAAACCTCCCATGTAAGAAGAGCTCAGGACCAGATGGCTTCACAGTTGAATTCTACCAAACATTCCAGAAAGAATGAACACCAATCCAGCTTTAACTCTTCCAAAAAATAGAAGTAGAAGGAACAATGCCTAACTTATTCTATGTTGCTAACATTATCCTAACACCAAAGCCAGAGACACCACAAGAAAGGAAAGTTACAGACAAATCTCTCTATTGAACTTGGATGATAAAATCCTCAACAAAATACTTGCTAATCATATTCAACAACACATCAAATGAATTATACACCATGACCAAGTAGGTTTCCTCCCGGGTATGCAAGTATGGTTCAACAAATGATAATCAATGTAATACAGCACAAAAACAGATCAAAAGAAAAAAATCACATGACCATCTCTATAGACACAGAAAAAGGATTCAACAAAATATAACACCCTTTCCTGATAAAATCATTGCAAAAGATAAGAGTAGAAGGACACTTTCTGAACATGATAAAGGGCATATATGAGAAACCCACAGCTAATATCATACACAATGGTGAAATCCTAAAAGCTTTCCCTTTAGGATCAGGAAAAGACAAGGATGCTCACTATCAATGCCCCTATTTAACATTTTGTTAGAAATACTTGTTCCAGCACTGAGGCAAGAAAAAGATTTAAAATGCATCCAAATTGGAAAGGAAGAGTTAAAAATGTCACTATTGGCAGACAACATAATCCTATACATAGAAAGCCCTGAGAAATATATATAATATAGATATATATGAACTTATATATAAGTTCAGTAAAGTCACAGGTTATAAGATCAATGCACAAAAAATCAGTAGCATTACTGTACACCAATAATGAGCAATCTAAGGAGGAAATCAAGAATAAAATACCTTTAACAATAGTATGTAAAAATATCAAATACATACGAAAAAAATTAACTAAAGATGTAAATGACATACACAGAAAACTACACAGCACTGTTAAAGGAAATCAATGAAGAATTAACTAAATGGAAGAATATTCCCTTTTCATTGATAGGAAAACATATCATTATGATGTCTATTCTACACAATTTAATATACAGATTTAATGCAATCTCAATAAAACTCAACACAATATTTTTTACTGAATTGAAAAAACTATGAAATTTATTTGGAAAGGCAAGAGGCTTCAAGCAGCCAAGGACATACTGAAAAAGAAATATTAAATCAAAGGAATCACACTATCTGTCTTTAAAACATACTACAAAGCTACAGTGGTCAAAACTGCATGGTATTGGCACAAAGATAGACATACTGACCAATGGAAATGAACTGAGAGTTCTGATATAGACCCTTGTATATACAGTTACCTGATATTAAACAAGGCCATCAAGCATACTCAACTGGTAAAGAATGACCTCTTTAACAACTGGTGCTTGGAAAACTAGATATCCATATCCAAAAGAATGTGAGAGGAACACCATCTCACACCTTATACAACAATCAACTCAAGATGTATCAAAGATCTAAACATTAGAGCCAAGATCATAAAGACCTTGGAAAATAATGTACAGAAGCATCTACAGGACATTGCAATATGAAAAGGCTTCATGAACTTCAAACCCAAAACACAGGCAGTGAAAGAAAAAATAGATAAATGGGACCTTCAAAACTAAAACCTTTTGCACCTCAAAGGATTTTGTCAAGAAAGTCAAAAGACAGCATACCCAATGAGAGAAAATATTTGTTAACCCTATATCTGATAGGAGCCTAATATCCACCATACATAAATAAATTTTTTTTGCTCAAAAATAAATAGGCAAACAACCCATTTAAAAAACGGGCAAGTGAACTGGCAAAGCGACTGGAAAAAGACCTCGAATAAAAGGGGGAGAAGGTAAAGACAAATGAGTTCATATGGCTGAGGGACTGCAAAGTGAGCTGGGAGGTCATCCCAGAGGTAATACTTATGCACATCTCAGTAGGACCTCATAGGCTTCCAATGTGGACATCACCCCAAAAAGAGGGGCTCCTGAGGGCTCTGTGTTCACCCAGGTCTTATATCAGGGTGGATAGCTCCAGAGTTTGGTGCTTTATCAGTGGGCCTTACTTTGGAATTTGTGCTTCTGAGAGTGACAGAGTTGGACTCAAATATGTCCTCCCTGTGTAAGGTCCCTCAGTCCCTTCTATTCAAACCTATATATGGTGCTGGAGTTTGTAGGTATACTTCCAGAGACTGAGGTTTTTGGGCTGTCCATGTGCCAGCTGGGCCCAGAATCTGAGTGGACCTGCAACTCCTACTCTACAGTTCAATGGACTCACCCAGGACACCTGGCAGGAAGATGATGAAGGTCAACGGCCATCCCAGGGAATGGAGAGAGTATGCAGCTGCAGGCAGAATAATCCTATCTATCTTATCCATGGGTTATAAGCACCCTCTCACTTGGAGGTGGAGTGGACATCACCATTCCAGACTCCTCAGGATGGGGGGAAGAGCTATGGACTAGAGTGGACTTACTGACATTCTGTTATAGACATATTGTGATTCAAGTAATGGAAGAAATTACAATATTAATGTGTAGCCAATGGCCACTGGATGCTCTGGGGGCAGGAAGAGGGAAAAGCATTTGAAATACAGGGTTTTTTTTGGGACTTGGGAATTATCCTGAGTGACATTGCAATGTCAGATATAGTCCATTTTATATCAACATATAACATGCAGAACTGTGTGGAAGAGAATGTGGTCTACAATGTGAAGTATGGTCAATGCTTATTGGCAAATCCCCAGGATGTGTATATTTATTGCAGGTGACGTGCCATACTAATGAAAGATGTTTATGTGGGACTTTGTGGGAGATGTGGAAGGTGGGGCATATGGGAATCTCTATACCATTTGTGTAACATTTATATAATCTAACTATTTTTAAAAATTATTATTTAAAAAAAATGAAAAAACAAACAAACAAACAAACAGGCAAGTGATTTGAACAGACACTTCTCCAAAGAAGCAACGCAAATGTCTAAATAGCACATGAAAAGATGCTCAACATCACTAGCTATTAGGGAAATGCAAATCAAAACTACAATGAGATACCATGTTACACCCATTAGACTGACAGCCATTAAAAAAACAGAGGACGACAAGTGTTGGGAATGTTTGTGGGAATGTAAAATCATCCAGCCATTGTGGAGGACAGTTTGGTGGTTCCTCAAAAAAACTAAATATAGATCTGCCATATGATCCAGCCATTCCATGGCTGGGTATATACCCAGAATAACTTAAAGCAAGGGCACAAATAGATATATGCACACCAGTGTTCATGGAGATATTATTAACAGTTGCCAAAATTGGTATCAACCCAAAGGCCCATCAACACATGAATGGACAAAAAAAATGTGGTATGTACATACAATGGTATATTACTCAGCTGTAAGAAGGAATACAGTACTAATACACCAGAAAATATGGATGAATCTTGAGGATATTATGTTGAGTGAAGTAAGCCAGGCACTGAAGGAAAAATATTACATGACATCTCTGATATGAATTAAGCAAATCAAGCTGACTCAGAGAACTAGAGTCTGAGAGATAGGCTTACAGGAAATAGGAAGGGAGAAGATGGTTGTGAGCCAACATCCATACAGGCAAAATCTATGATAATGTAGAGGTGAGTTGTTGTGCAGTGAAAAGATATGGCAGGGCTGTAGGGCTACTATTGGGTTGGGTGACGCAAGCTTGACAAGAAGGTAGTGTGGGGAGGATAGAGGTCAGGTGGTCCATTGAACTGGGGGAAGGGTTGAAGGAGGGAGCAGGTGAACACTGGGGATTAATGGATACGTGGGTGAAACTACAATGTTGAGAAAACTCTTATGGCAATAGGACAAGGAAGGATTACTGGTTTAGGGTGTTGAATGGGGGGGTGGCATTTGGGACAGAGTGAACCTTGGACATTCAGCTAGAGAATGTGCAAGTGATCATTTTGTAATATTGTGATGTATCAGTGGGGAGAGACCCATATAATGTGTGGGAAGGAGTTGGACTCCCATTCTGGGAAGGCCCAAAATGTTCTCAAACAGAAGGGAGGGTCTCTTGAGAGCATGGGCAGTTCCTAATAAGGGAGGGCAGATTAATGTGCACATCGCTCTGCATTGTTGCAAATACCTATGAATCTTGTACTTTAAGGAGTGAAGCCTGGTGATCACTGTGGGCCCCATGGGGAGGGGGAGAGATAAATAGAAAAGAATGAAAAAAGGGTATTTAGTGGGCAATGGAAGTGTTCTGCATGATCATGCAATGATGGATACAGGACATGTTAAATTTCATCAAAAATTATTAAAGTATATGGTCTAAAATGTA
Source organism: Tolypeutes matacus (assembly GCA_026826555.1). Taxonomy (NCBI): domain Eukaryota; kingdom Metazoa; phylum Chordata; class Mammalia; order Cingulata; family Chlamyphoridae; genus Tolypeutes; species Tolypeutes matacus. The sequence goes on along the minus strand of JAKSZT010001178.1, from coordinate 2,111,621 downwards.
AACCATAATGCAAACCATTGACTATGGTAGATAGCTACGTTTCAATATTTATACATCAGTTGTAACAAATGCACCACCCAAATGTAAAATGATTATTGATAGGGAAGGGAGGATGTTGGGAATATGAGAATCCCCCATAGAATGTACTCTATGTAGCTTTACTGTGACCTAAAACTTCTTTGAAGACAATATAAAAAAAAAGTAAGACCCTGGAGAAGAAATGGAAGAAAATGCCACTGTACATACAAGACAACTAATATTACAGTGATGAAAGGCAAAACGTCAAAAAAAATTTTTTTTAATTTTTTATATTTTAAATATTTTTCATTTTTAAAAATATCCCCACTTTTTTACTTTATTTTAGTATTAGTTTCTCTAAATTATTATGTATTTTACTTCTTATGTTTAAACCTATCATTATTGTTTCATTTTCTTATTAATCAAATTTGGCAATATTCTTGGCTTCATTTTTGAAGAAGTTTTGGATCACAGAAGTGTTACAACTATGGCAGGGGAATATCAATGAGGTGGGGTGTCAGTGATGGGGGATACATGGGAGGAAGTTCACGTGGGCATACAAAAATGGTATATAAATATGTTCAAATGTTCATGGGGCATTGCCACAGTGGGTAGAGAATCACACAACAACTGAAAGATTATTGAATTCCCAAACTGGGGAGCTCTGCCAGTTTTTCTAATGGAACAGCAACAATTCCCCAAGTACAAGGGCAATGACTAGTGAAGAAAGATGGTCAATTGATGGGCCCTTGATATTGATGACTATGCTTATGAGCCATTTGCTCTTGAATTTGCAACTCAGCCTAGTGTTGTAGAGTGCCTAAGATTTACCTCCTGAGAGCCTCCTTGTAGCTCAAATGTGGCCTTTCTCTAAACCAAACTCAGCATATAAATGCATTACCTTTCACCCAGCAAGGGACATGAATCCGAGGGATGAGCCCCTCCAGCACCAAGGGATTACTACAAACCACCTGCTGGTGCTACAATTGGAAAAAGACCTTGAATAAAAGTGGGGGAAAGTTGAAGGCAAATGATTGTATATGGCTAAGAGACTTCAAAGTGAGTCAGTTGGTAATCAGAGGGATAACAACTTATGCATGTCTCAGCAAGATCTCATAGACTTTCAAGGTAGAGGGTTATGGAGACACCCAGGTCCTACAGTTATGGTAGGTAGCTACAGAGTTTGGTGCCTTGCCAGTGGGCCCTGGTTTGGAGTCCGTGCTCCTGAATGTGACAGAGTTGGATTCAGATGTGTCTTCTCTACACATGCCTCTTCTGTCCCTTTTATATGAACCTATAGTTTGTACTGGAGTTGGTAGTTGTATATCCACGAGACTTTAATCTCTGGGTTGTGCATGTGCCAGCTGCGCCCTGAGCCTCAGTGGAGTTGCTACAACTACTCTCCAGTTCATTGTGCTCATCCAGGACAACCAACAAGGAGGTGAATATGGACAACCACCACACCAAGGAAATGAGAGAGTCTATAACAGGAAGCAAGAGAGTCCCATTCATAAGCCATATGAGCTTGAAGCCCTCTCTCAGTTAGAGGTGGCATGGGTATCACCATCCAAGAATCCTCAGGATTGGGGAATAAATATGGACTAGAGTACACTTACTGGTATTGTTCTATAGACATTGTGATTCTAGCAATTAAAGAAATCATATCATTGATGTGGTGACAGTGGCCACTGGAGGTACTGTAGTCAGGAAGAGGGAAAAAGAGGTGCAGTATGGGAGCATTTTCAGGACTTGAAATTGGCCTGGATGACATTGCAATGACAGATACAGGCCATTATATATCTTGCCATAACCTACAGAATTGAGTGGGAGAGAGTGTTAACTACAATGTAAACTATAATCCATGCTTAGTAGCTATGATCCAAAATGTGTTCATCAATTGCTATGAATGTACCACACTAATGAAAGAAGTTGTTAATGTTGGGAAAAGTAGGAGGTGTGGGGAGTGGGTCATATGGTAATCCCTTATTTTTTTAATGTACCATTTTATGTAATCTAAATATCTTAAAAAAAAAAAAAATATATATATATATATATATACATAAAACATAAATAAAAAACAGAAAGAAAATAGAAATTACTACAGAGATTATTCCATTGCTATCAAGAATGCAATGGATGTGGTTAATAAGATTTAGAGTTTTCATTCAATTACAATTCAAAAACTAAAACTACCATCCAAAGGTAATTTGGAAAAATTAATTTTTTGAGGTTTTGTGATGAATTTGATAGAGTAGCTGCAAAGGTATCATCTAGCTGCAAAGAAATCATCTAGCTGCAAAGAAATCAACTAGCTGCAAAGAAAGCAATTAAGGCAATGCTATATTAAAGAATGAATTTTAATGAAAAAAATTAATGATATTTTAATTAAAAGTTCATGCTGCTACAAAAACTACATGGTGACATGTTACTACATGCATTTGAAATGAATACATTAAATGTATAGTTTAAGCACTAACTGTAAAGTTATATATTTGATATTTATCCATACATCATCTATCTAGAGGCCTTTAATATTGAGCAGTAAGGAACTAGTACGATGTATCTTACTTACTGTGTTTCCTGGGGGTCAACTAACCTGAATTACCCTAAAAATAACTAGGAAGACAGACTGTAAATCCACAGTTCATAATCCTGATTACACAATTACTGGTGTCCCACCTATTGACCAGAATTGAAGATTATTTCCCGTATACCTTAGGAAACTGAATTATATAATGTAAGTATTGACCCATCCCTACCTACCTAAAATTGGCAAGTAAATGATTAGTAATTGGATCCAGGAACAAAGACATTTCACATTAATATGAAAACAAAATAAGCAAAGAAAAAGAAAAAAGATGATGTCTAAGAATAAACAAAGAAACCTGTAAGCAAAAAGCATTGTGATACTATAAATAAAGCAAATCATCTTATAACTATCCAATGGATGAGACTTCAAGGAAAGATTTCTTGAAGTAAACATAAGAAAATTTGCTAAAATGCCATTCCTAAAAAATGAACTCCTAGGACAATGAGCATTTATATTAGGGAGAAGGGCATAGATTAGAATTTATATGAAAAGAAAAGTAATTAAAATATAGAAAGTGACTCAGAATACATACATGCAATACAAGAGAAATGTTAATTCTAGAGTTAATGAACAAAGAAGGATGTATGATAAGAAAAAATAATGGTGGATATAAATTTAAGTAATGCTCTTATAGTTGAACAGAATTTGACAAATTATTATTTTGTCATATTACTAATAAAGGAACAAAACTATTGCCAGATTTATGTTCTCTTTGGAAAATCCATCATAAAACAATATGCTCAAGTCTAAAGGTTTAGGGGAAAAGTTTGTATCATGAAACATTTTATTACCAGACTGCTTGTATTTCATTATTTAAGAAAGAGAAAAATAAAATCTTCACATTTAATAAGCTCAGGATGTAACAACATGTATCTTTCATATAAAAAATTATAACTTATTGAAATATAACAGCTCTTCTTTTTATTTGAATGCAAAGTTTTTCTCACATATGAACATTCCCTATGGCACTAAAATTATGCATTAATAATGAAATAATTGACATTTGAAAACTCAAACACTTTAACATATGCACATTTCTCTGATGCCCTAAAATATAATGTTTTTTCTGTACATTAGTTCAAATTTACTTTTCAAAAATCATATCAAAACTATGATGCTTTAAAAAAATCAGTGAAATAGTGGGTTTGAGGGATTTGAAATCAATATACAAAAACTGATAATAAAGATTACACATTACATTTTAGGAAATGGTTTCATGAACTTCACAGCCAAAGCACAAGCAGCAAGAGAAAAAATTGATAAATGGGATCTCCACAAAATTAAAAACTTCTGCACCTCTAAGGATGTTATTAAGAAAATTAAAAGGCAACCTACCCAATGGGAAAAGATATTCAGGAACCATATATCTGATAGGAGACTAATATCCTGCATATATAAAGAAATCCTTCACCTCGAAAATAAAAGGAAAAACAACCCATATACAAAATGGGCAAGTGACCTGAAAAGACACTTCTCCAAGGAAGAAATACAAATGGCTAAAAAGCACATGAAAAAATGCTCAACATCACTTGCTATCAGGGAAATGCAAATCAAAACTACAATGAGATACCATCTTACACCCATCAGAATGGCAGCTATTAAAAATCAGGAGACACTAAATGTTGGAGAGGATGTGGAGGAATAAGAACGCTCAACCACTGCTGGTGGGACTGCCGTATGGTCCAGCCACTGTGGAGGACAGTTTGGCGGTTCCTCAGAAAACTAGCAATAGATCTTCCGTATAATCCAGCAATTCCACGGCTGGGTATATACCCAGAAGAACTGAAAACAAAAATACAAACAGATATATGCACACCAATGTTCATAGCGGCATTGTTCACCATTGCCAAAAGTTGGAATCAGCCCCTGTGCCCATCAACAGACGAATGGATAAGCAAAATGTGGTACATACATACAATGGAATATTACTCAGTTGTAAGAAGGAACAAAGTGCTAACACATGGAATAACGTGGATGAATCTTGAAGACATTAGGTTGAGTGAAGCAAGCCAGGCACTGAAGGATGAACTGTATATGACCTCACTGATCTGAACTGAGGAAAGTGAGCAGTCTCTGAGAACCATTGTCTGAAAGATAGGTTAACAAAGGTGAGTAAGAGAAGAGCAGGCTTTGAGCCATCACCCATATGGACATAATGTATGTTAAAGGGATAGAGTGTGGTTGCATGTTGGGGGATGGGGCAGATGACTGGTGGTGTTTCTGGGTTTGGTGGTGCAGCACTGGAGGGTGGGTGGATTAGTAAGAGCTGGTTCAAATCCCCAGGACATGTAACTGTGAATCTTGACATTCCATGGGTTGGTAGAGGGGGGTATCACGGGCCCTGGGGTGCTGGGGAGAAGGGAACAGTCAAGATCTAATGGGTTGTTTGGTGGTCATGGGGAAGGTTTTTCATTACCTTACATTAATGGACACAGGACATGGTAAATATCATCAAAATTATTAAACTGTATCATCTAAATTGTAAACTATACTGTAAATCACTGACAATGTTTAGTTGCTATATTTTGCTATCTGCATAACAGTTATAACAATGCTAACAACCAAAAAAAAGGGCGGGGGGAGTTAATATGGGGTGGGGAAGGGGTGTGGTTTGGTATCTGGGAGTCTCTGGCACTCCGTGTGTGACTTTGCTGTGAGCTAAAACTTCTTTGAAAATTAAATGAAAAATTGGGAGACGATGGGGATTGAGAGGAGGAAGGTGTCATGGCACACCAGACATCCGATAACACAGTGATAAAGGAAGGAAAAAAGGGAAAAAAGAAAAGAGAAAGGAAAAAAAATTCCTTTGCTTTTTTGCTCATTTTTTGAATGTCCCTATCCACTAATTATATTTTACTTTGTTTTGTTCTTTGTTTGATTATTTGTTTTTTTTCCTTCTCTCTCTTTTTTTTTCCCCTGAGTTTCCTTATGTTTGTCTCTTGCATGTAACTTATCACACTTGTTTCTTTTTCCTAGTAATTGTATTTGATTATTTTATGGACTAAATGTTCATGGAGGATTTGGTTCATAGAAGGGTTACAATGGGTACTGCGGGGGATTATTGGGGGAGTGTCTGGGGGTGGTTTCGTGGGGATTGGTTCATCCGAATATACATGAATGTTATACAAAGTCATTCAAAGGATAGGGGGATGGGGCATGGTCATGATGGGTGGATAATCACACAATAAATGAGGGATTCTGAATTCCTAGCCTGGAGAGCTCTGCCACAGTCTCAAAGGGAGCAGCAATAGTCCTCTGAGTGTAGGGTCAGTGCCTGTCAAAATAGGATGACCCACTGATTTTTTTTTTTTATTGATGACTGCCCTTGTGAGACTTTGCTCTTGTAAATGAGACTTAGCCTGCAGTTGTGGGGTGCCTAAGGGTTGCCACCTGAGAGCCTCCTTGTTGCTCAAATGTGGCCTCTCTCTAAGCCAAACTCAGCATATGATTGCATTACCTTCTCCCCAACGTGGGACATGGCTCCCGGGGATGAGCCTCCCTGGCAACGAGGGATTACTACCAAGTGCCAACTGGCAACACAACTGGAAAAAGACCTTGAATAAACGGGGGAAATGGTAAAGACAAATGAGTTCAAGTGGCTAAGAGACTTCAAAGAGAGTCGGGCGGTCATCCCAGAGGTAACTCTTATGCACACCTCAGTAGGAGCTCATACAACATCTAAGTGCCTATCACCCCACTCATTGGGGTTTCTGAGAGTTCCAGAGACACCCTGGTCCTATATAAGGTGGGAGAGCCCCAGAGACTGATGCCTTATCAGTGGGTTCTATTTTGGAATCTGTGATCCTGACAGTGACAGAATTAGACTCAATTAAGTCCTTCCTGCACATGGTTCACCAGTCCCTTCTATTCAAACCTATATGTGATGCTGGAGTTTTTATGTATACTTCCAGAGATTGGAGCCTCCCTCCTACCTATGTGCCAGGTGTGCATGAAATCTAGGTGGATCTGCAACTCCTACCCTACAGCTTAATGGACTCATCCAAGTCACCTGGTGAGGAGACAACGATGGGCAATGGCCATCCCAGGGAATGGAGAGGGCCTGCATCTGCAGGCATGATCATCCCACCCTCCAAATCCATGGGATATAAGCCCTCTCTCACTTGGAGTTGGAGTGGACATCACCATCCCAGTCCCCTCAGGATTGGGGGAAGAACTATGGACTAGAGTGGACTTGATGGTATTCTCTTGTTCACATATGGTGATTCTAGCAACGCAAGAAATTATAACAATGAGGTGGAGCCAGTGGCCACTTTACACTTTTGGGGTAGGGAGGGGATGAGCAGTTGAAATACAGGGGCTTCTTTGGGAGTTAGAGGTTGTCCTGAGTACCATTGTAGCAACAAATGTAGGCCATTTTAAATCAGCACACACCACTCAGAACTGAGTGGGAGAGAGTGTGGTCTACAGTGTGAACTGTGGTCTATGGTTGGTGGCAAGGCTCCAGGATGTGTAAGTTCATTGAGGGTGGTGGGCCACACTTGTGGGAGATGTTTGTGTGGGATGTGGTGGGAGGTGTGGAAGGTGGGCAACATGGGAATTCCAGTGGGGTCCGTGTAATATTTTGGATACTCTAAGCACCTCTTAAAATATATGTATATATATAACATTTTTGTAAGCAAATACACATATATGCATATATATTTATATATCATTTTGCAAATGTTTGTATGTATTGTGAGAATTTTGATTTTTACCCACAATAAAAATAAATTTAAAAATTCACACAATAAATAAAATATATCAAATTCTCATCTGGGGGAGCTCTGCAACATTTTCTAATGGAAAAACAAGGATGCCCTACGTACAGGGACAATGACTTTTGAAGGAGGATGGTCCATTGAAGAATCCTTGATTTTAAAGATTATGCTTATGAGCCATTGCTCTTGAAGTTGAAACTTAGCCCAGTGACATAGCGGCCTAAGAGTTAGCAATGGGGAACCTCCTTGTTGCTCAAATGTAGCCTTTCTCTAAGCCAAAATCAGCATGTAAAAGCAATAACTTCCCCCCATGATGGGACATGAATCCAGGGTAAGCCCCCTGGCACCAAGGGATTTCTACCAAGTACCAACAAGAAATGCATATGGGGGAAAAAACCACCTTGACCAAAAGGGGGAAAAGCTAAAGAAAAGTAAGTTTGTATGGCAAAGAGAATTCAAAGTGAGTCAGGAGACCATCCCAGACGTAATGCTTATGCACATCTCAACAGGAATACCAATCTTGCTCAAGTTCTTCCCCAAAATTGAAGAGTGAATATTGCTACCAAACTCATTCTATGAAGCCAACATCACCCTCATACAAAAACCAGGTAAAGATACTATGAAAAAAGAATATTTCCGACCAATATCACTCATGAATATACATGCAAAAATCCTCAACAAAATACTTGCAAACCTAATCCAAAAGCAGTTTATAAGAATTATACAACACAACCAAGTGGGTTTTATCCCAGATATGCAAGGTAGTTCAACACAAGAAAATCATTTAGTGTATAAACTCTTTGATAAATTTAAGAAGAAAAATCATATGATCCTCTCAGTGCAAAAAAGGCATTTGACAAAATATTGTACTCTTCCTTGATAAAAGCATGCCAAAAGTAGGAATTGAAAGAAACTTTCTCAATTTGGTAAAGTGCATATGTGAACAAGCTAGAACTAGCATTCTACTGAACTGTGAAAGACTGAAATCTTTCCCACTGACATCAGGAATAGACAATGATGCCCACTGTGACCATTATTATTCAATATTGTGCTAGGAGTTCTGGCTACAACAATTAGGCTAGACAAAGAAATAAAAGTCACCTAAATAGGAAAGGAAGAAGTAAAACTCTCACTGTTCACTGATGACATGATCCTAAATCTAGGAAATCCTGAAAAATTGAAACAAATCTACTAGAATTAATAGGCTATTTCAGCAAAGTGTCAGGATACAAGACTAATATGCAAAAAAAAATACATCAAATGTAAGATATGGACTGCAGTTAGAAGTGATATTTTACAATGCTCTTGCATAGTTTGTAGCAAATGTATCACAATAATGCAAGCTGTTGGTAGAAGGATGATCTTTGTGACCACGGTATGAGGTTATGCGTGTTTATTTTATAAGCTCAAACTTTTACTACACACTTATTATGTATGTTCATGTATCAAAGATATATTTCAATAAAAATATGTTGAAAAAATAGCATTTCTATACACTACTGATGTGCCACCTAAGAAGCAATTCAGAAAAATTTCATTTACAATAACAACTAAAACAATAAAAAACTTAAGAATAAACTTAATAAAGGACATAAAGAAACTGTATTCAGAAAACTACAAAAGATTGCCAAAAAAACCTAAAAAGACTTAAGTAAATGGAAAGACATTCTGTGTTCATGGATTGGAAGACCATATATTGTTAAGACGTCAATTCCATCCAAAATGATTTACAGATTCAACACAAACTCAATAAAAATCCCAACAGCCTTTTTTGCAGAAATCAAAAAGCCAATAAACAAATTAATTTGGAAGGATAAGGGGCTCCAAATAGCCAAAAATGTCTTTTAAAAGAAGAATAAATTTAGCGGACTCTTACTTCCTGACTTTAAAGAATATTAGTTAGCTACAGTAGGAAAAGCAGCATGGTACTGGCATAAGGACAGAAAGATTGACCAATGGATTGAAATTGAGAACTCAGAAATTGATGCTCACATCTACAGTCAAATGATTTTTGACAAGGCTCTTAAGCCCACCCAGTTGGACCAGAGCAGTATATTCAACATATGGTGCTGAGAGAACTGAATAGCCATATTCAAAAGAAAGAAAGAAGCCCCCTATCTCACACCTTATACAAAAATTAACTCAAAATGTATCAAGGACCTATACAAAAAAAGAATCACCATAAAACTCCTAGAAAAAAATATAGTAAAATTTCTTCAAGATTTTGTGGTAGGTGGCAGTTTTTTAAGCCTTACACCCATGGCACAAGCAACAAAAGAAAAAAATAGATAAATTGGACATCCTCAAAACTCAACACTTTTGCACCTCAAAGGATTTTGTCAAATTGCTGAAAATGCAGCTGACTGAATGGGAGAAAATATTTGGCAATCACATAACTGATAACTGTTTAATATCCATGATATACAAGGAGATCATACAATTCAACAATAAAAAGACAAACAATCTGATTCAAATGGGCAAAAGACTTGAAAATAAAATTGTCCAAAGAAGAAATACAAATAGTGAAAAAATATTCAACATCACTAGTGATTAGGGGAATGCAAATCAAAACTACAAGGAGATATCTTTTCACACCTATGAGACTGGCCTCTAATAAAAAGTTGGAAAACTTTAAATATTGGAGAGGATATGAAGAGGTAGGAATGCTTACTTACTGTTGCTTGGAATGTAGAATGGTAAGCCACTGAGGAGGACTGTTAGGCAGTTCCTAAGGAAGTTGGATATAAACTTGCCATGTGACTGAGAAATATCATTGCTAGGTATATACCCAGAAGAACTGAGAACAGTGAAACAAATAGAAATCTGCCCACAATGGTCATAGCAGTGTTATTCATGAAAGCCAAATTTGGAAACAACCCAGGTAGCCATCAACTGATGAATAGATTAAAAAAAATTGTGGTGTATAGATACTATGGAATATTATGCATCACTAAGAAGAAATGAAGTGGTGTATGGTGATGTGGAAAAATTCACTGTTAGCAGGATGTAAATGTTGCAGCCACTGTGGTTGCCAGTTTGGCAGTTCTATGGATAGCTAAGAATAGAATTTCTTTATCACCCAGCAATCTCAATACTCAGTATACTACAGATCATCAGACCAGGACAGTGCGACACAACTCCCAGGATGGTGAGGGATATAGAGATGAAGAACCCGAAACAACAAATGTCAGTTACCAAACCCCCATGACAGACAAAAAGGGCTCCCTTCTACTCCCAATATACTCAGCTGGGGTAAAACCCATGGCTCACTGAAGCTAGCTGAGTGGGGAACAGACATCTTCCTCACTCTCAGCTGTTGCAAGGAAAAAGGGAGTGTGAGTTGAGCACTTTTCTTCAGTGAGTTCAGCCAGCAAGGCCTGCTTTGAATAGCTCTGGCTATATCAAAACACAGGAAATCAGAGATTGAAACAATCAGTGGAAAGGTGTGCCTACATCCACCATCAGCTGGCCCAACAGGAAACTGCATGAACAAAACATGCTTTTAGTTCTCTCAGTACACTAACTCTTGGGAGAAAAACCACACCCCATTAGTGAGTCCCTGGCCTGATTTTGATACAGTAAACTGGGAAATTTAAATATTTAGAATAAGTTGCACCAAATATCAAAGAAGTGCTGTGAAAAAAAAAATAAGTAAGGGAAAAGTAAATTCATCAACCTATTCAGATGCCTAGACATCAGAAAGAATTACTAGCCAGATTAGGAAACAGGAAGAGATGGCCCAGCCAAACGATCAAATCAAATATCCTGATGAGATTCATGATTTCAGAAAATTAATGATAATCACACAATTCTCCTAAATCAACTCAAAGAATTGAAAGAAAATATGACTAAAGAGATAAAAAAATATCATCTGGGTATGCAAAAAGTACAATTTGAAAGTCTGCAAAGAAAATTACCAGACCTCATAGGAATGAAAGACATGGTGAATGAGATTAAAAATACATTAGAACCTCTGAGAGATGAAAAGCTCATATTAGATGGCTTCACAAGTGAAGTCTACCAAACATTCAGTGGTAATCAATCTCCAATATTTGTAATTCTCTCATTTTTTATTTTAACAGTAGCCATTCTAGAGAGTATAAAAAGGTATCTAATTGTGGTTTCTGTTTGCATTTCCCTAATAGCTAGCAATGATGAGCATATTTTCATGTAAATTTCAGCCATATGTTTTTCTTTTATTGTTGAGTTGTAGGATTTATTAATATATTCTGAATATTAAAACCTTATTTGTTATGTGCTTTCCAAATATTTTCTAGCATTGACTAAGCTAAGTCTCATTTAACTATATTTTCTTTCATTGCTTTTACTTTTATTTAAATTTTAAGAAACTACCTCCTACCACAAGATCTTGAAGATATTTCCCCATATTTTCTTCCAGGGGTTTTATAGTTCTAGCTTTTATATTTAGGTATTTGATTCATTTTGAGTTAATATTTGCATAATGTTTGAGATAGGGGTCCTCTTTCTTTCATTTGTAAATGGATATCTGGTTCTCTGACCACAATTTATTGAAAAGACTGCATGTCAAATTGATTTCTGATAAGGGTTCCAAGTTCACTAAATTTGGAAAGAATAGTGAATGCAACAGTTGATGCTGGCAGAAGTGTTTATCCATATTTAAAAAAAGAAGGAAAACACATCCCACATGAGGTACAAGAAAATAACTCAAAAAGGATTAAAAACATAAATATAAGAACTAGGATTATAAAATTCCTGGAATAATACATTAGAAAGCATCTTTATGATCCTGGGATAGGCAATTGTATCTTAGAATCTGTTACTCAGCTGTAAGAAGGAATGAAGTTTTGAAACATGCAACAAAATGGATGAATCTTGAAGACCATGTGTTGAGTGAAGTAAGCCAGTTAACAAAGGACAAATATTGCATGACCTCATTGATATGACCTAAACATATTGAGCAGACTCACAGAGATTGAGTCTGGACAACAGGTTACAAAAGACAGAGAGCAAATAGAGAATAGTGAGCAGATGTTCAATCTGGACAGAAGCTATGATAGAGTGGAAAGGGATGGTTTCAGAGTGGATGGAGTGATTATGGTGAGGGATACGAGTGGGCCCAATATTGTCAGAGTGTGAGTAAAGCAGGGTCCTGGGATTGGTGGGACAATCCATGGAATTGGGGGTAGGTTTGGAGGAAGGAATAGGTGAATTCTGGAGGTCTGTGTTTGAAAATACAATTGTGGGAAACGTGGCAGGGGCGGGTCACATGTGCAGGGTGTCAGTGGTGGGGAGTGTGTGGGAAAGGGTGCACCTGTGGCATCTTCTATCAAATATGAATGTGTTCCTCAATTTAACCTAATAATAACTATTGCCTAAGAGTTACTTTGTGAAAACCTCCTTGTTACTGAAATGTGGCCACTCTCTAAGCCAAACTCAGCAAATAAACATGATACATTCCCCTCCATCATGGGACATGACTCATGGGGTTGAGCCTCCCTGACACCAAGGGATTAATAACAAGCACCAAACAATGTTTCATTTGGAAAAAGACCTTGACCACAAGGAAGAAACATCATATACATAATGGTTTAATAGCTAAGAGATTTCAAAATAAGTTGGTAGTTCATTCCAGAGGTTACAATTATACATGTTTCAGACAGATCTCACTAACTGCTACTGTGAACAAAGCTTCAAATACAAGTGCTCCTGAACACTCTAGAGATATGCAGACAATATAAGCATACAATCCCTTGAAATCAGCATCATCTTGGTGGGTCATACCTTGAATTATATGTCAACCTAGTTCCCCAATAGAACAGGGTTAAACACATTTATAATTTCCCTACACATAATTCTTCTACCCTTATTTTTGAGCCTATAACTAGCACTATACCATTAAGTATATGTTTCAGAGACTTACATCTTTGGTTTGTTCATATGCCCATTGATCTTTGAATCCCAGAAAAGTTTCAGTCAATACCTACTCTTCAGATTGTTGGACTTACACAGGACAAGTAACAAAATGATGGTAATGTGCAATGCCTAACCCAAAAAACAAAGAGATTCTACAACTGCAAACAAAACATTTCCTTCCATCTGACTCATAAGTTCTAAAACCTTCTCAATATGAGGCAGAGCAGGCATCGTCATCCCAAAATCCTCAAGTCTGAGAAATGAACAAAGGGGAAATGCAAACATGGACAAAGTAAACTTATTAATATTGTAGTAATGGAAGTATATGTAACAATGTAATAAAGATAGTGGTTTCCAAATGTTCTGAGGGGAGGAGAAGGAAATAATAGATGGAACATAGGACATTTTGGGGGCGTTGGAATTAAGTTTAAAACACAATATGAACTGTAGACCTTAATTAGGAACAATGCTTCAATATTTATTCATCGATTGTAACAAATATATCACACAATTGTATGATATTACAAATGGGGGAAGATGTGGGAGGGGTAGGGGATGGAGTATATGGAAATCAATTATACTTTTGATGTAACTTTTCTGTAATCTAAAACCTCTTTAAAAATAAGTTTATTATATAGAAATGGGCAAAAGACTTGGGTAGACATTTTTTAAAATTAGAAAATACAAATGGTTAAAAGCACAAGAATATGTTCAACATCACTAGCTATTAGGGCAATGCAAATTAATATTACAATGAGATATTATTTTACACCTTATAGAAAGGCCATTATTGAAACAGAAAACTACAAGTGTTGGAGAAAATGTGGAGAAACTGGGACACTCCTTCACTGTTGGTGAGAATGTAGACTGGTGTAACCTCTATAGAACAGTGTTGGGCATTTTCTCAGGAAGCTAAATATAGAATTTCAATATGAGCCAGAAATCTAGCCAGTAAGAATATATTCAGAATACCTGAAAACAAGCACGGTTGTGAACTTACATTTGCTCATTGATGTTCATAATGACATTATTCAAAATTGCCAAAAGATGTAAATAACCCAAGTGTCCATCAACCAATGAATGGATGAAGAAAATATGATATATATGATTGATTAATATTCAGCTTTAAGAAGAAATGAAGTCAGGATGCATATAACAAATGGGATGAAGCCAGACACAAAAGGGTAGATAATGTATTGGCCCACTAATAACCAAATACATTGAATAAGCTCATGGAGTTAAAACCTAGAGTATAGGTTACTAGGAGATAGAATGAGGGTTGATAAGATAGAGCTGATGCTTAGTGTTTGAATAATTTTTAATAAGCTTGATTGTGAATGTTCAGAAATGTCTAGAGATCATGCTAACAAAATATTGAGTATAATTAACATCACTGAGTTATAGATATATATTTATATATAGATAATTATATATCTATATATAGTTGCTGAAACTTGTTTGCTAGGGTTCTAATTATCAATGGAATGAAATCTATAGTATAAACTTGGGACTGTATAACATAATGAATTTGGTGGTGGATTAGGAATGTGGTTTATAGTACAAATACAAGAATCTTCTTCCATGAAGTAGAAAAAAAATATATATGTCACTATTACAAAGGGTTAAAAACAAGCTGATATATGGGAAAATACAGCTAATGTAACTTATATTCTATAGTTAAAAGTAATACTGTAATATCTTTTCATCAATTGAAATGAAGATAAATAATATTTTAACATACTTTCCTCAAGGGTAGCAAAATTGCCACATTAGTGAAAAGTGTCAACAATAAGGGGTTAAATGAAAATGGTATATTCTTGGAGTGACCTTTTTGTAAACCTACAAATTTTCTATTCATTAAAAAAACACAAGAATGTATAACACAGAGAACACTGTTGTGGACCATGTCTCTGATGGATAATACAAATATGAGATTGTTCTTTCCTGAAGTAGAAGAATTGTACATTTCTATCACAAGACATTAACAATAAGGTGGTATATGAGAAAATTACAAATAATGCAAACTATTGACTGTTGTTAAAAGTAATATTTTAATATTATTTCACAATTGAAACAAAGCTACCACTCAAATGCTAAATGACAATAATAAGGTGATATAAGGGATATGTTTATTTTTTTCTTTTGGGAGCAATTAATATGTTCTGATATAGTGTATGGTGATGATTTCTGATTAAAAGGAGAGCCATGGATTGTAAAGACTGAATGAACACTGTGCTGTGTGATTAAATTTTAATAAAACCATTTAAAAAATCAATTGGCCAAAGATGTGAAGGTCTATTCCCGCACTCCCAATTGAATTCCATTGGGGTTTGTATCTGTTCTTGTGCCAACCCACTGTGGGTTTTTAATAAGTGTTAAAATTAGGAAGTGAGAGTCCTTCAACTTCATTCTTTTTCAAGATGGTTTTGTCTATCTGGGTCCACTTACTCTTCTCAATAAATTTGATGCTTGACTTTTCCATTTCTGCAAAGTAAGTTGTTGCAATTTTCACTGGGACTGTGTTGAGACTGTAAACAATTTGGGGTGAAATGGTCATCTTGACAATATTTGTTCTTCCAATCCCTGACTGTGGAATACTTTGCTTTTATATAGATCTTTGATTTATTTTAGCAAAGTTTTGTAGTTTTCCACATATAAGACCTTAAAACCCATGGTAAAATTTATTTGTAGATATTTTCCTTTATTACTTTTTTTTAAATGGATTTTTTTCTTGATTTCCTTCTCAGTTCAGTCATCTATGGAATCACTGCTGATTTTTTTGCATGTTGACCTTGAACCTGTAACAGTGCTGAACAATTTTATTTGTTTTAGTTGTTTTTTAGTAGATTTACTGGGACTTTCTGTATATAAAATCATGTCATCTGTACGTAGTGAAAGTTTCACTACTTCCTTTTCAATTTGGATGTCTTTTATTTCTTCTTTTAGCCCAATTGCTTTGGTTAACACTTCCAGGACAGTGATGAATAACAGAGTTGAGAATGGGCATCCTTGTCTTATTCCATATCTTAGAGGGAAAGATTTCCCTAATTCAGAATTGACTATGATGTCAGCAGTGGGATTTTCATATATGTCCTGTATCATGTTGAGTAAGTTTTCCTTCCATTGCTATATTTCTAAGTGTTTTTATCAAGAAAAGATGCTCGATTTTGTGAAATGGTTTTACTGTGTCAATTCAGAATATCATATGGTTTTCCCCTTCAATGTGTTAATGTAATGTACTACATTAATTGATTTTCTCTTATTTTATTTATTTTTCAGGGGAGGACAGGCCAGTATTTAAGCCCTCAATGTTGTTGCAAGTAACTATAAATCTGGTCCTCCAATGAGTTAATCTTGGTGGTTACCGTGGATCGCAAGGGGAGAGGGAGGGAGGACTAGAATAGATGGAACATAGGACATCTTTAGGGTGACATTATTTTATTTTTTATGTTGATCCAACCTTGCATACCTGGGATAAATCCATCTTGATCATGGTGTATAAATCTTTTGATGTGCTGTTGATTTCCACTTACAAGTATTTGTTGAGGATTTTTGCATCTATATTCATTAAAGAAATTGGTCTGTAATTTACTCTGATGTTGCCTGCATAGAATGTGTTTGGTAGTGATATTTCCTCTTGAATTTTTTTGGAAGAGTTTTGCAGGATTGGTTTTAATTCTTCTTGGAAAATTTAGTAGCATTCGCTTGTAAATTCACCTGCTCCTGTGGTTTTCATTTTTGGTAGGTTTGTGATGACAGAATCAGTATCATTACACGTAATTGGCCGGTTCAGATCATCTATTTTTTTCTCAAGGTAATGCAGTTTCTTCATTGTTTCCAGGAATTTGTCCATCTCATCTAGGTTGTCTAATTTTTTTGGCATTCAGTTGTTCATATTATCCTCTTATGATCCTTTTTATTTCCATTGGTATAGCAGTGATGACACCCTTCTCATTTCTAATATATTTATTTTTGTCATTTCTCTTCTTCTTTGTCAGTCTTGCTAACGTTTTATCACTTTTACTGATTTTTTTCAATGAACTGACTTTTGGCTTTATTAATCACCTGTTTATTGACATTTTTATTTAAAAATTTGTTATATATATCATTGTTAGAAGTTACTCAATAAACACAAGATTATAACTGCAATAACAATAAATCTGTTTTAGTCGGTTGTTACATGTTTTAGGGGCACAATGTTTAGGTTCAGAAATATTTACGATTGCTATTTCTTCTATGTGGATTGCTCATTTTATTAAGGTATATTTATCTCCTTTGTCTCTTACAACAGCTTTTTTGTTTTTTATTTTTAAAATATACTTAGATTAAATACATGTTACACAAAAGATATAGGGATTCCCACATGCCCCATTCCCCACACCTCCCACAACCTCCCACATGAACATCCTTCATTAGTGTGGCACATTCATTGCAATTCATAAACACATCCTACTGCTTTGTCACTAAGCATGGACCTTAGTTCACATTACAGTCTACACTCTCTCCCACACATTTCTGCGTGTTATATGAAGATATAAAATGGCCTATATCTGTCATTGCAACGTCACTCAGGATTCCCAAGTTCTGAAAAAAAAAACAACATATTATAACTTTTTTTTCCCCTCTCCCTTCTCCCAGAGCTTCCAGCAGCCACTGGCTACACATCAATATTTTAATTTCTTCATTGCTAGAATCACGTGTGTCTATAGTAGAGTACTAGTAACTCTGCTCTAGTCCATAGCTCTTCCCAAAAACATGAGGATTCTGGTATGACCTCCACTCCACCTCCAATTGAGAGGGGGCTTATATCCCATGGGGAAGATGGATAGGACTATCATGCCTGCAGATGCAGATTCTCTCCATTTCCTTGGAGAGCCATTGTCCATCATCATCTCCCTTTCAATTTTCCTGGTTGAGTCGAATGAGCTGTAGAGTAGGTGTGGCAGCTCCACTGAGATTCTGGGCCCAGCTGGCACATGGGCAGCCCAAAGACTCAAGTCTCTGGATGCACACCTACAAACTCTATCACCAAATATAGGTTTAAATAGAAGGGACAGATGAGCCATGTGCAGGGAAGGCATAATTGAGTCCAATGCAATCACTCTCAGTAGCACAAACTCCAAAATAGGGCCCACTGGCAAGGCACCAAGGTTATGATCATAGGGCCTAGGTGTCTCCAGAGCCCTCAGGAGCCCCACTATTTGGGGTAGTATCCACTTTGGAAGTCTATGAGATCTTGCTGAGATGTGTGTAAGTTTTACCTCTGGTATGATCTCCTGATTCACTTTGAACTTCCTTAGCCATATAAACTCATTTGTCTTTAACTTTTCCCCCTTTTAGTCAAGGCCTTTTTCCAGTTGCATTGCTAGTTAGTGCTTGATAGCAATCTCTTGGTGCCAGGGAGGCTCATCACCAGAAGTCATGCCCCATGCTGAGGGGAAGGTAAAGTATTCACATGCTGATTTTGGCTTAGAGAGACCATATTTGAGCAACAAGGAGGCTCTCAGGAGGCAACCCTTAGTCACCTTTGACTTACAATTTATTTTGTCTAATATTAATATGATGCTCCCAGATATTTTGGTCACCATTTTCATGGATTATCATTTTCCAACTTTTCACTTTCTACCTATATGTGTCTTTGAGTCTTAGGTGTGTCTTTTATAAACACCATATAGATGGATTCTGCCTTTTATCCATTCTGTCCACCTGTGTATTTTGATTGGGGAGTTTAATCCATTAACATTCATTGTTATTACTATATAGGCAATACTTACATCAGAAATTTTGTCCTTTGGTTTTTATATATCATATCTGTTTTAGTTCTCTTTTCCTTTACTGCAGCCTCTTTTTCTGTCCAGTTAACTTTTTGCGATGTATCTGTCTATAGCCTTTCTCATTTTTTTCTGTGTATCTTTAAATTATTTTCTTTGTGTTTACCCTGGGTTTGGTATTACACATCCTATGTCTATAACCTATTAATTTACAAAGATACCAACTCAGTTTCAATAGAATATCCCCTATGAATATTGTTTTTGTGTCATATTAATTCTTTATCTTTTTTGTGTCCATTATCAGGTGATACAAATTTTTCCTATTCAATTGTAGTCTCCCTAAGAGTTAAAGAGTAGAGTTATATACTGAAGACACACTACTCTTGGGCTTTGCATTTATCTTTATAGTTACCTTTATTGAAGATCTTCAGTTCTTCCCATTGATTTAAACCATTCTCTCCTGTCTTTTTCTTTTTACCTGAAGAATTCCTGTAAGTAATTCCAATACGACAGGTCTTTTGTTTGCGAACTTTCTAAATTTCTGTGACTATATTAAACTCTCCCTCATTTTGATGGATATTTTTTGCAGATAAAGAATTTTTAGCTGGGTGTTATTTTTCTATTTCAGTACCTTAAATATATCATACCACTGCCTTGTCTGCTCCATGGTTTCTGATAAGAATTTGGCAATTATTCTTATTGATGTGCTGTTATATGTCATGAGTCACTTTTCTCCTCTTGCTTTCAGAATTACCTTCAGCTATGGCATCTGAAATTCTGATAATTTTTGTTTCAGAGTAGGTATATTAGGGTAAATTCTGTTTGGAATACATTTTGCTTCATATATATGTTTAAGAGTTAGGAATTTTTTGCCATTGTTTCCTCAAATATTCTTTTTTATCCTTTTCCCTTCTCTTCTTCTGGAACACCCTTGATGTTTATGTATGAATACTTCATACTTTTTGCTGAAGTCACTGGCACACTGTTCAATTTTTTCTGTTATTTTCTATAACTATTTTTCTGACTATATTATTTCAATCAACCTGTCTTCTAGTTTGCTGAACCTTTTTTTGCCTACTCAAATCTGCTGTTATATGCTTCCTCCACTTCCCAGGAAGTACTTTGCAGGGTGTTTAAACCAAGAAATCCTTTGCCCCTGGCTATCCATTTTAACTATTTCTTGCACTTTTTCCTATCCCCAAGGTGCATTAGTATGCAGAGAAATTTCTGAGGGTGGAGAGGGAATGCCAGAGAAGTCTTTCCCAGTCAGTCTTTCCTAGCTGCCACAAGGTTAGAGACCATGAAGAGGGCACAGATTGGCTCCAAATTGCCCATAATTTGTTAACTTTTCTCCCCTACTCCTCTCTGTATTCTGTACTGTGATACTTTGGACTTTGGAGTTTCAAGTTATTGGTTTTATACAGTTCCTCCATTTTAAAATTTTTTCTGGTAGGAGGACTGAATCCTGGGATTTCCTAATCTGCCATCCTCGTGCAATGCAAATACACATTTTCAGATCCTTGAGTGACTGAAATTTACATGAATTAATGCTCCTCCTTACACAGAAGTTAAGTGGAATTTTTATTATGGGATTCATGTTATATCCTCTTAAAATATTATTATGTTGTAACATTTTCACTACATTCAACATTACTAATAAAAAATCCAGTTTTTAATTTTTATTAGCAAATTATTTTTGCTAATAAAAATATTCCAAAAAATATTTGGATTCTAATCTTTCTTTAAATGTAATCTCTTCCACTCCCCACTCTTTCATGGATGTTTTCACACATTTTCTTTTCATCATGATGCTTTTATAAAGCATTATGTAACATGTTTTCCTGTGTGTGTGTGTGTGTTTGTGCTGGTGTGCATGTATATAAACTTTTCCTTAATGTCATCTATTTAAGTTATCTGTTTCTGTGTAAAATCCTCCATCAAACCTCATGGCATAAGAATAATCTTATTGCCCATAATTCTTGTGGGCAGTTCATTATCCCACATGTGGACTTGGCTGGAGTAAATAGGATGGCTTGGAGAATATAAGTGCACTCATCTGGGTGGGTCACTGACCTTTATGTGATAGCCCATGGCTGAAAAATAAATAATGTTGAACATGTTGAACGTCAGGCATCTTAAATCTTGGCTCAGAACTCACTCAGCTTTAGTTCTGCTACACTCTATTAGTCAAAACAAGTCAGGAGACAAAGGAAAAACAATAAACTCTAGGTATTAGTGAAGTAACAGTTGTGTGCATGGTGATGGGTGAAATCTTTCACATGTTTTGTAAGTACGATACAACATGATCCACTGGGCCATTTCTTCTCTGAAAACATTTTTTTTCTTTTCTCTCATTTTATTTTCTTTATTCCTTTGTATTTATTTTAGAATGTCTACTTCCTTCTTCTCTCAAGTCCCTCCTGTTGGGACCCGTTTTAGAAAGACATATCATTAGAATCTATGAACCATTTTAAATTTCTCCTATATTCTCTATGCTTTTTCAAATATTTATTGATCTGCTCATTCCCTGGAGTCATGTACCATGCCTGGGGGAAGGTAGTTTGTTTATATGCTGAGTTTGGCTTAGAGAGGGGCCATGTTTGTGCATTAAGGAGGTTTTCAGGAAGTAACTCTTAGACAGTATATAATACTAGGCTAAGCTTCAATTTCACAAGAAAAGTTTCATAAGTATGATCATCAATATCAAGGGCCTGGAATAATGGTCGGTCTTCCTTCACTAGGCACTATGCTTGCACTTGGGGGATTCTTGCTGTCTATTAGAAAATATAGCAGAACTCCCCAGAATGAGAATTCAGTAATTCTTTCATTTATGGTGTGGATTTCCACCCACTGAGACAATGTCCCATGAACACTTGGGCATATTCATATGCTTTAGAGGCATGCCCCAGGTGAACCCCTTCCCATGCATCCCCCCATCACTGACATCCTGTACCATTAATCCTCCCCCAACACTTTTGTGACTGTTCTGTGATCCAAAACCTCTCCAAAAATGAAGCCAACATAATAACTAAATAAAATTAATTGAGAAATGAAATAATTTAAAAAAATAAACAATAAAATTTTAAAAATTAAAAATTTGAAATAAAAAATTAGACACTGTGTCTTTCATGACTGTAAGATCTGTTGTCTTGTATGTACAGTGACATTTGCTTCCATTTATTTGCCCAATGCTTTTTTTTTTTTCATTTGATCTTCAAAGAAGCTTTAGGTTACAAAGTTCATATGTTCCTTCCCCTGACCCTTGCCCCAGTTCCATGGATAGTCCAATCCAATCCCCCAACCTACTCTCCCTCACAGACCAGCACCCCAAACACAATCACATCACTGAATCACTGTCATGCTCATCCACTGCTCAACTACACCACTTCACCTTATTGTAGATTTTGACAGTATGGGCTTTGGCTCTCCAACTTCTACTCCCTTTCTCTGTCCTATAAAGCTATCTTCCAGACTCTATCTCTGTGAGTCTGTTCAATTTGATTAATACATATCACTGAGGTCATGTAATATTTTTCCTTCAGTGTCTGGCTTACTTCACTTAACATAAGGTCTTCAAGATTCATCCATGTTATCCTGTATGTTAATACTACATTCCTTCTTGTACCTGAGTGATATTTTATTGTACGTATATATCAGTTGGCTTATCTATTCATCTGTTGATGGACATTTGGGTAGCTTCCAACTTTTGACTGCTCTGAACATTGGTGTGCATATATTTCTTTGTGTCACTGCTTTTAATTCTCCTGGGTTTCTACACATAGTTGGGATTGCTGGAGCATGTGGCAATTCTATAGTTAGCTTCCTAAGGAAGTGAAAAAGTGTTCTCTACAATGGCTGCACCATTCTATATTACCACCACCAGTGTTTAAGTGTTGTCTTTTTATCTCATCCTCTCCAACACTTGTAGTCCTCTGCTGTTGTGGTTTTTTTAAAAAAATATTCACCAGTACAATGGGTGTAAGATGATATCTCATTGTAGTTTTGATTTGCATTTCCCTAATAGCTAGTAACATTGAGCATATTTTCATGTACTTTTATCCATTTGTGTTTCTTCTTTGGAGAAATGCCTATTCAAAACACTTGCCCATTTTTTAAAATGGGTTCTTTGTCTTTTTATTTTCAAGATGTAAGATTTCTTTATATATGCTGAAAATTAGGCCCCTATCAGATATATGGTTGCCAAATATTTTCTCCCTTTGAGTAGACTTACTTTTCACTTTCTTGACAGAGTCCTTTGAAGTAAAGTTTCTAATTTTGAGGAGGTCCCATTTATCTATTTTTTTTCTTTCATTGCTCATGCTTTGAATGTGAAAATTATGAAACAATTTCCTACCACTAGAGCTCCTAGAAGCTTCCCTACATTATCTTTCAGGAGCTTTATTGTCTTTTCTATTAAATTTAGACTTTTGGTCCATCTTGAGTTAATTTTTGTGTAGGGTGTGAGATGGCAATCTTCTCTCATACTTTTGGACATGGATATCCAGTTCTCCAAGAACCATATATTCAAGAGGCCATTCTCTCCCAGTTGAATGGGCTTAGTAACATTGTTGAATATCAATTTTTTCATATATATAAGGATATATATCAAAACTCTCAGTTTTGTTCCATTGGTCAGTATGTCTAGCCTTGTGCCAACACAATGCAGTTTTGATCACTGTAGCTTTGTAGTATGTTTTAAATCCAGTTAGTATAATTCCTCCGATTTCATTTTTACTTTTCAATATGTCTTTGTCTATTCGGGGCCCCTTACCCATCCAAATAAATTACATGATTCACTTTTCCAATTCAGTGAAAAGTACTGTGGTAATTTTTATAGGGATTACATTAACTCTATAAATCAATTTGAGTACAATAAACATATTAATGATGTTTAGTTTTCTTATGCATGAACAGGGAATATTCTTCTACTTATTTAGGTCTTCTTTGATTTTCTTTAAATATTTTGTGTCATTTCCTGAATACAAATCCTTTACATCTTTAGTTACCTTTATTCCTAAGTATTTGATTCTTTTTGTTGCTATAGTAAATAGAATGTATATCTTTATTTCCTCTTCAGGTTGCTCATTATTGATGAACAGAAATGCTACTAATTTTTCTGTGTTGATATTATACCCTGCCAATTTTGTGAACTCATTTACAAGCTCTAGAGGCTTTAAAGTGGCTTGCTCATGGTTTTCTATTTATAAGATCATGTCATCTACAAACAGTGAAATTTTTACTTCTCCTTTCCAACTTTCATGTTTTTTAATTCTTTTTCTTGCCTAAATACTTGAGCAAGTACTTCAAACACAATGTGAAATAAGAGCAGTGACAGTGGGCATCCTTATTTTGTTGCAGACCATAGAAGGAAAGCTGTAAGCATTTTACCATTGAATTTGATGTTAGCTGTGGATATTTCATACATATCTTTTTCATGTTTAGGAAGTTCCCTTCTATTCCTATCTTTTGAAGTGTTTATATCAGGAAAGGGTGCTGTGTTTTGTCAAATGCTTTTTCTGCATCAGTAGAGATGATCATGTGATTTTTTTCTTTTGATCTGTTAGTGGTTTATTAACTAATTGAATTTCTTATTTTAAACCATCCCTGCATATCAGGGATGAAACTCACTTGGTCATGATGTATGATTCATTTTATGTGTTGTTGAATATGATTGGCAAGTATTTTGTTGAGGATTTTAGCATGTAGATTCATTAGAGAGATTGATCTATAGCTTTTCTTTCTTGTGGCATCTTTGTGTGTCTTTGGTATGAGGGTGAGGTTAGCCTCATAGAATGTGTTTGGCAATGTTTTCTCCACTTTCATTTTTTGGAAGATATTAAGCAGAATAGCTCTTAGTTCTTTCTGTAATGTTTGGTAGAATTCATCTGTGAAGCCCCTTAATTTCCAAATAAATTTGATTATTGGCTTTTCCATTTCTTCAAAAAAGGCTGTTGGGATTTTATTGTGATTGTGTTGAATCTGTAAATCAGTTTAGGTAGAATTGATTTCTTAATGATATTTAGTCTTCCAACCCATGAGCTTGGAATGTCCTTCCATTTATTTGTCTTCTTCAGTTACTTTTAGCAGTACTTTGCATTTTTGTGAATACAGGTACACCATGTCCTTGCTCAGTTTTTTCCTAAGTATTTGACTATTTTAGTTACTATTATAAATGGAATTTTCTTTTCTGATTTCCTCCTCAGATTGTCCATGTATAGTGTATAGAAACGCTATTGAGTTTTGCATATTAATCTTTTATCCTGCCATTTTGCAGAACTTGTCTATTAATTCTAGTAGCTTTGTAGTGAATTGTTCAGGATTTTCTGGATTGAGTATCATATCAGCGAATAGAGAAAATTTTATTTATTCCTTTCCTCCTTTGGTGCCTTTTAAGTCTTTTTCTAGGCTAATTGCTCTAGCTAAAACTTCTAGCACAATATTGATTAACAATGGTGGCAGTGGGCATCCTTGTCTTGTTCCTGATCCCAGTGGAATAGATTTCAGTCTTTCACAGTTCAGTAGAATGCTAGTTCTAGCTTTTACATATAAACAGTTTATCATATTGAGAAAGCTTCTTTCTATTCCTATCTTTTGGAATTTTTTTAATCAAAAAAGATGCTGTATTTTGTCAAATGCCTTTTTCCATCAATAGAGAGGATCATGTGATTTTTCTATTTCAATATGTCAATGTGGTTTATTACACTAACTAATTTTCTTGTGTTGAACCACCCTTGCATACCTGGGATAAAACCCACTTGATCCTGTTGTATAATTCTTATAATGTGCTTTTGGATTCTGTTTGCAAATATATTGTTGAGGATTTAGCTGTTTCTTCAGGTTTCATATAAGCATTGGGGGCTGTAAATTTCTTACTCAGCACTGCCATTGCACTGTCTCAGAGGTTTAGATATGCTGTATTCTCATTTCCCTTCATCTCAAGATATTTGTTGAAATCTATTGCAATTTCTTTTTTGTCCCAGTGATTATTTAAGAGTGGGTTGTTTTCTCTTCATGTATTTATGGTTTTTCCCTCTTTCCATCCAATACTGATTTCCTGTTTCATTCTGTTATGACCAGATAAAGTGTTTTGTATAATTTCAATTTTTTTTAAAACTTATTGAGTATTTTTTGTGACACAACAAATGGTCTATCTTGAAGAAGGATCTATGAGCACATAAAAAGAATTTGTATCATGCTATTTGGGGTACAATGCTCTATAGATGTCTGTTAGTTCTAGTTCATTATCGTATTATTCAAGTTCTCTGTTTCTTATTTATCCTCTACCCAAATCTTCTATCCAATACTGATAGTGTTGTATTGAAGTCTTCAGCTAGTACTTCAGAGACACCTATTTCCCCCTTCAGTTTTGCCAGTGTGTACCTCATGTATCCTGGGGCTATATTATGCACCTAACCCATAACTCAGATTAGGTGCATAAATATTTAGTATGGTTATTTCTTCTTGTTAATTTGCTGCTTTGAAACTACAAAATTATTTCTTTAATGTTTTACATTGACTTCTGAGTCAATTTTGCAGGTGACTGTATAATTGATTAATTTTTATCAGTACAATATCTGCTCTTCAAAATAGTGAGATTTATAATTTTCATTGTAAATATATATTTTAAAATATTAAATATATGTGTGTTTATGAGTGTGTTTATATATATATAATTCTTTTTCCATTTCTATAACTATCTATTTATATATAGAGAGAGATAAACTCAAAACTCAAAATAAAATGAACTTCTTTATACCATAAAACCCCTTAAGAAATAAAACATTACCAGTACTTTCATAGTGTCTTGAAAAGCCCTTTCCCCACTGTATCCCCTCCTTCCCACTAAAAGGTACCTAATTCCTGAATTGTGCATTAATAAATC
Source organism: Tolypeutes matacus (assembly GCA_026826555.1). NCBI lineage: Eukaryota > Metazoa > Chordata > Mammalia > Cingulata > Chlamyphoridae > Tolypeutes > Tolypeutes matacus. The sequence continues at coordinate 2,084,747 of JAKSZT010001178.1, read as the reverse complement.
TCATATTTAATTTTACATCTATAGAATCAATATATATCATGAATCAATATATTCTCTAATTTTACCTGTTTTTTACCTTAAATCTACTGTTAATGACTTCTTTCCCTCAAAATTATATTTTTGAGTTTCATTTACCTGATGCATATATTTACTTAACTCATTTTTCCTTCTGTAACATTTCTTTTATGAATAATATACAATTTATTTATTCATTCTTCTATTATTGAACAATTTATTTATCTCTCATTTTCTTTCCTTTCCTTATTTTTATTATTTATTTTTACTAATAAAAACAAGGCTACTAAGATTTTAAGGAATATTCTTGAAATTATCTCTGTGGAAATCTTTAAGAATATCTATTGATGTATATAAATATAAAATATTTTATTTATATAAAAATATAAAATATTGATGTATATAAATAAATATATATATAAATATAAAAATGTATATAAATAGTATTTAAGTTGTTCAGTCATAGGAAATGCATATATTCAAATTAATATTTAATACTTCTACAATCAGTTGGTAAAATTAACACAATGCATGAGCATTTCCATCATCTCATATCCTTGCCACCATATGGTCTTTTATACCTTTAAATTTTACCAGACTAGTGAGGGTTAAATCTTATTACATTGTGAACTGAATATTTATTTCTATGGTTATTAATCATCTTTTCAGATGTTTACAGGTGATTTGGATTTTCTCTCCTGTTAAAAGTCTGTTTTCATCTTTGGCCATTTTTTTTTTCCCAAAAGGTTTATTTACCTTTTATCTCATTGGGAGTGTTTATATATTTTCTATATCAATCCTTAATATGTCATAAGCTTCCAGATTATGAATTTTTCTCTTCACTTTAGGATGATTTTTTAATAAACAAAGTTCTTAATTTGAAAGATTAAAATTTCCATTTTTGTGGTTATCTTTTGTTTCATTTAAGGACTCCTTTACAATAATAACAGGGTAATTGTATTCAGCTATACTTTTTTTTCAAAAAGGTAAGTTTTCTATTTATCTTTAAATACATAACTATTGGGAAATGGATTGTTACATGGTGTGAGATGAGTCTAAATTTCTTTTTCTCAGAGACATTGCAACAACAGATATAGTACACTTTATATCATCATATAACACACAGAATTGTGTGGGAGAGAGTGTGGTCTACAATGTGAACTATGGTCAATGCTTAATGGAAAATCCCCAGGATGTGTATATCCATTGCAGGTGATGTGCCACACAAATGAAGGATGTTTATATGGGAGGTTTAGGGAGGTTTGGGATGTAGGGAATATGGGAATCCCTATGTTTTTGTGTAACATTTATGTAATCTAAGTATTGGTAAAAAAATAAAAATAAAAATGAAAAAAACAATCAAATAGAGAAAAAAAATATTGGAAAACAGTAGGGTTGGTGAGAATTTGGAGAAATTGGAATCATCATACACTGATGGGGAGAATGTAAAATATTTTAGCTACCTTGGTAGAAGTACAGCAGTATTTCAAAATTTTAACCATAGAGTTATCATATGACCCCAAAGTTCCATGCATAGATATATACCATGGCCCGGGTAAAACAGGTACTCAAACAATTATATATGCATACAATATCATAGAAGCACTATTCACAATAGCTAAAGGCTGGTTATAAACCACAAGTGCTTCATTAGTTAAATTAATTATAGAATTCAAGTATGTATGATATATTATATAAAATTGGAATATTTTTCAGCTGAAACAAAATACTAAAGTATGATTATGGGCTTCCAAAATACAATGGTCAGTGAAACAAACTAGATGCAAAATATTATATATTGTATTTTTATATGAATTATCCTGAATAGATAAATCATAAACAATGGTTGCAGATGGATAAACCCACAGAGAATGTATTGATGTAAGGAGAAGGAAATGAGGAGATTGAGTAGAAAATGCTTAATGTGTAATGGATTTTAGTTTTACTGGTGATGGGAATATTTTAGAATTAAAGAAAAAGTGGCAGAAAATTATAAATGTATCAACTGCCATTGAATTGTTGCCTTTAAAATTGTTAATAATGTATTATGTTTATTTCACTTTATATATTATATTTTAAATATATTATTGGGATGTTTAAATTAATCTTAAAGAACATTTCTCAACATGTAAAAATAAATAAAAATTAATTGAAAATATAGAAGAAATACTTGTTTGTCTTCATCAGGAGATAAAAATTAAATAAAAAAATAAAGAATAAAGAATTACAAATTAAAAATAAATAAATAAATAAATAAAAATTTCTTTTTTTTTTATTTTCGTATCCAGAAAATGTCCTGTTCCAGCATTAATAATTGATTTCTTATTGGTCATTATCTCACCATTAACCTGCAATTTCTCTTCTGTCATTTATCATGATCATGCATGAGTATGTTCCTGAGCTATTTTTGTTATACTGGAATAAATTTTTCTAATATTACATTGTTTTACTTATATATAATATAATAAATGATGATATTTGTGAGGACCCATCTCCCTTCCTTCTCTTTATCCATCTAGTTTGTCTTGGCTTTAATGCACTTTGATATATATTTACAATAAACTCAATGACTTCCCTGAAAAATGTTTCTCTGATATTAATTGTAATTGCACTGAATATTCAAGTCAACTTATGAAAAAAAAGTCTTCTTTTCAATATAATATCTCCTTATCTAAGAATAAAGTACAGCATTTCCCTATTTCCTTAAGTCACCCTCATGTCTTTAAAAAAGTTTATAATTTCATATATATACTGTGACATTCTCTTCTAAGTATTTTACAATTTTGTTTTCTGTTATACATTGTATTTTGTAAAGATTTATTTTTTGTTGACTGCTCATATATAGAAACTGTTGTCAAGCAAACACTTACTGCCCTATGCACACAGGAGTCAATTTCATGACTTGGGTTTTGGAAAAAAAGAAAGAGCTTTATTGCAAGATCAACCATCAAGGAGACAGGAGGTAAGATGCAAGCTTCAATCTGTCTCCCTGATTTGAGGGCTAGGGAGGATTTTATTGGGATAGGATGTGGGTGTTGCTATAGGGAAGGTTAGCTTGGTGTGGTTTGATTGGTTAGGCACAGATTTGTCCATATATGGTAAGGAGAGCTCAAGGCCAAATTTTCTTTGTTGAAGGACCTCTTGCATTGGATTTGCTTATAATGCCTCCTAATTAATATACCTTTGGTTCTGAGAGTGGATAATTTTATGTTGATGACTTGGAGATCATGTAAGGATGCCAGTCTGTATTTCTACACATGCTCAGGTTATATAAGTTTCAGGTGGCCACCTGAAAAACAAGCTCAAGAAGAAAATTACAGATAGGAAAATTTTAAAAGTTACAGATAAGCGATGATGCTACTATCAGGTTCTGGACAGTTTTAAAATGGAATTGACTTTTGCATATTAGTCTAATTTCTTAAAACTTTAAATAGTCACTTCATAATTCTTTTGATAGGGTCACAGCTTACTTTTCTATGTAGATATTCACATCAATTTTGAATAACAGTTTTGTAATTTTATTTACAATTCTTGGATTTTATAAAACTTTTCTGCTCATCTTAGTATGTTGCCAGATTCTCCAGAACAACATTGAATAAAAAGGGTGAAAATAGGTATCTTTGACTTGTTCCTGATTAAGTGGAACACGTTTTACCTACTCAACATTGAATATATACACTGTAAGTATAATACATTTTATTTTTCTGAAAAGATAGTTAAAAGATAGATAAAAAGAAAAAATCTAGCAGGAACTTAGGGATTTGAATGACAACACAAAACACACAAATATAAGGATTATAGGCATTTCAGAGGGAGAACAGAAGGAAAAGGGGACAGAAGGAGTGTTGGAGGAAATAATGCTGAAACATGCTGAGGGAGATGGATGTACATGTCCAGGAAGCACAGCACAATCCAAAAGGTATAAATACCAATGGGCCTATGCCAAGACATATACTTGTCAAAATGTCAATTCTCAAGACAAAGAGAAAATACTGAAGGCAGCAACAGAAAAGAGAATCATTACATACAAGGGAAGCTCAATAAGATTAAGTGATGATTTCTCATCTGAAACCATGGAGGCAAGAAATCAGTCATATGACATAATTGAGGTGCTAAAAGAAAAAAAAAAACTTCCAGCCAAGAATTTTCTACCCAGCAAGGCTGGAATTCAAACATGATGGAGAGTGCAAAATCTTCAGAGATAAACAGAAATTAAGAGAGAATGCCAATAAGAAACCAGCTCTTCAAGAAATAATAAGGGAGTTCTACAGGTTGAAGTAAATAAAATAGGCAAGAGAGAGTTAGAGGAGAGTGTAAGAACAACTAAAAAGACAAAGAGAGAAATAAAATTAAGATATGACATACATAAACCAAAAGAACTATAGCTAATGTACTTAATTCTTTGATAGTAATTATACAGAATATTAATGGAATAAACTCACCAGTTAAGAGCCACAGAAAGGCAGAATGGATGAGGAAATATGACCCATCTATATGTTGTCAACAAGAAACCCCTCTTAGGCCCAGGGACCCAAGGAGGCTGCAAGTGAAAGACTGGAAAGCAATCTTACAAGCAAACAACAACCAAAAAAGGGTGGGGGTATCTATACTAATATTGGACAAAAGAGACTTTAAATGCAAAACCATTGTAAGAGACAAAGATGGACACTATATATTAGTAATAGGGAGTAATCTCTCAAGAAGAAAGAACAATAATAAACATTTATTCAGTTAACTGAGGTGCTTCAAAATACATGAGGCAAACACTGGAAAAACTAAGTGGAAAAATAGTGGTCACTACAAATATAGTGGGGGACTTTAATACACCATTATCACCATTAGACAGAGCATCTCAACAGAGAATCAATAAAGAAACAAAGATTTTGAATATACATTAGAATATCTGAACCTAATAGACATTTACAGAACACTACACCCAAATACAGCAGGATAAACATTCTTCTTGAGTGCACATGAATCATTCTTCAAATAGACCACATGCAAGGTCACAGAAAAAATGTCAATGATCTCAGAAATATTAAAGTTATACAAAGGAAATTCTCTAACCACAATGGAATGAAGCTGAAAATCACTAAGGGCAAGAGAACCAGATTAGTTACAAAGATATGGAAGTTGAAGAACACATGTTTAGACAGACATTGGGTCTATGAGATGTGTCAAAAGAAACCAGTAACTACCTTGGTGAATGAATGAAAATGGCAACACAGCATATCAAAACATATGGGATGCAGCAAAAGCTATACTGAGAAGGAAATTCATAGCCATAAGAAATATATTTAAAAAAGAAGAAAGTGCTAAAATTGAACACCTAATTGCACACCAGGATAAATTAGAGAAACAACAAACTAACCACAAAGGCAGTATAAAGAAGGAAATAACAAAGATTAGAATAGAACTAAATGAAATAGAAAATAAGAAAGCACCAGAAAAAATAAACAAAACAAAAAGCTGATTCTTTGAGAAGAACAATACAATTGAAAAAAACTTTGGCTTGATTTTAAAAATGAAAAAATAAAGAAGCAGCAAATACAAAAAATAAGAAATGAGGAAGTGGATATATCACCATTGACCCCACAGAAATAAAGAGGATACTTTGAAAAATTATATGCAAACAAGAAGGATAATTTATTGGAAATAGACAAATTCCTGTAAACTCACAAGTAGCCTACTTTGATGAAAGAAGAAATTAATGAACACAATAGACCAATCACAATTAAAGAGATAGAATCAGTCATCAAAAACCTCCCCAATAAGAAGAGCTCAGGACCAGACAGCTTCACAGTTGAATTCTACCAAACATTCCAGAAAGAACTAACACTAATTCTGCTTAAACTCTTCAAAAAATAAAAGTAGAAGGATTATTGTCTAATACATTCTATGATGCCAAAATTACCCTAATACCGAAGCCAAACAAAGATACCACAAGAAAGGAAAATTACAGACCAATCACTTGAATGAACCTAAATGCTAAAATCATCAACAAGATGCTTACCAATCATATTCAACAACACATCAAAAGAATACACCATGACCAAGTGGGTTTCATCCCATGGGTGCAATCAATCAATGTAATGTAAGAAAATCAATCAATGTAATAAATCACACAAACAGATTGAAAGGAAAAAAATCACATGATAATCTCTATAGATGTAGAAAAAGCTGTCAACAAAATATAGCAACCATTCCTGATAAAAACACTGCAAAGTATAGGAATAGAAGGAAACTTTCTGAACATGATAAAGGGTATATATAAAAAACACACAGGTAACATCATATTCAATGACGAAATCCTAAAATCTTTCAGTCTAGGATCGGGAACAAGACAAGGTTGTCCACTAACACTGCTCCTATTTAACATTGTCTTAGAAATACTTGCTCAAGCACTGAAGCAATAAAAAGATATAAAAGGCTTCCAAAATAAAAAAGAAGTAAAAATTTCACTATTTGCAGATGACATGAGGCTATACAAATAATGCCCTGAGAAACCTACAAAAATGCTTATAGAACTTATAAATGATTTCAGTAAAGTCACAGGTTATAAGATCAATGCATAAAAAGCAGTAACATTTCTGTACAGCAATACTGAGCAATCAGAGGAGGAAATTAAAAAAATACCATTTATAATAGTAGCTAAAAGAATCAAAACCTAGGAAAAATTTAACTAAAGATGTAAATAACTTATACACATAAAATTGCACAACACTTTTAACAGAAACCAAAGAAGACTTATATAAATGGAAGACCATCCCTTGTTCATGGATAGAAAGACTAAACATCCTTAAGATGTCTATTCTACCCATACTAATCTACAGATTTATTGCTATCCCAATAAAAATCAACACAGCATTTTTTACTGAATTAGAAAAACTAACTATGATATTTACTTGGAAGGGCAAGAGGCTCTGAAAAGCCAAAGACATGAAAAATAAAATGAAATTGTAGAAATAAAACTACTTGAATTTAAAACATACTACAAATCTACAGTGGTCAAAACTGTGCGGTATAAAATGTAAACCTTAATGTAAACCATTGATCATCGTTGCAGCTATGTTTCACTCTTTGTATATCAATTGTAGCAAAAGTACTATCCACATATAAAAAGGTATTAATATGGGAAGGGGAAAAGGGGGGGGATGTTGGGTACATGGGGGTCACTTGTGTTCTATATGTGACTTTACTGTGATATAAAACTTCTTTGAAAACAAATTTAAGAAAGTAAAACACTGGGGAACAAATGAAAAAAATGTCACTGTACATACAGGACAAGAGATATTACAGTGATGAAAGGCAAAATGTCAAAAAATTTTAATATTTTTCACAATTTTTTTAATATCCCAATTTTTAAAGTTTATTTTAATTTTAGCTTTCTTTAAGTTATGTGTTTGGTTTCTTATATTTAAACTTACCATTATTATTTCATTTTCCTTTTAATTGTATTTGGCTATTTTATTGGCTTCATTTTTGAAGAAGCTTTAAATCACAGAAGGGTTACAACTGGGGCAGGGGAAGATCATGGGTGTGGGGTATCAGTGATGGGGATACATGGGAAGAAGGACACCTGGATATACATATAAGGTATATAAATGTGTTCAAATGTTCATAGGACATTGTCATAGTGAGTGGCAATTCACACAATAACTGAGAGAATATTGAATACCAATCCTGGAGAGCTCTGTCACGTTCTCTAATGTAGCAGCAACTGTCCCCTCAAGTGCAGGGATGATGACTGGTGAGGGAGGATGGTCCACTGACGGGCTCTTGATATTGATGACTATGATTGTGAGCCTTTGCTCTTGAAATTGAAACTTAGCCTAGTGCTGTGGGATGTCTAAGAGTTGCTGCCTGAGAGCTTCCTTGTTGCTTAAATGTGGCCTCTCTCTAAGCCAAACTCAGTATTAAAATGCATTACATTCACCCCAGCATGGGACATGTCTCTCAAGGATGAGTCTCCCTGGCACCATGGTATTACTACCAAGCACCAACCAGCAATGCAACTGGAGAAATTAAATTAAATTGAATTAAAGGCAGGAATTGCAAAGACAAATGAGTTTATATGGCTAAGAGATTTCAAAGTGATTTGGAGGTCATCCCAGAGGTAATGCTTATACACATCTCAGCAGGATCTCACAGACTGCCAGAGTGGATACTACTTCAAACAATGGGACTCCTGAGGGCTCTGGAGACACCCAGGTCCTATGGTCAGGGCAGAGAGCTCCAGAGTTTGGTGCCTTGCCAATGGGTCCTACTTTGGAGTTTGTGTTCCTGAGAGTGACAGAGTTGGTCTCAGATATGACTTCCCTACACATGGCTCACCTGTCCCTTCTATTTGAACCTATACTTGGTGTTGGGTTGGTAGGTGTATGTCCAAGAAACTTGAATCTTTGGGCTGTCCATGTGCTAGCTGGGCCCTTAGCCTCAGCAGATTTACAACACCTACTCTGCAGTCCATTGGACTCTCCCAGGACAAGTAGCAAGGAGGTGAGTTTGACCACCACCATACTGAGGAAATGATAGAGATTACAACTTCAAGCAAGAGATTCCCATCCATCGGCTGTATGGGATCAAAGCTCCTTCTCAATTTGAGGTGGAGTGGACATCTGCAACCCAGAATCCTCATAATCAGGGAATGAACCATGGACTAGAGTGAACTTCCTGGTATTCTACAGTAGACTTGTTGTGATTCTAGCAATGGAAGAAATTATAGCATTGATGTGGAGGCAGTGGCCACTGGACGCTCTGGGGACAAGGGGAGGGTAAGACAGGTATAATGTGGGGGCTTTTCGGGATTTGGAAATCAACCTGAATGGCATTGCATTGACAGATATATGCCATTATATATCTTCCCATAGCCTACAGAATTATGTGGGAGAGAGTGTAATCTACAATATGAACTATATCCCATGCTCGATGCCTATCCCCAGGATACATTTACCAAATGCAATGAATATGCCACACTAATGAATGATGTTGTTTATGAGGGAGGCTGTGGTAGATATGGGGAATGTGGCATATGGGAATCCCTATTTTTTGTGTGTAATATTTGTGTAATCTAAATATCTTTTAAAAATTTTAAAAAATATTTAAAAAATAAAGAAAGAACTGTGTGGAAGTAACACAAACTTTTTATTGAGAAATGACAAGTCCCTGGTGGCAGGGAGAAAAGTCCAGAGAAATAGGAACCATGACATGGAGAGAGATTGGTTTATATGTTCCTGTGCTTAAATGTGTGGGTCAGCATTAATTGGGAAAGTAATCTTTCCTTGATATTGAAAATAATTAACTAAAAGGATATTACAAGAGGGTGATAGTCTGCTAAATTTCATTCCCTCCTTGATTTTCACTTGAGGATATATGTTAGAGCATTTGTCTTTCTAGATGTCACTTATGTATTTTTAATGCATAATTGTTAGTGCCACAGGAAATGTTTCATATGAGAATGGTTACACACTTAAATAAAAAGAGAAGCTGTTAACGCTCAAATATTTGTTTTAATTTTATAAATGAAAGATAAATATTACACTCTGAGTTTATTAAATATGAACATTTTATTTTTCTTTTTCTTAAATAACAAAATACAAATAGTATGGTAATAAAATGTTTCATGATCCAAAACTTTCCCTCAAATCTTCAGACTTTGACATATTTTCTTATTATGGTTTTCCAAAGAGAAGTTAAATCTGGCAACAGTTTGGTTCCATTATAAGTAACATGGCAAAATAATATTTTGACAAATTGTGTTCAGCTATAAGAGAAATACTTAAATTTATCTCCATCATTATTTATACCTATTATTCATCCTTCCTTGTGCATCACTTCCAGAATGAGTGTTATCCTTGTACTGCATATATGTATTCTGAATCACCTTTTGTATTTTAATTACTTTTCTTTTCATATAATCCTCTAATCTATTCCCTTCTTCCTTAATATAAATGCTCAGTGTCCTAAGAGATAATTTTTTAAGAATGGCATTTTATCAAATTTTCTTCTGGTTTATTCAGGAACTGTTTCCGTGAAATCTCACCTATGGGTTATTTGCTTTATTTATTGTATCACAAAGTTTTTGCTTGCAGATTATTTTGTTATTAGAACACATCTCTTTTTTTTTTTTTGCTTATTTTGTTTTCATATTAATATAAAATGTCTTTGTGGAAGTAATTACTATCTATTTGTTACCAATTTTAGGTAAGTAGGGCTGTGTCACCACTTGCATTACATAATTCCATTCCTTAAAGTATTTGGGAAATAGTTTTCAATTCTGGTCAACAGGTGGCACCAATAATTGTGTAATCAGCCTTCTGAATTGTTGATTTTCAATCTATCTTCCTAGTTATTTTTGACTTCCTAGGAAGTTTTGACTCTCAGGAAACACAGTAAGATATATGATACTGGTTTCCTTATTGCTCAATTTTGATGGCTTCAAGAGGATGTATGAATAAATAAGAAATATAAAAATTTGAAATTATTGCTTAAACTATAGATTTAAGTACTCCATTAAAACAGAATATAGAAACATGTTACCATGTGGTCTTTCTAGCAATGTGAATTTTTAAATAAAATGTGCAATAATATTTTCCCTTAAAATTCATTCCTAAATATACCATTGCCTCAATTACTTTTACCTAAATGATTTCTTTGCAGCTACCCTATCAACCTCATCTCAATTATTCACCTAATTATATTTCCAAATCACTTTTATATGGTAGAATTAGTATTGAATTGCATGAAACCTCTAAGTCTTGGTAACCTCATCCATTGTATCATGATAGTAATAGAATAATTAATCTCAGTGGTAGTTTCTATTTTTTTATTCCATATTACTTGTGTGCTTCCTTTGAAAATAACATTTGACACAAAACCTTTCTGTTTTTATTTTATTTTATTTTATTATTTTATTTTATTTTATTTTATTTTATTTTTTATTTTATTTTATTTTTTATTTTATTTTATTTTATTTTATTTTATTATTTTATTTTATTTTATTTTATTTTATTTTATTTTATTTTATTTTATTTTATTATTTTATTTTATTTTATTTTATTTTATTTTATTTTATTTTATTATTTTATTTTATTTTATTTTATTTTTTTACCGGGAGGTCCCAGGGATTGAACCCAGGTCCCTCCATATGGCAGACGGACGCCCAACCGTTTGAGCCACATCCACGCCCCACCAAACCTTTCTTATGGCATTTTTCATCTCTGTATTTCTGAGAGTATAAATTAGGGGATTGAACATAGGTGAATGATGGTGTAAAAACAGTGCAAATATTTTATCCTCAGGGTAAGTCTTAGGTCATCTAAGGTAAGCAAAGATTCTTAAGGCCCAAAGAATAAGACAACCACTGTGATATGAAACCCACAGGTAGACAGCTTTGAGAATTCCCTCAGCTGAGTGATTACTTAAAGTGAATAATATAATGACATAAGAAACAAATAAGAAAACAAAGGTTACCAAGACAATCACATGTGAACTGGTAACCACAAGGACACCTGTGATGTAGGTTATCAGTACAGACAACTTTTAGCAATGGGAAGATATCGCAAAAATAGTGATAAATTTCATTGGGTCACAAAAGGTCAACTGGATTGTCATAGACAATTGAGGAATTGAAGGGACAACCCCTCCCACCCAAGCAGCCAAGTCTAGAAGGTTACATTTTTGTCCTGTTCATGATAATCATGTAGTGCAGAGGTTTTCAGTTGTCAACATAGCAATCAAAGGCCACGGCAGCAATAATGAAGATCTCAACACCTCCAAAGAAGTGCGTTGTGAAGACCTGCAACATGCAATTACCGTAGGAGATGTTTTTTTTCCCCACTAACAAGTCACTGATCATTTTGGGTGTACACTAGAGGTGAAGCAGATGTCCATACAGGATAAATGGCTGAGGAAACAGTACATGGGTTGGTGAAAAAGGGAGCTGCATCGAATGGAGACGAGAATCAGGAAGTGTCCTACCAAATGGAAACATAACAGAATATAAGAGCACAAAGTAAAATATATGTATGTCCCGGTCATTAGAAAGACCCAAAAGAATGAATTCTGAGATGTTACTGTGGCTTTCCATGTATTTCAGTTTGGTATGTTTTGCTGAGTATCTGAAAAGATAAAAAACAAACATGAATTTGGATAAAAATATGCAGTATGATCACAAAAATGCAAAATTTTCCACAGTAATGTGTGGACACATAGAATAAAAATATTAATCATCTTTACTGACAGAATTATGCTGCTTTTTCTTTTTTAACATCTCTCATTTTATTAAAATATGTGTAATCATTTTACAATAAACACAGTTACATATTTTATTCAATGTGACCATTAGAGATTACATTTCAAGTATTAGTTTGATTAACAATAATATATTTTATTATATTTAATTGTATTATTTGTCAAACAACAAATATTTGATTTACCTAATAAAAATAAAAGTGTTGTGCATATATTTAAAAATAATGGTTTAGCCATAGAGTCAACTTTTCATCTTCCAGCATGAACTGGAAAACTTCCAAGAATCATTTGAAAGTGAGTTAGAGAATACAAATACTTAAAGCACCCAGTTTAAAGTGGTAAAATTAAAGTTTTTAAAGCTACCAAGATAATATCAGGCACAGAGTATCTAGCAGTTGAATGTAATTAAATAGTATTGAATAATTAAGGAATGGTTCATTGTTCTATATATTATTTATTAGCCTTACACTGATTGCTTGTTTAAAAATAGTATATTGTTTTCAAATGTACATAGTTACTTAAAATAAATTGATTTAAAGATAATTGCTATATAAGTAGGCTGGTGAACTACTTACACAAGATCACTTGGTGAATCCAAGTCCATAATTTTTCAGGCTCTGTATGTTATACACTGTTCACACCAGCAGATAAGTACCTGATACTCATTCAGTTCAGTGCTGCATCTAATGCATTAGAGCAGAGCAAATGGGAGAAGGTGTTGTGGTGTGCAGTAGTGGGAGGAACTGCTGGGAAACTGCATCTAAGTAGAAAAGATTATGGATTTCAACAAGTTACTAGTTCAGCCAGTCAGTATTCCCAAATATTTATGTAAAGCTCTAACTTGCAGATAATTTAAGTTAGAATTATCAGGTTCCAAATCATTTTGAAATAATTGTAGTTAAGTTTCTCCAAAATGTACATTACTTAGGCCAAGATTCTGGTCTGTTATCTAGATCATAAAAAATAATTTAATTCAAAATATAGCACATAAAGCCCCACCCTACATTCCAAGGGAACAAGGTACCATGAACATTACCATTAAAAAGAGGTAAAAGACAAATGTGACTATATTAAGTTGAGAAGAACAATTGGCATTAAAATGTACATTTTTGACCAAAAATAGTGAGTAAAATGCCTATAAAAGAATTGAAGTCATGAATGATGAAAGTAATGAAATCTAAAACATCCACTGTGTAAGTGGTAAAAACAGTGGCAACAAATTCAAAGGAAGATATGTGGAGGAGTGTTAAATAAACTGAGCAATTGTGAGCTTTATTTTTTTTTTTGGATTTCCTATATATTTTATTTATTATGCTGTACATTTACTTTAAATTTCATTTTTTTTTACAGTATGAGCATGC
>JAKSZT010001178.1:1986210-2065393 GCA_026826555.1 Tolypeutes matacus | reverse complement strand
TGGGCCTAAGGGGGGATCCTTGTAGACAGCACATAGAAGGGACATATCTCCTTATCCATTTTGCCAATCTGTGACTCTTGACTTTTATTGGAATTGCATTAAATCTGTATATCAGTTTGTGTATGATAGACATCTTAATGATGTTTAGTCTTCCTATGCATGAACAGTTAATATCCTTCCATTCCTTTAAGTCTTCTTTGATTTCATTTAAGAGTGTTATGTGATTTTCTGCATATAACTCATTTACATCTTTAGTTAAATTTATTCCTAGTTATTTGATTATTTTAGTTGCTATTGTATATGGTATTTTTTTCCTGATTTCCTCCTCAAATTGCTCATTATTGGTGTAAAGAAATTATACTGATTTTTATGCATTAATCTTATAACATGTGACTTTACTGAACTCATTTATAAGCTCTAGAAGCTTTGTTGTAGATTTCTCAGGGCTTTCTATGTATAGAATCATGTTGTCTGCAAATAGTAAAGTTTTTAGTTCTTCCTTTCCAATTTGGATGATTTTATATCTTTTTCTTGCCTAAGTGATTCAGGAAATATTTCTAACAACATGTTAAATAGGAGCAGTGATATTGGGCATCCTTGTCTTGTTCCTGATCTTAGAGGGAAATCTTTTAGAGTTTCACCATTGTATATGATGTTTGCTCTGGATTTTTCATATACATCCTTTATTATGTTGAGGAAGTTTCCTTATATCCCTATCTTTTGCAGTGTCTTTTTCAGGAAAGTGTGCTGTATTTTGTTGAATGCTTATTCTGCACCTATAGAGATGATTATGTGATTTTTTTTCTTTCAATCTGTTTATGTGGTGTATAACATTGATTGACTTTATTATATTGAAACATTCTTGCACACCAGGAATGAAGCCCACTTGGTCATGGTGTATAATTTTTTGATGTGTTGTTGAAAATGATTAGCATGTATTTTGTCAGGATTTTACCATCTAGTTTCATTAGGGAGATTGGTCTGTAGTTTTCCTTTCTTGTGGTGTCTTTGACTTTGGTATTAAGATGATTTTTCCATCATATAATGAGTTAAGCAATGTTCTTTCCACTTCTATTTTCTGGAAGAGTATAAGCAGAATTGGTGCTAGTTCTTTCTGGAATGTTTGGTAGAATTCAGCTGTGAAACCATCTGGTCCTGGGCATTTCTTAGTTGGGAGGCTTTTGATGAATGATGCTATGTCACTACTTTTGATTGTTCTGTGGAGCTCATAAATTTCTTCTTTCATCATGTTGGCTGCTTGTGTATTTCTAGGAACTTGTCCATTTCCTCTGAATTATCTGTCTTTTGGCATGTAATTTTCAAAGTACCCTCTATGATACTCTTTAATTCTGTGGGGTCAGTGGGGTCAGTGGTGATATTGCCTTCTACATTTCTTACTTTGTGTATTTGAATTTTCTCTCTTTTTTTGGTAGCCTAGCTAAGGGTTTTTCAATTTTATTCATCTTCTCAAAGAACCAGTTTTTTTCCCATTGCTTTCTTTTATTCAATTTCATTTAGTTCTGATCTAATCTTTGTTATTTCTTTCTTTCTACTTCCTTTGGTGTTAGCTTTTTTTTTTTTCTTTTTTCTTTTTTTTCCTAAATCCTCCAAGTCTACAGTTATTTCTTAAATTTTTAGCTCTTCTTTTTTGATATATGCATTTATGGCTATGAATTTCCCACTCAGGACTGCTTTTGCTGTGTCCCATACGTTTTCATATGTTGTGTTGTCATTTTCATTCATTTCAAGGTAGTTACTGATTTCTCTTGTGATTTCCTCCTTGAACCACTGTTTGTCTAAGAGTGTGTTGTTTAGCTTCTGTATCTTTGTGCCTAATCTGGTTCTCTGGCCCATACTGATTTCCATCTTCATTCCATTGTGGTCAGAGGTTTGTATAATTTCAAACTTTCTGAATTGATTGAGGGTTGTTCTATGGCCTAGCATGTGGTGTATCTTGGAGAATGACCCATGTGCACTCAAGAAGAATATATATCCTGCTGTATTTGGGTGTAGTGTTCTTTATATGTCTATTAGTTCAAGCTCTGCTAATGTTCTATTCTTATACTTTATTATTTCTCTTTTGAGATGTTCTGTGTAATGGTGATAATGGTGTATTAAGGTCTCCCACTATAATTATAGAAGCATCTATTTCTCCACTTAGTTTTTCCAGTGTTTGCTTCATTTATTTTGAGGTGCCCTGGTTAGGTGCATAAATGTTTATGATTATTCCTTCTTCTTGAAATATTTCCCCCTTTATTAATATATAGTGTCCATCTTTAACTCTTACATTAGTTTTGCATTTAAAGTCTATTTTGTCCAATATTAATATAGCTACTCTGGCCCTTTTTTTGGTTATTGTTTCCTTCTAAAAATGTTTTCCATCCTTTCATTTTCAGCCTTCTTGAATTCCTGGGTCTAAGGTGGGTTTCTTGTAGGCAGCATATAGATGGATCTTATTTCCTTATCCATTCTGGCTGGCCATGTCTTTTGACTGGTGAGTTTAGTCCTTTAGCATTCAATTTTATTATTATCATGGATTAATCAGATTAGCCATATTTTCTATTGGTTTATGTATGTCATATATTGTTTTTATTACTCTTTTATCGTTTTGGTTGTTCTTACACATTCCTCCTACTCTCTTTTTCTTCTCTTTTTTCCTTTCAACCTGCAAATCTCCCGTTAGTATTTCTTGAAGTGTAGGTTTCTTATTGACATACTCTCTTTGATTCCGCTTTTCTGTGAGTATTTTGAACTCCTTCTCATTATTGAAGGCCAGTTTTGCTTGAGAAAGAATTCTTGGCTGGATTTTTTTTTTTGCACCTTAACTATGTCATACCACTTTCTTCTTGCTTTCATTGTTTAGATGAGAAATCAGCACTTTATCTTACTGAGCTTCCTTTTATGTGATGTTTCTGTTTTCTCTCGCTGCTTTCAGTATTTCCTTTGTCTTGAGTCTTGGACCAATTGACAAGTTTCTCTATTCTACTTTTTCTTTCCCCTCTTCTCATCATTATGGACTTTTAATTCATTCTGTATTTTTCTCTATTCCATTTCATGTTTCATTGTTTCTATTACACTTTTCTAATCTTATTCTTCTGTTCAATAGGCATTGAAACAATACTGGGATCAATTATTCAATTATCTATGTCTTGTATAGTCTTTTTCCTACCTTTTACTAATATCACTACTATTATTCATTCTGTTTTCCTATTTCTTCCAATTTCTCAAGTACTAACATTTTATTTTCAAGGGAACATAGAGAACTGCAAGGAAATTGAATAAAAAGAACGAAGTGTCAAAGTGAAGCCTTACCACACTCAAAAACAGCAAAATAAAACCATAGAGCAGAGAAATAAGCCAATCAAATAAATAAACAAAGCAAGATAAACAGATGACTATATACCAACAAAAAAGTACAAGCCAAACTAAGAACAGGAAGACATGGACCAGTCCAGTGAACAAAGAAAAAAACAATAGGAGATGCAGAAAATGGAACAACTAATCAGAAATGTCCAAACAAATATAATGAATCAACTGAATGAAGTGAAGGAAGAGATTTAGGACATTAAGAATAAACTGGGAGAACTTACTGAAGAAATTGTAAACAATCATCAAAAAATAATGGATATCATGTTGATGAATGGCAAAATCCAAGAAATCAAAAATACAATAGAAGCATGTAACAGCAGATTTGAACAAGTGAAGGAAATAATAAGTGATGTGGAATATAGTAGATAAAAAATCATACAGATAATGGAACAGATAGATAAAAAGATAGAAAAAAATCCAGCAGAGACTCAAGGCTTTACCAACATCAAGAAACACACAAACATCTGCATTATTGGCATCCCAGAGGGAGAAGAGGAGGGAAAGGGGACAGAAGGAGTGTTGGAGGAAATAATCGCTGAAAACTTCCCAACCCTATTGAAGGAGATGGATGTAAATATCCAAGAAGCACAGCACATCCCAAAGAGTATAAATACCAAAAGGCCTACTTTAAGACATGCTACTAGGAAGAATTAACATATAGATATGAGTGGAATTCTAGAATTTGAGAACATTACTTAATGAGAAATTTGAGAAAATCAACTTGAACTTAAGAAAGACAAAATAATACAGATGTATATTAATCATCCACTGATATCCCCTGGTGGTCAATCACAATAGCTGGAAATAGAACAATAAATAATAAACTCTAGTGAAATGTCTCAACTTTTATTCCTGAAATGTATGGACCTCCACTGGAGCTGTGCTGAGACCTGACCCTTACTATTGTCCATAAAGCAATGAGTCATGATGAGAATAAATCAAGTCTTAAGCAAATAAGCATTATTTCCCAAAGAAAGGACTTCAGGTGAGTTTATTCTATCGCCTCCAAACAAATAGACTCAGTTCTTCTCTGGAAAAGAAAAGGGGCCTTACTTTCTTCATCTAGAAGTTTCAGGTAATTAGAGTGTTCAAAATTCTCAAACTTAATCTGTAATGCCACTATTTCAGGATTCCATTTCTCCAGGGCTCTGCTGACATAAGAAATTCTAGAAGCTGTATATTCATTCCCCTTTGGAGTTCTGCCATCCTTACATCCAATTCTAGGTCTGATTTTGAGCATGGTCTAATTTTTTGATTCTGGATAACATAGCTCCAACAGAGCTATGGAGACCACTGGCTTTCACTAAATTCCTAAGGTTGCTTTTAGGACAAATATGACCAGCATATCCTTTACATCATGCTTCTGTTGCCTATGTCAGGCAATGAAACAATGCTTATGATTATACATTTACCTATAGCATTCAGGCTCCAAAGGTATTGAAAATCCCAAGACCCTATCATTTTCCTTCATTTCACCTCAGTTAGCACAGATGAGATGCTGGTTTAGTGTCCTGCATATACAAAATAGATGTAAGAGGATTTTAGGCATGTAGAGAAAACTTTGACTTATGGAAATTGGAACCAGTAGAAAATTCTTCTCTTGTCTCCTTCCAAATGGTTTCCCTGAGACATAGAAATTTATATAGATGATCAGAAGACAATCAAGCAAAATGGAAGAAACATCCTAATGCTTACTGGAGGCCAGTTGGAAAATGCACACCATTATATATTTTTCTCACCTCACCCTTGCCTTATTTTCATTTTATTTCATCAGAGAATTTTAGCTTATAAGCTTTTACTCAATTATCATTTTGTGGGAATGATAGGTTAAGATTGTTAATATCACAAGTTGCCTAAGAAGCAGACCCAATGTATGGAATTTTAGATTTTGGATTCCCTCAAATCTGAGTGCAATGGGGTCACCATTGTTGTAGGAGTTGGTGCTAATGGTTCCTGATATAGTGGCATGATGGCTACCACTGATTCAAGAGCAAAATCTTTGCCAAATAACATATGCAGTTTATGGATTTACCATCAAGGAAAGAAAAACCTAATATTGGAAAAGCCGGAGAAGTAGTTGAAATGAGACATCTTTGACATTTTCCATTTTGTCTCAACTCAGACCCTGAATTTTAGAATTTTTTGTAACATAAAGTTACAAAACACAAGCTTTGTGGCCTCACAATATTGAAGGAAATGAATCCTTGATTTGTGTTCAAACTTCACAGGGTGTAAAGGATCATTACTTTTGGCATAATTACTTTTTAAAGACATGAGATGATTTTCACTATTTTAAACTTCACATTTGACCAACTTTTTTTTGGAAGATTTTTCAATCCACAGAAGTGAGAAAGAGTTTTGGTGTTATACTCTCCTAGGTAACCCACTTTAAATGCCACTTGGAAATTAAGCAGAAAATGCATAAGTATATTTCCACCCCTGAGACTACAATTTATATGCAACTTTTGATTTGGAAAAAAAAATCAACATAAATACCAGTAATGATATTGCAAAATCAGGAGAGACTGCTTCTCTCTGTTACAAAAACAGGGGAGTCCTATATAAGGACAGCCTCAATGTATGGTGAAATTCATTAGTCTTAAGAAGTGAAGGTAAACATTTATTGTGACTGTATACTAAACACTGAAAACTATATTTAATTCAGAGTTAAATGAACTTATCTGAATTCTTCACCTGTAAGTAAAATTCTAACTAACCTGTAAGAAATGAGTATTACTTTCAAATAGAAGATAAAAGATTTCATACACAAGATAATTGCATTTTTCTTTATAAATAATTATGTATTTTTTGAAATGTTCATTTTCCCTTTTTCCTTCAAGCTTTTTTTTAAAAAAAATAATTCAACTTCAAAAAATAAAATAATAGACAAAAGATACCCTAATAAATTATGGAAACATTACTTTAAAAAAACCCTTTCCAAGTGCATTTATCTTATTTAATTCTAAAAACAACAAACATTCTTAGTAATAACTTCCAATTATCTAAGTAAAATGCAGCAAATGATTGGTTCCCTATCCTTCAGAATATGTTAAATAGAAGCACTGAATAGAAATAATAGCAATTCTATTCAGTGTCATATATGGGGTGTAGAAGAGAAAAATAAATTGATATATAAATAAATTGAGTGATATGCATTTTAAGTAAAAGAGAAAAATATAAATAGGAAAAAAAGGCACAATTTAAAAAAAATAAGGAAATGTAGAAGAGTAGAAATTCATTGCTTTCTTCCTTCCTCTTTTGCTCCTCTATAAATGTTATGTATGCAGGGTAAATCCATTGTGTCGAATGTTATGGGTTTAGAACACCTTAACTTAGAAATCAATGTGGAATAGATTTAATGGGAGAAGAAAATAATAATGTGAACAGCAAAGAGAAAGGAAATAAGATTAATTCTTCTGAGTGACAGGAGAATATGTTGAAGCTATATGGAAAGAAATGTCTTGGGTGAGAAGACTTGGGTTGCAGGAAAACATAACAAGAAATATGTCCTAGAATAACTTCAAGAAAGATTTGGAACTGAAAAATATATTTTCAGTATCCAGATAGTGAGAAAAGCATTAAAATACACCTTAAAAATAGCCATTGTATATCTATCAGCATTTATCCAAAATGTAAAGACTATTTGATTCTCTCATCTGCAAAACAGGCTAATAAAATTGTATTATATGAGTCACTATGTGTAAAATGCTGACAGTTGCATTTAGGAGGTGGTAAGCATCTAAATAAATATTCAGTATTATTACCACTATTTGATTTGAACTGTAATAACTTTCATTTTTATTATAATTTTAAGTCTTCAATGTACTATTATTTATTATTTTGGTCACTATATATCAGGTATGTAATGTATACACAGCAATGTAAGGAAAGGTAAAGAGGAAAATAAAAGATTAATTCCCATTGCACACTATGTGCCTAATAAATTAATATATACAACTGTGGAACATTGATATTAGAAGTACACAAATTAAAAGATAAGAAATGAGTGTCAGGTAAATTTATTATCTTGCCCCAGACTATATGGCCATGACTTTTTTCTGGTCTTTGGTCTGAATCCAAAGTCTGTGCAATGACTATTAGGCCAAATTATGGATGGCAAGAAGAAATCAAGGTGCTGTTGCTGAGTATCTGAAGAACTGTCTCGGAGAAATAAATTAAGAATGAATTTCTTGGCAGTTCAAAGTGTGAATGATGAGATATTTGGAAGTATTTCAGTGAGCTTTAAAGGAGATAAAGATTTCCATAGGTCTAAAGAGCCATAGAAAGTTTGCTAGAGATGGAGAAGCAAATGCTGTTTTTTGAGCAGGGGTGTAATAAAAGGAAGCAACATTTAGAGACTCTAATATGCCATGATATATGGGAATGAATTGCAAGGGTGCAAAGTGTTATTAAACTTGAGATGGAATAAAGTTTTTGCACTCAAGGATACCACTGTGGGTGATGGTATGAGACTTTACTATTAGGAATGAAAAAGAACTCAGTGTAGGTGGGGGCCTGAAGTATAATTGCCAACAGGTATCATAAATTATCTGTTGTGTGCAAATAGTGAGGCAACAAAAGTATGTTAACCGGACATATCCTTCAAGTGTATTTATGAAATAAAAGAGTCAATTATTAACAAAACTGTTTTTTAAGAATGTAGGGAAGGACTGAATCCCAAGGAATATGAATTAATAAATAGCAGAGTTGGTCTACAATTTAAAATACAAATTTTACAGATTCTAATCTAAGACTTTGTAAGAAGGTAGATTGAGATCAAAATGTAAATGTTCCTATTTGGGTATAATCTATTGGGGTTAGTGCTTCCTACATATGCATGTTGACTCCTTCCAAGATGTTGCTAGAGGCTTTTGTGCAGAGTTAGGAGAGACAGGATGATTGAGCCCACCAAGGAATGCAAGTTATAGATTTATATTGGCATTTCATAAATTTACTGTGATTTTTTTTTAACAAATAGAGAATATTTATGCAATATTCCCCTATTTGATGTGAAATTTGAGCAGGCAAAATAATGGGATTCTATTTTATTTCTGAAATTTCTTTTGCATTTGTTAATGTGACTGCTGTGAGTGGCAAGCTTTTCCATACCTGGCCTAAAAATCTGTTCCTACTGCCTAGCAAGGTACATGTTATGTAGTAGAAATTTAAACATTTTTTTGAATAAATAAATTATTTCGTCTTTATTTTGCTGTCAACGTTTTGAAGCTCTTATTTCATGGAGTTGATGTAAGCTTTTGAAAAGCCTTAGGTGTTTTACAGAAGGCAAGTGTGTTATTATTTTAGTGAACAGATTAAGAATAGGAGGGATTATGATAAAGTGCAGAAACCTGGCTGGAGACATACCTAGTGAATTTGTGTTACACACAGATTGACTTGCAAAGGTAATGTAGTTACTTATTTAATTACCATGAATTTTGGCTAGATTTTGACCATTAAACATATTAATTATGCAGAATTCTCCACTAAATTTTTTTCAGCAAGAAAAAAATACATTTTGAATTTCTACAAGTTTTAAAAATTATATGTATTATTGTCTTCATTTATTTTCAATAAGGACAAAATTCATAGGATTTTGTTAAGTGTAAAGGAAGTTTTCTAATCCAGGGATCTACCATCTCTATTCCCAAAAGATACTCCTTTTTGCAATCATTATTAATAATGCATTCTGTAAAAAGTTCTCCATAACTTGAAGAAATCAATTTTAGGCCATACTTTATAGTGTATTAAGATATAAATAAAATATTTCACCTGTCCAATGAGAAAAATATATTAAAATTACTGTGTCAGTTCAGGATTACTCAGATCCCATTAGCCAAATGAAAAAAAAACCTTTGTTCCCTGTTGCTTCCCTCTACATCCAAAATCACTTCTTTTATTCTATGAAACTCCAGATGAGAGATTCAGTGAGAGTAGATTTGAGGATTGGTTAAGGATCAATAGGTATATAAAGTGAAAATCATAAATTCCTTGCAAAAACTTTACAAAATAAGTTACTACACCATATTTCTTTCCATCCTAATATTACCTCTTCTGTTTCTTATCATCATCAACACACATTTTCTGATTGAGGCCCTTCAAATTTCCTTTTAATTAAAGTTTGTTATCATAAAGTTGATTTAGTAAGGTAAATATTTACTTTTAAAACATTATATATTCGTGGGGATTGGTTCAACCGAATATGCATGAAAGATATACAAAATTATTCAAAGGATCGGGGGATGGGGCATGGTCACGATGGGTGGATAATCACCCAATAAATGAGGGAATCTGAATTCCTAGCCTGGAGAGCTCTGCCACAATCTCCAAGGGAGCAGCAATAGTCCTCTGAGTGTAGGGACAGTGCCTGTCAAAATAGGATGACCCACTGATGTTTTTTTTTTATTTTATTTTATTTTTTTTATTGATGACTACCCTTGTGAGTTTTTGCTCTTGTAAATGAGACTTAGCCTGCAGTTGTGGGGTGCCTAAGGGTTGCCACCTGACAGCCTCCTTGTTGCTCAAATGTGGCCTCTCTCTAAGCCAAACTCAGCATATGATTGCATTACCTTCCCCCCAACGTGGGACCTTCCCCCCAATGTGGGACATGACTCCCGGGGATGAGCCTCCCTGGCAACGAGGGATTAATACCAAGTGCCAACTGGCAGCTTTGTGCAGTGGCAGTATTGTAGCCAATGAGGTTTATCCGAGGCACGATTATTGCTAATTGAAAACTTTTCCCAAGTGCCAACTGGCAACACAACTGGAAAAAGACCTTGAATAAAAGGGGGAAATGGTAAAGACAAATGAGTTCAAGTGGCTAAGAGACTTCAAAGAGAGTCGGGAGGTCATCCCAGAGGTAACTCTTATGCACACCTCAGTAGGAGCTCATAGAACATCTAAGTGCCTATCACCCCACTCAGTGGGGTTCCTGAGAGCTCCAGAGACACCCTGGTCTTATATAAGGGGGGATAGCCCCAGAGACTGATGCCTTATCAGTGGGTTATATTTTGGAATCTGTGCTCCTGAGAGTGACAGAATTAGACTCAAATAAGTCCTCCCTGCACATGGTTCACCAGTCCCTTCTATTCAAACCTACATGTGATGCTGGAGTTTCTTAGGTATACTTCCAGAGACTGGAGCCTCTCGCCTACCTATGTGCCAGGTGTGCATGAAATCTAGGTGGAGCTGCAACTCCTACCCTACAGCTCAATGGACTTATCCAAGTCACCTGGTGAGGAGACAACGATGGGAAATGGCCATCCCAGGGAATGGAGAGGGCCTGCATATGCAGGCAGGATCATCCCACCCACCATATCCATGGGATATAAGACCTCTCTCACTTGGAGTTGGAGTGGACATCACCATCCCAGTCGCCTCTGGATTGGGGGAAGAACTATGGACTAGAGTGGACTTGATGGTATTCTCTTGCTCACATATGGTGATTCTTGCAATGCAAGAAATTATAACAATGATGTGGAGCCAGTGGCCACTTGACAGTTTTTGGGTAGGGAGCGGATGAGCAGTTGAAATACAGGGGCTTCTTTGGGAGTTGGAGGTTGTCCTGGGTACTGTTGTGGCAATGGATGTAGGCCATTTTAAATCAGCACACACCACTCAGAACTGAGTGGGAGAGAGTGTGGTCTACAGTGTGATCTGTGGTCTATGGTTGGTGGCAAGGCTCCAGGATGTGTAAGTTCGTTGGGGTTGGTGGGCCACACTGTGGGAGATGTTTGTGTGGGATATGGTGGGAGGTGTGGGAGGTGGGCGGCGTGGGAACCCCAGTGAGTTCCGTGTAGTATTTTGGGTAATCTGAGCACCTCTTAAAATATATGTATATATATAGCATTTTTGTAAGCAAATACACATATATGCATATATATTTATATATCATTTTACAAATGCTTGTATGTATTGTGAGAATTTTGATTTTTACCCATAATAAAAAAAAAAAAAACATTATATATAAGATATATCACAATGGTTTTAAATATGTTAAACATGTACATTTCAAAAAACATTTAAAAATAGTTGTATATATTTCTCATGATGCATTTGCGTTTATGAAATATTTTACAAACTTGTCATTCCAAAAATATATAGCCAAAATCAAGAATATGAGCATCCAGGAAGATACAAATGTAAAACTTTTATTATGCTTTGCTTTATTACAGTTTACAGATATGCATTTTTTTTTTAACTGAAAGATTGTGGCCACACTGTGTCAGGCAAATCTGTGCCATGTTTCTCAATGGCATATGCACATTTTATGTCTCTGTGTCACATTTTGTTAATTCTCATATCATTTCAAGCATTTCCATTATTTTTATATAAGTCATGGTGATCGGTGATCAGTTATCCTTGAAGTTACTATTGGAATCATTTTGGGACCTCATGAACTACACGCATTTAAGATGGCAAAAATAATTCATAAATGTATTGTGTACTGATAGCTCCACCAACTGGCCTTTCACCTGTTTCTCTCCCTCTCCTAAAGCCTCCCTATTCCTGGAGACAATAATATTGAAATTAGGCCAATTAATAAACCTACAATGGAGTCTAAATGTTCATATGAAAGGAAAAGGCTCACATATCTTTAAATCAAAAGCTCTAAATGATTAAGCGTAGTGAGGAAGGCATGTAGAAAGCCAAGATAGTATGAAATATAGGCCTATTGCCAAGTTATGAGTGGAAAGGAAAAGTTATTAAAGGTAATTAAAAGTGCTACTCCAGTGAACACAAGAATGATAAGACAGTAAAACCAATTATTTCTGATATGAGGAAAGTTTTAGTGGTCTGTATATAAGATCAAACCAGGCATAACATTCCCTTAAACTGATGCCTAATCCAGAGCAAATCCCTAACTCTCTTCATTTCTATCAATGGGGAGAGAGGTGAAGAAACTAGAGAGGATTATTTTGAAAATATAAGTAGTTGTTTCAGGAGGTTTAAAGGAAGAAGCCATCTCCACAACATTAAAGTGCAAGGTAAAGTTGCAAAAGCTAAAGGAAAAGCTTCAGCAAGTTATCCAGAAGACCTAGCTAAGATAATTGATGAATGTCGCTACAATAAACAACAGATTTTCAATGTAGACAAAACAGCCTTATATTGGAAGAAGGAGCCATTTAGGACTTTCATATCAAGATAGGAGAAGTCAATACCTATTTCAAAGCTTGAATGGACAAGCTTTTTCTTAGGGGTTATTATACCTGGTGACTTTAAGTTGATACCAATACTCCTTTATCAATCCAAAAATCCTAGGGCCTTTATGAATTATTCTAAATCTACTCTGCCTATGTTCACTAAATGGAAGAAATAAGCCTAGATGACTGAATTTTCAGAGATCTTTGAGAAAAGTTGTTCTTTAGTCCAAAATGAAGCATTTTATAATTGTAGGGGTGCTTTTTTAGAACTGGTGTCTGCACTCCAAAAAAAAAAAAGGACTTAAGATACTAGGTTAAAATATATTATTCATCAGCCATTCACTTGCAGCCTCCTTGAATCCTGGTTCTAAGGTGGGTTTCTTGTAGATAATATATAGATGGGTCATATTTCCTAAACCATTCTTCCAGTCTGGGTCTCTTGACTGGTGCGTTTAATCCATTAATGTTTAATGTTATCACTCCCAAGGAATTACTTACATTAGCCATATTTTCTTTGGGTTTAGGAATGTCATATGTTGTTTATTTCTTTTTTTCTTTTTAATTGTTCTTACACTCTCCTCCAGCTCTCTCTCTCTTCTGTTTTCCTTTCAACCTGCAGAACTTCCTTTAGTATTTCTTGAAGGGCAAGTTTCTTGTTGGCATATTTTCTTAATTTATGTTTATTTGTGAATATTTTGGAACCTCCATCATTTTTGAACACCAGCCTTGCTGGATAGAGAAAGCTTGCCTGGAAGTTTTTTCTTTTAGTTACCTTAACTATCTTATACCACTACCTTCTTGCCTCCATGGTTCAGATGAGAAATCAGCACTTAATCTTATTGAGCTTCCCTTGTATGTGATGGTTCCTTTTCTCTTGCTGCTTTGAGTATTTTCTCTTTGTGTTGAGAATTGGACATTTTGACAAGTATGTGTCTTGGAGAAAGCCTGTTTGGATTTATACTGTTTGGGGTGCGCTGTGCTTCCTGGACTTGTACATCCATCTCCTCCAAAGGGTTGGGAAGTTTTCAGCCATTATTTCCTCCAAAAGTACTTCTGTCCCCTTTCCCTTCTCTTCTCCCTTTGAGATGCCTATATTGCATATGTTTGTGCATTTTGTGTTGTCATGCAAATCCCTAATTCCCTGCTGGATTTTTTCTATCTGTTTATCTATTTATTCTACTATCTGTTTGATTTCAGATGTAGTGTCTTCCACATTACTAATTCTTTCCTCCACCTGTTCAAATCTACTGTTATGTGCTTCCAGTGTCTTTTTGATTCCTTGGATTGTGCCATTCATCACCATCATATCTGTTATCTTTTTTGTATGTTTACAATTTCTTTAATATGCTCTCCAACTGTCTTCTTAATATCCTTAATCTCTTCCTTCATTTTATTAAGTTGGTCCATATATTTGTTTGGAGAGCTTTGGTTAGTTGTTCAATGTTCTGCACCTCTTCCTGGTTTTTAATTTGTTCATTTCACTGAGCCATGTCTTCCTGTTTCTTAATATGGCTTGTAATTTTTTGTTGTCCTCTGGTCACCTTTTTATCTTGATGGGTTTATTTAGTTGGTTAGCTACTCTCTTTACTGTATGGTTTTACTTATTTGGTATTTTTGTGTGTGTGTGAAGTCTTCTCATTGGCATTTGGTACTTCTTATTCTATTTCATTGCTATTGTCTATGTTCCAATTACATAATTTGGCTCTTTCATGTCTCTGACCCTCACTCTTCTGGGAGTCTTGGTGATTGGGGGGAAAGCTATGGGCTAGAGTGGACTTACTGTTATTCTACTATAGATGTATTGTGATTCTAGCTTTGGAAGAAATAACAACATTGATGTGGAACCAGTGGCCACTGGAGGCTCTGAGGGCAAGGAGAGGGAAAAACAGTTGTAATACAGGGGCTTTTTCAGAACATGGGAATCATCCTGAGTGACCTTGCAATGGCAGATATAGGCCATTTTATATCATCTCATAACATGCAGAACTGTGTTGGAGAGAGTGTAGACTACAATGTGAACTGTGTTCCATGCTTAATGGCAAAGCTCCAGATGAATTTATTATTTGCAATGAATGTGCCACACTAATGAAGGATGTTCATGTGCCCAAGAGGTGGAGGTGTGGGGAGTGGGGCATATGGGAATCTTTAAATATTTTGCATAGCATGTAATCTAAGTATCTTTTAAAAAATAAAAAAAAATAAAAATGAAAAAGCTGAAAAAGTATATATTATTCAAATTAAAAATGAAATCAGATAATTGATATTAACTTATTCACTTTTGAAAAAGTATATTTACTCTATTTTCCTTTCAAGGTCATATATAGATTCAGAGATCACATGATTATTTATTGATTAATAAGGAGTTAGATTTTATGCATGCTGTATATTTATATATGAATTATATATGAATTCCTAAAAAAGGAATAAGGATATTTCACTATTGCAATCATTTGTTTTTCCTCAAAATCCCAATATCAGCATGGTAATAGAAAGCAGGTTTCTATATATTCATTGGTCCAATACAAATGTTGTATCTAGATGTTCACAGGTCCAATTCAAATGTGCATTGTGCCTAGGTTTGTAGAAAGGCCTTTAGATAATATCATGTTAATCACTTTTAATTGTTCAATTGTAATGGTATTTACTTAGTCTTGGAAAATTAAAGTTATTTTAACCAGTCAATTCCCTTACCTAATCATATGGGATAATAAGATAAACCATGTGCTCATATATGAAAATGAAAAGAACAGTAACTTAACAGACAAGATGATGTAGGTTAGAGTTGGAGAAAGACACAAGCTTACACTGTCATGTACTTAACTTTACATCAGTTAATTCCTATTAAATAAGTAAGAATGATTCTTATGTTTCTTTTCCCCAATTCTAAATATGTGTTATTGTTTACTTTGAAATATCATTTTTCTCACTTTTCTGAAAAACTTCTTACATAAACTTCTTCAAAAAGAAAACAACAGTGGTCAAGTATTTAATGCCAATTGCAGTAGGATTCATAGTTTTCATGGATTTCAATTCACAGATTTTAAATGATGACCCACAAAAATTCCCAAATGCCCAGCAGATTAAAAAGATATCATATGGACAGCCCTATGTTAAAAAATAAATAAAAATCCTAGAAATTGTTGATGAACTGGAGAAAATCCTAAGAAACACATGAGTAGTACAAACTGACCCTGGAAGAAATAGAAGACCTCAACAAATCAATCACAGATAAATTAATTGAAAAAGGCATGAAAAACTTCCCTAAAATAAAAATTCTAGGACCAGATGGCTTCACAGTTGAAATCTACCAATCATTTAAACAAAGTCTAATACCAATCTTTCTCAAACTCTTCCAAAAACTTGAACAGAAATGAAATCTATCATCAACCTAATACCAAAATCAAGTAAAGAGATTTAAAAAAAAATTAGAGCCCAATATCTCTAAAGATTATTGAAGCAAAATCCTCAGCAAAATGAATGCTAATTGAGTCCAAAAAACATTTAAAAAATTATGCTCCTTAATCAGGTGGGTTTTATCCCAGATGTGCAAAGGTGATTCAATATTAGAAAAGCGGTATATTATACCACATTAATAAATTGAAGAAAAATCACATGATCATGTCAATTGATGCAGAAATGGTTTTTGACAAAATACAACATGTTATCTTGATAAAAACATGCTGAAAGATAGGAACAGAAGTAATCTTTTTCAATATGATAAAGTGCATATATGAGAAAGCCACAGCTCACATTGAACTCAGTGGTGAGAGAGTGAAAGATTTCCCATTGAGAGCAGGAACAATTTGGCATTATTTATGAATTGAAAAAAGTAGATATTGGATTATGTTTGTGAGCTGGTCTTTTCCTCTGGACATATTAGAATACATTGGATTCAGATGTTTACTTGATTAAATAATGATTAAGGCTTTGATTGGGAAAAATCTGTATGACATTGAGTCCTCAACACCTTGGTGGGCAGAGACTCACAGAAAAAGTGCACTGCAGACAAGGGAGAGTGCAGTTTTTGAGCTGGAGCCCCAGGAAGTAAGCACACAGAGGAACCTGGTCTTGAGGAAAGGGAAAAGGCACCAGGAAGATAAACAAGCAGTCCACCTGATAGTCTGCAGCTGGCTTTGTGGAGGTAGAAGAGGAGATGAACCCAGAAAGAAGAAAGCCCCAGGAAGAGAGAAATCCAGGAAGCCTGAACCCTCAAAGTCATCAGCAGCCATTTTGTGCAACATGTGGCAATAGACTAGGTGAGGGAAGTAATTTATGCTTTATGACCTGGTAACTGTAAGCTTCTACACCAAATAAATACCCTTTATAAAAGCCAATGGCTTTCTGGTATTTTGCATCAGCACCCCTTTGACTGACTAAAACAACAAGGATGCCCTGTCTCCACTGTTATTCAATGTTGTGGTAGAAGTTCTAGGTTGAGCAATTATGCAGGTAAAAAAAAAAATAAATGTATATATATATATATATATATATATATATGAAGGAAGAAGTAAGACTTTCTCTATTTGCTGATGATATGATTTCCCCTAGAAAATTCTGAAAAATCCACAGGAAAACTAGAACTAATACACAATTTCAGAAAACTGGTGGGGTACAAGACTAATATGCAGAAAATAACTAACATTCCTTTATACTACAAATAAGCAAATTGAGGAGAGAGTGAGAAATGCTTCCATTTACATTAGCAACTAAAAGAATAAAATATTTAGGAATAAAGTTAATCAAAGACATAAAGGACTTAAATTCATGAAACTACAAAGCATTACTAAAAGAAACCAAAGATGACCCAAATAAATAGAAGGACATTCCATGTTATTAGATTGGGAGGCTAAATATCATGAAGACGTCAATTCTACTCAAACTGATTTAAAAATACAACATAATCTTGGAAAAAATTGAACATTTTTTAAGAATTCAAAGCCAATTATCAAATTTGTCTGGAAGTACTCTTCCAGATATCCAAAATCCAAATATCCAAAATTAAAAAGAATGATCTAAGACTCTTTCTATTTCAGACTTTAAAGCATATTACTCCTGAGCTATCTGCTCTGCTTATAGTGTCTGGATGTCTACAGAGCCCTCAAGAGCCCCACTATTTGTGGTAATATTTACTATGGGCATCAATGAGTTCTTGCTGAAACATACATAAGCATAACCTCTGAAATAAACTCCCAATTCAGTTTGAAGTCTTTTAGCCATACAAAATCATTTGGCTTTACCTTTCCCCCATTGGTCAATGTCTTTTTCCAGTTTCATTTATAGTTGTTTCTTGGTAGGAATCACTCAGTGCCCAGGTGTCATACCCTATACTGGGGAAGATAATGCATTTATATGCTGAGTTTTGACTTAGAAATGGCCACATTTGAGCAAAAAGGAAACGCTCACGAGATAACACTTAGGTACTCTATAATATTACTCTAAGTTTTGATTTAAAAAATAAAGATTCATAAGAACATTCATCACAATCAAGGGCCCATCAATGGCCCATCCTCCTTCAGTTGTCACTGCCCCTGTAATCAAGGGATTCTTGCTGTCCCATTAGATAATGTGGCAGAGCTCCCCAGGATGGGAATTTAATATTCTTTTGGTTGTTGTGTGAATCTCCACCCACTATGAAAATGTCCCATGAATATTTGAACACATTTATATACGTAAACCCAGGTAAACCTCCACCCATGCATGCCCCAACTCTGATACACCACACCAATGATCCTACCCCACCACAGTTGTATCACTTCTGTGATCCAAAACTTCTTCAAATTGAAGCTAACAAAATAACTGGTACAATTAATAGGAAAATGATATAATAATGAGGTTTTTAAAAATAAAATATAAAAAAATTAAAAAGTTTGAAATAATAAAAAGTAAAATGTAAAATTAAAAAAATAACATTATGTCTTTCATTACTGTAAGATCTATTGTCTTATATGTATAGTGATATTTGCATTCATTTATTCACCCAATGTCTTATTTCTTTGATTTTGTCTTCAAAGTAGCTTTAGGTTGCCGAAAAGTCATGTACAGAATATAGGTGATTCCCATATACCAAACATCTTCTCCCTTTTCCTTTTTTCCCCTATTAATAACATTTTACATGTGGATGGTACATTTCTTACAATTGACGCACAGATATTGAAACATTGTTACTAACCATGGTCAATGACTTACATTGTGGTTTACATTTTGGACTGTACACTTTTTTTAATATATAAATTTTTATTTTTTAAAAGGTACTTAGATTACATAAATGTTACACAAAAAATATAGTGATTCCCATATGCCCCTCCTCCCACACCTCCCACAACCTCCCACATAAACATATTTCATTAGTGTGGCACATCACCTGCAATGGATATACATATCCTGGAGCTTTGCCACTAAGCATGGACCATATTTCACGTTTTAGACCACACTCTTTCCCACACAGATCTGCATGTTATATGCTGATGTAAAAATAGCCTATATCTGTCATTGCAATGTCACTCAGGATAATTCCCAAGTCCCGAAAAAGCCACTGTATTACAAATGCTGTTCTCTCTCCCTGACCCAAAGCATCCAGTGGCTACTGACTCCACATTAATTTTGTAATTTCTTCCATTACTTGAATCACAATATGTCTATAACAGAATACCAGTAAGTCCACTCTAGCCAATATCTCTTCCCCCCATCCTGAGGAGTCTGGGATGGTGATGTCCACTCCACCTCCAAGTGAGAGGGGGCTTATATTCCATGGAAAAGATGGATGGGATTATCCTGTCTGCAATTGCAAACACTCTACATTCCATGGAATGGCCATTGTCCATCATCATCTCCCCGCCAGGTGTCCTGGGTGAGTCCATTGAGCTGTAGAGTAGGAGTTGCAGCTGCACTGAGATTCCGGGCTCAGCTGGCACATGGGCAGGCCAAAGACTCCCGTCTCTGGAAGTACACCTACAAATTCCAGCACCATACATAGGTTTGAATAGAAGGGACTGAGGGACCTTGTGCAGGGAGGACATATTTGAGTCAAACTCTGTCACTCTCAGAAGCACACATTCCAAAGTAAAGCCCACTGATAAGGCACCAAACTCTGGAGCTATCCACCCTGATATAAGACCTGGGTGAATACAGAGCCCTCAGGAGCCCCTCTATTGGGGGTGATAGCCACATTGGAAGCCTATGAGGTCCTACTGAGATGTGCATAAGTGTTACCTCTGGGATGACCTCCTGATTCACTTTGAAGTTTCTTAGCCATATGAACTCATTTGTCTTTAAATTTTCCTCCTTTTATTCAAGGTCTTTTTCCAGTCATATTGCCAGTTGGCACTAGGTAGTAATCCCTTATTGCCAGGGAAGCTCATCCCCAGGGGTCATGTCTCACACTGGGAGTAAGGTAATGCATTCATATGCTGAGTTTGGCTTAGAGTGAGGCCACGTTTGAGCAACAAGGAGGCTTTCGGGAGGCAACCCTTAGGCACCCCATAACAATAGGTTAAGTTTCAGTTTCAAGAACAAAGACTCATAAAGCTAGTCATCAATAACCAGAGCCCTTCAGTGGTTCATCCTCTTAGCCAGACACTGCCCCTGCACTTAGTGAACTGTTGCAGAGCTCTTCAGGATAGGAACTCAGTATTCTCTCATTTATTGAGTGATTCTCCACCCACTGTAAACATGCCCTGTGAGTATTTGAACAATTTTATATACATTTTTTGCATGTTCAGGTCACTTTCCTCCCATGAACCCCACATCCCTGACACCTCCCACCAACAACCCTCTCCTGCCCCAGTTGTAACCCTTCTGTGATCCAAAGCTTCTTTAAAGATGAAGCCAATAAAATAGCCAAATATAATTAATAGGAAAATGAAATAATAATGATAAGTTTAAATGTAAGAGATAAAATACATGAAAACCTAAAAAAAAAAAAACTAAAAATAAAATAAAGGATTGGGATATTCAAAAAATGGGAAAAAGAAATTTAAATTTTTTTTTTTTTTACTTTTTGCCTTTTATCACTGCAATATCGGGTGTCCAGTTTGTACTGTGGCACCTTCCCCTTCTCACTCCTTAGTGTCTCACTATTTTTCACTTAATTTTCAAAGGAGTTTTAAGTCACAGCAAAGTCACACGCAGAATACAAGAGACTCTTATATACCAACCTCTTCCCTCTTTCCTCACCCCTTATTAAAACCTTTTTGTATGTGGATGGTAGTATTGTTATAATTGTTATACAGATAGTGAAACATAGCTACTAAATATTGTCAATGGTTTACAAAATGGTTTACATTTTAGATGGTACAATTTTATAAATTTTGATGATATTTACCATGTCCTGTGTCTATCATTGTTAGATAATGAAGAACATTACCACTGACCACTAAATACCCCCTGTTTGATCTATTCTGTACCTCCCTCCAGTGTCCACGATGACCCCCTGACTTGACTCATTGTATGACAAGATTCAGAGTTGCATGCAACAAGAGGTCTTGACACACTGGTTTGTCTTCCCTTATTAGGAGCCGCCCTTGCTCATCAGAGATGTACACCTGTCCATATCTGGACAAATCGGTCCTCCCAAAGATGGGAGTCCATCTTCTTTCTGCTCATTGTGTGGGTCTCTACCTACTGATACAAAAACTTATGACAGGATGAACACTCACACACTCCCTAGAAGCCTGCTCCAGATGCACCCTGTCCCAAATGCCCTCCCAACCAACACCCTAAACCAGTGACACTTCCTTGTCATATTGCCATATGAGCATTCCCACCTCTGCACTTTCAACCTCATACCCACAAATCCTAAGTGTTCACCAGGTCCCTCTCCTATCTTTCCCCCCAGTATCCTGGGTATTCTAACCCACCCTTCCCAAACTACCCACCTGTCAAGCCTGCACCACTAAACATAATAATATCACTGTCCACCTGTCCTATCCCTTTAATACGCAACTACACTCTATCACTTTACCATCGATTATGTCCGTATGGCTGATGGCTCACAACTTTCTCTTCTCTTCTCTTTCTTGTAAACCTATCTTTCAGACAATGGTTCTCAGAGACTGCTCAATTTCCTTAATTCATATCAGTGGGGTCATGTACTGGTCATCCTTCAATGCCTGGCTTGCTTCACTCAACAGTGGACTGTACACTTTTATATATTTTGGTGAAGTTTGACATGGTCCATATCCATCCTTGCAGAATCATGTGGAACAATTGCATTACCCCAAAAATGACCTGTTTTCCATGTATTCTGGTCTTACTTTGGAATTTACACTTCCCAGGGTGATAGAGTTGGACACAGGTGTGTTTTCCCTACAAATGGTTCTGATGTCCCTCTATTTGAATCTATAGTTAGTACAAGAGTTGATAGTTTTATGTCCAAGAGACTTAAGTCTTTGGGCTGTTCATGTGCAATTTGGGCCCTGACTCTCAACAGACTTGCAACACCTACTCTCCAGTTCATTGTACTCACCCAGCATAACTAACAGAGATCATGACTGACAATGCTCATCTCAAGGAACAGAGAAAATCCACAGCTACAAGCAAGAAAATCCCATCCATTTGCTCGATGGGATCTTAGCCCCATCTCAATTAGAGGTGGGGTGGGCATCACCATCACAGAATCTTCAGGGATGGGGAATGGAAAACGGACTAGAGTAGACTTACAGTTGTTCTACTGTAGATATGTTGTTATCCTAGCAATGGGAGTACTTTTATCATGGATGTGGAGGTAGTGGCCACTGGAGGTACTGAGGGGAGGTAGATGGAAAATAGGTGAAATTTGTGGGCATTTAAAGACTTGGGAATTATCCTGAATGATATTGCAATGATAGATACAGGCCATTGTATATCTTGTAATAACTTGCAAAAATGTGTAGGAGTGTAAACTACAATGTAAACTATAATTATCAATTAACAGCAATGCTCCAAGATTGTTAATCAATTTTAACAAATGTACCACACTAATGAAGAATGTTGTTGATGTGGGAAAATGTGGTAAGACCTTGGAGTGGGGCATATGGGAATCCCCTATATTTTTTGTGTATCATTTAAGTAATCAGTTTATTTTTTTAAAAAAATTAAAGGATATTAAATAAATAAAGCATATTACTTATGCACAGTGGTAAAAACAGCATGGTAGCGGTATAAATTTAGAAAGATTGACCTATGGAAATGAATAAAGTTCAGAAATCATCTCTCACTTCTATGGTCAAGAGATTTATTTTAATTTAAAAAATTAACTGAAATTTATCATGCATACATGAACATACATAAACAAAGTGTATAATAAAAGTTGTGAAATTACAAAACAAATATGCATAGCATACAGGACTGCCATTTTCCTATCAAAACCTTGCATTGCTCTGGAATATTTGTTACATATGATGAAAGAGCATCATCAAAGTATGACTACTAATTATAGTTCATATCTTACATTTGGTGCACTTTATCCAAAACCCACCCTATTATTAATGCCCAGTATGACATATTTGTTATAGTTCACATGAGAACATTCTCATATTTGTTCTGTTAATCATATTCCATCATCCACAAAATTCACTGTGTTATATACCTCCATGCTTTGTATAATCCATTCAAAGTAGTTCTCACTGTCACCACAAAGTTAAGCTATCCACAGCTTCCTCAATTTTAGAACATTTTCATTACTCCAGAAGAAGAAATTTCATGCCTTCTTATATCCCACTATTGTTAAACTTTAGAATTGAAAGAGTATCTTCTTTCTATTGTTGAAGAAATATTACAATATTGTGGTAAACTATTTTCCATAAGTTACGTTAGTTTTTATTTGCCTATCTATCACCATATTCCTGAGAATTTGTAATAGAAGAACATTCTTAGGTTTATACAATTAACCTAAGTCCTTATCCTTCAACAAAGTTATGATGCTATACAATTCCTAGATTATCCTCTAGTTTCCATTTAATTGACATTTACATCCCTACATGACCCCTTTCAGCCACAATCACATTTATAAGTCAGCAGTGTTACTTATACTCAATATAATGTGTTACCATCAACTTTATTCATTTCCCCACTTTAAAAATTCTACATATATCAAGCCTTACCTCCCATTCTCAAAGTACATTTTACCTTCTAGTAGTACATATTCTAGAATATACCTTCATGAGCTTACTAATTGTCTTTAATTCATATTAGTTAAAACATAAAATATTAGTCCTTTGGGTCTGGGTTATTTCACTCAACATAATATCCTCAAAATGGATGTAAGACATAAATATATAATCTACAACCATAAAACTCTGCGAAGAAAATATAGGGAAACAATTTCAAGAACTTGTGGTGGGCAAAGGTTTCTTAAACCTTACACCCAAAACATAAGCAATGAAAGAAAAAAAAATAGATAAATG
Organism: Tolypeutes matacus; assembly: GCA_026826555.1. Lineage (NCBI taxonomy): Eukaryota > Metazoa > Chordata > Mammalia > Cingulata > Chlamyphoridae > Tolypeutes > Tolypeutes matacus. The sequence continues at coordinate 2,041,503 of JAKSZT010001178.1, read as the reverse complement.
AGGTCTCTTAAAAATTAAACACTTTTGCCCTAAAAATGCTCTACATTCCATCTATTCTATTCTTATCTGCCCTTCCTCTCAGATCCTGTGATAATGACTCATTTTCCATTTTTCAAGAATGAGATTCACAATACTTGCATTATTATGGAGGTAATGACATTTCGGTCTGTTTTCTTTTAATAGGCACTGCCTATGTTCTCGAGGGATTATTTTCCTCTAATTAAGAACATAGCAAGACTTCCCAGGATGGGCATTTGATATTTTCTTCTTTGTTGTGTGGGTCTGCACACACTGATATAACACACTATGAGACAATGAACAAGTACATATTCCATAGAAGCCTACCCTAGTTGCGGCCTGTCCCATATACTGCCCTACATGCAACAATCTACACTAGTAACACTCTCCTGCCATATTTGTCAAAAGAATATTCTCAAAATTGTTGTTTTAAACACAGACCTGCAAATCCCCAGAGATCACCCACTTCTTCCCTGATCTTTCCCCAGTTCCATGGATAGCCCAACCCAACACTCCCACCATACTCCCCCTCGTAGTCCAGAACCGCTGAACCCAATAAAATCACTTCACCACTGTCACACTCATCCACTGCTCAACTACACCCTTTAATCTTGCCCATATGGGCATTGTCTCACCACCCTCTACTCCCTTTCTTTCTCCTTTAAACCTGTCTCCTGGACTCTAGCTCTGTGTGTCTGCTCAATTTGTCTAATTCATATCAGTGTGGTCATATAATATTTGTCCTTCAGTGCCTGGCTTACTTCACTCAACATACAGTCTTTAAGACTCATCCTTGTTATCCCATGTGTTAATACTGCATTCCATCTTAGAGCTGACTAATATTCTGTGGTCTTTATATACCACAGTTTGCTGATCCATTCATCTGTTGATGGACATATGGGTTGCTTCCAACTTCTGGTAGTAGGGAATCATAACTCTATGAACATTGTTGTGCATATATTAGTTTGTGTCACTGCTTTCAATTCTTCTGGGAATATACCCAGCAGTGAGATTGCTGGATCATATATCATATTAAGAACATTCAAATTGTTCAGCAGTATCTTGCAATAATGGATACAGGAAACTTCAAATATCATGAAAACATATAAAAATTAAAAGCCACAATGTAAACTGTAGTGTGAACCATCAACTATGGTTATTAGCAATGTTTCAATATTTGTACATCAGTAAGAAATGTACCATCTGCATGTAAAATTTTGTTAATGGGGAAAAGGGAAAATGGGAAAGGTGTAGGGTATACGGAATCCTCTATATACTTTTTGTCACATTTCTGTATCCTAAAACTTCTCTGAACATAAAATGAAAAAAAAAAAAGACAATGGTGGGGTATATGGAAGAAAATTACAGTGTATACATAAGAAAACAGATCTTATAGTGATGAAAGACACAATGCCCAATTTTAAAAAGATTTTTCATATTTTTAAATTTTTGTAATTTTGGGTTCCTTTTAAAAACTATTTCATTTTCTTATCAATTTTGATTATTTTATTATCTTCTGTTTTGGAGAGGTTTGGGTTACAAAAGGGTCACAACACTGGCAGGGGAGGATCACTGGTGCAGGGTATCAGTGATGGGGTATGCATGGGAAAAGGTTCACCTGGTGCATGACTCTAAGGCATATGAATATGTTCAAGTGTTCATGGGACATTTTCTCAGTGGATGTAGCTCCACACAATAGCCAAAAGAATACTAATTCCATCCTGAAGAGTTCTGCTACATTCTCTAATAGGCAGCAAGAATCCATCAGTCCAAGTACAGTGCCTAGTGAAGGAAAACAGGCCATTATGTCAAGCCTTTGATATTAATGACTGTTCCTATGAATTTTCTCTTGTAAAATTGAAACTTAGCCTAGTATTATATAATGCCTAAGAGTTACCTCCTGATGGCCTCCTTGTTGCTCAAATGTGGCTACTTTCTAAGCCAAACTCAGCATACAAACACACTACCTTTCTTCCAGCATGGGGCATGACTCTGGAGGATAAAGCTTCCTGGCACCAAGGGATTATTACCAAGCACCAGCAAGCAATGCATCTGGAAAGAGACCTTGACCAAAGGGGGAAATAGTAAATACAAATGAGTTTTTATGGCTAAGAGGTTTCAAAGTGAGCTGAGAGTTCATTCCAGAGGTTGCACTTATTACAGTCTCAGCAGGATCTCATTGACTGTCACAGTAAACAGTGCCTCAAATACCAGGGCTCCTGAGGGCACTAGAGACATCCAGAAACTCTAAGCAGGATAAATAGTTCAGGAATTCAGCACCCTTTCAATGGCCATTAATTTGGAATTCATGCTCCCCTGTGTAACAGAGTTAGATTCATTTACAGTTTCTTTACACATGGCTATCCTGCCCCTTGTATTTGAAACTATAATTAGCAATATACTTTATAAATGTATGTCCCAAAGACTTAAATATTTGGTCTATCCATTGGCCAGTTGAGCCCTGAATTTCAGCAGAGTTGCAACATCTACTCTCCAGCTCATCAGACTCACCTAGGACAACTATCAAGGATATAATGATCGCCAAAACCCATCCCAAGGAACAGAGAGTATCTGCAAATACAAGCAATATAATTCCATCCTTCTGCTCCATGTGATCTGAGCTCCCTCTCAATCAGAATCAAAGTAGGTATCCCCATGCCAAAACCCTCAAGATTAGGGAATGAACAATGGACTAAACTAGAATTGTTTTTATTCTACTGTAAACTTATTATTCCTAGCAATGGACTAACTCTCTTCATTGATATAAAGGCAGTGGTCTCCTGAGTTTCTGAATGACAGAAGAGGGAAGATTAGGTGTACTATGGAGACATTTAGAGTCCTGCATTACATTGCAGTGATAGATACAGGCCATTGCGTATCTTGCCATAACTTACAAAATTGAGTGGGATAGTGTGTAAACTATAATGAAAACTGTAGTCCTTGATTATTAGCAATGCTTCAATATGTTTACATCAATTTTAACAAATGTACCACACTAATGGTTAATGTGGGAAAGTGTGGGAAGGGCAGGAAATAGGGCATATGGGAATCCCTTATATATTTTATGAAACATTTACATAAACTAAAACTTTTAGCATAAAACAATTATTTTAAGAAATTAACACTTTTGTGCTTCAAACAACTTTGTCAAGAAAATCATAAGGAAGCCTACTCAATGACAGACAATATTGGAAATTACATATCCTACAAAGTTTTGGTAAGACTGTTATATAAAGAGATCACACAACTTGATGATTAAAAGACAAGAAAACCAACTTAAAATGTGCAAAAGCCCTGATTAGACATTTTTTCAAAGAAAAATACAAAGGGCAAAAAAAACACATGAAAACTGTTCAGCATCGCTAACTATTAGGGAAATGCAGACCAAAACTATACTGAGTTATTTCACACCTTATAGAGTGCCATTATTAAAATATTACTAGATGGAAATCTAAAAACTGTAACATGGATATGTATAAGATAGTAAAACTTCATGTAAAACATGAACATGGGTGATATTGCATAAATAAGACGGTTTTTACAAAATATAAATACAAATTTACTAGAGGAAAAGAAAAAGAATAGCAGCAATGTACACCAGGTACATGATGACTTGTTTGTTTTTGTTTATTATTATTATTGGAATAATGAAAGTGCTCTGGGAGTGATTGTGGTGATGAATGCACAAACATGTGATTACATCAAACAACATTGATTATAATTTTTGGATGGATTTATGCTTTATTATTATGTATGAAAAATTGGAAAAAATTAAAAAATTAAACTATTTAAAGTATCCAAGTTTAATGGAAGTATAAAAGTAACTTATACATTTATGGTGGGAATGAATATTGTCATAAACTTTTTGGAATGTGTCAACTATTATCTATTAAATGTTGAAAAGAACTGTCAATAAAATATCCAGAAAACTACAAATGCTGGAGAGGATGTGGAGAAATAAGAGCACTCCTTTATTGTTAGTGGCAATTTAACATGGTGTACTTCTGTGGAAAATAGTGAAAGCTAAATATAGAACTGCCTTATGATTCAGCAAACCCATTACTACTAATACATTCAGAAGAACTAAAAGGAAGGACTGGAACAGACATTTGCACACCAATGTTCATAGTGACATTTTTCACAATTGTTAAATGATGGAAATCATTTTTCACAATTGTTAAATGATGCTGCCAAAGGGGTACTAATGCAAAGTACAAGAGATCTGTTGGCTTTTATAAAGTATATTTATTAAGGTTAAAAGGTTACAGTTACAAGCCCTGAAAAGTCCAACTCAAGATTGCCTTATCACCAAATTCAGTTGCCGTGGTTTGAAGCCAGATAGTCACTGATATCTGTTTGGTCTCTCCTTCCTGGGCTTCCCCTTCCTCTTCAAGCTCTGTGAGCTCATCTGCTTCCCAAGCTCAGTTTAAGGTTGACTTAGGAATTGTCTCTCAGGGCTTCTTATATTAGTCTTAACTCTCTTCCCAAGGTTAGCTGCAAACTATCAGGTGAAATGCTCATCTCTCTTTTCATGTCTTTTTGAGTGAGTGTCTATTTATCTTGGCTTTCCAAGGGGGCAGGAACTCAACCTGAGTTATCCCTTACTGATGTAGCCCAAATGAAGCCCTACATTGATTTGATCAAGCTCACTTAACCAAAGGATTTTCACTGAACTTAATACAAAGTGTATCACTTCCAGAGGAATAGATTAGTTTACAAAAATAATGTTTCTTTTTTTTTGAGATTCATAAATAATCTCAAACTGCCGCTTCCCATCAGCCAATGAATAGATAAACAAAATGTGGTATATTCGTACAATGGAATAATATTCAGCTGTGAGGAGAAATGAACTGGGGAAGCACATGACAAAATGGATGTACCTTGATGATATTATGTTTAGTGAAATAAGCCAGACACAAAAGGAAAATATTCTATGGTCTCACTGATGTAAACTAAACAGAACAAGTAAATCTGTGGAGTTAACCTATAGAGTATAGGTTAATAGGAGATAGAGTGTGTGTTGAAAAAGGTGCTGATAATGAAAGTATGCAGAATCTTTAATAAGGTATATTTAATAAGGTATATATAATGTGGAAATGTATAGTGTTGATGGTAGCACATTATAATGATAATAATTAACATTCCTGATTTATAAATGCAATTGTGGATGAAAGAATCATTAGGGAGGTTAATGTTAATTGAAAGAAAACTAGAAGATAATTTAGTGACCATATAACATTGTGATTTTGGTGGTAAATGAAGATTATTATTTTTAATAAAGTAAATACAAGAATGTTCCCCTATTTCAAGGTGTTAAGAATATGATGATTCATGCAAAAAATACAACTAATGAAATTTATAGACAATAGGTAGTGATAATATTTTAATACTTTTAACAAATGCAAAGAAGGTACTATATCAATAAAACACTCTTACGCAAATAAAGAGCCGGGGCTCAGAGGTAAAAATACACAAAACATGTGAATTAAATCAATAATTTACTTTGCCAAAGATTTGGCATTTTGAGTTCAAGGGTCTACCTTCAAATTGGGTGACTTTCATGGCTAAGAAGTTGATCTATGATGTCATCTGAGAGCTCAGCTTTCAATAGGTGCTAAGAAGTCTCCATTTCTCCACATGGTGTGTTTGGACTTTGTCAAAACATGGTGGTTATATAACTGTCCTAATAAGTCCACTGTAAAGACATGTCTATTCAAAAGAGGGAACATTGGAGGCAATCAGTTCCTGATCCTTAAGAATTCTGAAAGCTTGTTTGGTAGTTTTTTCCATTTTCTTGTTTAAGACTCAGTAATAGCCTCTTGGACTTGTTCTCAAAGACCATTGCCTCTGCATTCTTAGTCATTCTTGCTAACTCATAGATTAACTCAGTTTCCAGGTGAGTAAATATCTCAATCTTAGTACTTAATCCAATCTGATAGTACAAACATGATAGTTCTTCTTGGAAGCTTATATGAGTTCACATCCTTAGACAAATTCAGAATTAAGATCTTCCTTGAGATAAATCTTTCCCTACCATTGGATACGTGTGAAGCTGTTCCATTACAATACTTTAAACATTTTTTTGAACTCATTTTTTTGTGAGAATTTCCAAGGCCTGCCTTTCAGATTCAAAAAGAGTCTTTCTGTTGTAAGATTTTATAAATCACTATCTAAAATTATTGAGAAGTTTTAACACATGATTGTGCATTCTCAACTAGTATTTGATATAATCCTTTCTCAATGTGAGACTATTTTGTATAGAGAAAGAGCTTCATTCTTGAACCAGAAACTCCTGGCTCCTTCCTACCTATACATATATTCTTTTCCTCTCATCTATAAACAAAGGCAATGAAATGAAGAACCAGGTGGCATTCTTAACATTCTGTGTAGAAATCTACTTAACTAAGCCATTGGGTTCTTACCAATAGTATCCTTATATTCTTTTGGTTCATTTCTGCTAACAGTTTCTCTGAGTCCCTTCAGCATTCTGCCAGCCACCTGATCCTAATTTAAATATCACATGTTATTAGTATTAATTATGTTTAAACACCTATTCCAGAAGCCTATTCATGCACAGTAAGTGACTCTAATACCTAGTGACTTAAAACAACAATGATTATTTGTTTCATCCAAGAATCAGCATTTTGGACAGGGCTCACTGCAGCTCACTTCTGTATTATGTGGCATCCATTGGGGTTGAGGGCTGGTGGATCCTTCTTCAAGATGGCTCATAGGGATGCCAGAAAACAATGGTAGTTGCCAATTGTGAGCTGCAGTTTGGAGACCTCAGTTTCTATCCATGTAGACCTCTCCAGAAACTAATTGAGCTTACTAATTGCATGGTGTCTATTGGGTAATTCAGTCATTAAAACAAGGGGAAAATACATGGGATTTTATGAACTAGTCTTGGAAATCACATAAGAACCATTCTGTACTACACTGGACAAAGATGTCAAAAAGACCTATCTGCCCAAGTTCAATGAGAGGGAACGTGGACTCCAAATATTTATAAGGAGTGGCAAAGTTCTAGAGGAGATTGCGGGCTGGTACTATTTTGCAGTAATCTTTGGAAAATACAGTCTGTTACAGAAAACTTTGTCATTACGCTCTTATGTAATAAGAGTTATTATTTCATTTAACTCTCTAAACTACATAATACCAACTTGGAAAGATATGTAGGGACTCAATAATCAAGACTAGCCATTCTTTGCAATCAAGATGAATGAAATGTATATTTGATATATATTAAGCATGCTTTAACTATATTGTAGTTTAGAATTTGTGATTTCATGAAGTAATCTATCCTCATAAGTAACTTCATAAATATATGTTTATATATTTAAATATATATTTATCACTCAAATATATTTACATAAATATTTTTCAGTGTATGGATGGCTCAGGCATATAACCACCCATGACTGTGACTGGACTGTAGTGTCACTTCTTATTTTGTATGCACTTAGAAAGAATTGTGAAGGACACTAATGCTTTCTGATGTCATGCATTCATATAAATCTACTCTAGTTTTATTCCAATTTAATTCATTTTATTTAGTTGGTCTAATTTCAACTTTTATTCTAGAATTTCAGCTTAAAGGATGGAAAATGCCGCTCTGACATCATATTGGACAAAAACCCTTTATTTGTTGAAATTGTGGAGGGGCATGTTTTTATATATTTCTTGCAGAACAGATACGATATTTTGAGTTAGTTTGAGTAGTTGAATGTAAAAGATGTGGTATTTCACACATTGTTAAATTTGAGATGTCAAGAATTTTGGCAAGACATTATTTTAATTTCATTTACTTTATTTCTAAACTCAGATCGCCTATGGAACAAAATGTGTTATTCTTTGTGTTATTGAGATATACATTAAAATAAAACAAAGTCACATTGTTTTTATTGCACTGATTATAAGAATTTTCAGAGGACATTTCCTTCTTAACCAAAAATGATCTGAAACCTGCTCCTATAAGTCTTTCTTTGTAATACATTATTATTTGTTTTTATCTGCATAGAAATTAAGGGCACGTCAATATCTATTAATTTTAACATGTGAAAATGTTTCTTGGCAGTGTTTGCTCTTAATTTCAATTATAAGTAAACCTATCCTATGGTAATTATGTGACTAATTTCATTATGTGTAAATTCTTTTTAAATTTGTGCTATTTTGTTCCTTTCATATGTGGCATGCATATTTTCATAATAATTAAAAAATATATTGTCAAATCTGGTCCATTTTTACTTAGTGAATTCTTAAAATCTCACATAGACTTAGAAATCCTTCCCAACAAACCTTTTAAAAAAATATTTCCTGCTCTTTCCTTATATATTTTACATACAATGTTCACATGGATTATTTTTTTGTTCACATTTTATCTTAATTATTTGAAGTTATAATCTACATTGATTTTTCAGATTTATTATGTAATTATTGAATAATCTATCTCATCATCATTAATGATATTCATCATATATCAAACAATACAAATTATATGGTTGCTGTCTAATCTATTGTGCCCTAGTAAGTATCTCAATCATTAGTGCTTATTTCTGAAGCCCTATGTTCATACCAAAAATACTACCACAAGGTATGACAAGACAAATATAATTTCTAATTTATTTTCCAAACATAAATCAAAAACTTATAGAAAAACAATGCAGTCATATTGACAAAGTGAGAGCAAGAGAACTTGATAAAACATTAAAATAAGTTAAACAGGAAAAATAAAATAACATTTTGGGAATGTAACCTGAATCCAATTTGGTTGCCACCATTTGACAATTTATTACTCAATATTGCTATCACATAAAATATTTCTCCAGCTGCTTCCTAAAGGCCCCCTTGGCTTCTTTATTACTCACACTGTATATAAGAGGGTTCAACACAGGTGGGAGGATGGTATAAATAGCTGAGACCACCTTGTCACAGTCCACAGAATGAGAAGATTTGGGCCTCATGTAGATGAACATGAGGGTGCCATAGAATAGTCCCACAACAGCCAAATGAGATGAGCAGGTGGTAAAAGCTTTCTTCCTGGCCTTAGTAGACTGCATATGCAACACAACAGATGGGATGAGACCACAGGATATCAGAATGAGAGAAAGAGGGATCAGGAGCATCAGGATGCAGCAGACATACATGAAAAACTCAAAACTCATGGTGTCAGCACAGGCAAGGTGCACAAGTGATGGTACTTCACAAAGAAGTGATTGATTTCCTGGGACTGGCAATAAGGGGAGCTCAAAGTGGCACCAGCCTACAAAAGCCCATCCATCAACCCCTCCCCCAAACCAGGAACCTGCTGTAATGAGCAAGCATAGCCTGGGGTAGCACAGTAGGTGGCAGATGGCCACATAGTGGCCATAGGACATTGCTGCTAAGACAAAGCACTCACCACCTCCCAGAGTGAGAAACAGGAAGAGCTGTGATCTACAGCCAGTGGGAGAAATGGATCCAGTGCCCATCAAGTAGTTGGATGCCATTTTGGGAACTATTGTGGAGACCAGCATCATGTCCATAAAGGAAAGCTGGCTAAGCAAGAAGTACATGGGCATGTGGAGTGTAGAGTCTACATGGATGAGAACAATCATAAGGGCATTGCCCATTATGGAGGTGATGAAGATCAATAGCACCATGGAAAAGAGGAACAGATGGGTTCATGTATGGTTGAAGAGCCCTAGAAGAATGAAGTTCATCTCTGTCATTTCATTTGCATTCTCTACAGCTCTACTAATGCCTGGAAGACATACAAATGATTAAGAAATTAGATCTGTTTTAAAGGAAGCTTGAGCAATTCCTTAAGAATATTGAATCAAATGTCATGGTAAATCTAAGATCTGGAGGATTAATTATGTCTTCAGTCTTTCACTTCCCAAGAAGTTGTTTGCCTTAGCATTCTGCTGACCATTTCTGCTGTTATTATACATTACTTTTTAGTCAAGCTTAATTGGATAACATGTAATTATAGTAGTACAAATTAAAAGTCTATTAATGGGGAGCAGACGTGGCTCAAGCAGTTGAGGGACCCCTCTCCAATGGGATGTACCAGAATCGATTCTCAATGACTCCTAAAGAAAAAACAAGCAGACGACAAACAAAACCAATGAACAATTAGAAGAGGGAGCCACCGGGTGGTGTATGTCTATTAATTTTGAATATGTTTTTCATTATGCTATACATATTATTAAGACATATTATATATGCAAGCCCAGTCTACTACACCTCTGGTATTTCTCTGTTGAAATAGCTTCATATTCATGCATTTTAATATGTAATGTGACGTGTCTCATGATTATGATGTCATATTTCTCCTTTATTTTCTTATTTTGGTCTGGTAATATTTCCTTCTTTTCTTTCAATATCATGATGAATTAAAAAGTTAATAGTTAGAATAAGCTTCCCTAATAGTTGAAGGCAAAATATAATCATTTAATTATGACTTGCAAAAATAAACTTGTTCTCATTAAATGAGTCTGTAGTCCAGCACCTTTTTCAAATAATATATGAGATATCATATTTACTTGCAAAAAGAGTTTCTCTTTTTACTAATCACTGTAATTTCCATTTCTCTTACCTTTTATTATTTTGATAGTAAAACTGTATATGAATGTGCAGATGGCTTCTCATTATATACTTGTAGGAGATGTATTTTTGTACTTAAATTCAAATTGTCAAAGCGAGTAATGGACTATTACCAAGAGTTTTATGTTTGGGTTTCATCTGTAAGCTATGGTATAGCAAATCTTTTTTTTTTTCAGTTTGTTAATTAACTGAAAAGTAACAAAAGTGTAAATCGGCATTATACCTTTAATAAATACTACCACTTTTGATGGTTAGTATATATCACCAATGTACTTCATGTCCTTAACTATATACCAGGTCCAACATATTCTTTTTGTGAAAAATGAAATAAAATATAATGTGCATAACTCTCTCTCATGCTTTCTTTGCATAATATTATGAAATATATATGTTGATAAATTAATTGCTACTGCAAATTATTAAAATGTATTCATAAAATATTATATTTATAAATATTTTGGTTATTTCTAACCTCCTTAAAATAATCCCTGCTTTTTGTCCATGAGACAAAAGTTTCTCTAGTAAATATTTGAAAAGTATAAATTTTCAGGTTTCAGATAACAGCATCCCCAACTTTTATACTCTCATTAGCTGTCAATTTGTGTTTTGATTCTTCCAATTGTGATATTGGTAAGCATCATAAAGAAAAATAATTATTTTCTTCCATTGAATAGACTGTCTTTTCTCTTCCTTGACAAATTCCTTTGAAGCACAAAAGTTTTAATTTTGAGGAGATCCCATTTATCTATTTTCCCCCCTGTTGCTCATGCTTTGGATGTAAAGTTTATGAAATCATTTTCTACTACAAGATCTCATAGATACCACTTTTGTATTTTTTTTTTACCTTTACATTTGTGCCATTTAATTTTACAAGAGTAAGGAAAACAGAACATAATAGAACATGCTTTTATATTTGACCAATATTAATGAGAAGTTATTTAAAGCATATGTACTATGAAAAAAGTTGTCAATGTAAATCTATATTGCAGATAACTTTTTTTAAGGCAAATTAATGCCTTACTTGCACCTTTGTTCTTTAAAATTCAGGACCATTTGGAGTTTGTTACTAGGGAAAACTGAAGCTCAAAAACATTGAAAATAAGATCTTGAAACAATAACAAGTAGATATTTAAAATCTAGCCTTCAATAATTGTGACTAATGTCAAATTTTGCTTTGAAAATTGTTTTGAAGTGAAAACCTCATTATTCAGTTATTTACTTATTTATTCAGTAATTTATTAGAATAATTTATCTATTACCAAATAATTTCCTGAAATAAATGCTAAGTATGGGATATATACACCCTCTCTTTAGAATATTTATAGATAAGAGTGATAGGTAATTAGATCATCTAGATTTAATGGAAAGTTCTTTACAGAGATACAAATGTGTTGGATTTTATTCAAAAATATGTATTTAATCTTGCTGGGGATGGCAAGGATATAAAGGAGGGGAAATTGGTATAATTATAAGCAGGAGTCTTAAGTTATGAATAGAAATATTCTGTAAGAAGTGAAAATTAAATGAAGATCTTAAATATGACTCAAGTTTAGAGCTAGAAAAAGATGTGAGGATATTATAGGGAATTTATTATTTTGACAGCCCTTGAACTATAATAAATATTCCAAATGCATATAGGCTGCAAATTGGTCACTACATAGAACTAAGTGTAGAGTAAAATGTTGGTAGTTTACAACAATCTGTCTATTGAAGAGCATTTTACTCAGATGCATATTTGTGTTTCACACGATAAATGAGTAAGCCCTAAAGACCTATTCAGAATATTTCATCCCAAAGCAGCAGGATATAACTTTTACTTAAGTGCTCATGGATATTTCTCCAAGATAGATTTGTTACATATTTCAATAAATTAAAAATGTTGGAAATTATACAAAGCCTCTTCTCATATTGTAATGGAATGAAGCCGGACATCAATAATAGAAGGTAAATGGGAAAAATTGCAAATATATGGAAGCTAAACAACACATTCTTAAACAATCAATGAGTTAAAAAAGAAATTGCAAGACAATTTAGTAAATATGTCAAGACAAATAAAAATGAAAACACAGCTTATCCAAACTTATGAGATGCATCAAAAGAAGTGCTGAGAGGGAAATTTTAGCCCTAAATGCATACAATAAAAAGGATGAAGGAGCTAAAGTCAAAGTCCTAAATAAACACCTGGAGAAACTAGAAAAAGAACAGCAAATTAACACCAAAGCAAGTAAAAGAAAAGAAATAAAGACTAGAGCAGAAATAAATGAAATTTTAAAATCAATAGACAAAATTAACAAAACCAAAGGCTGCTACTTTGAGAAGAGGGAAAAATGGACACACCCATAGCTATACTAACAAATGAAAAAAAGAAAGAGTATGTACATAAATAAAATCAGAAATAAGAGGGGAATATTACTTCTGATACCAAAGAAATAAAAAAGATCATAAATGGATATCATGAAAAACTGTATGCAAACATGTTGGGCAGACAGTATGAAATGGACAAATTCCCAGGAATGTATGAACAACCTCCATTGACTCCAGAAGAAATATGAGTCATCAAGAAACAAATCACGGGGGAAGCAGCTGTGGCTCAATCAGTAGGGCTCCCGTTTACCATATGGGAGGCCCCGGGTTCGGTTCCCAGGGCCTCCTGGTGAAGGCAAGCCCACCCACACGGCGTGGTTAGCTGACCCAGTGAGCACAAGCAGCAAGGGGGGGATAAATGAATAAATAAATAAAATCTTTAAAAAAAAAAAAAAAAGAAACAAATCACGGGAGACTGAATCACTTTATAAGTGATTCAAACAAACAAAGAAAACAAAGAAGTATGGGAAATATACTCTCTCTTTGTTCTTCAAACAAAGAAAACCAAGGACCAGATGGTTTCACAGGTGAATTATACCATTCATTTCAAAAAGAAATACTGCCAATTTGGCTCAAAAACTTCCAAAAATTCAAGATGAAGGAAAATTACCTAACATTTATGAAGCCCACATCTCTCTGATACCAAAAGCAGATACAGTTACTGCAGGAATAGGAAATTACAAAACAATCTCTCCAAGGAATATAGATATAAAACTTTTAGTGGAATACCTGCAAATCAAGTCCAGCAACATATTAAAGGTATTTTACACCACTATCAAGTGGGTTGTATTCTGGGTATGCAAGATTGGTTCAACACAAGAAAATCAATTAATGTAATACACCACATTAACAAATTGAAGGAAAATACCACAAGATCATCTTGATTAACAGAGAAATAGGATTTGACATAATTCAGCATCTTTTCTTGATAAAAGACTTTGAAAGTCATGAATAGAAAGAAAATTTCTCTACATTATAAAGGATATATATGAAAAACCAACAACAAATATTTTTTTTTTTTTTAAGATTTTACTTATTTATTCACTTATCCCCCCCCTGCTGCCTGTGCTCGCCGGGTCAGCCAACCACGCCATGCGGGCGGGCCCGCCCCCACCAGGAGGCCCCGGGAACCGAACCCAGGGCCCCCCACACGGCAAACGGGAGCCCCACTGATTGAGCCACAGCCGCTTCCCAGCCAACAACAAATATTGTACTCAATGGGGAAAGGTTTAAGGCTTTCTCTCAAATATTGGGATCAAGAAAAGGATGCCAGGAAGTGGATGTGGTTCACTTGGTTGAGCACCTACTTCTCACATGAGAAGTCCTGAGTTTGGTTCCAGTGTCTCCTAAAATAAAAGAAAACAAAAACAACAAGCAAACGAAGGAAAAAAAAAAAAACTCAAGGGAGCTTATGTGTTTCAGTGGTTGAGTGCCAGCTTCCCAAGTACATTCCTAGTACAATCTCAGCCCCACTACCTCAAAAAATAAAAAAGAGAAGAATGTCCATGGTCACCACTGTTATTCAAAAATTTGCTATAAATTCTACTAGAGCAATTAAGCAACTAAAATTAATAAAAGTCATCCAAATTGGAAAGGAAGAAGTAAAACTCTCATTATCAGCAGATGACTTGTTAGAAAATGTTAGAATATTAAGAAATATCTAAAACAAAGCTACCAGGGTTAATAAACCAGTTCACCAAACATGTTGGATAGAAGACCAACATGCAAAAATCAGTAGTATTTCTAAATACTAGTGATGAAGAATATGAGGAGGAAATTTTAAAAATTCTATTTACAACAGCAACTAAAAGAATCAAATATCTAGGAATTGATTGAACAAGGGATGTAAAAGACATGTATTCAGTAAACGAAAAACACTGCCAAAAGAAATCAAAGACATAAACAAATGGAAGGATATTCCATGTTCATGGGTTGAAAGACTAAACATCATGAAGATGTCAATTCTACCAAAAGTGTTATGTAGATTCAATGCAATACCAAAAAATTCCAACAGCCTAATTTACAGAAATAGAAATGACTATCAACCAAATATGAGATTGAAGTCTGAGGAATCACACTTCCTGATTTTAATCTTAATACAAAGATACAGCAGTCAAAAAAGCATGATATTTGCATAAAGGTAGCCAAATTAATCAAAGGGATCAAGTAGATAGGTCAGTAATAGAACCTCACCTATACACTCAACTGATTTTTCAGAATATTATCAAGCCCAATTTAGTGGGACAGAACAATCTATTCAAAAAATGCTACTTGAATAACGGAATATTCCTATCCAAAATAATAATAAAGGACCACTATTACACTCCATGTACAAAAATCAACTCAAAATGAACCAAATACTTACACATAAAAGGGAGCACCATATACCTCCTGGAGATAATGTAGGAAAGCCTTTCCAAGATTTGGTGGTAGGAGATGGGTTCATTGACCTTACACACACAAAAAAAATCATAAGTAATGAAAGAAAAAGTATAGAAATAGGACCTCCTCCAAACTGAACACTTTTGCACCTCCAAGGAATTTGTCAAGAGGGTGAAGAGGAAGTTTACTAAATGGGAAAATATATTTGGAGACCAACTACCTGATAAGAGTTTAATATCCATGATATAAAAAGACATACTACAACTCAACAATAAAAAGAAAAAAACTACCATGAGATATCATTTCACACTTATGAGATTTGGCACTATTTAAAAAAGAATAATGTAATTACAAGTTTTGGATCAGATATGTAGAAATAGAAATGTGTATTCACTATTGGTTGGAATCTAGAATAATATGGCTGCTGTGGAAGACTTTTTGTCAGTTCGTAAGGACATGAAATGTAGATGTAGCATATATTCCAGCAATACCACTACTAAATATATATAACCAGAAAAATTGACAGTATGGAGATGAACAGACATCTGTACACCAATGTTCATAGCAGCATTATTCACAATTGCTAAACTATGGAAACAACCTTGGTGTCCAAATGTATAAACAAACAATGAAATATTATTCAGCTGTCAGAAAAAATGAAATCACTGAGGTATATGACAACATGGAAGAACTTTGAGGACACTATGTTGAGTTAAGCAGACCAGGCAACAAAGGAAAAATATTGTATTATTTCACTAATAAGAACAAAATATAATGAACAAACTCATAAAATTAATAGCTAGGTTATAGGACATCGAAAGATAGAATGTGAATAGAGAGTGATAACTTGAGGCTTAATTTCTGCAGAATTGATTAAAAGTTTGTTTGTAACTGTTTGGAAATGGATAGAAATGATGAAAACACATTATAGCATTTGTAATCAGCAGCTCTGATATAGGAGTATGATAGTGGTTGAAAGGAAAATTTAAGGTCTTATATATAACTAGAAGGAAAGCTATAAAAGGAAACATGGGGCTTTATAGCATAGAAAAGAAACTTGTGGATAATGAGTATGGTTAATAGCCCATATATAGAGAATGTTTTTCTCTGAAGGAGAGCAAATGAATGTAAACGTCACAAGATGTTAATAACAGGGAGATATTTGGGCAAAAACATTACCAAAGCAATCTATGGACTGTAGGAAATAGAAATGTATTAATATTCTTACATCAGTGGTACAAAAGGAAGTATGCTAAATGACAGAAATCAGACAGAAAGTTCTACATATTATTTGACTTCATTTATACAAAATGTAAATACAAATAAATTTATAGAGACAGAAATAGATTAGCAGTTATGTATTACAGGTGATGTACAGAGGAATTGAGAATTGACTACTAAAGGGCAGGGAGTTTTCTTTTGGAAATAATGAAAATGCAACAATATTGATTTCATTGATGAATACACAACCCTGTGATTATGACAAAAATTGTTTATTGTACACTTTAGTTCAATTGTATGGTTTATGAATACATTTCAATAATAATGATTAAAAAACTAAGGGTGCCTAATTACTCAATAAATAATGCTATATTTAACTGAAGAACAAATTAATAAAAATGTTTTCATAATCATTTTTTTGCTTTAAAATCTATATTGCTGACTTTCGTTCTTTCTAGTTTGATAGTTCTTACACAATAAGCTCAGGTGGCAAAGAACACATGCATTGGATTCTAATTATATGATTGATATAATGAACTTGGGGTGTGCGGAAGCACCTTGCAATTTCTAATGCTTGTTTTATTTGTATTTTAACACTATTTTTAAAAAATGTTCTTAGTATAGAACAAAAATGTTAAACTCAAACTTTGGAGATGTATTAAATGTTATGTGACCGCCCAAAATCAGCAGCAAGAACACAAACACTGTAGTGGGATACATGTAAACAAATTTTGACTCTGCTACTGGCTCTCTGTGTGAAACTTTGTAACTTCTATAATAGAGAAACGCAGGTATTATTCATAGTGCTTTCCTCAGAGGAACAATGGGAAGTCTGAGGATTTAATAGGTACATAAAGCACTGATAACTCTGCCTAACATATGAGAATCACTCAATGAAAGGTAAAATTAGTTTAAGGGCCTTAAAATAAGAGCTGCCCTGAAATAACACCCTCAGTATACCATATATAGCCAAAAATCTAATTCTGTAACCAAACTCAATTCTTATGATTGTTATAAATCCATTTTAGGATTAGAATGCTCTGAGTGCTTTAATCAAATATGTACAATTACTTGGGTATATAAAAAATATCAGTGATGATGAATATTTCAAAACAAAAAAGACCAAGGGACTTTCTTTATATATATGTAAAGAAATACATATATAATATATTTTGTATTTTCTATATACATAATGTGTGTTCAGGTATATTGCTTGTTTATTTTTAAATGAGAGGCCTTATAGTTAATAAATTGATGAAGTCACACATATATTTCACTAAATAAAATATGTTGATCCATATACAATTTCTAATTTGTCTATTTGAAGATGCCAGCAAGAATAATATATATATATTTTGGGTTATTTGGATCATAGCTATACATTATGGATTGATTCACTTTCCTCTTTATACCAATTTGTAATATTCAGAAACTTACCCATCTATTGTGAGTCATTTAGTTTTTCCCATTCTCCTGACACTGTTTTATGAGATTTTTGTTAATCGATTCCCTTTATACTCACAAAAAAATTATAGTATACATGTTCTTGTCATCCTTACTTTGTAGATGGAATGTCAGATAACAGTTAAATAACTTATATGAATTCAGTAATAAGTTGTGAGGTCAGGAAGATAACCCTCTCACTCTGGACCCAAGATAGAAGCTGATGACTTCTTCACTGGGATTTCACCATGATGATTTTTGAGTTCTCAGATGGAATTAGCTGGGGCTGATGAATGACTGTGTGACTGATATTTTTGT
The DNA here is from genome assembly GCA_026826555.1 of Tolypeutes matacus. Taxonomy (NCBI): domain Eukaryota; kingdom Metazoa; phylum Chordata; class Mammalia; order Cingulata; family Chlamyphoridae; genus Tolypeutes; species Tolypeutes matacus. Next base: position 2,023,170 of record JAKSZT010001178.1, on the reverse strand, counting down.
TTGCTTGTTTCCAAGAGAACAGACTTGATTAATTTGAGCATTTAAAGGACAATGGAATAATTGTGCTTGGCCTGCCTAAGGGAACAGAGGAGCACACAAGGAATATTTTCTCTGAGGACAGTACAGGTAGAATGATAAATTGACCAAACTTTTGTGATGGAGAACTGCATGTTGTATTTCCCCTTCTTAGTTCAATAGTAATGTATGGCCCGGACTGCAAAGCAAGGATAATCTCTCTGGATACTTTTCTATGCAACACTTCCTTCTAGATAAATACATTTCTTGCAATATCTTAAGGAATAATATAAAAAGTAAGTTAATCTATAATTTGTATTTTTGAATAGAAAATAAGATTTACTTTTAAGCCAAAAAATTTCAATTGCATAATAGCTATGATGATAATATTATTGTTATATTAGTAATTATTTTATTCAACATTATCAGCCTTGTTTTTGCAGCACTGCTAAAAATACTATTCTAAAATAATCTATTCTAATCTTTTAGTCATTATTAATATAACAAAATTGAGCAGCTCTTAAATACCAGTATTTCTTATTTATCACATGTCTATTATCATACCTCCATCAGAGATTCTTCAATAACAAAAAACACAATATCTTAAATAATATTTTAATAACAAAATCATATCATTGATTCATAGTCATTGGATACCTTTTAAAATGGACAGTTGGAGGGATTATTTATTTGTTTGTTTGTTTATTTATTTATTTATTTATTTATTTATTGGCCTGTCTGGATTCAAATTAGAAATAATTTTGTAAAGTTTTAAGTACAAGAATTTTGGCTTAATTAAAGTTTTAAAAATGTAATACAATTTGGTATATTCACATGGGAAAGAGACATATTACACAAAATTAGATCCTTCTATCTCTACAGTGTATAAGTATAAATTAAGGGATATTTCATATTTTTATTACACATTGGATGTAAAAATGTACAATTTAACTATTTGATGTAGCGATAATGGGGCTTTGAGACCTCATATGCTAAGATCCTACTAGTTACTTTTTATTTATTTTATTTTTTTGCTCCTTTTGTCATCTTTATTGCCATTCCTTGCCGGTCAATAGGAGCATAACAGGCCACAGGATTCTGAAGAAATATTGAGCAGCCTTAGCTAATTAAAAACAGCTAAAAACTAACTGATCTTTATATCACACAGCAGGGCTATTAAGGGCCTACCATAAATGTATACTCTATGTGTGCTAAGAGGGATATAAAATTGGTAGTTTAGTTTCTAGTTCTGAAAAATGGGAGACAATATATAAAACAAAGATCTATTCATTCCATAGCTCAATAAGGTGATAGAGACTGCAAGTGCTTGGAGAATACAAATTAAAGAGAGGCCATTATGATATAGGGTCATTCCCAGAAGGCTTTTCTAATCTCGCTAGTCTATTTACTATCCCACCCAAATCACATTTGCTAGAGTTTAGAACCTACTCGTCCCACTACATTGAGTAGCAGATCTCTGAGAGTTTTGCAAATGTTGCAAACTTTGAAATTTCTTTCCAAAATTGTATATGCTGTTCTTTATACATAATTGGTTGTGCTTTTATTTAACAAAATGTTAGTTATATATATATATAAATATATTTTAAGAGGTGCTTAGATTGCCCAAAATATTACATGGAACCCACTGGGATTTCCATGTTGCCCACCTCCCACACCTCCCACCACATCCCACACAAACATCTCCCACAAGTGTGGCCCACCACCCTCAATGGACTTACACATCCTGGGGCCTTGCCACCAACCATTGACCACAGTTCACACTGTAGACCACACTCTCTCCAACACAGTTCTGAGTGGTGTGTACTGATTTAAAATGGCCTACATCCATTGCCACAACAGTACTCAGGACAACCTCCAAATCCCAAAGAAGCCCCTGTATTTCAACTGCTCATCCCCGCCCTGCCCCAAAAGTGTCAAGTGGCCACTGGCTCCACATCATTGTTATAATTTCTTCCATTGCTAGAATCACCATATGTGAACAACAGAATACCATCAAGTCCACTCTAGTCCATAGTTCTTCCCCTAAACCTGAGGGGACTGGAATGGTGATGTCCACTCCACCTTCAAGGGAGAGAGGACTTATATCCCATGGATATGGTGGGTGGGATTATCCTGCCTGCAGATGCAGGCCTTCTCCATTCCCTGGGATGGCCATTGCCCATCATTGCCTCCTCGCCAGGTGACTTGGATGAGTCCATTGAGCTGTAGGGTAGGAGTGGCAGCTCCACTGAGATTCCATGCACACCTGGCACATAGGTAGTCTAAAGGCTCCAGTCTCTGGAGGTATACCTAAAATTTCAACATCACATATAGGTTTGAATAGAAGGGACTGATGAACCTTGTGCAGGGAGGACTTATTTGAGTCCAATTCTGTCACTCTCTGGAGCACAGATTCCAAAATAGAACCCACTGATAAGGCATCAGTCTCTGGGTCTATCCTCACTTATATAGGACCTGGGTGTCTCCAGAGGTCTCAGGAGCCCCTCTGTGTGGGGTGATAGGCACTTAGATGTTCTATGAGCTCCTACTGGGGTGTGCATAAGAGTTACCTCTGGGATCACCTCCCGACTCTTTTTGAAGCCTCTTAGCCACTTGAACTCATTTGTCTTTACCTTTTCCCCCTTTAATTCAAGGTCTTTTTCCAGGTGTGTTGCCAGTTGGCACTTGGTATTAATCCCTCATTGCCAGGGAGGCTCAACCCCGGAAGTCATGTCCCACGTTGGGGGGAAGGTAATGCAATCATATGGTGAGTTTGGCTTACAGAGAGGCCACATTTGAGCAACAAGGAGGCTTTCAGGTGGCAACCCTTAGGCACCCCACAACTGCAGGCTAAGTCTCAGTTATGAGAGCAAATACTCACAAGGGTAGTCATCAATAAAAAGAACACATCAGTGGGTCATCCTCTTTTGACAGACACTCTCCCTGCACTCAGAGGACTATTGCTGCTCCCTTGGAGACTGTGGCAGAACTCTCCAGGTTAGGAATTCAGATTCCCTCATTTATTGTGTGATTGTCCACCCATCATGACCATGCCCCATCTTTTGAACTTTTGAACGATTTTGTATATCTTTCATGATATTCGGATGAACTAATTCCCATGAAAACCCCTCACAGACACCCCTCACCAATAATCCCATGCAGTACCCATTGTAAACGTTCTGTGATCCAAATCTTCCATGAACATGTAGTCCATAAAATAATCAAATACACTTACTGGGAAAAAGAAACAAGTATGATAAGCTTACATGCAAGAGACAAATATATGGAAACTCAGGGGGAAAAAAAAAAAGAAAAGAGAAGGAAAAAAAACAAATAATCAAACAAAAAACAAAACATAATAAAATATAATTAGCGGATTGGGACATTCAAAAAATGGGCAAAAAAGCAAAGGAAATGCCTTTAAATATATATATATACATTTTTATTTTCCTTTCTCATTTCTTTTCCTTCCTTCGTTTTATCACTGTGTTATTGGATGTCTGGTGTGCCGTGACACGTTCCCCCTCTCAATCCGCATTGTCTCCCAATTTTTCATTTAATTTTCAAAGAAGTTTTTGGTCACAGCAAAGTCACACACGGAGTGCCGGAGACTCCCAGATACCAAACCACCCCCCTTCCCCACCCCATATTAACCCCCCCCCTTTTTTTGATGCTGGCATTGTTATAACTGTTATACAGATAGCAAAATATAGCAACTAAACATTGTCAATGATTTACAGTATAGTTCACAATTTAGACGATACAGTTTAATAATCTTGATGATATTTACCATGTCCTGTGTCCATTACTGTAATGTGAATGAAAAACCTTCCCAATGACCACCAAACACCCCATTAGATCTTGACTGTTCCCTTCCCACCAGCCCCCAGGGACCATGATACCACCCTATCCCGAGTCAAGATTCACAGTTACATGCCCGGGGTATTTGAACCTGCCCATCCTAATCCACCCACCCTCCAATGCTGCACCACCAAACCCAGGAACACCACCACTCATCTGCCCCATCCCACAAAATGCAACCCCACTCTATCCCTTTACCATAGATTATGTCCATATGGGTGATGGCTCAAAGCCTGCTCTTCTCTTACTTTCCTTTGTTAAACTATCTTTCAGACAATGGTTCTCAGAGACTGCTCACTTTTCTCAGTTCAAATCAGTGAGGTAATATAATGTTCATCCTTCAGTGCCTGGCTTGATTCACTCCACATAAGTTCTTCAAGATTCAGCCACGTTATTCCATGTGTTAGAACTTTGTTCCTTCTTACAGCTGAGTAAAATTCCATTATATGTATGTACCACATTTTGCTTATCCATTCATCTGTTGATGGGCACCGGTGCTGATTCCAACTTTTGGCAATGGTGAACAATGCCGCTATGAACATTGGTGTGCATGTATCTGTTTGTGTCTTTGCTTTCAGTTCTTCTGGGTATATACCCATCAGGGGAATTGCTGGATCATACAGAAGATCTATTGTTAGGTTTCTGAGGAACCGCCAAACTGTCCTCCACATTGGCTGGAACATAACACAGTCCCACCAGCAGTGGATGAGGGTTCCTATTCCTCCACATCCTCTCCAACATTTAGTGTCTCCTGTTTTTTTAATAGCTGCCATTCTGATGGGTGTAAGATGGTATTTCATTGTAGTTTTGATTTGCATTTCCCTGATAGCAAGCGATGTTGAGCATTTTTTCATGTGATTTTGAGCCATTTGTATTTCTTCCTTGGAGAAGTGTCTTTTCAGGTCACTTGCCCATTTTTAAATGGGTTGTTTGTCCTTTTATTTTCAAGGAGTAGGATTTCTTTATATAAGCAGGATATTAGGCTCCTATCAGATATATGCTTGCCTAATATTTTTTCCCATTTGGTAGGCTGGCCTTTTTATTTTCTTAGTAACATCCTTTGAGGTGCTGAAGTTTTTAATTTTGATGAGATCCTATTTATCTATTTTTTCTCTTGGTGCTCGTGCTTTGGCTGTGAAGTTCATGAAACCATTTGCTATTACAAGGTCCTGTAGATGCTTCCCTACATTATCTTTCAAAGTCTTTATGGTTTTGGCTCTTATATTTAGATCTTTGATCCATCTTGTGTTGATTTTTGTATAAGGTGTGAGATAGTATTCTTCTCTCATTCTTTTCGATATCGATATCCAGTTCTCCAAGCACCACTTGTTAAAGAGGCCATACTCTCCCAACTGAGTGGGCTTCGTGGCCTTGTCAAATATCAGATGACTGTATATGTGAAGATCTATATCAGAACTCTCAATTCGGTTCCATTGGTCAGTAGGTCTATCCTTGTGCCAATACTACGCAATTTTGATCACTGTAGCTTTGTAGTATGTTTTAAAGTCAGGTAGTGTGATACCTCCAACTTCATTTTTCTTTTTCAATATATCTTTGGCAATTCGGGGCCTCTTACCTCTCCAAATATATTTTGTGGTTAGTTTTTCCAGATCCTTAAAAAATATAGTGTTGACTTTTATTGGGATTGCATTAAATCTTTAGATTAGTTTGGGAAGGATAGACATCTTGATGATGTTTAGTCTTCCTTTCTATGAACAGGGAATATTTTTCCATTTATTTATTTATTTATTTTTATTTATTTTTTTTTTGGAGTCATTTTTTCATTTTTTATTTTTTTATTATGGGTAAAAATCAAAATTCTCACAATACATACAAACATTTGCAAAATTATATATAAATATATATGCATATATGTGTATTTGCTTACAAAAATGTTATTTATATATATATATATATATACATATATTTTAAGAGGTGCTTAGATTACCTAAAATATTACACGGAACCCACTGGGATTCCCATGTTGCCAACCTCCCACACCTCCCACCACATCCAACACAAACATCTCCCACAGTGTGGCCCGCCAACCTCAATGAACTTACACATCCTGGAGCCTTGCCACCAACCATAGACCACAGTTCACACTGTAGACCACACTCTCTCCCCTCAGTTATGAGTGGTGTGTGCTGATTTAAAATGGCCTGCATCCATTGTCACAACAGTACTCAGGACAAACTCCAACTCCCAAAGAAGCCCCTGTATTTCAACTGCTCATCCCCTCCCTATACAAAAACTGTCAAGTGGCCACTGGCTCCACCTCATTGTTATAATTTCTTGCATTGCAAGAATCACCATATGTGAGCAAGAGAATACCATCAAGTCCACTTTAGTCCATAGTTCTTCCCCCAATCCAGAGGCGACTGGGATGGTGATATCCACTCCAACTCCAAGTGAGAGAGGGCTTATATCCCATGGATATGGTGGGTGGGATGATCCTGCCTACAGATGTAGGCCCTCTCCATTCCCTGGGATGGCCATTTCCCATCATTGTCTCCTCACCAGGTGACTTCGATGAGTCCATTGAGCTGTAGGGTAGGAGTTGCAGCTCCACCTAGATTTCATGCACACCTGGCACATAGGTAGGCGGAAGGCTCCACTCTCTGGAAGTATACCTAAGAAACTCCAGCACCACATGTAGGTTTGAATAGAAGGGACTGGTTTACCATGTGCAGAGAGGACTTATTTGAGTCTAATTCTGTCACTCTCAGGAGCACAGATTCCAAAATAGAACCCACTGATAAGGCATCAGTCTCTGGGGCTTTCCCCCCTTATATAGGACCAGGGTGTCTCGAGAGCTCTCAGGAACCCCACTGAGTGGGGTGATAGGCACTTAGATGTTCTATGAGCTCCTACTGAGGTGTGCGTAAGAGTTACCTCTGGGATGACCTCCCGACTCTCTTTGAAGTCTCTTAGCCACTTGAACTCATTTGTCTTTACCATTTCCCCCTTTTATTCAAGGTCTTTTTCCAGTTGTGTTGCCAGTTGGCACTTGGGAAAAGTTTTCAATTAGCAATAATCGTGCCTCGGATAAACCTCATTGGCTACGATACTGCCACTGCGCAAAAGCTGCCAGTTGGCACTTGGTATTAATCCCTCGTTGCCAGGGAGGCTCATCCCCGGGAGTCAAGTCCCACGTTGGGGGGAAGGTAATGCAATCATATGCTGAGTTTGGCTTAGAGAGAGGCCACATTTGAATTCTTTTAACAGTGTTGTGTAGTTTTCTGTATATAAGTCCTTTACATCTTTAGTTAAATTTATTCCTAGATATTTGATTCTTTTATTTACTATTGTAAATGGTATTTCTTTTCCTGATTTCCTCCTCAGTTTGCTTGTTATTGGTATACAGAAATGCTACTGATTTTTGAGCATTAATCTTATAGCCTGCAACATTACTGAACTCCTTTATAAGTTCTAGAAGCCTTGTAGATTTCTCAGGGTTTTCTATGTATAGGATCATGTCATCAGCAAATAATGAAATTTTTACTTCTTCTTTTCCAATCTGGATACCTTTTATATCCTTTTTTGTCTCAGTGCTCGTGCAAGTACTACTAAGACAATGTTAAATAGGAGTGGTGATAGTGGGCATCCTTGTCTTGTTCCCGATCTCAGAGGGAAGGCTTTTAGGATTTCACCGTTGAAAATGATGTTAGCTTTGGGTTTTTCATATATACTCTTTATTATTTTCAGAAAGTTTCCATATATTTCTATCTTTTGTAATGTTTTTATGAGGAAAGAGTGCTGTATTTTGTCGAATGCTTTTTCTGAATCTATCGAGATAATCATGTGATTTTTTGATTTCAATCTGTTTATGTGGTGTATTACATTGATTGATTTTCTTATATTGAAACATCCTTGCATACCCGGGATGAAACCCACTTGGTAACGGTGTATATTCCTTTTGACATGTTGTTGAATGCGATTAGCAAGTATTTTGTTAAGGATTTTAGCATCTAGGTTCATTAGAGAAATTTGTCTGTAATTTTACTTTCTTGTGGTATCTTTATTTGGTTTTGGTATTAGGGTAATGTTGTCATCATAGGATGAGTTAGGCAATATTCCTTCTACTTCTATTTTTTGGATGAGCTTAAGTAGAATTGGTGTTAGCTCTTTCCGGAATGTTAGGCAGAAATCAGCTGTGAAGCGATCTGGTCCTGGACTCTTCTTAGTTGGGAGGTTTTTAATGACTGAGTCTATCTCTTCACTTGTAATTGGACTGTTGAGATCATCTATTTCTTCTTTCATCAATGTCAGATATTTGTGGGTTTCTAGAAACTTGTCCATTTCCTCTAAATTGTCATTCTTGTTGGCGTATAATTTTTCAAAGTATTTTCTTATGATACTCTTTATTTCTGTGGGGTCAGTAGTGGTATCACCTTGCTCATTCCTTATTTTATGTATTTGTATCTGTTCTCTCTTTTTCTTTGTTAGTCTGGATAAGGGTTTGTCAATTTTTTTGATATTCTCGAAGAACCAACTTTTGGTTTAGTTTATTGTTTCCAGTACTTTCTTATTCTTTATTTCATTTCGTTCTGCTCAAATCTTTGTTATTTCCTTCTTTCTACTTCCTTTTGGTTTAGTTTGTTTTTGTTTTTCCAATTCCTCCAAGTGTGCAGTTAGGTCTTCAATTTTAGCTCTTTCTTCTTTTTTTATATATGAATTTATGGCTATGAACTTCCCTCTCAGGACTGCTATCGCTGCATCCCATAGGTTTTGATATGTTGTATTGTCATTTTCATTAGTTTCAAGGTAGTTACTGATTTCTTTTGAAATTTCCTCTTTGACCCACTGTTTGTCTAAGAGTGTGCTGTTTAACTTCCATATCCTTGTGCCTAACCTGTTTCTCTGGCCCTTAGTGATTTCCAACTTCATTCTGTTGTGGTCAGAGAAATTACTTTCTATAATCTCAATCTTTCTGAATTCATTGAGTGTTGTTCTGTGTCCTAGCATGTGGTCTATTTTGGAGTATGTTCCATGTGCACTCGAGAAGATTGTAAATCCCGCTTTATTTGGGTGTAGTGTTCTGTATATGTCTATGAAGTCCAAATCTTCTAATGTATTGTTGATTGCATTATTTTTTTTATTGATTCTCTGTCCAGATGTTCTGTCTAATTATGATAGTGGTGTGTTGAAGTCCCCTGCTATAATTGTAGAGGCATTTATTTCTCCTCTTAGTTTTTCCAGAGTTTGCCGCACACATTTTGAGGCACCTTGATTAGGTTCGTAAATGTTGATGATTGTTCTCTCTTCTTGAGAGATTACTCCTTTTACTAATATATACTGTCCATCTTTGTCTCTTACAATAGTTTTGCATTTAAATTCTATTTTGTCTGATATTAGAATAGCTACTCCTGTGCGTTTTTGGGTATTGTTAGCATGTAAAATGGTTTTCCAGCCATTCACTTTCAGCATCCTTGAATCCCTGGGTCGAAGGTGGGTTTCTTGGAGACAGCATATAGATGGATCATATTTTCTTATCCATTCTACCAATCTGTGTCTTTTGATTGGTGAATTCAATCCATTAACATTCAGTGTTATTATTCGTAATGAATTTCTTACTTCAGCCATTTTTCTTTGGGTTAATGTATGTCATATGTTGTTTTGTTTCTCTCTTTGTCTTTTCAGTTGTTTTTAAACTGTCCTCCAACTCTCTCTCCCTTGTTTTTTCCTTTCAACTTGTGGAGATTCCTTTAGTATTTCTTGAAGTGCTGGGTTCTTCTTGACATACTCTTAATTTCTGTTTATCTGTGAATACTTTGAACTTTCCATCATTTTTGAATGCCAATTTTGCTGGATAGAGAATTTGTGGCTGGAAGTTTTTTTCTTTTAGTGTTTTGACTATGTCATACCACTGTCTTCTTGCCTCCATGGTTTCAGCTGAGAAATCAGCACTTAATCTTTTTGTGCTTCCCTTGTATGTGATGGTTCTCTTTTCTCTTGCTGCCTTGAGTATTTTCTCTTTGTCTTGAGCATTGGACATTTTGACAAGTATATGTCTTGGAGTTGGTCTGTTGGGATTTATACTATTTGGTGTGTGCTGTGCTTCCTGGATCTGCACAACCATCTCTCTCAATAGAGTTGGGAAGTTTTCAGCCTTTATTTCCTTCAACACTCCTTCTGTTCCCTTTCCCTTCTTTTCTCCTTCTGGGATGCCCATAATGTGTATGTTTGTGCATCTTGCATTATCGGTTAATTCCCTGAGTCCATGCTGGATTTTTTCTATCTTTTTGTCTATCTGTTCTACAATCTCTTTGATTTCAGCTGTATTGCCTTTCATATCACTAATTCTTTCCTCTGCTTGTTCAAATCTGCTGCCATGTGAGTCCAGCGTCTTTTTCATTTCTTGGCTTGTGCCATTGTTCACCATCATATCCATTACTTTTTAGGCAAGTTTGCTATTTCTTCAGTATGTTCTCGCTGTGTCTTCTTTATATCCTTAATCTCTTCCTTCAGTTCTTTAAGTTGGTCCATGATATTTGTTTGGATAGCTTTGATAAGTTGTCGATGTTCTGCATTGCTTCATGGTTTTCATTTTGTGCATTGAACTAGTCCGTGGTTTCCAGTTTCTCAGAGTCATTTGTATTTTTTTGTTGCCTTCTGGTCATCATATTATCTTGATGGGTTTGTTCAGTTGATTAGCTTTTCTCTATGCTTTAGAATTTTATTTAGCTATTGGTTCTGTGTGTGAGCTAAGTTTTCTCTTTGGCAGTTTTTCTTCTTATTTTATTTCCTTGCTTCTTTCTATGTTCCCTTGAAGGCTAAAGGTTAGGGCGAGAGGAATCAAAAGATGTAAGGAAGGCAGAAGGATAATAGTAATATTGATAAAAGTTAGAAGAGGGGCAAAATGAGACTTAATGAGATGAATATTTAACTTGTGTAGACAGTGTAGAGTACTAGGAAAAAATATGGAGTTCCTACAATGGACTGGGAAAACAAATGGAGGAATATATATATAGTGATTTAGAAGGCTAGAATTATGAGGGGGGAGAGAAATAGTAAAGAAAGTTCTGTAAGGAAAAAGTTAATACTAATAAAAATAAAAAAAAGAAAACAAAATTGATGGAATAGAAATTGACACCCTTAAGTTGTGGGCCTATGAAAAAAAGTTGTCTCTAAGAGCCCCAACAGAAAACAGAAGGCAGAAAGATGCAGGAAGGATAAGCGATAGTTTGTAATACAGAATCAATATATACAGCGAGTGGGAAATTACTGAAAAAGAAGCCCAGGAAAGAAGTGACAAACTGGCAACACCTAATTAAAAAAAAAAATAGAAGAAAAAAGAAACAGGGGAGAAAAGAGGAAAGAATAGCAAGAGACCAGAAAGAAACAGAGAGAAACCAAAGATCCACACTGGCAAGCAGTCAAACAGAGCTAAGGGGGGTCAATGATTCCCCTAGGGCCCATGTGGATCCTTCCTGCCTACTTGTGTTTATCAATCAATTTCCCCACAGGGTTTATATGCAGGTCCTGAAGCAGCTTTTAGCTATTAAACTAAATTAAAAAGAATTTATTTTTCATTTGTTGAAGTGACCTTCTCACTTTTTTTTTTAATTTTTATTTTTTTAGCAAAATGCAGTACCCAAAATAATTCCTCCTCTAGACCAACCCCCTTATGGAAGGGACCCTAGCTGGGCCCATGGAAATTAATCAAGTATGTCCCACTTTCTGGACTCCCCAGGTTAGCTGTAGCTCTGATGTTAGTCAGTGAGGAGTGCTAAAGACGGCCGATTCCGCCCCTTCTGGAGCCGAGCTCAAGCATCACCGGGCTGCTAAGTAAATCAGTTTGAGTGCAGATTTGCATCTGCTCTCAGCCTGATGCTGCTTCAGGTTGGCTTATCTGCTCCCCAAAGCTATGTGGTGGTGCAGACAGCCAGATCGATATCTAAAAATAAAAAATACCCTTCCCTGTCTTCCAACAGAACCTTCCCTATTTTGGGAAGTGTCCCTTCTTCCTGGCTCTGCAGCGGCTCTCCTGGGTCTTATCCCTGGGTCGCTAGGGAAATCAGCTCCGTTCCCCAACCAGAATCCCCCCTCCAGTTCACTGGGTGCTGATTAGCTCGGTTGTTCTGTTCACACAAGGTCCTAGGGTCGCCAGGCAGCCAGATCCCCAGATAATAAAACTTTTTCGCCTTGCTCACGGCTCCAAATGGCCATTTTATTTTATTTTATTTTTCCTCCCTAACCCCGGGGCTCAGTCATCTGTGCCAACCACCACCGGCAGCCTTAAAACTCACGAATCTCTACTGTTCTGTCCATGCCGTTGATCCACGCAGATAGATGTCCCAAGCTTCTCACTCCACGCGTGCACAGCACAGACCCCCGGGCAGGACCCCGTCCACAATCTGCTTTGCTTTGGGAGCTTGCAATGTGTGCCCTCCTACACTAACGCCATCTTGGCCCCTCCTCCCTACTAGTTACTTGAAATGAATGAATTGACTTTTCAAATTAAAACATATTTGTTTTAAACAATATTAAAAGTACTTACTACAGATCAATATAATGGTGAGAAAAATAACCTTTTCACCAAATTATGGGAAATATGAAATAAAATTTGTGAAAATAACTAGAATAATGCAAGATAACATTTCAGGTTAAAACTGAAACTCTGAATGTGATGATGTTTACATCCTTACATTTATCTTTGTACTTCACCATAAATGACAAGAACAAAATGTTCATTTCCTGAGTACTTGCCATTCTAGAAAATCATACACCATGTTATTTGTTGATGAAGAAGGAATAATAGGTAATTAGAAGTAAATGAAACAATGAAACTCCAAAGTTATTATTGACTCTCAAAAGTCTCTAAATTGTTCTGTGAAACCATTTTGTAAGAGGGAGAACATCAAACTTGGAGATGATTTATGATATGGCAAAAGAGTCTAATAATTAACTATTTTGCATTCCTTATAGCTTATGTAGTTTGCAGCTACATTTCTCTATTTGACATATGTCTCACTGATTTAGAATGAAAAAAATAAATACTATATATATATACATTAAGTTATCTCTCTGTATATAGTATTCAACAAAGCAATTATATTTAAAGACAATGAAATTAATTCACTCTCAAGAAATCAACTGCTTTGTTTGTTTATTGTTCTGATTTTCTCCTTCCCTTACTTTCAGTCCAAAGGCATGAATTTTCACAAACACTAGTAGTGAAGACACAATATAAGAACAAATTCCAAAGCAATCTAGAATAAAGGATTTTTTTTCCTTTGAGTTGACTTGTTTGAGGAAATTTCTACAATAGCTTAAATATGTAATCAATTTTCAAACAATCAACTAAAATTACTCTGAAATAAATATCATTCATACTGCTTTAATATACTATATACATTATATTTTAATTGTGCTTATTTAAAAATCTTTTAATATGAATTGACCAAACCCAGTTTTGAATTTTAACATTATATTATTGAAATACATTTCAAAAATCATATATTGTTAGCAGTGAAGAGCTTCCCCAACTTTAAGCCAAAGTAATGAGTCCACATTGTTTTGAACTACTTTCTGCTCTTATTTTTTATTTCTTTCCATATGTGTTGAAGACAAGTACTGCTTTATAGGATTACACACCTAGAAATAAACATAATGAGTGAAAAGCAGTATTCTTACAAAAAATCATATTTGATAAGTGGTCAATGTCAATTATATGTAATTATTTGATTTTCCTAAATAAAGTATCATAATAGATGAGCATGCTTCCAACCATAAGAAACAAGTAAATACACATTGTAGCAAATGGTGAGTCTGATAGCATTTTTTCTGGAAACAGGCTAGCCTTTTGCTGTGTTGAATGGAATTTACGTTTTGATGTACTCCTAGATGTTGTACTTATGTTTTCCAACTTTTGAGGAACATCTTGAAAAGCATAATGCCTGTATATTAACAAATTTAACCAATCTACTCACTTCACTCTTATGTACACAAACTAGCATATGCGTCAACCAAAGTTCTCTACATTTAGCCCCCTTCAGATTCGGTTACTGATCCATTAGTCTAGGTATACTTAGTGTCCTTTCATGCAGAGATCTATTGGATTAAGCACAGATGAAGCACATCACCAAGCACTCTGGCCAAATTATATCACAAATAAAAGTTTCCTTTAGTTCAGTATCTTTTCCATTTCTGTTTTATAGTTTTTCATATCATCAGCAATGACTTGAGTATGCAGAATCAAATCCTGAATGTCACCCAGCAGGCATGTCATTTGATACTTGGCTTCTTCTTGACCTCTTTGCATGGTCTTATGTTTTCAGCAGTTAAATTACAAAAAAAAATTAAAGACGAACTTCCCATCTGGATTTCAAAATAAAGAACACATAAACAAAGTTTTTCTATTAGAGAGCACATTTGGTAACATGTTGAGGCAAAGAAAGAGGGATCTCAGAAATATTTAGATGTGATTATGGTCTTGGTCTTTTAACTGCTGACTAAATACATAAGATTATTTGATCTCTCTAAAATGAAACTTGTGTTTTTTTTTATATTTCAAAAATTCTTTATTTTTAAAGAAGCTTTAGATTATATAAATGTTATGTCAAAAATATAGAGAATTCACATATAGACTACTCCATCCCTTCCCACACTTTCCCACATTAACAACATCTTCCTTTTCTGTAATACATTTTTACAATTGATGAGCACATCTTGAAGCATTGCTACTAACCATGGTCTAGAGTTTACATTATGCTTTGTGAATTGAACTGCACAATTTTATAGATTTTGACAAAATGTATAATAACCTGTATCCATCATTGCAGTATCATGTAAACTTGCCTTTTGAAAAGAAGGAAAGTACTTCCTTGAAGAACTGTTATAAAGGGAAAATGGCAATTGTTAAACAACTAACATAATTTCAAATAAGTGTAGAAGATTACGTATTAATGCTATCTTATTTATAAAAGCTCTAGCTCTTGCAAATCAGGACTTAGCAAAACCAGAGAATATCTTCAATTATTAATGCTGGATACAAACATGTATAGATATATTAAAATTAATAGATATAGATGTGTAAATTAATTAATTTAGAGCTATGGCTAGATATTGAGATATGGAGATTGAGAAAATGAGAGAAAATAGAGGGAGAGAGATTATAAAGAGATGCATGAAATTTTAATTTTAATCAAATGCTACTCCTAAAAATTATCAACATTTCAAGGAGTTTAAAAGCATTTCCTTAAAATATGAAGAATATAGTGTCTTGGTAAACTTTGGCTTTATTTTAAATCAAAATGCAGTGACAATTGAGTGAAAATGATTACAATTGTGTGGTAGAAATATAGTTGAAAATAGTTGAAACACAATATATATCATTTCATGAATAAGGAAGAGAATGAGTAGGCACATTGTAAAATAAGAGTGGAAACAATCTGTGATGGGATTAAATATTTTTGTCTGATTTATCCAGGATAATGAATTGGGAAGGAGAGAATGGGGAGATGGAGCAATTAGACAACTGGACCTGACTCTGTTCTCCTAGGGTTATTATACCACATTCAAGCCTCCATTCTCTTCTTCTCTTTCATCTTTTTTGGTGTTTCTTGTGACACTTGTTGGCAATAATATGATATTAATTCTCATTTGGTTGGACTCTTGACTCCATACACCTATGTACTTCCTTCTCAGCCAACTTTCCATCATGGACCTCTTGTATAGCTCCACTTTTGTCCCCAAGATAGCCATTGATTTCCTGTCTGGGAAAAATACTATTTCCTTTATTAACAGTGCTTTTCAGATTTTCTTTTTCATGACTCTTGTGGGAGCAGAATGCCTTCTCCTGGCAGTCATGGCTTATGACAATCATGTGTCTATATGCCATCATCTCTTACTCAGTTCTTATGCACCCTAAAGTCTGTGCTTCCATGGTGGCTGGCACGTGGCTGTGTGCTTTGCTTAATGCTTTGGTCCATGTAATATATTATTTGAATCTCCCTTACTGTGCCTCCTGAGAAACCCATCCTTTTTTTTTTTTTTTGAGATCCCAGCGCTCCTGAAACTTTTTTATGATGATACATCTCTTTATGAAAATGGACTTTTTGTCAGTGGGGTTATAATCCTCCTACTTCCAATATCTGCAGTTATGGCCTCATATGGACAAATACTCTACTCTTTTGAGTTTAAGATCAAATATAGGGGTAAGAAAGACTTTGGCAAACTGTTACTCTCATATGATTGTGGTATCTCTCTTCTATGGGGCAGCCATCATCAAATACTTTCTCCCCAAATCCTATCATACCACTGAGCAGGATGAAATAGTATGTCTTCTACACTATCCTCAATCCCATGCTCAACCCCTTCATCTACAGTCTAAGAAACAAAGAGGTGACTGGAGCTCTCAGGAAGGTTCTGGGAAGGTAATCCTCCTTAAAATATTAATTTAAGAATATGACATTAGAAGATTGGCCTCATATGCAGCATGGTATGACTATCACAGAGGTCAAAACATAAAACAAACTACAATTTTTCTGGAGACAACTCATGGACAAATATCTAGGACATTTGGTAAAATAATGGGTCACATAACTCCTTCCTCCTCAGACTCAATATTCCTTCATAGAATTATTAAGTAGAATGCTCTATTCCAGAATATACAGAAAATTTTCAGGTGCTGACAAACAATAGCAAGCACATTTGCCTATCGATTGATATTAGACAAGAGGGAAAATGTACAAGGTAGACAATATTGACTGTATGCTGAATTTCACACTTATTCTCCCTAAATAGCAGTCTTTCAATATTTTAACATCCTCTAAAAATAAACAATACAAATAAATTGCTTGTAATATAAGCTTCACAGCTTTAAAAGTAAAATTTAATTCTGAATGCATTGTTCAAATGTGGCTTAAAAACATACAGTTTTCTTCTGTTTTTACCACTTAATTTTGGAAGTGATATTATGCTTTATTCCTAATTGTTAGAAACACACATATTCTTATATTATTTAATAATATTCACCTAATCACAGCAATTTCACCTAATTAAATTAGTAATCTACTTAATTATCTCATTCATTGTTCATGTCCATTCTAATTTTTATATATAATATTATAAATACACAAACATATACATATATAAATTTTGTCCAATGTATACATATATGATTACATTCCCCTTAATACAAATATGTATATATAGAGATATGTATATGCATATATAAATGTATATATGAATTTCACTCCCACTTTCTATTGAATGTTTATCCTAATAAATATTCAAAAATGAAAATGATGAGTCCAATGATATCAATGTTTTATCTTGATGTATATTTCCAAGTTAAATGTTTTGAGTTATGTACAATTAAGGCAAAAAATCAATTACTGCATATAAGAATGTATGTTTATATAATATTATGTGTGTACAATCCCAGTTAACAAAAAAATTTAAGATACATAATTCTATACTTATGCATTTGAATTAATTTTTAAGTAAAAAAGAGACAATGCTGGAATTGTAATAAATGTTTGCTTATTTAGTTACAAACTAATGAAATTGTGAAATTGTTTGGGACTTTTTCAGAATGACTTTTATTCACATATTACTTATGGTCTTCATATTTCCACATGAATTTTACTGGTTTATTTTCATTTATTATTAATGAGAAAATCATCAATCCATTATCTCACTTTTAATAGAATATTATCATGTGCTATATATCTGAATTTCTGTAACTATCATTTTTAAAATTTTGAGTATATGTATGTTTCATCATTTCACATTATTTATTCCATATTTTTATTATTTCTTTGCAGTGTTTTTGTCTTTTCCTTTTAAATTTGACTTTAAAATTCCACCTTCAGCATGTTCTATACTATGCAAATCTATATCCAAATACCCATGTCTTTTGTTTTACAGCTGGCATTTAATAATTAATATATTGCTCTCATTTTCAAAAAATATTTGGCTGCATATAACTGGGTCACAAATGCCATATAAAATAATTATAGAATTACTGCTCAGAAATACCAACTCTCTCTTATTTTTAAGTTTTAAATATGATACAAATAAATTGGTATTGCTTACCTTTGCTTCTATGTGTTAACCAAAATATCACATGGCTCATGAATTGCATGACAATTAGTCCTATGGGAATTTTCTTGAGCAATGATTCTTCAATGGATAACACTGATAGCAAGAGTTGTTAATTATTATGAGAAAAAATAAATGGAAATATATATAAAAATGTTTGTTGGCCAAAATATTTTGCCTTCTACAACTATTACTTCAGATTATTTAATTAATTCACTTTCCTCTCATTCAGCAGATAGACAACATATTAGTACTGTAATATGTTTAAAGTAACAATAGCCAAAAATTAAATAGACTGATATGAATTAAACAGCTCAAATTCTTCTTGCAGTCACTACATAGGCAAATCTTTAATCCACCCTACATTGTATCTGCATTCTCTAATTAAATGCAATGAAAGGGACTAATTTGGCATATTTGAACACATGGCCCTTTATTGCTGTGTCTCTGCTACCTATACCTCATCTTATTCAGAAACTGCCTCTCTTCTCTTTCTATCATGTTGGTTTTGGGAAGCCTGTCAGGAACAGAATCCTAACACTTAATGACATGCATGATGTTATCCAGGCCCACCCGATCATGTACTCCCTCTGTTTAGTCATAGTTACTGATTTAGGAATGAGCTTATATTCAAGTCAGGATGAAATATTCCTTTCCTTGGATATTTATATTTTAAACTATTGGTAAGTCATGGAGTCCCAACTTACTCTTCCCAGGGAATTTTTCAACTTGTAAAATACTTTCATTAACCCTTCAGATTATTTGAAAATCAATTGAACCAATATATAAAATTGGCAGTTGTTGCCTACAAATATAAAATCATAATAGAAAAATCCCAAGATGTCAAAACAATGTACCTGCATCAACCCATGAAACTATCAGACATGAGAAGAGCCCTGTCCCTCACCCATGAGATGCTTTCAAGCTTCTATCACCATTTTCAACTCACTCTTTTTGTCCACATCTATTATTAACCAGGACTTTATGGACAGTAAATTTCCTATGTATCTTATCATAATATCTCCACTATTTCTTGAGGACTAATTCATGAAGTTAAACTTCTAAGTGCTAACAAGCACATGATTCTAAATTAGATAACCATTATACATGATGGAGGTGATGCATGGGAGGTGGTTCATCTGGGCCATGGCTTTTAAGCATGTGAATGTGTTCAATATTCATGGGCATTGTTGCAGTGGGTAAAGATTCAGAAAATAAGGGAAAGAAAACCAAATTACCATCCTGGTGTGTACTGCTACATTCTCTAATGGGACAGCAAGAATCCTGTGATTAAAGGGGTGGCACCTAGTGAAATAGAACATTGCACCTCGCCCTTGATATTGATGGTTGTACTGAAGAACCTTTTTTTTTTTTCAAATAAAAACTTAGCCTAGTATTATATGTTGCCTAAGAGTTACCACCTAAGGGCCTCTTTGTTGCTCAAATGTGGCCTCTCTCTAAGCCAACTCATCATATAAATGCACTACCTTCCCCTTGGCATGGGGCATGACTCTCAGGGATAAACCTCCCTAGCACCTTGAGATTATTACCAAGCACCAACCAGCAATGCCACTGGAAAAGATCTTGACCATAAAGGGGAAATGATAAATACAGATGAGTGTTTATGGCTAAGAGATTTCAAAGTGATTCAAGAGGTCATTCAAGAGGTACCACTTATGCACATCTCAGCAGGATCTCAATGATTGCCACAGTAAGTAGTGCCATAATTAGTGCTGGTCCTGAGGGTTCTAGAGACATCCAGACACTTTAGGCAGGGCAGATACCTCAGGAGCTTAGCACCATGCCAGTGGGCTTTACCTTGTAATTTATGCTCCCCAGTATGACAGAGTTGGACTCACTTGTGGTTTCCTTAAACATGGCTCTTCTGCCTCTTCTATTTGAACCTATATTTAGTACTATACTTAAAAGGCATATGTACAAGGGACTTGAATCCTTTATCCATCCTTGTGCCAGTTGGGCCCTGAATCTCAGCAGAGGTGTTACACCTACTCTCCAGTATATTGGATTCACCCTGGATAACTAAAAAGGTGATGATGGTGGACAACTCCCATCCCAAAGAAGAGAAAGAGCTTGCAACTGCAAGCAAGACAGTTCCACCCATATGCCTCATGGCATATAAGCACCCTCTCAATTATTGGCAGAGTGTACATCACCTCCCAAAATTCTCAAGATTAGGGAATGAATAATGGACTAAAGTAGACTTACTATTATTCTACTATAGACTTATTGTTATTTTAGCAATGGAAGAAAGTTACCATTGATGTTGAGGCAGTGGCCACTAGAGGTTTTGAGGGGAGGAAGAGGGTAAAATAAGTGTAATAAGGGGGCATTTTCAGGACATTGGAATTGTCCCACATGACATTGCACTGATGGATACAGGCCATTATATCTTTAGCCATAACTTACAAAATTGTGTGGGAGAGTGTAAAGTATAATTTAAACTATATTCCATGGTTAGTGGCAATGCTTCAATATATGTTCACCTATTGTAACAAATGTCCACTTTAATGGAGGGTGTTGTTAATGTGGGAAAGTGTGGGAATGGGAGAGATTAGAGCATATGAGAATATACTTTACTATTGTAAATTTTTTATGTAAAATTTATATAATCTAAAGTTTCTTTTAAAAATAAATAAAAAATTGAACTGGTAGGAGAAGATGTGGCTCAAATAGTTGAGCTCCTGCTTCCCACTTGGGAGGTCCCAGGTTTGTTTCCTGGTGCCTCCAGAAAAAAACTATAAACAAACAACAAGGAAAATAAACAAAAATTATCAACTCAGGGAAGAAGATGTGGCTCAGTTGTTGCACGCTGGTTTACCACATAGAAGGTCCCAGGTTCAATCCACAGTAACTTAAAATTTTTTATATTGTATATCTAGAGAAAAATCAGTTGAAGAAGAGCTGAGAAAATCTGAACTGCAAAGTAAAGAGTATTCTAAAGATCTACAATAAGTTAGACAAAGCACCAAAGAAAAGCCTTAACATAAAGCCAATCGACAATAAAACCCTTGCCAAAGAGGAGAAATTGAGCTTCAGAATTAACTCATAATGATAACCAGATGTTTAGATATCAACAAAAATTAGAGATCATACTCAGAAATGGAAAGATATGTGTGATGGTTAGGCTAATGTGTCAACTCGGCCAAGTAGTTGTGTCCAGTATGGAAGGGGCAGCAATTTGTTTTAACTGGAATAGACACATACTCTGGCTATGGGTTGCATTTCTGGCATGCAGTGCTTCTTCCAAAACTTCCATCCGTGGACTTACCAAATGTCTTATCTACCGCCATGGCATTCCACACAGCATTGCTTCTGATCGAGGAACCCATTTCACAGCAAATGATGTGCAGGAATGGGCACATGCCCATGGAATTCACTGGTCTTACCATGTTCCTCATCACCCTGAAGCAGCTGGATTAATAGAACAGTGGAATGGCCTTTTGAAGACTCAATTACGGTGCCAACTAGGTGGCAATACCTTGCAGGGCTGGGGCAATGTTCTCCAGGACGCTGTGTATTCTCTGAATCAGCGTCCTCTCTATGGTGCTGTTTCTCCCATAGCCAGGATTCATGGGTCCAGGAATCAAGGGGTGGAAATGGGAGTGGCACCACTCACTATTACCCCTAGGGACCCTCTAGGAAAATTTTTGCTTCCTGTCCCTGAAACCTTAAGCTCTGCTGGTCTACTGGTTTTAGTCCCAAGAGGAGGAGTGCTGCCACCTGAGAACATAACAGTGATTCCATTGAACTGGAAGTTAAGACTGCCACCTGGCCACTTTGGGCTCCTCTTACCTGTGAATCAACAGGCAAAGAAGGGAATTACTGTACTGGCTGGGGTGATTGATCCTGACTATCAAGGGGAAATAGGACTACATCTACATAATGGGGGTAAAGAAGAGTTTGCCTGGAATGCAGGGGATCCTCTAGGGCGTCTCCTAGTCCTGCCATGCCCTGTGATTAAAGTCAATGGAAAATTGCAACAAACCAATTCAAGCATGACTAACAATGGCCCAGAATCATCGGGAATGAAAGTTTGGGTCACCCCACCAGGCAAATAACCACGGCCAGCTGAAGTGCTTGCTGAAGGTTATGGGAACATGGAATGGGTAGTGGAAGAAGGTAGTGATAAATATGAACTTCGACAACATGACCAGTTACAGAAACGAGGACTGTAATGGTCATGAACCCTTCTTCCATGTTTCGTTATGAGTATGATTCTATATGTACACAAAATGAATTTCTTTGTTTTCTTCCCCAATCTTTTCCCCTATCATGAAAAGTTGTATTAATCCCACATCATAATATTTAAGGATGTCAAGCTTAAGAGTGACTATCATCCAAGGACTTGCACCCTGTTCTGTGGGGAATTAATGCGTTTCCGGTTGTATGCAGGGGAGTTGAACATTGTTAGGCGGAAATATATATGTATGCTTGTCTGCTATTGTTTTTACTTAGAGACTAAGTATGGTTTAGAGTAATGTGTATGATTGCCGAGTTGACAAGGGGTGGACTGTGATGGTTAGGTTAATGTGTCAACTCGGCCAAGTAATTGTGTCCAGGTGTTTGTTCCAGCAAGCACTGGGCTAATTGTAATACAAGTGCATTTATGGACTTCAATCACCAGTGAGTTTACTGCTTGGATGGCTGATTACATCTGCATCAATCAGGGAGATTACATTATCAATGGGTGGTGCTTTTATCCAATCAGTTGAATGACTTAAAATTGGAAGTGATTTCAACATTCAGAGAGAATTTCCCAGCTCGTCGTTGGACAGGCAACTTCTCCCAGAAACTCATCAATGACCTTTCATCGGGCTTTCATTGGAGCCACTGCTTTGCAGCCTGCATGCAGAACCTGGACTTGTGCATCCCCACAGTCGCATGAGGGATTCTTTTAAAATTTCATATTATTGATAGATATCTCCTGCTGATCCTGTTTCCCAAGAGAACCCTGACTAATACAATATGATAATGGCAAAGGAACAAATTATAACTTCAGGTGAGACTCCAAATATGGAACAACTAATCAAAGAAGTTCAAACAAATCTTCCAAAATAATTTGTCAGAAAATATGCATAAGTGAGTAAAATATATTAAGGAGAGAACATGTGAGCATAAAGAAGAAGTTAAAAATATTAAAGGAAATGTAACAGTAATTTTGAGGATTAAAGGCACAATAATAAATATTAGAGGCATATAGCAGCATATTTGAAGAAAGAAGAAAGAAAATTAGTCACTTTGAACATAAGTTAATCAAAATCATATAGTTAGAAAAACAGGGAAGAATAGAAAGGAATAAAAAAAAAAGCAGTTTCAAGTATTTGTGTGACACCACAAAAATCACAAACATATTGTAGCAGTTTGGCATTATTTATGAATTCCAAAAATAGATATTGGATTATGTTTGCAAAATGATCTTTTCCTCTGGGCACATTAGATTAATTAATGATTACGGCTTTAATTGGACCACATCAGTAGGATGTTGAGTCCCCACCCCGTGGTGAAACCATACTGCAGAGAGGGGAGATTGGAAGTTTTTAGCTGGAGCCTGGGAAGTGAACACATGGGAGAAAGCAGAGCAGCTGAGCCTGGAAAGAAATGAGCCCCAGGAAGAGAGGAACCAAGGAAGCCTGAACCCTTGCAGATGTTGGCAGCCATCTTGGTCCATGTAACAACAGACTTTGGTGAGGGAAATAGCTTACACTTTATGGCCTGGTAACTGTAAGCTTCTACGTGAAATAAATACCCTTTATAAAAGCCAACAGCTTTTGGGTACTTTGCTTCAGCACCCCTTCGCCTGACTAATACACAAATGTGTATTTGGTGTCCCAGAAAGAGAAGAGATGGGAAAAGGTGAGGAAAGAATGCTTTGTGAAATAAGGGCTAGAATTTTCCCAAATCTTAAGAAAGACATATATACAATTTTCCAAGAAGAACAACACACTCCCAAAAGAATAAATCATAATAGACCAATTCTAAGACACATAATAATCAGAATGTCAAATAACAAAATTAAAGAGAAAATTCTGAAAGCAGCAAGGGCAATGCTATTTATCACATAAAAGGTATTTTCAATAAGATGGAGTGACAAATTCATATCAGAAACCATGTAGGAGAGACTGTGTTGGTATGACATATTTAAGTTACTGAAAGGGAAAATCTCCCAGGTCAAAATTCTTTATCTGGAAAAATTTTCATTCAAAATTTAGGGTGAATTTAACATAGTCATAGATAAATATAAAATGACAGATTTCATCATAAAAAGACCTGGTCTGCAATAATTATCATGGGGAGTGCTGGGGTTTGAAAGAGAAAGACAAGTGTGAGGAGCTTGGTGTAGTTTGAAAAAATGTAAATCACCAGTAAGTGTGGCTAAAAGGCTAAATTTGAAACCCTATAGTACTGTATCCTTAATATACAAGTTTACCCTTTAATTCATATAAGAATCAGAATAAAATTAAACAACAAAAGACATATTTTCTGACAATGGATTGCAACATATAAAGTGGTAAAGGGGGACAAAAACAAACTGGGGAGGGAAAGAGAGATATGGGAGCAGAGAATTCATATGTTATTGAAGCAAAGTAATTTTACTTTAATTTAGTAAGTCATAGATGTAGGTTTTGTAATATAAACCCCAGGGTAACCAGAAAGAATATTTTCTAACTGTATTATATTTTTATTTATAAAATATTTTACATAAATGTTACATAAAATATATGGATTTTCATATGCCCCACTCCCTACCCCTCCTACAATTTCCTACATTAACAACAAACTTCATTAGTGTGGTACATTTGTTAAAATTGATGAACACATATTGGAGCATTGCCACTAAGCATGGATTATAGTTTACATTATAGTTTATGCTCTGTCCCACACAATTTTATAAATTATGACAAAATACATAAGAGCCTGTATCCATCATTGCAATGTCATGTCATGCAGGACAATTCCAGTGTCCCCATATTATACATGTGGAGGCAGTGGCCCCTGGAGGTTCTGAGGGGAGGGTGAGGAAATAAAGTATATTTAAAATATACAGAGAAATGAGAAAGAGATCAATCATATACAGCACAAAGGATCAACACTGTAGAAAAGGAGGTTTCAGCAATAAAGGGAAAGAGAGACAAAAAGATATCTAGAAACCAAAGGAAACAAATGGCTGAAGTAAATATTGCCTTTATAGGAATGATAGTGAACATTAATGGATTAAACTCCCCAATCAAATGACAGGTTGGTAAAATGGATAAAAAGCTTGATACAAATATAAGTTGTTTACAAAAGACTCACTTTAGACTGAAAGACACAAATATGTTTAAGGTGAAAAGATGGAAAACGTTATTCTGCCATATGCCTGATTTACCAGAGCTGTAGTAGCTTGGGGATAAAACACCTCCTGGTCATGCCTTGATTTGGACACATTCTCTGCCTTGGAACTTTAAGCTTATATGTTAAAAAATTTCCATTTCTGCTATATTTCCTTGGTAGCCTTTAGCAAATGGTGACTGGGATGCTGCTATGCATATAGTGAAAATGTTTTAAAAAGGATTTTAAAATGGTTAAGGGGAAGATTTTGGGTAAATTGTGAGATCTTTAGTAAGAAATGCCCACATTAATAGATGATACTGAAGAAAAAATATATAGACCCTAAAATTTCTTCAGATGAGGCCTTAGAAATAATGAATATGTCATTTCAAACTGGAAGAAATGCAAACTTTGTTTTAAAGTGACAGAAAATTTGGCAAAATTAACTCTTCATGTGAGATAATAGGTATCATTTAAAAGTGATGGGCTTGGATATTAACTGAGGAGTTTACTAAATTTAATATGGAAAGTTCAGCCTGGTTTACCCTTACAGATTATAGTAAAGGGCCAGATTAAAGGGATAAGGTGAGATCTGAACTCCTGAGCACAAAGAAACCAGATATTGATGGTTTGGGAAATTCTGAGCTTTGGTAAACCAAGTGCCCTGAAAACCATGTCCCATGAGAGAACTTAACTGAATATGAAAAGAGTCAATCATTAAGTGTAATTCAGGACTGGAAATTCAGTTATCCAGGAAGGACTGGTGGAAAGTCTTACTGTTTGATGGCTTGGACCCTGTTTTCTGCATGTGAAACCAACAAGTTTTCTTTGCAAGCTATGTATGAACAGAATCATTGCCAGCTGGGACTAAAAGGGACAGTTTGAAGGGAAAAATGAAATCAATGTCAGGACTATGGAAGTTGAGGTCTGGACAGAAGATATCTTCTTGTTCCCAGAGAGTGAACCCACATGTATGTGTGGAAATGGTTACTATGCCCAGGCCCTTGCAAACAGTGATCCTTCTAACGTGTTGATCAGAGAGGGTAGTAACAGGCTTAAGAGAAGGGGGAGGGAAATCCCCAGGGATTGGGGAGAATTTTGTCTCCACCCAACTCTTCTGAGGGTTTAGGCTTCTGCCCTTGTGATTGGGGAGAGTTTGGCCTGTGTTTTCAAATGGTGGATCCTGGCATTCTTCCACCACCATGATGTTTGATGATGATGGAGCTAAGAATATGACTGCTTGGAAAGCCCTTGAAAAGGGTGGCATTGTTTCATCGTTGGGCCCAGAAGACAAGACAAGTATGAGATGACACTCATGCTTTGAAATCTAATGGAGTATGCCCTGCAGGTTTTGAGAACTGTTTGGGAACCACATTCCTAAAGAAAAGAAAAGGAAAGAAATTGATTTCCTTCCAATTTCTTCCTATGGTAATGGGAATATTCATTCCATGACTGTCCCTCTTTTTTATATTGTAAGCAGGTAATTTCTTCTCAGTTCACAGGTCCACAGCTTAAGGAGAATTTTGCCCCAGAAGAGAATACATGTCATCATTGCTTTTGATGAGACTTGTACTCATCAAGACAGCACTGTTACTGAAATGATATAAGCCTTTCTGAAATGTGATGGAATGAATATATATATGTATGTATGTAAATATATAAAAATATTTTTTTAAAAGTAACTGGGATGCTGACCTTGTATATGGGAAACAGGTGTTCAAACATTGAGCTACATCTGCTCCCCAAGGATTCTGTTTTGTTGCTGCATTTTTTTAGGAAGTACTGGAAATTGAACCCAGGACAAAGTACATGGGAAGCACACATGCAAACCACTGAGCAAGAACTGCTCCCTGCAATGAATATATTTTGCATATGAAAAATGATGTATTTTGGGGGTTCAGAGGTTTGAATGTGGTAGGTTGAATTATGTACATCATGTCAATGAAGGAGAGCTGAATGAGTAGAAATGACATTGTCATTTCTTTTTACCTTTTTTTAAATTGATATTTTAAATATTTTAAAAGATGCTTAGATTGCATAAATGTTACACGAAAATTACAGGGATTCCCATGTTCCCCACCTTCCACACCTCCCAAAACCTCCCACATAAACATCCATTAGTGTGGCACATCCCCTGCAATGGATATACACATCCTAGCACTTTGTCACTAAGCATGGACCATAGTTCACATTGTAGACCACACTCTCTCCCACACAGTTCTGCCTGTTATATGCTGATGTAAAATGGCCTATATCTGTCATTGTAATGTCACTCAGGATAAATCCCAAGACCTGATAAAACCCCTGTATTACAACTGCTTTTCCCTTTCCCTGTCCTGAAAGCATCCAGGGGCCGCTGGCTCCTCCTCAATGTTGTATTTTCTTCCATTGCTTGAATCTCAATATGTCTACAACAGAATATCAGTAAGTCCACTCTTGTCCATAGCTCTTCCCCCAATCCTGAGAAGTTTGGGATGGTGATAACCATTCCACCTCCAAAGAGAGGGCTTATATCCCATGGATAAGATGGATGGGATTTCCTGCCTTTAGCTGCAGACTCTCCATTCCCTAAGATGGACGTTGTCCATCATCATCTCTTTGCCAGGTGACTTGGGTGAGTGCATTAAGCTGTAGAGTAGAAGATGTAGCTCAGCAGAGATTCCAGGCACAGCTGGCACATGGGCAGACCAAAGGCTCCAGTCTCTGGAAGTATACCTACAAACTCCAGCACTACATATAGGTTTGAATAGAAGGGACTGATGGACCATGTGCAGGGAGGACTTATTTGAGTCCAAATCTGTCACTCTCAGGAGCACTGATTCCAAAGTATAGCCCACTGATAAGGCATCAATCTCTGGAGCTATCCCCCTTTACAAAGGACTGGGTGTCTCCAGAGCCCTTAGGAGCCCCTCTGTATGGGGTGATATCCAATTTGGTGTTATATGAGTTCCTATGAGGTGTGTGTAAGCGTTACCTCTGCAATGAATTCCTGACTCTCTTTGAAGTCTCTTAGCCATATGAACTCATTTGTCTTTACATTTCCCCCTTTTATTCAAGGTCTTTTTCCAATTGTATTGCCAGTTGGCACTTGGTATTAATCCCTCATTGCCAGGGAGGATCATCCCCGGGCATCATGTCCCACACTGGGAGGAAGGTAATGCATTCATATGCTGAGTTTGACTTAGAGAGAGACCACATGTGAGCCACAAGGAGGCTCTCAGGTAGCAACCCTTAGGCACTGCATAACAGTAGGCTAAGTTTCAATTACAAGAGTAAAGAATCATAAGGCTAGTCATCAATAACAAGAACCCACTAGTGGACCGTCCTCCTTTGCCAGACACTGCCTCTGCACTCTGGGAACTGTTGCTGCTCCGTTGGAGAAGGTGGAAGAGCTCTCCAGGCTAGGAATTCAGTATTTCCTAATTTACTGAGTGATTCTCCACCTACTGTGACCATGCCCCACCCATTGATCATTTGAACAATTTTATATATCTTTCATGTAAATTCAGGTGAACTTCCTCCCATGAAACCCCCATCCCAGACATCCCCCACCAATGATCCTCTCCTGCCCCCGTTGTAACCCTTCTGTGATCTAAAACTTCCTTGAAGATGAAGCCCATATAATAGTCAAATACAATTAATAGGAAAATGAAATATTAATTTTAAATGTAAGAGATAAAATACATGGAAACTTAAAAAGAAAAACGCTTAAAAAATAAAATTAAAGGATTGGGATTTTAAAAAATGGGAAAAGACAAAAAAATTTAATTTTTTTTTTTTTTTTACTTTTTTCCTTTTATCACACTGCCTTATCAGGTGTCCAGTCTGTACCATGGCACCTTCCCACTCTCATTCCCTAGTGTCTCCCAAATTTTCATTTAATTTTCAAAGAAGTTTTAGGTCACAGCAAAGTCAAACACAGAATACTAGATATACCCAACCTCTTCCCCCTTCCTTCACCCCACATTAAAAACTTTTTGTGTGTGGATGGTAGCATTGTTATAACTGTTATACAGATAGTGAAACATAGCTACTAAACAGTGTCAATGGTTTACAGTAGAGTTTACAATTTAGATGGTACAGTTTAATAATTTATTATGACACTTACCATGTCCTGTGTAGATCATTGTAAGGTAATGAAAAATATTTCCCCTGACCACTAAATACCCCCTGTTTGATCTTTTCTATTTCTTCCTTCCCATCCCCCTGGGCACATGACACCCCCCTGTCTTGACTCATTGGATGACAAGATTCATAGTTACATGCAACAAAAGGTCTTGACACACTGATTTTCCTCCTGTATTAGGATTCACCCTTGCTCCTAAGAGACAGCCACATTTTTGTTTCTGGGTGAATTGGTCCTCCCAAAGATGGGGGTCTATCTCCTTCTGACTCATCGTGGGTGGGTCTCCACTCCCCAACACAACATATTATGACAGGATGAACACTCACACACTTCCCAGAAGCCTACTCCAGATGCACCCCATCTAGAATGCCCCCAACCTACACCCTAAACCAGTGACACTATCTTGTCATGTTGTCATAGGAGCATTCCCACTCCTGCACTTTCAAACTCATACCCACAAATCCTGTGTTCACCTGGTCCCTCTCCCATCTCTCCCCCCAGAATGCTGGGAATTCTAACCCACCCTTCCTAATCTACCCACCTGTCAACCCTGCACCACCAAACCCAGTAATATCACTACCCACCTGTCCTATCCTTCAATATGCAACTACACTCTATCTCTTTACCATAGATTATGTCCATATGGGTGATGGCTCACAACCTTCTATTCTCTTTCTCTTTTTTGTTAACCTATCTTTCGGACAATGGTTTTCAGATACTGATCACTTTCCTCAATTCAGTGAGGTCATCCTTCAACGCCGGGCTTCCTTCACTGAACATAAGGTCTACAAGATTCATCCATGTTATTCCGTGTGTTAGCACTTTATTCCTTGTTACAGCTGAGTAATATCCCATTGTATGTATGTACCACATTTTGTTTATCCATTCATCTGTTGATGGGCACTGGGGTTTATTCCAAATTTTGGCAATAGTGAACAATGCCTCTATGAACATTGGTGTGCATATATCTGTTGAAGTCTTTCCTTTTTAATTCTTCTAGGTATATACCAAGCAGTGGAATCGCTGGACCATATGGAAGACCTATTGTTAGTTTTCTGAGGAACCACCAAACTGTCCTCCACAGTGGCTGGATCATTTCACAATACCACCAGCAGTGGATGAGGGTTTCTATTCTTCCACATTCTCTCCAACACTTAGAGTCTGTTGTTTTTTTTTTTTTCAATAATTGCCATTCTGATGGGTGTAAGATGGTATCTCATTGTAGTTTGGATTGGCATTTCCTTAATAATGCCAATAATAATCCCAGCGATGTCAAGCATTTTTTCATGTGCTTTTTTTTTTTTTTCATTTTTTTAAAAGATTTATTTATTTAACTTTATCCATTTTGAACCCCCCCTTCCCCATCTGCTGTTCCGTGTCCATTCATTGGGCAACTCTCTGTGTCTGTTTCCCGCCATTTCCTCCCATCCTCCTCCTCCAGTCCTCACCAGGATCCGATCCTGGAGACCCCCGATCCAGAAGAGAAGTGCCCTGCCACCTGCGCCACCTTGGTTCCATGTGCTTTTTAACCATTTGCATTATTTCATTGGAGAAGTGTCCTTTCAGGTCACTTGCCCATTCTTTAAATGGGTTGTTTGTCTTTTTATTTTTGAGGTGTAGTATTTCTTATACATGCAGAACATTAGGCTCCTAACAGATATATGGTTGCCAAATATTTTCTTCCATTTGGAAGGCTGCATTGTTAGTTTCTTAATAACCTCCTTTGAGGTACAGAAGTTTTTAATTTTGAGGAGATCCCATTTATCTATTTTTTCTTTTACTTCTTGTGCTTTGGGTGTGAAGTTCATGAAAACATTTCCTATTAAAAGGTCCCGTAGGTGCCTCCCTACATTATCTTCCAATGTCTTTATGGTTTTGTCTATTATATTTAGATCTTTGATCCATCTTGAGTTGATTTTTGTATAAGATGTGAGATGGTGCTCCTCTCATTCTTTTGAATATGGATATCTAATTCTCCAAGCACCACTTGTTAAAGAGGCCATTCTCTCCCAACTGAGTGGGCTTGGTGGCCTTGTAAAATATCAGATGACTGTATATGTGAGGATCTATATCAGAACTCTCAATTTGGTTCCATTTGTCAGTATGCCTCCTTGTGCCAATACCATGCAGTTTTGAGCACTGTAGCTTTGTCGTATGCTTTAAAGTCAGGTAGTGTGATACCTCCAACTTCATTTTTTCTTTTTCAATATGTTTTTGGTGATTCGGGGCCTCTTACCATTCCAAATATATTTTGTAGTTAGTTGTTCCAGTTCCTTAAAAAATAAAGTGTTTATTTTTATTGGGATTGCAATAAATCTGTAGATTAGTTTGGATAGGATAGACATCTTGATGAAGTTTTGTCTTCCTATCCATGAGCATGGAATATTCTTCCATTTATTTAATTCTTCTTTAATCTCCTTTAACAGTGTTTTGTAGTTTTCTGTATATAAGTCCTTTGCATGTTTTGTTAAATTTATTCCTAGGTATTTGATTCTTTTAGTTACTATTGTCAATGGTATTTTTTTTCTTGATTTCCTGTTCAGATTGCTCATTATTGGTGTACAGAAATGCTACTGATCTTTGAGCATTGATCTTATAGCGTGTGACATTACTGAACTCCTTTATAAGTTCTAGAAGCTTTGTTGTAGATTTCTCAGGTCTTTCTATGTATAGGATCATGTCATCTGAAAATAATGAAATTTTTACTTCTTCTTTTCCTAATTTGGATGAACTTTATATATTTTTCTTGCTGCAGTGCTCGAGCAAGTACTTCTAAGACAATATTAAATAGGACTGGTGATAGTGCACATCCTTGTCTTGTTCCCGATCTCAGAGGGAAGGCTTTTAGAATTTCACATTGAAAATGATGTTAGCTTTGGCTTTTTCATATATACCATTTATCATATTCAGAAAATTTAATTTCCTTCTATTATTATCTTTTGCAGTGTTTTTATCAGCAAATAGTGCTGTATTTTGTTGAGTGCTTTTTCTGCATTTATAGAGATGGTCATGTGATTTTTTTCTTTCAATCTCTTTATGTGGTGTATTACATGGATTGATTTTCTTATATTGAGCCATGCTTACATACTCGGGATGAAACCCACTTGATCATGGTGTTTAATCCTTTTGATATGTTGTTAAATGCAATTAGCAAGTATTTTGTTGAGAATTTTAGCATCTAGGTTCATCAGAGAGACTGGTCTGTAATTTTCCTTTCTTGTGGTATATTTGTTTGGTTTTGGTGTTACAGTAATTTTGGCATTGTAGAATGAGTTAGGCAATATTCCTTCTACTTCTATTTTTTGGAAAAGCTTAAGCAGAATTGGTGTTTCCAGAATGTTTGGTAGAATTCTGCTGTGAAGCCATCTGGTCCTGGGCTCTTCTTAGTTGTGAGGTTTCTGATGACTGAGTCTATCTCTTTACTTGTAATTGGACTGTTGATTTCATCAATTTCTTCTTTCATCAATGTAGGCTGTTTGTGAGTTTCTAGAAAGATGTCCATTTCCTCTAAATTATCATTCTTGTTTGCATATAATTTTTCAAGTATCTTCTTATGATTCCTTTATTTCTGTGGGGTCAGTAGTGATACCCCCTTTCTCACTCCTTATTTTGTGTATTCACATCTATTCTCTTTTTCTTTGTTAGGTTGGCTAAGGGTTTGTCAATTTTAATGATCTACTCAAAGAACCAGCTTTTGTTTATTTATTTTGTTTATTTTTCTAATGTTTTCTTATTCTGTATTTTATTTTGTTCTGCTCTAATCTTTATTTCCTTCTTTCTACTTCCTTTAGGTTTAGTTTGTTGTTTTCCATTTCCTCCAAGTGTGCAGTTAGGTCTTCAATTTTAGCTCTTTCTTCCTTTTTAATAGATGTATTTATGGCTATGAACTTAACTGTCAGGACAGCTTTGACTGCATCCCATAGGTTTTGATATGTTGTGTTGTCTTTTTCATTAGTTTCAAGGTAGTTACTGACTTCTTTTTAGATTTCCTCCTTGACACTCTATTTGTCTAAGAGTCTGTTCTTTATCTTCCATATTTTTGTGCCTAATCTGTTTCTCTGACTCTTAGTGATTTCCAATTTCATTCCATTGTGGTCAGAGATATTACATTGTATAATCTCAATCTTTCTGAATACAATGAGAGTTGTTCTGTGCCCAAGCATGTGGTCTATCTTGGAGTATGATCGTGTGCACTCAGAAAGAAAGTAAATCCTGCTGTATTTGGGTGTAGTGTTCTGTATATGTCTATTAGGTCCAGGTCCTCTAATGTATTGTTGAGAGCCTTTGTTTTTTTATTGATTTTCCATCTAGATGTTCTGTCTAATGGTGATAATGGTGTATTAAAGACCCCCATTATAATTGTAGAGGCATTTATTTCTCCACTTAGTTCTTCCAGAGTTTGCCTCATGTATTTTGAGGCATCCCGATTAGGTGCATAAATGTATAAGATTGTTCTCTCTCTTTGAGAGATTACTCCTTTTACTAATATGTAGTGTCCATCTTTGTCTCTTACAATAGTTTTGCCTTTAAAGTCTATTTTTTCTGATATTAGAATAGCTACCCCTGCCCTTTTTTCACTACTGTTAGCTTGTAAAATTGTTTTCCAGCCATTCACTTTCAGCCTCCTTGAATCCATGGTTTGAAGTTGGGCTTCTTTTAGACAGCATATAGATGGTCATATGTCCTTATCCGTTCTGCCAATCTGTGTCTCTTGAGTGGTGAATTTAATCCATGAACATTCAGTGTTATTACTCACAATGAATTTCTTACTTCAGCCATTTTTTCTTTGGGTTAATGTTTGTCATGTGTTGTTTTGTTTCTGTTTTTGTCTTTTTAGTTGTTTTTAATCTCTCCTCTAACTCTCTTTCCCCTGTTTTTTTACTTTTAACTTTTAGAATTTCATTTATTTATTTATTTTTAACATATATTTTAAAATATGCTTAGGTTACATAAATGTTACAGAAAAATTACAGGGATTCCCATGTTCCCCACCTCCAACACCTCCCATAACATCCCACATAAGTATCTTTCATTAGTGTGGCACATCACCTGCAATGGATATACACATCTTGGGGCATTGTAGACCACACTCACTCCCACAGAGTTCTGCATTTTATATGTTGATGTAAAATTGCCTATATCTGTCATTGTAATGTCACTCAGGATGATTCCCAAGTCTTGAAAAATCCTTGTATTACAACTGCTTTTCCCTTCCCTGCCCCAAAAGTGTCCTGTGACCACTGGCTCCTCCTCATTATTGTAATTTATTCTATTACTTGAATCACAATATGTCTACAACAGAATGCGAGTGAGTCCACTCTAGTCCATAGCTCTTCCCACAATCCTGAGGAGTTTTGGATGCTGATGTCCACTCCACTCCAAGTAAAAGGGGACTTATATCACATGGAATTACCCTGCCTGAAGCTGCAGACTCTCTCCATTCACTGGGATGGCAGTTGTCCATCATTATATCCCCACCAGGTGGCTTGGGTGTATCCATTGAGCTGTAGAATAGGAATTGCAGCCACACTGAGCTTCAGCTCCCCTAGGGAGGCCAGGAATTGGGAAGTGCTTGATTTGTGTACACATGCCTAGTTAGGATACCCTCAGTGAAAGGGGTGGTCTAGAAAAGGACATATCTTGGGTCCCTTAGTTCACCAAAAAAAAAAAAAAAAAAAAAAGAAGAAGACAATAACAAATAAAACCTTGCAGGGCAATTGATTTTTTTTTTTAAATTTTTTTATTTATTTTTTCATTTATCCCCCCCCCCCTTGCTGCCTGCTGGGTCAGCCAACCGTGCTGCATGGGCAGGCCTGCCCCCACCAGGAGGCCCCGGGAACCAAACCCGGGGCCCCCCATATGGTAAATGGGAGCCCCACTGTTTGAGCCACAGCCACCTCCCACAATGGATTGTTGAAAACAAGCAAGCTGAGAGGTTCCACAAGGACCCAAGAAGGAATATTGTTCTTCCTTAGCTTTTTTTGACTGCTTGCTTGTGTGGTGGTTTTGTTTTTCTTTGTTTATTTGTTGTCTATTGCTTTTATTTCCTCTTTCCGTCCTCCCTTCTTCTTTCTTTCTTTCTTTCTTTTTTTATTTTTATTTTACTTTTTATTTTAAATTAGGTTTAATTTAAAAACCTAATTTAATTTTAATGCTGCTAGCTTGTCTCTTCTTTGCTGTGCTTCTTCTTCAGTAATTTCCCATTCTCTGTCTATATTGATTTTATCTCCCAACGCTCTCTCTTTTATTTCCTTCATCTTTCCGACTTCTGCTTTCTGTTGTGATTCTTACTTACCACGTTTTTTCATTAGCTCACAACTTTAAGGGTGTCAATTTCTATTTTATCTGTTCTGTTTTCTTCATTTTTTATTAATATTAACTTTTCCTTTTCAGCACTTTCTTTACTCTTTCTCTCTGTCCTCATCATTCTAGCCTTCTAAATCATTACATATATTTTCCTCTAATTGGTTTCCCAGTCCATTGTAGGTACTCCACTTTTTTTCCTATTACCCTATACTGCTTACATGAGTTAAACATTCATTTTACTAAGTCTTATAAGGCCCTCTTCTAACTTTTTTCAATATTACTATTATCCTTCTTACTTTCTCACATCTTTTGTTTCCTCTGGCCCTAATCTTTTGCCTGCAAGAGAATATAGAATGAAGCAAAGAAATAAAATAAGAAGAAAAAGTATCAAAGAGAAAACTTAACACACAGAGAGAACCACCACCTAAATAAAACTCTAGAGCAGAGAGAGAGAAGCTAATCAACTGAATAAACCCATCATGAAAAAATGACTAGAGGGAAAAAAAATTATAAACCATACTGAAACACAGGAAGACATAGACCAGTCCAATGAACAAAGTAAAAACCAGGAAGAGAGGCAGAATATCTAACAACTAATCAAAGCTTTCCAAACAAATATCATAGAGCAACTTAATGAAGTAAAGGAAGAGATTAAGGATATTAAGAAGACACTGGGAGAACATATTGAAGAAATTGTAAACAAACATAAAAAGATAACGGATATGATGGTGATCAAAGGCATAATCCAAGAAATAAAAAGATGCTGGATTCACATAACAGCAGATTTGAACAGGCAGAAGAAAGAACTAGTAATGAGGAATACAATACATCTGAAGTCAAACAGATAGATAAAAAGACAGAAAAAAACCAGCAGGGACTCAGGGATATAACCGAAAACACAAAATGCACAAACATACACATTATAGGCATCCCAGAAGGAGAAGAGAAAGGAATGTGAACAGAAAGAATATTGAAGGAAATAATGGCTGAAAACTTCCCAAACCTATTCTCCCAGTGTCTTCTTAATATCCTTAATCCCTTCAACAAATAAACAAAGAAAAACCAAACAACCACACAAGCAAGCAGTCAAACAAAGCTAAGGAAGAAGAGTGTTCCATCTTGGGCCCTTGTGGAACCTTTCAGTCTACTTGTGTTCATCAATCAATTGCCCTACAAGGTTCTATCTGCAGGGTTTGAGGTAGATTTTAGGGATTAAGTTTTAAAAAATTATATTTTTATATTTTAAAATGATTGTCTTTTTTTTTTTTTTT
>JAKSZT010001178.1:1802481-1985810 GCA_026826555.1 Tolypeutes matacus | reverse complement strand
TTAAGATTATTTATTTATTTATTCATTTATCCCCCCCCCCTTGCTGCCTGCTGGGTCAGCCAACCGTGCTGCATGGGCAGGCCTGCCCCCACCAGGAGGCCCCGGGAACCAAACCCGGGGCCCCCCATATGGTAAATGGGAGCCCCACTGTTTGAGCCACAGCCACCTCCCACAATGGATTGTTGAAAACAAGCAAGCTGAGAGGTTCCACAAGGACCCAAGAAGGAATATTGTTCTTCCTTAGCTTTTTTTGACTGCTTGCTTGTGTGGTGGTTTTGTTTTTCTTTGTTTATTTGTTGTCTATTGCTTTTATTTCCTCTTTCCGTCCTCCCTTCTTCTTTCTTTCTTTCTTTCTTTTTTTATTTTTATTTTACTTTTTATTTTAAATTAGGTTTAATTTAAAAACCTAATTTAATTTTAATGCTGCTAGCTTGTCTCTTCTTTGCTGTGCTTCTTCTTCAGTAATTTCCCATTCTCTGTCTATATTGATTTTATCTCCCAACGCTCTCTCTTTTATTTCCTTCATCTTTCCGACTTCTGCTTTCTGTTGTGATTCTTACTTACCACGTTTTTTCATTAGCTCACAACTTTAAGGGTGTCAATTTCTATTTTATCTGTTCTGTTTTCTTCATTTTTTATTAATATTAACTTTTCCTTTTCAGCACTTTCTTTACTCTTTCTCTCTGTCCTCATCATTCTAGCCTTCTAAATCATTACATATATTTTCCTCTAATTGGTTTCCCAGTCCATTGTAGGTACTCCACTTTTTTTCCTATTACCCTATACTGCTTACATGAGTTAAACATTCATTTTACTAAGTCTTATAAGGCCCTCTTCTAACTTTTATCAATATTACTATTATCCTTCTTACTTTCTCACATCTTTTGTTTCCTCTGGCCCTAATCTTTTGCCTGCAAGAGAATATAGAATGAAGCAAAGAAATAAAATAAGAAGAAAAAGTATCAAAGAGAAAACTTAACACACAGAGAGAACCACCACCTAAATAAAACTCTAGAGCAGAGAGAGAGAAGCTAATCAACTGAATAAACCCATCATGAAAAAATGACTAGAGGGAAAAAAAATTATAAACCATACTGAAACACAGGAAGACATAGACCAGTCCAATGAACAAAGTAAAAACCAGGAAGAGAGGCAGAATATCTAACAACTAATCAAAGCTTTCCAAACAAATATCATAGAGCAACTTAATGAAGTAAAGGAAGAGATTAAGGATATTAAGAAGACACTGGGAGAACATATTGAAGAAATTGTAAACAAACATAAAAAGATAACGGATATGATGGTGATCAAAGGCATAATCCAAGAAATAAAAAGATGCTGGATTCACATAACAGCAGATTTGAACAGGCAGAAGAAAGAACTAGTAATGAGGAATACAATACATCTGAAGTCAAACAGATAGATAAAAAGACAGAAAAAAACCAGCAGGGACTCAGGGATATAACCGAAAACACAAAATGCACAAACATACACATTATAGGCATCCCAGAAGGAGAAGAGAAAGGAATGTGAACAGAAAGAATATTGAAGGAAATAATGGCTGAAAACTTCCCAAACCTATTCTCCCAGTGTCTTCTTAATATCCTTAATCCCTTCAACAAATAAACAAAGAAAAACCAAACAACCACACAAGCAAGCAGTCAAACAAAGCTAAGGAAGAAGAGTGTTCCATCTTGGGCCCTTGTGGAACCTCTCAGTCTACTTGTGTTCATCAATCAATTGCCCTACAAGGTTCTATCTGCAGGGTTTGAGGTAGATTTTAGGGATTAAGTTTTAAAAAATTATATTTTTATATTTTAAAATGATTGTCTTTTTTTTTTTTTTTTGGTGAAATAAGGGACCCAAAGGAAGTCCTCTCCTAGACCATCCGTTTCACTGATGGGACCCTAAATAGTCTTGTGGAAACTAATCAACACTTCCCACATCCTGGCCTCCCCAGGGGAGCTGAAGCTCTGATGCTTGTCACTGCAGAACGATAAAATTGGCTGACTCCACCCCCTCTGGAGTCAAGCCTCAGTATCACTGAGCTATTGGGTAAATCAGGTTCTCTCAGTAGATTCACCTTTCCCCTCAGGCAGGTGCTGCTTCACACTGGTTTATTTGCTCCCCAAAGCTATGGGGGGGTCCAGGCAGTCAAATCCATGGAAAGGAAACCCCTATCCACCTTCTGTGAGAACGCTCCCTCTCTCAAAGAATGCTCCCTCTCACTGGGTTGCCAGCAGGAGTTGGGATATAACCCTGTGAAGCTAGGTAAATCAACGTTCTTCAGGAGATTCACCACTCCCCTCAACCTGGTGTCACTTCAAGCCAGCTATTTTGTTCCTCAAAGCTGCAAGGGGTTCCAGGCAGCCAAATCCACAGACAGGAAACCCCTCTTGACCCTCTGCCAGAACCATCCCACTCTCGGAGAATGCTCCCTCTCACGGGGTTGCCAGCAGGAGTCGCGGCTCAAACCAGGCTTTTTCCCTGAGGGTGTGGCTCAGCCATCTGTTTCAACCACCAAAGACAAGGGGAAAACTCAAGAATCTTTTCCAAGCAATCTACCTTGCTGTCCCGCTCCCTCCAGATTGAAGTCCCCAAGGATCTCATTCCGTGTGCCCCCAGCACATACCCCACCCAAGACAGGACCCTGTCTCCAATCAGCCCTCCTCAGGGAGTGAGTCAGCCAGTGCCCTCCTGAACTGATGCCATCTCCACAATGTCATTTTTTGCATCTGTTATTTTTTCAGATAATTTGAGTAAATGTGATATTCCCATCAGAGCCACTGAAAAGAGGATGGCTATAACAAGAAACAGGAAAATATTCATTCAGCCATGTTGGAAAAGAGCAAGATTCAAATATTTGATATTCTGTCCTCATGGTTTAATCAAAATACCAAAGCAGATATTATTATAAAACTCAATTTAATAGTGTTGACTGTCTTTTAAGAGAAAACATAATGATTACTAAATGCAATGTGATTTTCTTGACTCACCCTAGGTGTATATGTCTCTTCCCTTTTCAAAACACTAACACTGAGTCTGTGGAGCAATAGTCACATTGACCAATAATCAAATGAATATGAAAATTTTATTGATTATAGAATTAAAATATCATGTGAAAAATAAAGCAATTAAGCAGTTAGATGAGTTGACCAAACATGTCATCTTCCTCATTTGTAAATATTTCCTGCCCTTATTCTGACAAATTATCACACAGAATACATTCATATTAATCACCAATTCAGCAAGTCAGCATGACAGTGTTGATTAAGTAAAGTATAATTTTTATAAGGTTTCATCAAGTGCATTTTGAATTTATATTGGCTATATATTGTAATACAAGATAAGTTAATATTTTAATGAAGGAATTTCATCATTCTTATAAATGAATTGATGTTCATTCTTCCTTAAATAATGAGATTTTGGCATTCAAGAAAAAAGTTATGTCTGATATTACAAATAAATTGATAAAGAATTGTTAAAATTTAAGTTTATTTTCATCTCACTTTAGTTCATTGAGCATGTCAAAATGGTTAATGTAATCTGAGGAATGGAATTTTATTCTTCATTTATTTCAATATTTTGCCTGGAAAATTAAAAAATGAACTTTCTAATGTGTTCATTATATTTCTTGTATAAATGTTAATGATATAAGTTAGTAACACTCTAATATTTTAAATATATTAAAAATCACATTAGTCAGTGATACCTAGGTAGCAGGGAATATCTGTAAATATTATGGTATTTTATAAAATTTTCTCACATTTCTATGGAAACACAAATTTCATAAGGCAGCCTGGAAGCTGGGAACCCCAATGAAGATTTTTGATGAATTATCTAGGAGAAACTGACTGGCTGAAATAGAGATGGGAATTCTCTATTCTGTCCACTGAAATCATCAATTTTCCTTTTAAGTCCTACAACTGATTTTATGAGACATTCCTCATTGCACAGGCAATCTCTTCAGTTTATTGTAGATGTAATCAGTTACAGATGCAATCAACTTACTAAAGATTTAAGTCCATGAAATATCATTAGAGTAACAATTAGGTCAATAATTGCTTAAAGAAACAACCAAGACCCATTTCTTGGCCATGTTAACACAAGAGTCTCACTGTCATTATACATCACTTGTTACCTTGACAGCCATACACATCAATAATAGTTGCCTATTATAAATCTGAATGTATGCAACTTTCACTTTTCAATTATGGTTATAAGCATTTCTCATCACTCCACATCATTTATTTTATAAATCAATATTTTTCATTGTAGGATTTGACATTTTACTCTTAATTTTAACTTATGATTCTACCATCAACTAGATTTAAGATATGCAATTCTGTCTCATACCCATCTACCTAGTTTTGCAGCATGTATTTAATAATCAATAAATTGATTAATTAGTTGGAGAGAAGTGGCTTACAAAAGCAATAAAAACAATTTTAGAATTGCAGCTCAGCAATTCCAACCATTGCTAATAATTTAAGTTCAAAATATAATTCTAATATTTAATAGTGCTTATCTCTGCTTCTGTGATTTAACAGATACATTCTATGTCATATTAATTACATGATAATTGGCCTTTTGGGAATTTTCTAAAGCAATGATCTTTCAAATCATAACTCCAGTAGGAGAAGGGTTTTAGTAAATATAAGATAAATAAATTAAAATATGCATAAAAGAGTATACCTGCAAGAAAAAAATAATTCATTCCATCATGGCAGCACTCCTTAAATTTATTTCTTTATTTCACTAACCTCACATTCACCAGAGAGCTGATATTATAAACTGTAATATAACTGAAGTAGCAATAGCCCAAAATTACATATCTGGATGTGGATTAAATAGCCAAAAATCTTCTTTCTGTCACTCCGTAGACAAATGTTTAAACTTTCCTACAGGTTATCAAGGTCCTCTACTTATGAGCAATGAAAGGCACTAATTGAGTACATTTGAACATATGACACCTTATTAGTGCTTATTGTTCACTCAGAATATACTTTCAAACTTTTACCACCCTCATCAACTTCTCCTGTTTGTCCATGTCTATTACTAGCCACTACTCTGTGGACACTCAATTTACCTAGGCTTTTATAATAGCTTCACTATTTTTGAGAAATAATTCAAGATATTTAACTGCTGAACTATAACATGCCTGTAATTCTAGGTTTGATACCTGTTATGCATTGATTTTGTCCCTTAATAAATTATATTCAAGTCCTAACTCAAAGTCTTTTGAATGTGATCTTATTTAGAACTAGGAATTGATGATACCATCAGTAATGATGAAGCTGAAGTGTAAAAGGTGAGAAACATAATTGTCATCTGTAAAAGGAGAATAAAATTGGACACAGACAATTAGAGAGAGACAAAGGCATTTACCAGAAACAGGGATTGAGTTATGTCAAGAATTCCCACTACAGTTACATAATGTAATCTATGGATGATAATTAATAGTACTATTTTAGTAATCTTTCATCAAGTGTAACAAAGTTAAATACTGTTAAAAAAATAGTA
Organism: Tolypeutes matacus; assembly: GCA_026826555.1. Lineage (NCBI taxonomy): Eukaryota > Metazoa > Chordata > Mammalia > Cingulata > Chlamyphoridae > Tolypeutes > Tolypeutes matacus. Next base: position 1,980,287 of record JAKSZT010001178.1, on the reverse strand, counting down.
CAATTATTTTTAAAAGTGCTATCATCAATTGTAACAAAGGTTTCATAACAATGCAAGGTGTAAGTTGTGGGGTAGCATATGGAAAACCTGTGTTTTATAAATGACTCATCTGTAAACCCACAACTTCTCTAATAAAAAAAAAAAATTACCTCTACTGGAACCCTTCAGATTTCAGCAAATGCATGCCTTTGCCAACCCTTGATATGGGTTCAAAGTTACAGAACTGTGTGATAAGCTACAAAAAAAAAAATTCACATGGGGGAAATGGGATTATGAAACTGAGAAACACCTGTGAAGATACAGCCCAGGGTTACAGGTTAACTAAAAGATAGAGAGACAATAACACAATTATAAAATATTTCCCCTCTCCCCACACCACACAAGGACGTCAATAAAGCAACCATAAAATAAGAGTTGATTACAACAGAAAAAAATATGAAGCTGTGACCATATTTAAGAAATTTGTAGATGAATGCAAAGAATTAGGGGAGCAAAACCAAGGAAACCGGAGGAAATGCTAGCCTCTGGTGACTTACAGCTATAGCAAACAGTAAACACATTCTAACTCCTAGCTAGACAAACATGGAATTTCATACTTGTGATATGATACAATTTGTACCTGGAGGAATGGGATGTGTTTTCTTAATTTTAATCCATTCCTGGTGTATGAACCCATTGTAAAAAGGATCTTTGGAAGGTCTTATTTTTAACTAAGACATGATACAATTGAATGAACTTGAGACAATTCAAATAACAGAGGCTTTATGAAGAGAAAGACATGTGGTAGAGATAGAATATGGAAGTAAATCCAACTTAGAAGACTAAGGAGAGGACATTGACATGTGATAAGAAAGTCAATGAACCTGAGCATTGCCAGCCAGCTAGAATGCTAGTGACCAGAAGGTAGCAAGCCTTCTAGCCTGTGAATCCATGAGTCAATAATTTCCTGTTTGTAATCAAACCCATTATGAGATATTTGTCATGCCAGATAGGAATCTAAGGCATTTTCTGGTATTAGAAAGTAGGGTGTCGCTATTACAAACACCTTCAAATATACAAATGGCTTTGAATTAGGGAATGGCTAATTAATATAAGACTGGAAGTGTTATGAGGCACTTGGAAACTGGTCAGATTATGATCCTTGTTAAAAAGTAGCCGACATCTTTTTGAAATTATGCCCCACTGTAGGAGTGAAAGTGGAACCTATAATCAATGAATTTGATATTTAGCTGAAGAGATTTCCAAGCTAATGGTGGGAGTGGCAGCCTGGTTTCTCCTTGCAGCTAATACAAAATGTTAGAGAAAGGGATAAACTGATAGTTTTAGTTTGCCAAAGGGCTGCTGATGCAAAGTATCAGAAATGGGTTGGCTTTTATACAGGAGATATATTTGGGGTAAAAGTTACAGTTCCAAGGCCATGAAAAGTCCAGACTGCGGTACCATCATAGATGTTTTCTCACCAAAGTTAACTGCCACATGTTAAAACAAGAAGGCAGGCATCTCTAACATGGTTTAAACTCACCTGAGAACAACCAGGTATAGGATGTATCTCTTTCTGGGTCTCCTATATCAATCTCAGGTGTTCTGTTTCTTCCTGAGTTCAGCTGTATGCTATCAGGCATATAGCAGGGCTCATCTCTTCTAGAGCTGCTCCATGGGCCCAGAATCTTGGAGCTTCATGCTTAAGCAGTCATCTAGTTCTCTCTCTTACATGGCAGGATCAAACATGGTGGCTTCCTTTTCCTGTGTCTGTCTGTGTTTCCTCTTATATCAGACCCAGCAAGGGGGCAGAAACTCAACCCCTAATTCATGCCTCACTGATGTAGTCCAATCAAAAGCCTAGAGAACCCTGACTAATACAACCATCAAAATATATTCTATGCTTTGTAAATATCAGAAATGAAACATTCCAAAACAGAAATATAGGGGTGCTTGAGAAGTGCATGATTCATATTTTACTTGGTTTCTATACATAATGAGGTTCACACTATTACCATTTCAAATATTACTTTCTGCCATACCACGTCCCTCAGTTAAGTTAAATATACAAACTTTACATTACTCTGATTCTCTTCATGAATTGTATTATAATCAAAATTTGTTTGTTATAGTTACTTTCAGAGAATAGGCCCTGAATGTGTTAGACCTAATCTGGATCTACACAAGTTGACTTGCAAAAAGCATGTGTTTACTCATTTTATTTCCCTAAACTGTGACTGGTTTTGAACATTGTATCTATTAATTATGCTCAATTCCCAACAATTCTTGCAGCATGAAATATTCTTTATATTTCTCTAAGGCTTAAAAAGCTATATTTTCATTCTTTTAATTTCTTTTTAAAAAGGACACAATTCTAGGCTCTTCTTAAGAATATGGGAATTTACATAATCCACTATTCTACCACCATTATTTCCAAAAGATAATCCTTCTGGTAATCATTATCAACAATGACTTCTGTAAAAATTTCTCCATCAGGTGAAGAAATCAGTGTTAGATCATTCCTAATAATATATTAAAATATAAAATAGTTCACCATATAGATGAGGGAAATGTGCTAAAATTATTGTCAATTCAGAATCACCTAAAAGGCACCACAAATATCCGTCCCCACAATGGAAGAGATTATTTTCCTCTCTGTCACCTCTACCAACATCCAAAGTAACTTCTGTAATTTAGGTAAAATTCCAAATGAGAGCTCCAATTGAAATTAATTTGCAATAAATATGTTGAAGAATGACTCTAGTCACTAGTAGATTTGAACAACTTACAAATTCCATTCCCAAAGTGGTATAATTTTAAAGTAACTCCAATGCATTAGGTAAAGCCCATAAATGTGAAGGAAGCATTTTGATATAACATCCACTCAAAATGTGTTAGGAAACAATTCAGGAATCTTTGATAGATTTATGAACTTATGAACTAGTTTAGAATTAATCGATACTTAAACTGAAAGCCACATATTTCTTACTAAACAACTTTACCAAATAAGTATTCAATTCATAATTATTGCCTTGATATTTGAGGCTCTTCTGAACTGTGTCAGTATGACCATCCATTTTCGGATTGTGGTCCTACACCCTTCCCTTTTATTAAAGTAGTTTGGCAAAAATTTCATTTACTATGTTGCATATGTATTAAAAATTTCATTTGTAACCCATTTATCAGAGTGGATTTAAATATGTTAAATATGTACATTTAAAATAGTTTAAAATATTGGCATGAAATTCTCATTATGTATATATATTGAGATATTTTAAAACCTTGCACCATTCCAAAAATATTTCTGAATATCAATATATGCCAAGCATAATGTAAAATGCTAAGGTTAAAATAAGGAAGAAACACTTGAATTTCACAACCCCATCAATAATACAAATGAGTCCTCCAGGAACATGGTCCTTCAGGGAGCTGAAGCATGAAACTGTCAAACCATGAAACTCTTTCATTGTAGCAAGTTTCCCCCATGCCCCTTTGTCCTGATATTATTCAAAGTCAATATAATACCAAATAAAATTCAAATACATATCTCCATATTCATTTTTTTGTAGAAATGATTGAAATAAAATCTGTATAATGTAGTCTTCCCACAATTATCCCAAATCAAGAATATAAGCATGCAGGAAAATAATATGATTGACTAAACATTACTTGTCAACTAAACACAATTATATAAATAGTATATCTGAGACTACTTGCATGTTTATATTTTTACATGCATTGTGGAAATCTATTTAAGAGACTACAATTTCCTCTGATTAATGCCAGAGTATTAAGTAGGCTAATAAGCTATGTAGAACCTGAATGATTTTTGTTATGAACAAGACTTATTTTTGTCCAGAAGGAAATATATCTAAAACTGAGAAAATACTGACTTAAAAAGCATATTTTCACATCAGTTACGCAGGTATGTCTTTGATTTCATAAAATAATTCATGTAAATATTCATTTCAACTGAGGAATACCAGCCTGTATATATATTTTATTAGCAAAAGATTTTCCTCGAATTTTTTCTAAAATAATTTCCTTTGAAATGAAATCTTAAAAAAAAGTGGGGTGATTTCCACTTTAGTGATCTATGAGATCCTACTGAGGTGTGCATAAGCATTACCTCTGGGATGACTTCCCAACTCTCTTTGAAGTCTCTTAGCCACAGGAACTCATTTGTCTTTACCTTTTCCCCTTTAATTCACAGACTTTTTCCAGTTGTATTGCCAGTTGGCACTTGGTATTAATACCTTGTTGCCAGGGAGGCTCATCCCTGGGAGTCATGTCCCATGCTGGGAGGAAGGTAATGCATTCATATTCTGAGTTTGGCTTAGAGAAAGGCCACATTTGAGCAGCAAGGAGGCTCTCAGGTGGGAACACTTAGGTACCCCAAAACAGTAGGCTAAGATTCAATTACAAGAGCAAAGACTCGTAAGGCTAGTCATCAATAACAAGAACCCATCAGTGGACCATACTCCTTTGCCAGACACTGCCCCTGCACTCAGGAGACTGTTGTTGCTCCCTTGGAGGATGTGGCAGAACACTCCAGGCTGGGAATTCAGAATTCTCTCATTTACTGAGTGATTCTCCACCCACTGTGACCGTACCCCACCCCTGGATCATTTGAACAATTTTATATATATTTCATGTATATTCAGGTGAACTTCCTCCCATGAAACCCCCATCCCAGACAACCCCCACAAATGATCCTCTGCTGCCCCCATTGTAACCCTTCTGTGATCTAAATCTTCCTTGAAATGAAGCCCATATAATAGCCAAATACATCTAACAGGAAAATGAAATTATAATGACAAGCTTAAATGTAAGAGATAAAATAAATGGAAAATCAGAAAAAAAAAAAACCTAAAAATAAAATAAAATTAAAGAATTGAATAAAAGAAAATTAAAGGATTGATCATAGAACACCAAAGTTGATATCCCACACAGAGGGGCTCCTGAGGGCTCTGGAAACACCCAGGTCCTATGTAAGGGGGAATGGCTCCAGAGATTGATTCCTTATCAGTGAGATTTACTTTGGAACCAGTGCTCCTGAGAGTGACAGAGTTGGACTCAAATAAGTCCTCCCTGCACATGGTCCATCAGTCCCTTCTATTCAAACCTATATGTAATGCTGGAGTTTGTAGGTGTACTTCCAGAGACTGGAGCCTCTGGCCTGCGCATGTGCCAGCTGTGCCTGGAATCTCAGTGGAGCTGCAACTCCTACTCTACAGCTCAATGGACTCACCCAAGTCACCTGGTGGGGAGACGATGATGGACAATGGCCATCCAGGGAATGGAGAGAGCCTGCAGATGCAGGCAGGATAATCCCCTCCACCATATCCATAGGATATAAGTCCCCTCTCACTTGGAGGTGGAGTGGACATCACCACCCCAAACTCCTCAAGATTGGGGGAAGAGCTATGGAATAGAGTGGACTTAATGGTATTCTGTTGTAGACATATTGTGATTCAAGCAATGGAAGAAACTACAGCAGTGAGGTGGAGTCAGTGGCCACTGGATGCTTTCAGGGCAAGAAAGGGAAAAGCAGTTGTAATACAAAGGCTTTTTCAGGACTTGGGAATTATCCTCAGTGATATTACAACTACAAATATAGGCCATTTTACATCAGCATATACCATGCAGAACTGTGTGGGAGAGTGTGGTCTACAATGTGAACTATGGTCCATGCTTAGTGGCAAAGCACCAGGATGTGTATAGCCATTTCATGTGATGTGCCACACTAATGAAAGATGTTTATGTGGGATGTTATGGGAAGTGTGGGGGGTGGGGAACATGGGAATCCCTGTAATTTTTGTGTAACATTTATGTAATCTAAACATCTTTAAAAAAATAAAAAAACCTATAATATTGTGCGGTGCAAAGTGTAAAGTATAATGTAAACTCTAGACATGGTTAGTAGCAATTCTTCAATATGAGTTTATCAATTGTAACAAATGTACCACACTAATGAAAGTTGTTGCTGATATAGGAAAGGGTGGGATGGGGAGGGAGTGGGGTATATGGGAATTCCCTATATTTTCTATGAAACTTTTATATAATCTAAAACTTCTATAAAAATAAAGGAAAAAAAATAAAAAAAAAATTTAAAAAGTGGGGATGGATCTCCAATATTAGCTACAAGAAGGATCCCTTGCCACTGCACTTGCAGGTTGTAATAAGAGATTCACAATAACATTATCAGTGATAAACTATAAAATCTATATCCATGCTTATCCTATATATCAAGGAACTACAGGGCAGAGCCATATATTTTCTGGATTATCATAATATTTCATTGGTACTTTTGAAGAAAGTGAAAAATCCATTAGAAAAGAAAGCCAAAGCATTTGAAAGGAATTTTATGAAATGTTACAACATTGAATTCCTCAGATTGTTGTTTTTTGCCTCAAACATAAGCTTTCAATCATTTAGCATGAAACATTTCAGCAGAAAATACAAGTCTCAAAAGATATAAAATTATTGTCTGTCTTTACGTAAGATTATAATCCTCCCAAAGCAAATTTACTGATTGCCTAAACATGGTGGAAGCTCATATTTTATATTCTAGAGATCTTTTGGGAAAACTTGGTCTCCGTGGTGCTGTGTAAGGCCTACTTCTGGCACTCCAAATAAATAAATAAACTTCAGAATCTAGGTCTAGAATGTATTTGTTCTATTGAAAATGGAATCAAATTCTGATTTTAACTTACTGGTTTTTGAAAGTATATTTAACTCTATTTTCCCTCTCAAACAAACATACACTTTAGATTCCACATGTATAATGACTGAGTAATTCTTAGCTTAATTTTTTAAAGCTTAAAAATACTTTCTTTTTATTACCTACTTTATATCTTTTTACAAAAAGAAAAGAAAAGAAAAAGGCATCTCAATAAGTTATGCAATATTACTTCTAAAAAGTTCCTTCAGATAATTTTATGTCATCGAATTCCAACACACATCTTAATTTTTGTGTAGGAAATAAATATGAATTCTGGGCAATTATATGACAAAGGAGAAATAATATCTCCATATTTCAATCATTTGTTCTTACATAATCAATATCAGCATAGTCAGTGAATCAGGTTTCTAAATTGCTACAGGTCCAACTCAAATGCTGTATCCAGTAAGGAGTCCCTTTGCCCAGGTTCATAGAAAAGAATTTAGATAATGACATGTCACTTGCATTATCTTGTTCAATTGCAATGAGATTTGTTTAATCTTAGAAAATTAAAATGAGGTTGATTTTAACCATTCGATTTCTTTACCTTACCAATTCCATGCGATAATAAGGAACCCATGTGATCATGTATGAAAAAGGAAAGTAAAAATAACAATAGGTATGGTAATGCAGGTGAGAGTTCAGATGAATTACACAGGATTACATTGCCATGTACTTAACTTTACATGAGTTAGTTCTTATTAAATAGGAATTTCCCTTATGTTCATTTCCCAAACTCTGATATGTGTTATTGCTTAGTATGAAATATCATTATCCTAAATTATTTGTAAAATATTTCACCAATACTTCCCAAAAAATAAAATGACAGTAGTCAGACAAGAATTGAATATGAATTTTAAGAGCAAATATGAAATATAATCATTATGGAATCAAATTGCAGATTTTAAATGATGAATAGCTAAACAAAGATGGGCACTGATCACCTCAAGTTGAAGCAGTGATGGAAATATTTTTAGAATATCAAAGTGACAGATCTATGTTCTAGGAGCATGATATTTTAAAGTTTTCAATGCTTTCATTAAAAGAAAATAGAAATAAAAAAAAATTAAAATATGGACTTGGAAGTGTCCAGTGTAAATGAGATGCCTTGAAGTTTGTTTTTTTGCTGTGGAGATAATTTTGCCTGTGAATTTAGGTATAATACCCCTTAATAGTGTTTATTTCAGTAGTTGTTGTTGTTATCATTTGATATTATGTGAAATACACTGTGAATGTATCATGTACTGACAAAAATAAGCTATCTAGATGATTACAAGAAAATTGGAACCCTGCATTCTGTCATAGACAAATGGGACGATCTTTTTAGGTACACATATATTGCGTAAGAGAGTTTATCTATAAAAGTTGAATCCAGAATGAGGAGGAATGGAGATTTATTGGAGAGGGATGTGGGTAGCATACTCTGTCTGAAAGGAAGAAGCAGATTCTTACTATTTCATTTCATTACTCAGTAATTTACTTCAAAATTTCTATAGTGGCTGGCGATAGCACCAAGCATAGAGCATAATTTTGGAGAATTGAACAAGTTAATACAAACAATTCACAAAGTTGCCTGCCAAAAAACAAGCACTCTCTAAATATTACCTTGAATCATGATGATGAATATTTCCCTTGCCATTGTTTCTATCTATGAATTATGATTCTATATAAAGGAGGTGGAATTATGGATGGTCACACAAACTTTACTGCTTTGCTCATGAGAGTAAAAAACAATTAAAATTATCCACATCCCATTGTGACTTGGTTCTACTAAAATCTTAACAATCATATGGATAAATAAGCACAATATAATCTCCAGACAGAAAATGACAAAATTGACCCTCTAAAGCCACATTCATACTGTCCAGATGCCTAGACCAACCCAACCTCCTGGACACCACTGAAGGCTGAACTCTGTCCTTCCTCCTGCACACACACTTTGCTGCTTCTGGATCACAAGCCCAAAACACCTAAGACTCACTCTTCACAAGAACACAGTTTGGGGGGCTGGGCCCAAATAGTGCAGCAGGAAAGAGCTGGGAATTTTCCTTACCTCCAGATTTGTTATTTGTATTGACACAAATATGGGGAAAAAGCATAAAAGGTCATATTGTTTTATTTGATCAAGATTAAGGTCAAGAAATTTAAAGCAAATGTGTCAAAAGAAAAACTGCTGAGGCGATTCTAATTCTATAAGGCAGATCTCTATCCTTAAGTCTATTTTTCCCCTGTAGCACCGTTGTTCTTTAAAATCCGATACCATTTGAAATTCAATACTAGATAAAACTAAGCAGAAGTATGTTAATACTACGGTCCTAGGGCACGGATGTACGCAGCATTTGAGTGCCTGCGTCCCATGTCGGAGGTCCTGGGTTCAATCCTTAGTACCACCTAATACATATGCATATATATATATATATATATAGAGAGAGAGAGAGAGACAGAGAAAGAGAGAGTCCTGATATAAAATAATCGAAAGCAGAGATTTAAAATTTGGCTTTCCTTAACTTAATATGAAGTTTTGCATTGTAATATTTTTTGGGCAAAGAAAATTTCCTTATTCACTTATACACATATTTCATTAACTAATTTATTGCACTCTTTTATCACTTAACAATAAGTTCCTGGTACAATGCTAAGCATGGGAAACATAAAGATGTACACATGGTGCCTCCCCTCAAGATGTTTACAGATAAGAGAGAAACATAATTAGATCATAAAGATTCAGGAGTGTATACTTAAAGAGATAAACATGAGATGGAATGCATTCAAGAAGAAGGGCATATAATCCTATTGGGAACAGGGAAAGAGATGGGAGAGTGAAATAAGAATGTGCCAGGGAGAGATATTTTACAAGAGATGAAAATTAAATTGTGAACTTAAAAATGATTAAAATCTGGAGCTAGAAAAATATGTGAGGAATTTATGCTCATTTAATGTAAAAGAATCTTTAGGGTAAAATTCTTACTCAAATATTTCCATAGTTGACAAAAACAGATAAAACCTCCAAAGTTCAAGAAAATTCTAAGGAATTTTTGCACTAATTCTATTTTAAAGTCTAATGATGTCTAATTATAAAATAAATAATGTGAAATTTATCTGAAAAAAGGACAAAGAAATTCAAAAGTTTTTTCAAACTCTGCTTTTACTTTAGTAACTATAGAGCTGATATTTTTGTTTTGCTTTTTCTAGATAGTTATTCCTAGTGCCTTCCTAAGAACATAATGAGACATCTGATAATTTAATATATACATAAGGCACTTAGAAATCTGCATAGAAGATAAGAAGCATGAAAATAAAATATTTTAATGTCATATACTCACAAGGACCTTAACATAAGCTCTGCTCTAAATGAAACTTCCCAGTTTCTCATATATTGAGATTCCATTTGTAACTAAGCTCAATTCTTAGAACTCTTTTATATCTTTCCCTCTCCCCATTTATAGAAAAAATATGTTTTGGGATCATTTGGGAATGAGAATGTGAATTAGTATGAAAATTAAACTGAGAATGTAAAAGCACACTCATATATTGTTTGTTTGTTGTTAAATGACTGGCCTTATATTAAATGATGAATTCAAACATATGGTTCATTAAAAAAAATGTGTTTCTCCTTTTACAAGTTTCTAATTTATATATTTGGTGATACCAGCAGGAAAAATAAAACTGTACATTACAGATCAATTCACATTCATCATATACCAATCAATAAAATTTAAAAATCCATCCATATATTGTAAAACATTTAGTGTCTCCCATGCATCTGGAATTGTTATACAAGATTTACATTAATCAATTAACTCTATGCACACAAAACCCTATAGCATGCCTGCTCTTACCACCCCATTTTGAATATTAAAAACCAGAGAAAAGAAAAGTTAAGTAGTATATTTGAAGTCATTAATGAGTAGTAGAGCCAGGAATGAAAAACACTCTCTTGGATCCAAGGCAGCAGAAGTTGAATTCTGTACTGCTACAGTTTTGTAGTACTCAGATTGAGGTAGCTAGGGTTGATGAATGAAAGATTATGTGACTGATTTGTTTTTTCTTTGCTTGTTTTCAAGAGAAGAGACTTACTGAATTTTGGCATTTGATGGACAATGGAATAATTGTGCTTGGCTTACCTAAGGCAACAGAAAGGCAGACAAGGGAAATTTTCTCTGAGGACAGTGTAGGCAGAATTGTAAACTGGCCCAAACCTTTGTGATAGAGAATTTAGTTTTGTTTTATCACCTTAGTTCATTGGTAATATATGGCCTTGACAGCAAAGGAAGATGAATGTCTCTGGAAATTTTTCTGTGCAAGTCTTCCTTTTATATAGATATCTGGTGATATCATCAGGAAAAATTTTATAGAAAAGTTAGTCTAAATGTAGTATTTATGAAAAAAAAATAGAAATTACTTTTAATCCAAAAAATTTTTCAATTTTAGAATAGGCATGATAGTGATGTTATTTTACATGAGTAGGTAATTCATTCCACATTATCAGCCTTTCTTTGTAGCACAGCTACAAGTAATGATATTTTATAATCAATTATAATCACCGAGTCAATATAAATATAATTGAAATTGAGCAGCTCTTAAATATTAGGTTTTTCCTTCTATTTGCCACATGTGTTTGGTACATACATCCATCAGAGTTCCTTCAATATCAATAATATAAGAAACCTTATCTCAAGCAATAATTGAATTGCAAAAATATAGCATTAATACATTGTCACTGAGTATGTTTTAAAATGGGTCGTGTCACGAATTTAAAATGACCGACTATATTTAAATATATATATATATATATTTATACTCAAAATAAAGCAATTATATTTAGAGACAACAAAATTAATTTAATCTCAGGAATCCAATTGCTTTGTGTCTGTGTTATTCTGATTGTCTCATTGAAGCATTTTTACACTCCATCCTTTATTTTGAGACTAAAGGCATGCAGTTTCACAAACACTAGTAGTAAAGACAGTATAAAAACAAATTCAAAATCAGTCCTGAGTCAAGTTTTTTTTTTCTATAATGAGTTGACTTGTTTGAAGAAAATACATCAATAGATTAAATAAGTAATCAATTTCAAGTAAGCAACTGAAAACTAAATTCATAAATAAATAACATGCATTTTACTTTTTAAATACTATGTTTTTTAAATTTTATTTTATCTTCTTTTAATTTTTAAAAAAAGATACATAGATTACATAAATGTTACACAAAAAATATAAAGATTCCCATATACCCCACCTCCCACACCTCCCACAACCTCCAACATAAACATCCTTCATTAGTGTGGCACATAAATTGCAATTGATAAACACATCCTGGAGGTTTGCCATTAAGCATGGACCAAAGTTCACATCTTAGATCACACTCTCTCCCACACAGTTCTACAAGTAATATGATGGTATAAAATGGCCTATGTCTGTTGTTACAATGTCACTCAGGACAATTCCCAAGTCCTGAAAAAGCCCCTATATTATAACTGTTTTTCACTCTCCCTGCCTCCAGAGTCTCCAGTGGCCACTGGCTCCACATAAATGTTGTCATTTCTTCCATTGCTTGAATCACAATAGGTCTATAGTAAAATATAAGTAAGTCCACTCTAGTCCATAGCTCTTCTCCCCATTCTGAGGAGTCTGGGATGGTGATGTCCATTTCACCTCCAATAAAGAGATGGCTTATATCCCATGGTGAAGATGGATGGGAATATCCTGCCTGCAGCTGCAGGCTCCCTCCATTCCCTGGGATGGCCGTTTTCCATCATCATCTCCCGCCAGTTGTCCTGGGTAAGTCCAATGAGCTGTAGGGTAGGAGTTGTTGCTTCCCCGAGGTTCCAGGCCTAGCTGGAATTCAGTATTCTCTTTATTGATATTATACTATATTTATCTTAGAGTCCTATTATATGAATTGATAAATCCCAAATTTGAAGTAATAAAATGTAATAGAATTCAAGTCTCATATATCGTTTTTTCAATGAAGAGTTTCCATGAGTTCAAACCAAAGTAATGAGTCAACAGTATTTTGAACTTTCTGCTAATAAGTTATTTTATATTTTTGTCCATATTTGTTGGAAAATTCCAAATTCATCTATGTCAAATATTTCTCTAATCTCCCTTATTGTGCTTCTTGGGAAATGCATTCTTTCTTTTGTGCAATCCCAACTCTCATAAAAATTGTTTTTGCTTATACATCTCTTTATGATACGTGGCTTTATGGCAGTGAGTTTATGTTCTTCCTCATTCCAATATCTGCCATCATGACCTCAAATGGACAGACACTCTACTTTCTGAGATTAGGATCAAACTTTGGGATGAAAAAGACTATGGCAACCTGTTCCACCCATATAAATGTGGTGTCTCTCTTCAATGGAACAACCATCATCAAATACTTTCTCCCCAAAGCCTAGCATATCACTGAGGAAGATGAGATAGTATCTATATTCTACACTATTCTCACACCCATGTTAATGTCCTCATCTACAATTTTTGAAACAATGTGGTGGCTGGAGCCTTCAAAAGTTCTCAGGAGTTAAACCTCCTTAAAATATTGATGTCAATGGAGAATAAGACCTGAGAGGATGGAAATCATATACAGAATGGAAGTACAATAACAGAGATAGAGGACATACACAACCAAACTACTGCTTTTCTGTAGACAAATCATAAATAAATTTCTATAATGGACTCTTGGAAAAATGTTAATGGACCAGATCACTCCTTCCTGGTGAGTTTCATTTGACCTTCACAGAAATATTAAGCAAAATATTCTATATCAGAAGATATCAAACATTTGCAGGTATAGCAAACGAAGGTGAGCACTGATGTCTTTTCATGTTAAACAAGTGGAAAAGATGCAGAATCTAGGCAATATTTATTCTATGCTGAATTTTACACTTATTCTCCCTAGACAATGTTATGATAATGTTTTGAAATCTTTTTAAATAAATATCAGCAATAAATTGCTTATGCCATTAATTTTGCAATTCTTATGGTAACATTTAATTCTGAATATATTATTCTAGCATGGCCACAAATATCCATTTTTCTTTTGTTTTCACTATGTTATTTTGGAAGTACTATTACACTTTTTAATTAATTGTTAGAAGTACACGTGTTCTTATATTATTTATTAATACTTACTTAACTCCAACAATTTAGATTAATCAAATATGGTAACATACCTAAACATTTTTTAATTTGTTGTTCAAGTCCTTTCCTGTAAATATATATATATATGCATACGCACACACATACATAAATGTATTCAGATGTGTATATGCATATATTTATGTTTATATATAGATGCATTCAGATATATATGTATTTAAACACTTCCACATATATATGTTTATATGAATAGCACTACCACTTTCTATAGAATTTTTTTCCTAATAAATATTCAGAAGTGTAAATAATGGGTAACAAGCTAACATTACTTTTTTTGATATATATTTCACAAATAAATCTCATGAGTGATATTCATTTAATACATAGTAAAATAGCTATTATATCAGTAGGTATATTTTATAAGACTGTGTGGGCAAACCCAGTTCATAAAAAATTTAAGATATACAGTTTTTTATTTACAAATTTTATCCCTCAATAAGTTATATTTTAGTATCAAATCCCCTTCTCTAGAATGTGATCCTATTTAGAGGTAGAATCTTAGAAAATATCATTAGTAATAATGAGGCAAAACTGGATAGGGTGGGCAATATGACTGGCATCATTACAAGGAGAGTAAATTGGACAGGGAGAGAAAGATAAAGAATTAGAAGACAGAAATTCAGTGGTGTTATGAATTTTCATTGCCAAAACCCTCCAGATTTCAACAAATGCAAGGCTCTGCTAACACTATGATATCGAGTTCTAGGGTCCAGAACTGTGTATTAAGCCACCCAACAAATTTCTGCTCTATAAACAACCCAGTTTGTGGTATTTTGTTATGCCTTCCCTAGGAAACTAACACAATAACAACCAACAGAAAGGATACAGTTAAATAAGCTATTAATAATTTTTCCAATTATGTATCAGAGTCTTCATTTCCTTCTTTTGTTAATATTTGTATTTGCTTAAATTAATATTATTTCCATTTGAAATTTATCAATAATGATAAATTTCAATAATTTATCAATAATTATAAATTTTGTAAAGGCAGATTTCCACATTTTCAAACTTTTTATAAAAGATTTATGTTTTTTTCATTTATAATTATAATTATTTACAATTTTTTTCTGCCTTGCAGAAGTTACAATTACTTAAATAACCTGGATGATTTTAATAAGCGTTGCTGGAGAAGGTTGCATAGATTAACTTCAATTACAGATAGCAAGCAAATATTTCTTGGGAGTTAATTCTAAGAAAAAGACATCATTGAGGACAAACACATGAAGAGTTGGATACACTCTTTCAATTTTATTTATTTATAAGAGAAAAGTGAAAATATTAAATCCCCAAGAAAGATGTTCTGAATTTCAGCTATGATTTTACACTCAATGTGCTAGGTGGGCAAATTAAAAAATTTAAAAATATATGCAGCCCTGCTAAAGAGTGACTAGCTGCAGGCACATACTGGTGTTAAACAGGTACAAGTGTTTAATCACATTCCTGAATCATTTCAGGTAGGATATCATGTCTGCAAATTTCTTCAATTTAGGATATATCTATCTGAAAATATATATCTTAAATTTTGTTCCATTTAGATTCTGGTTATCTTATTGCTAATTTAATTGCATGCATTTCACCATCCCTCCCTTCTAAGTTATATGTTGATACATCTGTCTCCTATTATTTATGTTTGAAAAAAATTTATCACTCAATGTACTACTTGGCTGTATCTTACTCATTTTTAACTGATGTGAATTCTTTAGTTATCTCTAATATATGTAACTGTATTATTAAATGTTAATACTATTTTATAGAGAAATTTTAAAGAGATATCCAAAATTTTTAGTATGTTGACATTTTTATCTGTATAAATGTTACTAATAAAGAATTTTCAACATCTTTTTGCCTATTAGTTCAGTTTGTAACTTTCTGGTAAATGACTATAAGTTATAAAAATTTGTTGAGGAAACTTTGGAATCAGTAAAAAATATATACATTTTCTGAATATTTCTGTGCTGTGAGAAATAAAATACATGTCCCAGTCTTCCATTTTCCAGTCCAGCATGTAAGCAAACTGGAAATCATTATACTCTTCCCAACAACAAGAAAAATGCTGAACAGTTTGGAAAACAACTCTTCTTATACATCTAGGAGAATTTAAATGACAGAGAAAGACACTGCCTGGAAACTGAATATAGGAAGTTAATGTGAATAATTATTAGTCTGGAGAAGAAGTAAAGAGATAGAAGTTTTCTGCTGGAGACAGTACAAATAGAAATGCCTGTACTCTAGGTAACAACTTGTGGAAGTTCAGTGTAGACAAGCTTGAGATTTAAAGATTCTAGAAGAACTGGTTTTAGGGGGAAAGGACATGTTTCTTTGAGTTTTAGCTCCAATAGTTTCAGATTCCCACTGTGAGTTATGCTTTCACTAATCAGAGGGAAATGTAGCCTATCTGAATGCTAAGAAATGGTGATGTCCAGAAGGAAATCCACTCACTTTGGATTCAAGGCAGCAGCTATTGAATTTTGTGCAGGAATTTCAGCACTGCAATTTTCCAGTACTCAGAGTTATCTGTAGTTGGTAAATGAATGATTATGTGACTAGTTTTTGCTTACTTGCTTCCAAGAGAATAGATTTGCTGAATTTGGGCAGCTGAAGGACAAAGGAATAAGTTTGCTTGGCCTACCTAAGGAAACAGAGGAGCAGACAAGGGACATTTTCTCTGAGGAATGTGCAGGTAGAATTGTAAATTGGTCCAAACCCGGGCAGTAGAGAAGGTCGTGCTATATTTAAATTCCTCAGTTTGTTGGAAATGTATGGTTCTGACACAAAAGACAGTGAATCTCAACAAGTGCTTTGTGTGCAAGTCTCTTCCTTTTATATATAAATATGTATAAAATATTTTAGGTAATCTAAGCACCTCTTAAAATATATGTATATATATATATATATAAATAACATTTTTGTAAGCAAATACACATATATGCATATATATTTATATATCATTTTGCAAATGTTAGTATGTATTGTTAGAATTTTGATTTTTACCCATAATAAAAAAAAAAAAAAAGAAAAAACAATATATGTATATATGTTTCTGGTGATAAGGTGAGGAAAAATATAAAAGGTAAGTTAGCCTATATTAATATTTTTGAAAAGAAAATAAGATTTACTTTTAAATCCAACAAATCAATTGAATAATAGGCAAAATGAGAATAGTTAATTTATTCCACATTAAAAGCCATTATTTTGCAGCACAACTAAAAGTAATGTTTCATAACAAATAATCTAATAGCTGAGTCAGTATAAATATGTTAAATTGAAATTTTAATGCGATTTTTTCTATTTGTGTATTTTGATAATTTACATCTTTCAGTGTTTCTTCAATAACAAAAGAAGAAATATTTTCTCAAACCACATTTGAATTACAAAAATATATACTTAATACATAGGAGACATTTATTATTAATTAATTTAATGAATTACCTTCTTTGGTTTCAAATTAGAATTAATTTCTAAGTTCTTTAATTGCAAATATTTTAACCTTATTAAAGTAAAAATTTCCTAACAAGTTGCTATGTTAAAATGGCTGGAAAAAAAGTATGTGAGGCAAAAATAAATCCTTCACCACCAGGAGTGTTAAAACATAAGTGAATGGATATTCAATAGCTTTATTATGCATAGGATTTAAAAATATACAGGTTAACTAGTTCAGATAAAGGTAGATAGGCCTAAGAGCTCTTCATATTCTGAAATGCTACTAGTTACTATAAATGAAAAAAAATGACTCTGCAGGTTAAAACATACATTGTTTTAAAAAGTACTAAAAGGTATTAATTGCATATCAGTATACTGATGAGAAAAATGAACTCTTCACCAAATTATGGAGCAAAACATAATTTGTTAAAATCACTTGAACAACCTTAGGCTACATTTTATGTTAAAACTGAAACTACAGTGTGTTGTTATGTCTACTTCCTTACATGCAGATTTATAGTTCAGCATGCGTTGACAAAAAAAAAAAAAAAGGTTCATTTCCTAAAAGCTTGACAGTTTAGAGGATCCTATATCAAGTCATTTTTTTATGAAGACAAAATAGGCAATCAGAAGTAATCCAAGCTACAAAATTCTTATTAACATGATGGCTCTGTAAAACCATTTAGTAGGGGTAAGAACATCAAACTCAGAGATATGACAAGAGAGTCTTTAATAATAAACTATTTTATATTCCTTATATCTTAACTGGTTTACATTCTGCCTTTCTTTCATTGACATATGTGCCACTGATTCAAAATGACCGACTCCATTCAATATATATATTTCATACTCCATAAAGCCATTCCATTTAGAGACAAAAAAACTAATTCACCCTCAGAAATCAAACTACTCTGTGTATCTGTTGTTCTGATTTTCTTATTGAACCTATTTCACTATCTCTATCCTTCACTTTGAAAACAAAATGCATGTAGTTACATAAACATTGGTAGTAAAGAAACAGTATATGAAAAGAAAACCTGAGTCAAGGACTTTTTTTTTTTTTTTATGGGTAAAAATAAAAAATTTCACAATACGTACAAACATTTGTAAAATGATATATAAATATATATGCATATATGTGTATTTGCTTACAAAAATGTTATTTATATATATATATATATATATATATACATATATTTTAAGAGGTGCTTAGATTACCTAAAATATTACACGGAACCCACTGGGATTCCCATGTTGCAATTGATTTCACTTCTTTGAAGAAAATTCTTCATTAGATTAAATAAATACTCAATTTACAAACTATCAATTGAAAATAAAATTCTGAAACATACATCATGTATATTGTTATTTTTAAAACACTATATTTTATTTTTAATTGTGCTTATTTTAGAGTCCTTTAATAAGAATTTTAAAACCCAAAATGAAGTAAACAGTTACATTATTGAATTTTACCCACAATAAAAATAAATAAATAATTTAAAAAAAATTTGGATAGAATGCAGTGGGGAACATGGGAATCCCTGTAATTTCTGTGTAATATTTAGGTAAATATTTAAAGCACCTTTAAATAAAAAATATATATATATATATAAATAATATTTATGTAAGCAAATGCACCTATATGCATATATATTTATATATCATTTTACAAATATTGGTTTGTATTGTGAAAAATTTGATTTTTACCCACAATAAAAAAAAAGACAAAAAAAAAAAAAGAAATGCAATTCTGAATTCATATACATTTTTATTAGTGAAAAGATACTCTGTATTTAAGCAGAGTAATGTGCCCACAGTGTTTTGAGCTACTTTCTTTTTTTTTTTTTAATTTATTTTTATTGTGGGTAAAAATCAAAATTCTCACAATACATACAAACATTTGCAAAATGATATATAAATATATATGCATATATGTGTATTTGCTTACAAAAATGTTATTTATATATATATATATACATATATTTTAAGAGGTGCTTAGATTACCCAAAATATTACACGGAACCCACTGGGATTCCCATGTTGCCCACCTCCCACACCTCCCACCACATCCCGCAGTTAGTAGCTCTCCAACAAATATGGACAGTAATGCAAAATAACTGGCCATTAGAAAGTAGCTCAACTGTCTGTATTTGTTGGAGAGCTACTAACTGATATATAGGCTTGGACCACTTGAAATAAATATAGTTAATATAATGCAATATCATAACCCAAGGACATACTTGTTAAGGGGCCATTGTCACTTATGTGGAATTATATGGCATTTCATAGGTAAGGCATCGTAATAAAAGGGTGTGCTTCCAATAATAAAGAATCAAGTCACTATAGACTGTGGCAAACAGTGACTATGACTACACTTTTCCAGGAAAGAGGCCAATCCACTGTATGAGTGAAATTCATTTTTTTATATTCTCAGAGATGTTGTGATTTATATGACCCAATGTTCAAGGAACATCTTGAAAAATGTAAAGCCTGTACATTTGCAAAAATATCCAATCTATTTACTTCATTCCTATTTCCACAAACCAGCATATGTGCCAATCAAATTTCTCTCCATTTAGTCCCCTTCAGACTAGATTATTCCTCCTTGAACTAGGTACTATTTTTTTCCCCTTCACACAGAGTTCTATCGGATTAAGCATGGATGAAATTCATCATAAAGCCCTCTGGCAAAAATTATATCACTTTTTTGCTTCTGTTTGTTTTTGTTTCCATTGTTTTTGTAGTTTGTCATATCATCTACCTTCTTTTGAGGTTGTGGATTGAAATTGCTGAATCTCACACAGCAGACATCTGCTTTGATACAGTTTTTCCTCTTGTCCCCTTTTGATGGCCTTGCATTTTCGTTGTCAAATTCCAAAAGAAGTAAAGACAAATTAACGCATGTTGATTACAAAGTAAAGAAAGCTTAAGATTTCTCTTTTAGAGGTATCATTAGGTAAAATGCAGAAGAAAAGAATCAGGAAACATTAAGATGTGATTATTCTTCTGGTCATTTAACTACTGCTTAAATATTCAAAATTACTTGATCTCTCCAAAAATCAAACTTGCCTTTGAAAAAAAGAAATGTTATCCTTTACAGATTTGTTATAATGTTAAAATGCCATATGTAAAACAACTAACACATTGATATAGGTGTATTGAAAATAAATTTTGGCTACTATTTCATTTATGCAGTCTCTAGCTTGTGATAATCAGGCCTAAGCAAAATCAGAGAATGTTTTAAGTATCTGTGTTAAATATATCTATATAGAGAGATAAAATATAGATTGGTAAATTGATAGGTACATATATATAGATAGATAAAGGTAGTCTGATAGAGAGATAATGAAGGGATAAGTACATAGATGGATGAATAGATGATAGATAGATAAAATTATACACTGAAGTATATTTTATGTTTTAATCAACCTCTAATTAAATTATAAAATTGAAATATAAAAATTTCAAGGAGTGAAAATATATTTCATTATAATACAGAAAATGCAATATCTTAATAATTTTGTTTTAAACTATTTCAAATCAATTTCATTACAAATGAGAAAATAGTGGAAAAGAGATAGAGTTGAACATAGCTGACACACTTAATATATATCATTGTATGACTAGGTAAGAGAATGAAGTTGATACATTGTAAAATTAGAGTGGTACCAATTTGTGGTTGAACTAAAACGTTTTGTCTAATCTATCCAGGATAATGAATTAGGAGGAAGAGGATGGGGAGATGGACTAATCAGACTACTGATACTGACTTTGTTCTCCTGAGGCTATTTCACCACATTCATGTCCCCAATCTCCTCTTCTCCCTCATCTCCTTAATGTTAATTATAATGCTTGTTGGAAATACTGTGAGGATTATTCTTATTTGGTTGGACTCTCAACTCCATACCCCTATGTACTTCCTTATCAGCCAGCTTTCCATCATTGACCTCTTGCATAGCTCCACTATTGTCCCAAAGATAGCCACTGATTTCCTGTCTTGGAAGAATACCATTTCCTTTATTAACTGTGGAATTCAGCTCATGCTCTTCACTACCCTTTTGGGAACAGAGTGCCTTCTCCTATCAGTCATGGCTTATGACCGCTATGTGGCTATATGCCATACTCTCCATTACTCAGTTCTCATGTGCCCTGCCAATTGTGCCTCCATGGTGGCTGGTATTGGCTGGGCTCACTGCTCAATGCCTTGATCCATGTCATATATACTCTGAATGTCCCTTACTGTGCCTTTCGGGAAATTCTTCATTTCTTTAGTGAGATCCCAGTCTCCTGAAACTTGTTTGTACTGATACACCCCTTATGAAAATGAGCTTTATGTCAGTGAGGTTGTGTTCTTCCTCATTCCAATATCTGTTATCATGGCCTCTTATGGGCTGAAACTCTCTATTGTTTTGAGATTAGGATCAAACCTTGGGATGAGAAAGGCTTTGGCAACCTGTTCCTCCCATATGATTATCGTATCTCTCTTCTATGGAACAGCAATCTTCAAGTACTTTCTCCCTAAAACCTATCATACTGCAGAGCAGGATGAAGTAGTGGCCATTTTCTACACTATTGTCACTCCCATGCTCAACCCCCTCATCTACAGTCTTTGAAACACAGAGATAACAGTATCCCTCAGGAAAGTTCTAGAAAGGTAGAGCTACTTTAAAAATGATAGCTATTGAGAAAAACACACGAGAGGATGTACGTCATATACAGAATGGGATCACTATAACTGATAGACAAGGTACAGCAAACAAACTACTACTTTTATGGAGACAACACATGGACAAATTCCTTCAATCCACTCTTGGTAAAATGATATTAAACCAGACCACTCCTTGTTGTTGAGCCTCATTTGTACTTCAAAGAACTATTAAACAGTATGCTCTGGGTCAGAAGATATCCAAAATTTGCAGGTCCTAGCAGACAATAGGTTACATAAAGATATTGTGATATTAGACATTAGGAAATAAGCACAACCAAGATGATATTGACTCTATGCTGCACTTTACACTTATTCTCCTTAAAGAGCAGTATTAAAATATTGTAAAAATTTAAGACAAACATTAGTAATATATTGCTCATAACATAAATTTCTAACTTTAAAGATTACATTTAATTCTGAATATGACCCAAAACAGATTTTTCTTCTGTTCTCACACTTTATTTTAGAAATGATATCATATTTTTTTACTAATTGTTGGAAGCATATATATTTTTATATTGCTTCACAATATATAATGAATTACAACAATTTGGCTTAATCAAATATATTAAGCTATATAAAATATTATCTACTTCATTTTTCAAATCCTTTCTAGTTTATATATATATATACCCACACATCCACACATACATACATATAAATCATACATATATGCCTACATTTATATAGATTCAAACAGATATTCATGTCTCTATATATGTATATATAAATAGCATTCCATATTTCTGTGGAATTTTTTCCTGATAAATATTCAAAAGTGAAAATAATGCATCCAACAATACCATTATTTTATTGATGTATATTTCCCAATTAAATTTTATGACTCATGTACATTTACACATGATAAATATATGTACATAAGTATATGTGCTTATGTGAGACTATGTTTTTGTAAATCCAGTTCACAATGAAATTAAAATATACAATTTTACACTTATAACATTCTTTATTAATTTTGTAATTGAAAGAAGGACCTCATTAGAATTTTTTTGATGTTTGTTTTTTGTTTTGTGTTTTCCTTCTTCTCATTAGAATTTTAACAAACATTTACTCATGTTTTTACCTACCACTGATAATGAAGCCCTTTTTTCTGTGTACATGGCTTTTAAACTTTTTCTTTGGGACTCATTTCATAATGAAATATCCATATAATAATTCTGGTCTTCATATTTTCATATACATTTAAGTGATTAATTGTCATTTATTATTAATGAAAAAATTTAATGTTGATATAATCTATTATATATCTGAATTTATGCAACTTTCATTTTCCAACTTTGGCTATAAGGAATTATCATCACTCCCATTATTGGTTTTATAATTCCATTTTTTTTTTTTGCAGTGGTCAGTTTTCCTTTTTAAATTTGACATACAATTTTATCCTCACCCAGCTCTAAGGTATGCAATTTCTATGTCTAAATTCTCAACTACTTAGTTTTGCAGCGTATATTTAATAATCAGTAAATTGTCTCTCATTTTTAAAAAAGAATGGTAAAATATTAAATTCATATGTAGAACTGATTCACAATAACAAAAGAAACAATCATAAAAATGCTGTTCAACAATACCAAGTGTTTCTAATTTTTAAGCTTTATGATGTTGTTCTAATATTTCATATTGCTTAGCTCTGCTTAGAGGTTTTAACAAACATATCTAACGGCTTATTAATTGCATAATAATAGGACCTATGGGAATTTAATGGAGCAATGATCCTTTAATAAGATAGAAGTGGAGGTTTAATATTTATGAGCTAAAATAAATTGAAATATGTATAAAAATTGTGCCAGCAAAAAATTCTTTATTGCATCCTAACATCGTCTTCAGCCTCTTTATTTCACCAGATATTCAGTATTTTAAAACTGTAATATAATTCAAGTAACAATAACCCTAAATTACATCAACTGATGTAAATTAAAGATTTTCTTTTCTTCTTTCTATCACCCATAGACAAATCTTTAACCCACCCAAGAGTATATCTGGATCCTCTACATAAGTGCAATGAAAAAGACTAATTGGGTACATTTCAATATATGATACTTTTTTGCTATATCTCTGCTATGCCTACCAATGCTTATTCAGAAACTTACTCTCCTCCCTTTCTATGTGGGGTTTTGGCAAACCTGTCCATAATGGAAACCTAACCCAGAGTGAAACATGGAAATATGTTATCCTACCTAGCCAAGCATTTACTCTTCCTCACCACAATTACTGGTGTAGAAATGGGCGCAATATAAATTCAGTATGCTCATTATTCTTTCCTGGGAATTTTATAATTTAAGCCATATAGCAAATCAGGGGGTCAAATTTCCCTTTCAATATTTGAGTTTTTCTTGTTGAAGACTTTGGTTACTCCTTCAAATCATTTTAAAGCACATCAAATCAATATTTATAACTGGCAATTGTCACATACAAATAGAAATTTATAATGGAAAATATCCCCAAATGTTGCAAAAATGTGCGGTGAGTAGACCCCTGTTAATCATCCAGGAAGAGTTTCTAACCATTCGACACCCTCGTTAACTGTCCAATTTTTGTCCATGTCTATCGTTAGCAAGGAATCTGTGAACTCTGAGTTTCCTGTGTCTTTTATAATTATACCTCCATTATTTCATGAAAAATAATTCATGAAGTTTAATGGAATATATACATCATTCTATCAATAAACAAAATAACTGGTAGACCTTCTATAAAGGAAGAAGGAAGTTTTATTGTGCAAGAGCAGTACGCATGCAGAGCAGCACCAAACAGGAATTTTTGCTGGAAAGGCTAAGCTGTGGAAGCAACTTATATGGCTGTTTAAAATGAGGGTTAGAGTGATGAGGAGTGCATGGGCCAATCTGGGTGGAGTGTCCTTCGATTAGAAGTTGATTACTCAGCAAACTACAGAAGTAGAATGTTTGTGCAAGATCTGGGACCTCTGTTGACTTTCAGCAGACTCTCTGTTGCTAGCCATGACTCATTTGCTACAGTTTCTTTTCCTCACAGGGGAAAGGGTCTTTGTCACTACTGCAAAGCATTATTGGTATGTCAGTTTAGCTCAGTTGACCTCCTTTTTTTCATTATAGTTCCCCCAAATAAAATGGAAGCTCAAGCAAATCAAGGTGGTTTGTAAAGTCATTTACCATTCCATTTTCACAACTCTGTTTGTCCCTTAAATATATATACAAAATTTATGTAATTTAAGTATCTTTTAAACAAATAAAAAAATAGATTAAACATATATATGACCTAGTCCTAACCACTAGTCCTTATCAAAAACTACAATCTTTTAAATTATTAGTAGTAAGTTTGTGATAAACTGGAAATGGTGGCCACTATGACAGGCATCCTTATAAAGAGAGTAAATTTGGACACAGGCAGAGAAGCCACATAGCAGAGGCAGAAAGTTGAGTTTTGAGTTATATCATGAAATTCCACTGCCAGAACCTTACAGACTTCAGTGAATACATAGCTCTGCCAACATCTTGATAATAGAGTTCAGGTGTCAAGAAATGTGTACTTACCCTTCAATAAATTCCTGGGGAATTAAGAAATCCAGTCTGTGTTAGTTTATTAGGCCAGTCTTAGGAAACTTAGCCAGTCCTTACCATATCCAGAATATCCATAAAATTTCATATTTATTTGTCTTTCATCCAACAATGTATGAGAATGTTTGTTTTACTTTCTGCTTTGTTAACATTTTATAGTAGATCTTTAAAACACATTCAAATTTCCATTTTATTGAAGATTATAACCATATTAAATACATATTTCCCCATTTTAAAATTATGTTTTCAATTTTGATATTTGTTATGTGTGAGTGTTAGTATTAATTTAGGCATGTAAGTACATTTTAACACTTTGCCATGCAGAGATTATGTTTATTTTTTCTGCTACCTCATGAGATCAAATAACTGGATAGATTTTCCTGTGAATTTTAGGAGATAATTGTATACTTTAACTTGAAATATGAATAGTTGGCAATCAAAAATTCATTTTGGAGTTAATTCTATGAAATAGTTAGATATCACCCACAGCAAATCAATATGATCTCAAAAGAGTGAGCTGTATAGTTTCTTTGAATTTTATTTATCTATACAAGAAAGCAGAAAATGTTAAATCTCAAGGAGATATGTGTTGAACTTCGACCATTATTTTAGTCAACTACTAGATGAATCAAATATATTTATATATTTATATATATGCAGCCCTGCTTAAGAACGATTACCTGCAGACACTGGTGTTAAATATGTCCTAGATTTTCCTCACATTCCTTAATTTTTTCATTTAGGACAACATATCTACTACATTTTTTCAATTTAGGATCTATCTTTCTTAAGAGGATTTTGTTCCATTTAGATCCTGGGAAGTATTCTGCAAGGGATTGACCCACAAGCTGTTCATTTTCTCTGACCTGGCCTGCTGGTTGCCAATCAAATTCCCTTGCCTCTACAAGGCAAGGATCATCATGGCTTCCATGATGATCAACGTCTGCCTGCAGGTTCATGTAGACATCTGCTGAATCCCTTACTTTAGCTGTGTGACAAGAGGTGTGTCCTCAGGCTCCCTGCATCAAGCCTAAGGTTGATATTGATAAGAATGCATACATTGTGATTATCAATTAGATATTGTGTTTAACAATTAAAGAAGCTATTATGTCAGTGTTATCAACACTTAAAACAGTAAAAGAGCTAGAAGTTTAGGAAAGATGAAAAGAAAAAGTGACTGCTAAAAGAAGATCTGCTTTGGTCACAGAAAACCACAAACACTGCCCTCAAATTATATTCCAGCATGGTAGCCTGATAGTAATTGGATCAGACTGAGGAATAATTTATGACTTAAGTATCTGCCAAAAACAATACAGAAAATTATGAACAATTAGTGAAGCTGAATATACTCATATAGGCAGAGAAGATAATAGGTATTGTCACAGTTACCTCATGGTAAAGAAGGTTAAAGAGAATTGTGCATGCTCAATTTGCACACTCTGAAAAATAATATAGAGGCTGTATACTGCAGAGAAATAGATTTCAATAAATTTGTTTAGTAATGTCACAAAATAATTAGCAAGATGTATTTTATAAAATTACAAAATGTACTTTATTTCTTATTTTTAAACTTATCATTGTTTTGTTTTCATATTAATTGTATTTGGTTATTGTAATTTCTTCATTTTTAAGGAAGCTTTGGATCACAGAAAAGTCACAACTGGGGCAGGGGAGGATCGGTGGTGCGAGGTGTCAGTGATGGGGGATGCATGGGAGGGAATACACCTGACCATACATATAAGGGATGTAAAAATGTGCAAATGTTCATGGGGTATTGTCACAGTGAATAGAGATTCAAAAAAAATAACTGAGAGAATACTGAATTTCCATCCTGGAGAGCTCTGCCACATTCTCTAAGGGAACAGCACAGTTGCCCAAGTGCAGGGGCAGTGTCTGGCAAAGGAGAATGATGCACTGATGAGCCCTTGTTATTGGTGACTAGGCTTATGAGCCTTTGCTCTTGATATTGAAACTTAGCCTATTGGTATGGGGTACCTAAGGGTTGCCTCCTGAGAGTCTCCTTGATGCTCAAATGTGGCTTGTGTAGATGATCAGGAACTAGGACTGTGAAAACGGTGCTGTGGATGAGAAAGAAACAAGAAATAGCTGGGGTCAGGGGACCCCCCATCCAAAGGGAGGAGAGTGCCACTGCATAAAACATTGTGGCTTTTATTTAGCTTTAGAACAAAGAAAATAGGTGTGCACATGTGCAAAGGTAATAGATACATGACGGGTTACATGTTACTAAAGTTGGCAAGTCTTTGGGGTTAATGGTTCGGTTCTCCTTACAGTCCTGCACATGACAGATCTTGTTAATCATTATCTGACATATACCAGATACACTCCTTAAAGCACAGAATGCTTCTCCACCAGGCTCATACCAACTCTTATCTTAGTGTCTTGAGACTAGAGACACCTGTCCTATACATACCAAGGCGGTCTGCTTTCTGTCACGAGTCATGGCCTTTAATTGAATTCCTTCATTTCCCCCTTTTTTATTAATTAATTTTTAAAGTGAAGATCATAGAAACCATTATATAAGATGGCACAAGGTGAACTCACGTCACTCTTGTCTTCTTCCATAGGCTCTTGTGACTGTGCCTGTCTTAGGTTGTCCTCATCTGAGAATCTTACTCATCATTGGCTACCAGTCAAGCTCTTGAACTCTTTCATGGAAGGCAATCTCATTTATAATTATACTTCTGCAGGTTCCTTATGTGTATGCTTTTATGTAGATAATTAGTAGTAAAATCATAGGGTTATTACTACACTACTTTCTACCAAAAATAATGTAAAATTAGTATTTCATGGCTATTTTTCTTAACATAAATGCATTTATCTGATTAAATTTTTCAATTTTTCTATGAATACATGTCATTACTCTACCCTTGAAAATACAAACAATTAAAATGCATAAAAGTATAATTCCTAATCCAATCCAAAATGATATTTGAACTGTTTTTTGTTTCCACCAGTGAAATGGATTGACAAAATTCTGCACCAGGGGTTTCTTTCAATTCATTTTGATATGTGCTCAATGCTTTCTTTTGCAATTCTAAAATATATAAAGAAATATTATGCTTATATCCAATCAAATGATTTTTTTTACTTCATCCTAATCATGCTTACTATTATTGTAAGGCAAAGGAGTAATACAAAATAACTTTCATTCCAAACACATTTAAGAGCTCTTAACAAGTTTGAATTACAGATTTGATGACCCAAATGTATAATAGTTGTTTCAAGATCATTCATACAATTATTCAGTTCCATATCAATGTGAGACTGACTATGCCACATCTCACTTGCATTTTTATGCCAGTCCTTAACGTATTGTTGAGTTCGGATTTCTTGATTCAGGGCTTTACCAGTGATGGCTGTGGCGTTTATGATGCCAATCCATCCCAAAATTCCTGCTATTAAAAGTCCAATCAGTCTTTTAGTTCCTTTTTAAAAATGGTTGAGAAAATGCCACAGTAACTGTGATTCTGGAGATTGTTGCCAATGTCTGGTTATGCGATCCAGTAACCATAGTCCTTTTCTTCTTCTTGCTATAAAAAGAGTTTGATATTCCTGCAAATATAAATTCTTTAAGACATGTAAATAAAGAGCAATTGGACGAGTTAACCAAAGTTACTTTTACCAATGATAAAAACTATAGGATCTCATAAACATACTGTAAGAAATTGAGATGCTTTACTTTTTAAACTGGTAATATTAGTTTTATTGTCTTGCCATTCAAAAATTGGGCCAGTTCTCAAAAATAATTTCCACAAATAATTTTGAGTTTTGTTAGGTTTAGTGTCCCATGGTTGTGGGATAGATCTTCCCTGATGAGTCCAATTTAGTGATGTATTTGTACTAATGATGTCCCAAAAATGCCAAAAATAATGATAGCTTTCATTAGTTGTTTTTGTTGAATTATTAATTGTCCATTCTATGGTTATGTTTATATTAGGTTTTGGTATCACTATAAGGGCCCAATCCTTTACAATTCCATAGGAATCATTAAAGAGCACAACCTTTTATCATCCATGGCATGTATGCCATTTATCACTTTGTGATCTATTTGATACTGGACATGAATGATTTATCATAGATTTGGTGATAGGGTGAGGAAGGGAATAGAAGAATGTAAATTTTACTTTGATTTCTTTCAGTTATAAAAATACAGAAATTTGGGGGCTGCATACATGGATCAAAGGATCCTATGCAGATAGATTGTATATTCCCCATGGGATATATCGTGGGTATCTCTTAGGAGCAAGAGTAGATCCTAATAGGGGATGACAAACAACATGTCAAGGCCTCTTGTTGCAAGTAGATATAAAACTTGTCACCCAATGAGTCAAGACAGTGGGTGTAATGTGCCCAGGGTGATGGGGAGGAAGGAATAGTAAAGATCAACAGGGGGTATTTAGTGGTCAGGGGAAATGTTTTTCATTACCTTACAGTGATGGACACAGTACATGGTAATATCATCAAAAATTATTAAACTGTACCATCTAAATTGTAAACTATACTGTAAACCATTGACAATGTTTAGTAGCTATATTTCACTATATAACAGTTATAACAATGCTACCGTCCACATACAAAAAAGTTTTAATATGGGGTAAGGAAAGGGGGAGGAGGTTGGCTATATGAGAGTCTCTAGTATTCTGTGTGTGACTTTGCTGTGACCTAAAACGTCTTTGAAAATTAAATGAAAATTTGGGAGACACTGGGCAGTGAGAGTGGGAAGGAGCCACGGTACAGACTGGACACCCGATAATGCAGGGATAGAAGGAAAAATGCTTAAATTATTTTTTAAAAATTTTCTCCCATTTTTTCAATATCCTAATCCTTTAATTTTATGTTATTTGTAGTGTTTTTTTTTTTTAAAGTTTCCATGTATTTTATCTCCTATATTTAAATTTATCATTATTATTTTCATTTTCCAATTAATTTTATTTGGCTATTACATGGGCTTTATTTTCAAGGAAGGTTTGGATCACTGAAGGGTTACAATGGGGGAAGGAGAGGATCATTGGTGGGGAGTGTCTGGGATGGGGGTTTCATGGGAGGAAGTTCACCTGAAAATACATGAAATGTATATATAATTGTTCAAATGATCAAGGGGTAGGGCATGGTCACAATGGGTGGAGAATCACTCAATAAATGAGAGAATACTGAATTCCCAGCCTGGAGAGCTCTGCCACATTCTCCAAGAAAGCAGCAACAGTCCCCTGAGAACAGGGGCAATGTGTGGTAAAGGAGGATATTCCACTAATGGATTCTTGTTATTGATGGCTACCTTTATGAGTCTTTGCTTTTGTAATAGGAAGTTAGCCTTCAGTTATGGGGTGCCTAATGGTTGCCACCTGAGGGCCTCCTTGTTGCTCAAATGTGGCCTCTCTCTAAGCCAAACTCAGTAAATGAATGCATTACCTTCCCCCAGCATGGGACATGTCTCCCGGGGATAAGCCTCCCTGGTAACGAGGGATTAATAACAAGTGCCAACTGTCAATATGACTGGGAAAAAACCTTGAATAAAAGGGGGTAAATGTAAAGATAAATGAGTTCATGTAGTTAAGAGATGTCAAAGAGAGTCGGGAGGTCATCCCAGAGGTAATGCTTACACACACCTCAGTAGGATCTCATAGAATACCAAAGTGGATATCACCCCACACAAAAGGGCTCCTGAGGGCTCTGGAGACACCGAGGTCCTATATAAGCAGGAATATCTCCAAAGATTGATGCCTTATCAGTGGGCTATACTTTGGAATCTGTGCTCCTGAGAGTGACAGAGTTGGACTCAAATAAGTCCTCCCTGAACACGGTCCATCAGACCCTTCTATTTAAACCTATACTTGGTGTTGGAGCTTGTAGGTATACTTCTAGTGACTGGAGCCTTTGGCCTGCCCTGTGCCAGCTGTGCCTGGAATCTCAGTGGCACTGCAAATCCTACTCTACAGATCAGTGGACTCACCCATGTCACCTGGTGAGGAGATGATGATGGACAACGGCTATCCCATGGAATGGAGAGAGTCTGCAGTTGCAGGCAGGATAATACCATTCATTTTATCCATGGGATATAAGCCCCCTCTCACTTAGAGGTGGAATGGACATCACAATCCCAGACTTCTCAGTATTGGGGGAAGAGCTATGAACTAGATTGAACTTACTGGTATTCTATTGTAGACATATTGTGATTCAAGCAATGGAAGAAATTACAACATTGAGGTTGAGCCAGTGGCCACTAGACACTTTTGGGGCAGGGAGAGGGAAAAGCATTTGTAATACAGGGGCTTTTTTGGGACTTTGGAATTATCCTGACAGATATAGGCCATTTTATATCAGGATATAACATGCAGAACTATTTGGGAGAGAGTGTGGTCTACAATGTGAACTATGGTCCATGCTTAATGGCAAAGCCCCAAGATTCATTTATCAATTGCAATGAATGTGCCACACAAATGAAGGATGTTTGTGTGGGAAGGTGTGTGCTGTATGGAGAGTGGGGCATATGGGTATCCCTATATCTTTTTGTAACATTTATGTAATCTAACTATCCTTTAAATAAATAAATTTTTAAAAAAAAGAGAAGAAAAAAAAAAGGAAAATAACTTCCTCAAACACCAAAGAAAGATAAAGCTGTCATTGTGCAGAATGACCACATTATATTATCTAAAAGGTCTAATTTTCAAACTAATGAGAGATATAAATAATAAGTATATATGATCCATAAGCACACACACACACTAACTTATAAAAAGAAGTTAACCGAAACTGCCCTTTAGGCGTCCTGGATGTTACATTTACAAATACATTAAAGCAGCCATTATAAATAGGTTAACAATTAAGGAACCATGTTTAGTGTGATAAAGGAAGGTATAATGAAAAGGTACTAAAATGCTAAAATAACAAATATCAATAAACACAACTCATTTTTCTATATTTTGAAATGAAAAATAAATAATTAAAATCATAATGTAAATTAAAATGTTGAAAATTATACTGAAATGAAAAATTCCCTAGATGGATTCACAGTTTGAGTTGTCATAAGATATATTCAGAGAACTTGAACATATATTGATGAAGATTAGCAATCTGAATAACAAAGAAAAATGTTATGCAACACATCCACAGAATTCCATGAATTCCAAGTAGAAAAAGTACACTTAGATACATCACAGTGAAACTTGCAAAAGTAAACTAAGGGAGAATGATAGAAGCAGCAAGAGAAAAATAGTCCATGATGTAAAAGGAAAGTGGGTAAGATTATAGCAGACTTCTGAACAGAAACTATTGAAGCCAGGAATTGCATTTGCAAAGGAATATATATTTTTAAAATGTCCAGCAAGAATTTTCTGTAGAGTAAAACTTTCATTCCAAGATAAAAACAATTTAAAATTAAGCACTAACATATAAAATTCTTGAAAATCAACAGCCTTTTCTTGGCAATAAAAACTTGAAGAACTAAAAGTAACGACTTCTCTTGGATTCACCAGAGACTTCTGGTTTTTAGTAAACTTGCCTTACCAATATATGGTGGGAAAAGAAAATATAGAGAACCGTAGCTTATATTTGATTCCTGGAACATTAGCTAAGGAGCCATACATTCATAGAAGTACTTACAAGGTGATTTTTAAAAAAAAATGTTGGAACTGAGCGTGGGACAGCATGTGACTGAGAGATGGATGAATTTGACATGTTGGCAATATCCAACTTTAGAGTGAGTATTAATTATTTCACAGTACCCCATCATGTTCTCACAGTGAAGATTGAAAACCACTGTGTACTACATCCAGAGCCATCTGTATAACCAAGTTCTACTCCAAAGAACAATCAAAACAAAATCAGTAGTAATTATTAGAAATGTCACACACAATGAAATTTTCTTAATTAATTCCACAGACACTAGCTTTCCTATTTTATTTTAGGAGTGAAATATCTAAGCCATTTTGAAGACTGAGATTTGATGAAAAAATTACAGAATGTTTCCCCTCTTCTACTGATAAACAGCTAATCAACAGTGGATCACTATTGTAACAGTAGATTACTGCTGAAGTACTTCAAGACACAGATTTTATCTCAGAAGTTTTTAGGAAGCCAAAACACAACATGATACACACCCTAAAAAATTAATAATCTGAAACCTCTGTAATAAACTACTACAGAAAATGTTAAACCCAACCAACATATTAACCAGGTTAACATAAAATATAAGGGCATATTTAACTCTGTAACTATTACTCAATATATAAAAATTATTTTTTGTCTTAGATTTCCAGACCTGCCAAGTCAATACTGTGAAATGCATTGTCTTGTAAAACAAGAAATGGGTAGCTTACTATTTGAAAGAAGTCTCAAATCTAGGGGACAGCATGCCTATGCTTTCTCCAAGAACCAAGCTGGTAGTCAAGGTCTCCTCATGATTGAATCATAGGCTGCACACTTCCTAAGCACCAGGGTTGATTCCCCTCTCCTTTGCACATAAGAAACCCCATCTATTTCCATGGTTCTGCTCTTGATTTGGTTTCTCCTTCAAATTGTTCCTCCTTTATGCCTTTCATTACACACTGGCAAGATTTATTCTAATAAAAATTCTTGTAATCCTTGTTGGTTATGGAGGTTTATGTGGGTCCAAGTCAGAGGAGTTCCAAGGAGATGGGATCAGATAAGGCAGGCAGTGCTCAACTCCTTCACAAAAACTATGGAGACTGGCTCCCTGCTGCCAAAGGAGTGGGAGGGAGCATTCCCTGGGAGGAAGAGCGTTCTGACAAAGGGAGGATAGCGGTTTCCTTGCAGTGAGTTTGGTCAGCTGAGTCCCCTTTGTATCTCAGAAGGGACCTGGACCCCAAGGGGAAAAGGGAAGGGAAATTCTGCTCAGGCAGGTCACACACAGCCTCCATGGGAGAGAGAGGAACTAGATTAGAGATGGGACAGAGATAGGTTTCTAATCAGCAAGGCTCTGGAAAAGTGTAGAAATCTAACTTGCCTAAAGGAAAGTGGACAAATAGACCCAGATAAGGTTTCTGAAGCTGGATTAACCTGCAAAACCAGTTTAGAACAGTGGAGAAATTCCCACCCTGCATATATGAGGTCCCTGGTTTGATTCCGAGGTTTCCTCAGAGAAATGATCAAGAGAGTGTTCCACTGGGCTATCAGGCACCCAGCTGATACCTTATAATCAAGGAACATATGGACATTGTTTTTTATTAGGTTTTCTTGGATCTGTAATTTTTTTAAAAAAAATTTAAAAAATTTAAAACTTTCTTTTTTTTCCCCTTATTTTACTTTCTAAAACCCAGTACATCACCGGCAGAGGGCAGGGTGCAGAGTGATGGACACCAGCAGACTAAGGAACTCTTTAGTGACCTAAGAGGGAAGGTGGATTTCCTTTTTTTTTTTTTTTTTGGTTGCTGCTGTTTTGCTTTTTGTTTGTGTGTTTCCCCTTTATTTTTTTCTTTTACATATTTTTTTTACCTATATTGTTTTCTTTCCTTCATTTTTCTATCTCCTGTTTTCTATTGTTTTTCCTTCATTCCACCTCTTTGTTAAGTCTTCAATATTTTTGTTTTTATTTCCTTCTCTCTTTTTCTCTGTTTTCTTTATTTTTTACTATTTTTTCCATTTTTCTTTTCCTCTCTGCTCATGATTCCAACATTTTAATTCAATCAATATATTTTTCTCTATTTTGTTTCTAGTTTAATTCTTTTATTCTACTTTTATATTCTTATTCCTTTTTACTTCTTATTATTTTTTACTCATGTTAAATATTTATTTTTCTAGACCTTGTATGGTTGCTTTTCTATCTTTTTAATATTATTAATATTATGCTTCTTCTATTGCGATCTTTCCTTTTCTTTGGCCCTAATATTTGTTTTCAAGGTAACATAAACAGCAAAGAAACAGAATAAGAGGAAAGAAGTGTCATAGTGAAACCTTACCACACACACAAAAACAAAAATTAAAACAAAGTAAAACCCTAAAGTAGAAAGAGAAGCTAAACAAATGAATAAGCCCATCAAGATAAACAGATGCCTAGACACCAAAAAAAAAAATTATGAGTCATATTAAGAACCAGGAAGTCATGGTCTAGTTTAATGAAAAAACTAAAAAGAGGAGCAGATGCAGAACATGGAATAACTAATCAGAGATGTCTAAAGAAGTATCATGAATCAAATTAATGAATTGAAGGAAGTGATTAAGGCTATTAAGAAAACACTGGGAGAACTTACCAAAGAAATTGTAAATATACCTAAAAAGATAATGGATATGATGGTGATGAATGGCACAATCCAAGAAATAAAAAATACACTGGAGGTTCTTAAGAGCAGATTTGAACGAGCAGAAAAAAGGATAAGTGATGTTGAAAACAGTACATCTGAAATCAGACTGATAGTAGAAAAGATAGATAAATAGAGAGAAAAATATCCATCAGGGACTCAGGGATTTGAACGACAACATGAAACACACAAACATATGCAATAAGAGAAGCGAAGAGATGGTAAAGATGGCAGAAAGAGTGTTGGAGGAAATAATGACTGAAAATTTCCCAAGTCTTTTGAGGGACATGGATGTATATGTCCAGGAAGCAAAGCACACTGGAATCAATATAAATCCTAACAGGACTACACCAAGACATATACTTTTCAAATTGTCCAATTCTCAAGATAAATAGAGGATACTGAAAACAACAATACAAAAGAGATCTATCACATACAAGGGAAGTTTCATAAGATTAAGTGCTGGTTTCTCATCTGAAACCATGGAGGCAAGTTAAGGTGGAAAAAAGAACAAAATATTTAAAGGCAAGAATTCTGTATCTAGCAAAGCTGACAGATAAAAATGAGGGAGAGTTCAAAATATTCACAGATAAACATAAATTAAGAGAGTTTGTCAATAAGAAAACTGCCCTTTAAGGAATACTAAAGGGAGTTTTGTAGGTTGAAAGGATGAAAAAGGAGAAAGAGAGTAAGAATAACTAAAAAGATAAAAAGAGATATAAAAACAATGTATAGTATACATAAACCTAAAGAATATATGGCTAATGTAAGTCATTCCTTGACAGTAATAACATTGAATGTTAATGGATTAACTCTCTATTCAAGAAACACAGATTCGCAGAATGGATGAGGAAATATGACCCATCTATATGCTGTCTACAAGAAACTCACCTTAGACCCAGGGACACAAGAAGGCTGAAAGTGAATGGTTAGAAAACTATTTTACATACAACCAGTAACCAAAAAATGGCAGCAGTAGTTATGCTAATATCAGAAAAAAAGAGACTTTAAATGCAAAAGTATTGTAAGACACAAAGAAGGCGACTATATATTAATAAGATGGGTAATCTATGAAAAAGAAAGAACAATCATAAATATTTATGCAACTAACCAGAGTGCCTCAAATTACATGAGGCAAACATAGAAAAAACTAAGTGAAGAAAGAGGTGCCTCTACAATTTGAGTGGGGGATTTTAATACACCATTATCACCATTAGACAGAACATCTCAAAAGAGGATCAATAAAGAAACAGAGACCTTGAATAATACATTTGAGGATCTTGTTCTGATAGACATATACAGAATATTACACCAAAATATAACAGGAAATATATTCTTTTCGAGTGCATATGGATCATTCTCCAGGATAGACCACATGCTAAGCAACAGAACAAATCTCTATAAATTCAGAAAATTTGAAATCATATATCATTTCTCTGACCACAATGTAATGAAGCTGGAAATTAGTGAGGGACAGAGAACTGTATTAAGCACAAAGATACAGAAGTTAAACAACACACTCTTAGACAATCAGTGGGTCAAGGAAGAAATTTCAAAGAAATCAGTGATTACCTTGAAATGAATGAAAATGACATTGCAATCTATCAAAACCTAAGGGATGCAGCAAAAACAATGCTGAGAGGGAAATTCATAGTCATAAATGCCTATATTTAAAAAGAAGAAAGAGCTAAAATCAAAGACCTACCTGCACACCTGGAGGAATTAGAACAAAAATAACAAACTAACCCCAAAGGAAGAAGAAAGAAGGAAATAACAAAGATTAGAGTAGAGCTAAATGATATTGAAAATAAGAAAGCCCTAGAAAAAATAAACAAACCCAAAAGTTGGCTGTTTGAGAAGATTAATAAAATTGACAAACCTTTAGGTAGATTAACAAAGAAAAAGATATAGTTAATGAAAATAAATAAATTAAGAAACTAGGAAGAGGAGATCACCACTGATGCAACAGAAGTAAAGAGTATCATAAAAGGAAACTGAAAAATTGTATGCCAACAAGATAGATAACTTAGATGAAATGAGCAAATCCTTAATAACACATGAGCAGTCTACATTGAAGAAGAAAGAATTTGATGAACTCAACAGACCAATCACAATTAACAAGATTGAATGAGTCATCAAAAACTCCCAAATAAGAAGAGCCTAGGACTAGATGGCTTCACAGGTGAATTCTACCAAACATTCTGGAAATAACTAACACCAACCCTGCTTAAACTCTTCCAAAAAACAAAAGTGGTGGGAACATTGCCTAATTCCTCCTATCATACCAACAAAACCCTAATACCAAAGTCACAGAAAGATGCTATAAGAAAGAAAAATTAAAGATCAATCTCTCTAATGAAACTAAATGCTAAAATCTTCAACAAAATACTTGTTAACCATTTTTGTCAACACATCAAACAAGTTATACACAATGACAAAGTAGGTTTCATCACTGATGCAAGGATGGTTCAAAATAAGAAAATGAATCAATGTAATATACCACATTAAGAGATCAAAAGAAAAAAATCACATGATCATCTCTATAGATGCAGAAAAAGCATTCAACAAAATACAGCAACATTTCCTTATAAAGACACTTCAAAATATAGGAATCAAAGGAAACTTCTACAACATGATAAAAGGTATATATGGAAAACCCATAGCTTACATCATATTCAATTGTGAAATCCCAACAGCCTTCCCTCTAAAATCTGGAAAAAGACAAGGATTCTCGCTGTCACTGTTCTTATTTAACACTGTGTCAGAAGAACTTTCTTGAGCATTTAAGCAAGAAAAAGTTATAATAGGCAATCAAATTGGAAAGGAAGAAGTAAAAATTTCACTATTTGCAGATGACACGATCTTATACATAGAAAGTCCTGAAAAATTCACAACAAAGCTTCTAGAGCTTATAAATGAGTTCATTAAAGTGGCAGGTTGTAAGATCAACATGCAAAAATCAGTAGCATTTCTGTACCCCAATAATGAGCAATCTGAAGAGGGAGAAGAGAAAAAAGAATTCATTTACAACAGCAATTAAAAGAATCAAACACCGAGGAAAAAATTTAACTGTACATGTAAAGAACTTGTATGCAGAAAAGTAAACAACACTGTTAAAGTATATCAAAGATGACCTAAATAAATGGAAAAATATTCCCTGTTAATGGATAGGAAGACTAAACATAATTAAGATGTCTATTCCACTTAAACTGATTTACATATTTAATGCAATCCCAATAAAAATTACCACAGCATTTTTCACTGCATTGGAAAACTAACTGTGAAATTTATTTGGAAGGGCAACAGGCTCCAATAGCTAAAGATATATTGAAAAAGAAAAGTGAAATCAGAGGAATCACACTACCTGACTTTAAAACATACTACAAAGCTACTGTAGTCAATATTTCATGATATTGACACAAAGATAGGCATACTGACTAATGGAAAAGAACTGAGATTTCTGATATAAATCTTTGCATATATGGTCAACTGATATTCAACAAGGCCACCAAGCCCATTCAACTGTTGAAGAGGCTGGACTCTTCAACAAATGGTGCTTGGACAAATGGATATCCATATCCAAAAGAATGAGAAAGGAACACTGTCTGACACCTTATAGAAAAATTAACTCCAGATGGATCAAAGATCTAAATATAAGAGCCAAGACCATAAAAATATTGGAAGCTAATGTAGGGCAGCATCTACACATTCCGGTAAAAAAAAAAAAAAAAAAAAAAATTTCTCGTAGTAGAAAATGTTTTCATGAATTTTACACTGGAAGCATGAGCAATGACAGGAAAAATATATGAATGGGAACTCCTCAAAATTAAAAACTTTTTCACCTCAAAGGAGTTTGTCAAGAAAGTTAAAAGGCAGCTGAATCAAAGGGAGAAAATATTTGGTTAGCATCTCTCTAATAAGGGCCCAATATCCAACATATATAAAGAAATCCTTCATCTCAAAAATAAAAAGACAAAAAATCCATTAAAAAAATTGGCAAGTGATTTGAACAGACACTTCTCCAAAGAAGATATACAAATGACTAAAAAGTATATGAAAAGGTGCACGCTATTAGGGAAATGCAAATCACACCTACAGTGAGATGTCATATGACAACCATTAGTCTGGTGGCTATTTAAAAAAAAAAAAAAAAAAAAGAAGAGGACTACAACTGTTGGAATCGATGTGGAGGAAAGGGAACTTTTATGCACTACTGGTGAGAATGTAGAATTGTGCAGCCATGTTGGTGGACAGTTTGGCAATTCCTCAGGGACCTAACTATAGAACTGCCATATGGTCTAGAAATCCCACTGCTAGGTATATATCGAGTCGAATTTATAGCAGGAACACAAACAGATATATGCACAGCAATGTTCCTAGCAGCATTATTCTCTATTGTCAAAAATTGGAAAAGACCCAAATGTCCATTAAAAAAGGAATGGATAAGCAAACTGTGGTATATACATACATTGGAATATTATTCAGCTGTAAGAAGTAATGTATTAATAATGCATGGGATAACATTGATGAATTTTGAATACCTTATGTTGACTAAAGCAAGCCAGGCACTGGAGGACAAATATTACATGACCTCAATCATATCAGCAAATTGAGCAGAGTCACACAGCTAGAGCCTGGAAGATAGGTTTACAAGTGATAGGAAGGGAGTAGAGAGTGGTAAGCCTATACCTATATGGGCAAAATCTATGATAAGGTGGAAGGGAGTAGTTGTGCTGTGGATGGGCATGACAGTGGTGCAGGGATGCTATTGGGTTCAGCACTGCTGGTCTGTGAAGGGGATAAGGTTGGAGGGGGTGGATTGGACTATACATGGAACTGGGGGTAGGATCAGGGGAAGAAGCAGGTGAACTCTCGAGATTTGCAGGTCTGTGATTAAAACTACTATGTTGGGAATGTTCTTTTGGCAAATATGGCAGGGGAGGGTAATTGGTGTAGAGTATTGGATGGGGGAGCATACTGGACAAGGCACACCTGGGGCAGGTTTCTGTGGAATATGTAAATGTTCATCTTGTCATAATGTGTTATATCAGTGGGTGGAGACCCACACACTAAACAAGAAAATTTTAAATTACCATCCTGGTTGGTCCTGTTACGTTCTCCAAAAGAGATGCAAGAATCTCTAGAGAATATAACCAGTGCATAATGAAAGAAAACAGACTAATATGTCCAGCCCTCATTATTATTTCAAGAAACTATGAATATTAATCTTCAAAAGTGAAACTTAGTGATTACCATAGGTCTGGAGGGCAGGAGGAGGGATGAATATAATAGTTGGAACAAAGGACATTTTTAGGGCATTAGATTTGTTCTGCATGATCTTGCAATAATGGATACAGGCCATTTTAAATTTTGCTAAAATTTATAGAAATGTACAGTCCAAAATGTAAACCATAATGTAAGTCATTGGTCATGATTAGCAATGCTACAAATGTACCATCCACATGTAAAATGCTATTGATACAGAAGAGGGAAAAAGGGGAAAGATGTTGGGTATATGGGAAACCCCTATATTCTGTACATGACTTTTCTGTAACCTAAAGCTTCTTTGAAGATAAAATGAAAAATTAAGACACTGGGGGAATATGCAGAAGAAACTGACACTGTATATACAAGACAACAGATCATACAGTGATGAAATACACCATGTCAAAAAATATATATTTTTTAATATTTCAAAACTTTTTATTTTTTAGTATTTCAATGGTTATTTTTTAAGCTCTCAATATTATTTTATTTTCTTATTACATTTATTTCATTATTTGGTTGGTTTCATTTATGAAGAAATTTTAGATCACAGACTGGTCACAACTGTGGCAGTTTAGGATCATTGGTGTGGGGTTTCAGTGATGGGGGATGCAGGGGAGGATGTTCACCTGGTTCATACAGCTAAGGCATATGAATGTGTTCAAGTGTTCATGGGACATTGTCATGTTGCGTGGAGATCCACACAATAAAGGAAAAAACATATCAAATTCCCATCCTGGGGTGCTGTACCACGTTCTCTAATGGGATAGCAATCCCCCGAGTACAAAGGCAGTGCTTAGTGAAGGAGGATGGACCATTATGACAGGCCCTTGATATTGATGTCCGTACTTATGAACCTTTACTTTTGAAATTGAAACTTAGCCTAGTATTATACGTTGCCTAAGACTTACCTCCTGAAAGCCTCCTTGTTGCTCAAATGTGATTTCTCTCTAGGCCAAACTCAGCATATAAATGCATTACCTTCCCCTTGGCATGGGACGTGACTCCAGGGGATGAGCTTTCCTTGCACCAAGTTATTATTACCAAGCACCAACTAGTAATGCACCTGGAAAAAAGACTTTGAGCAAAAGAGGGAAAGGTTAAATATAAATGAGTTTCTATGGGTAAAAGATTTCAAAGTGAGTCAGGTTGACAGTCCAGAGGTTACAATTATGCATGTCACAGCAGGATCTTATGGACAACTACAGTAAATATTGCCTTAAATAGCAGTGCTCCTGATTGCTTTAGAGACATACAAACCCTATAATCAAGGCAAACAGCTACAGAGTTTGTTGCTCTGCAAGTGGGCCCTACTTTGGAAATTATACTCCCCAGTGTGACAGAGGTGTGCTCATTTATATTTTCCCTACACATGGCTCTATTTGAGCCTATAGTTAGTAGTAGATTTGATAGGTGTATGTCCAAGAAACATAAATCTTTGGGTTTTCAATGTGCCAGTTGGGCCCTGAATCTCAAAAGATTTGAAACACCTTCTCTCCAATTCATTGGACTCACCCAGGACAACTATCAAGGAGATGATGATGGACAATGCACATCCCAAGGAACAGAGAGGGTCTTTAATTGCAAGCAAGATAGTCCCATCCATCATCCCCTTGGGATCTAAGCTCCTTCTCAATTAGGAGCAAAGTGGGCACCACCATTCCAGAATCCTCAGGATTTGGGAATGAATGTTGGACTAGAGTAGACTTACAGTTATTCTACTATAGACTTATTGTTATTCTAGCAATGGAAGAACTTTTATCATTGATGTGGAGCAGTAGCTACTGGGGGTTCTGAGGGGAGGAAGAGGGAAATACAGAAGTAATATGGGGTCATTTTTGAGACATTGGAATTGTCCTGAATGACATTGCAATGGTGGATATAGGCCATTTTATATTTTGTTATAACTTACAAAATTGGGCAGGGAAGAGTTTAATCTATAATGTAAACTATAACCCATGCTTAGTGGCAATGCTCCAATATGTGTTCATCAATTGTAAGAAATGTACCACACTAATGAAGGTTGTTGTTAATTTTTCGAAAGTTTGGGAAGGGTAGCGAGTGGGGCATATGGGAATCCTCTATATTTTTTATGTAACATTTATGTAATCTAAGGTATTTAAAAAATAAAAAAGTATTAAACCTTTTTAAAAAATAGAGAAAGGGCCAAAAGTCTTCCAAGGGGCCTGTTTTCTGCTTTAGCACACCAAGACAGTGCTATACAACTCCAGGAGGGAGATGGACAGAAAGACAAAGAAACCAAAATAACAAATATGAGTTACCTTCCCCTGTTGGCAGAGAAGTTTTCCCACCCCTCACTCCTAAGATATTAAGCACAGATAAAAGCCCTGACTTACTGCAGCTGACTGAGAGAGGAACAGACATCTTCCTCCTTGTCAGCTGTTACAAGGAAAAAGGGTTGGGGAATCAGGAGGCTTTTTTTTTTCAGTAAATTCAGCCAGCAGGGCCTACTTTGTATATTGGCTCTGGCCAGACCAAAACACAGGAATGTGGGACTTGAAAGAAAACCTCACTGGAAAGGTGGACTGATGAGTGTTGTCTGCTGACTGGTCTGGAATTGCACAGAGAAAAACCACTTTAAGTGCCCTCTATTCCCTTGTCCTAGGAGAAATTTTGTCACCCATTAGTGAATCCTCGGTCTGATTTTGATAACTTAACCTGGGTAATTTTTAAGTCAGAATAAGTTGAGCCAAATATAAAAGAAGAGCTATGAAAAAATTATTTAAGAAAGAGAAATTGACCATCAGAGTAAATTCACACCATGATTCACTTTAACATAT
Source organism: Tolypeutes matacus (assembly GCA_026826555.1). NCBI lineage: Eukaryota > Metazoa > Chordata > Mammalia > Cingulata > Chlamyphoridae > Tolypeutes > Tolypeutes matacus. The sequence goes on along the minus strand of JAKSZT010001178.1, from coordinate 1,936,408 downwards.
TAAAAGATATTTTTAACATGTTCATGTTCACAGAAATGCAAATTAAGTTTAAGTACATGTGTTTTGTTGGTGAACATGAATCCAAACAACATAGTTATCAAACAAAAATTGCAAGGCATGCTAAAAGGCAAGAAAGACATTCTGAAAAGACAAAGTTGGCATCAGAATACAACTCACATAAAATGCAGATATTGTAATTATCAGAAAGGGATTTTTAAATAAATATAATTATATATGAAGTTTTTAAGGAAAACATGGACATTTTATAAGAACATAAGAGAAATGTTAGCATATAGATGAAAACTCTAAGAATTAATGGATATGGTATAGATCAAAACACTGTAATAGAAATGGAGAATGGCTTTCACAACAGTAGACTGTACAGAGAGGTAAAATATATTAAAAATTGAAGATATTTTAATACAAATATCCAAAATGTTAATGAAAAAGGAATGTTATTAAACAGAAGAAAATATCTTAGAAGTATGCTGAAATTTCAAAATGCTGTAATTGAATTATAAAAATATGACAATATATTTATAAAACATATGCCCTATTGGACTAAAACTTGGTCCATATGAAAAGTACCCCTTCACTGATAGATTTTATAAAGATAATTTTTGAGAGAACATATTCTAGGGATCTTCTAATCCTTTTCCTCAATCTTATAATAAAGAGAATATAAATTCTTGTGTGTGTAGTAATCTAGGACTTACTTTCAAAAAAAGTATTTCCCAATACATAATCTTCATCTAGTGGAAAGATTACTAAATTAGAAAGGAGAAGAGATAATTCAAGCTCAACACTCTCAATGAAAGTAGCTAGTAAAAATGGTATCTGAGTTAAAGATTAATATTTTAAAAATATGAATAATATGACATAATTCATAACTTCTAAAAATAAAAAAATAATGTTTTTGGATACATGTCCCAAAGAATACCTGCTTTCTGTGGCAGTTTGAAATTTTTTTATGAATCCCAAAAGGAGAACTAATTCATTTCTGTGGGTGTGAGACTTTTGTTTTGGTTATATCAGTGAGAGTGACTCAAGTTGAGTGTGTGTCTTTTGTTGGGTCTGATAAATAGTGGAGACACAGAGAGAGATAGATCCAGGTAAAAAGAAGCCATCATATTTGATCCTGCCATGTAAGAGTAGTTTCACTCTCAGTTGAGTGGCAATGTGAGAAACCCTGAGAGGTTTAAAGCTCTGAGGCCCAGAAAGAGAGAGAAGGCCTGGTAAGAGAAAAAGCCATATGCAAGGCTTGCCCAAGCTGCAGAAAGGCAGAGACCTTGGCAGACATTGGTGGCCATCGTACTTTGCCATGTGGTAGCTGACTTTGGTGAGAATTCATGTATTATGGTATCCTGATTTGGACTTCTCGTAGTGTTTGAATGTGAGATTTTACCCCAAATAAATGCATTTTATAAAAGCCAACATATTGCTGGTACTTTGACATAGCAGCCTTTTGGCAAACTAAAACAGAAATTGGTAAAAGGAGAGAGGTCATGCTGCTAAAATTATCAAAACTGCTGGACAGGTTTCATAAATGATTAAGGGGTGTTTTTTTGGAGGAATTGTGAGATGCCTGATAGAAAATGGATAGATTGATGTGAAAACACTGTTGATAGGAACATGAACACTAAAGTCATATCTGATAAGACCTTAGAAAGAAATGAAAATATTGGAAACTGGAGGAAAGGTGATCCTTCTTTTAAAGTTGCAGGGAACTTGACGAAATGGACTCCTTATGTTAGGTGGATGGCAGAATTTAAAAATGATGAGCTTGGGCATTTAGCTGAGGAGAAATCCAAAGTAAATGTGGAAAAATGTGGCCTGGCTTCTCCTTGAAGCTTATAGAAAATGCTAGAGTTAAGAGATAAGATGAGAACTAAACTGCTGGACACAAAGAAACCAGAGACTGATTTGGGAAATTCCAAGCTTCTGAAAACCAGCCCCCAGAAAATTATGGCCCACATGAGAACTTAGCTAAACTGGGAATTTGTAAGTCAGAATTGGAAATGCAGGTATCTAGAAAGGACTTGTGAAAATTCTTACTGTCTGATGGCTTTTACCTCTGTATCTTGCATGTTAATCTAACAAGATTTTTTGTGAGATCTGCATGAATGAAACAACTGTCAGCCTAGAATAAAAGGAACAAGGAGGGGAGAGATTGAAGGAAAAAACAGGTTCAAGAAGAAAAGTGTGGAAGCTAAAGTCTGGGATTAAGACATATCCTTGGACCAAGAAAGGGACCTCATCCATGTGTACACAAAGAGTGAGTTTGCCCTAGCATTTGAGGAGGGTGGATATTCCAACCCATTGCTCAGGGAAGGTTTGGCCACTCCAGACTATAAAGAGGATAGAGTGCATTCTTGGGTGGTTGGGGTTAGTTAGGTGACCATCCCAATTCTGTGAGGGCTGGGGGCCTATTCCCCATAGGTTGGAGAGAGTCAGGTCACCACCACAATATTCTGAGGGGGCTGAGCCTGTGTGCTAGAGATTAGGGAGAATGTTGCTGTCTAATCACTGTACTAAGGGTGTTGAGACTGTATCTCAAAGATTGGGGAAAGTGTGGCTGTTACCCCAATGTTTTTTGAAGGTGATATCTGGAGTTCATTCACCACCTACATGCTTGAAGAGGGTAGAACCTAGAAAATTGTCATTGGGCAAGCCTGTGGAAAGGGTGGGCCCCATGAAGCCCTGAGGAAAAGAAGAAACCATCATTTTAAGGAAGACTTTCAGATTTTTAAATTTATTTAGTGGAGTATGCCCTGCAGGGTTTTGGAACCATTGGGGACCCATGAGACATATTTCCACCCCAATTTCTCCTTATCATAATGCAAATGTTTGTCCTATCTATGTCTCTCCTTCATATATTAGAAGAAGATAATTTGTTTTCTAAATTTCACAGGTCTACATCCAGAAAGAACTTTTTCCCCAAATTGCATGCCTATAATTGATTTTTATGTGATTTCATACTTAACATTGCTACTGAAATGATTTAAGGTTTTTGGAATATTGTGATATAATGAATGTATTTTTCATATGGAAGACATGTCTTTTGGGGATTCAGAGGATGAAATGTGACAGTTTGAAGTTCTGCTATGAATCCCTTAAATAGAATTAATCCATTTTTGTGACTGTGAGACAATTTTGACTGGTTTATGTCAGTGAAGCATGACTCAAGTTGAGTCTCTGCCTTCTTGCTGGGTCTAGTAAAAAATGGAGACACAGAGAGATACAGACATGAGAAAATGGCAGCCACCATATTTGATTTTGCCACACAAGAGAGGTTTAAACTACAATTGAGCTTCAGTGTGAGATACTCCTGAGAGGCTCAAAAAGCTGAGTCCCAGAGAGAGAGAGAGAGAAGGCCCAGTAAGAAAATGCATCCTATGCCAGGCTTTCCTACAGCTGCAGAAAAACAGAGACCTTGGCAGACATTGGTGGCCAACATGCTTTGCCATGTGGTAGCTGACCTTGTTGATAAAGCATCTCTTATGGTGTCCTGAGTTGGGCTTCTCATGGCCTTGGAATTGTATGATTTTACTACAAATAAATCCATTTTGTAAAAGCCAAACCCATTTTTGGTACTTTTTATTGGCAGCCCTTTGGGAAAGTAAAACACTTGGATATGAGATGGGTTATTAGTATTCCTTTTTAGTAAAGGACTTTGACTTGCTGAATGAAAGTGTTTCCTCCAAGATCATGTAATTGTAAGAATGAATTCCCAGGATTATTCCATCTAGAATCCTGAACTTTCAGACTTCTTACATGCTAATCTCCATTCTTTATGTTCCATTCTCCTTAGATGACATAGCATACAGTTATATTCTATTCTTGAGCATGGGCACAATTGAAATATAGACCTTTCTTATAGAGATATTAATTTAATAAATATTGGCTGGGGCTCCATATTTAGTATATATTTAATGCTCTCTAAGGTGTTTCTAATTGAAATTGTTTTGAGAATCATTCTGCTAAAACCTGTCATTGTTAATAAGGGCACCTCTCCAGGAAAAAATTTAAATATGCCAATCTATACAAATGCCTCTGTGGCAAAGCTGTCCTGATTACAAATGGAATCTTATTTTTGTACGTATGACAGCAGTATATTTAGCTTAATTTACCAATCTTTCTAGATTTCTTTCCATTAGATGTGAATAATGATATCAAATGGGAAGTAATGGATGAGTTTGCCAGAAAGTGATTTGAAATGGAGTTACTCAATTCAATTGCCTATCCACCATTTCATCTTCCTCACTCATTTTTCAAATAATGTTTGAAAAACGGAGATATGGCAGTTTTATTATGGTCATGAAGAAACAGGCATAAGGATAAAAAAAACTATACTGTGAGAATCGCAGATAGGTTTTGCAAATAACATGCATTGCCTCTGGCATAGCTTCTGGTTATTTTAAAAGTTAATATGCCAAGGTTCTGGGTCGATGGTGATGGAGTTGGTAGAGGTAGTCAGGATCCAGCTATCTTGCAAAAACAGAGGAGGTTTTGCAGAAACTGCCCCAAAGGGCTGCTTTTGCAATCTGAGCACCAGGAGGGTGCCATTCACATCATCCAGGAGAGAGTGGGTACAGAGACATTAAGAGGCCAAAAGGAAAACTGTGAGTTACTCACCCACTCAGCTCTGAGTGTTACCTATCTCACACCCTCTAGAAGAACAGCCTTGGTAAAACCAATGTCTGATTGTGGCCCACTGAGAGGGGAACAGATATATTCCTCTCTGGGAAGAGGGAGGGTGCAGTGGAGGGCTGAGTGTCGTTCTCTCCAGTGAGTTTAACCAGTAGGGCCCTGTTCTGAATTATGGTTCTAGCTAGCTCAAAAACACAAGCCAGTAGAGGTTTAAAGTATCACCTTCATGGAAAGGTACACTGAAGAGTGACATTAAATGACAGGCAAAAGTGTGAAAGAAAACAAGAATATTATGGAGCCTCTCTTGTTGCTATCCCCAGGCCCACTTGGATATGCTGTGTCACTCATTAGTGAGCCATTGGTGCAAGCAAAAGGAATGAATCAACAAGGTTTAGAGAAGAAATAAATGAAATGGAGAACAAAATAAAAATCAATGAAGGGAATTAACAACAGCAAAAGTTTGTTTTTCAAGATGACAACAAAATTAACAAATACTTAGCTAGACTGACAAAGAGGAAAATAGAAGACAAAAATAAATAAAATCAGAAATGAAAGAGGCAACATCACCAAAGAAAAGCCCAGTTATCAAAAAGTTCATAAGATAATACTATGAACAACTACATGCCACCAAACTAGACAACCTACATGAGATGGAAAAATTCCTAGGAACAGACAAAGAAATTACACTGACCATAAAAGAAGTAGAAGATCTTAACAAATCAGTCAGAAGTAAAGAGATAGAAACAGTTAAAAAAAAACTTCCAAAAATGAAAAGTCCAGGACAAAATTGCTTCAGAGGTTAATTCTACCAATCATACAAAGAATATTTAAGACCAATCTTGCTTAAACTCTTGCTAAAAATTGAACAGGAGGTGATACTACCAAATTTATTCTGTAAGGCCAACATCACCTTAATAGCAAAGCCAGATAAAGACACTACAAAAATATAAAATTACAGACCAATTTCTCTAATGAATATGCATGTAAATATCCTCAACAAAATATTTGCAATCAAATCCAAAAGCTCATTAAAAGTTATACATCACAATCAAGTTCATTTTTTCCATGTATTCTAGGTTTGTTCAACATAAGAAAATCAAACAGTGTAATATACCACATTAATAAACTGAAGAAGAAAATCACATGATCTTCTCAATTGATACAGAAAAGTCATTTGACAAAAAACAGATTTTTTTTAAAAAACAATCTTAAGATAGGCAAAGAAGGAATATTATACTCAACAGGGAAAGAATGAAAGCTTTCCCATTGAGATCTGGAAGAAGACAAGGGCTCCCACTGTCACCATTGTTATTCAATTTTGTGCTAGTATTTCTAGTTAGAGGAATTAGGTAATAAAAATAAATAAAAGACATCTAAATAAGAAAAAAGAAGTAAAACTCTCATTATTAAATGGTGACATGATCCTATACCTAGGAAATCTAAAAAACCCACAACAAAGGTAGTACAACAAATAAATGAATTCAGCAGAGGGGCAGAGTTCAAGTTTAATACTCAAAATTTAGTAGCATTTCCACTACCAATGAGTAATCTGATAAGGAAGTGAGGAAAACATTTCCATTTACAATAGTGACTAAAAGAGACAAATTTATAGTAATAAACTTCACCAAGGACATAAAGGACCTAAATCCAGAAAACTCCAAAACATTGCTAAAAGAAATCAAAGATGACATAAATAAATGAAGGATATTTCATGCTCGTGGACTGGAAGACTAATTGTTGTTCAGATATCAAATTAATCACAAATTAAATTATATAGTCAATACAATCACAAATTTCTCAACAGCTGGTTTTGCAGAAATGGAAAAGTCAATTATCAAATGTATTTGGAAGGTAAGGGGCCCTGAAGAGACAAAAATATCTTAACAAAGAAGAACAAAGACCGTCACTTCCTGATTTTAAAGCATATTACTTAGTTTTAAAGGTAAAAATAGCATGGTACTGGCATAAAGATAGAATATTGACCAATGGAATTAAATTGATTGTTCAGAAATAGACCCTCACATTTATGGTTAAGTGATTTTTGACAAGGCTGACAAACTACTCAACTAGATCAGAGTAGTCTATTCAACAAATGGTGTTGGAGGAGGTGGATATCTATATCAAAAAGAAAGGAGAACCCTTATCTCAAATCTTATACGAATATGAACTCAAAATGTATCCAAGACCTAATATGAAATCTAGAACCATTTTTCTAGAAAAAAATGTAGGGGAACATCTTCAATACTTCGTGGTAAGTCCATTATTTATCATCAGCACTCAAGTACCAATATAATCTCACTAATTTCTGATTAGAATATAAAATATCCCCAATTATTTCAGAAAATTCAGAGAACAGTTTGAAAGTTTCTGTTAGTGTTAAACATTTGTCTACATTAACTATGGCCAAGCAATTCATTTTTAGGTATACAACCAAACATTTTAAGTTTCTATGCCCACATAAAAATATATACAAGAAGTTTATGGGTATTTTTATTCATTATGACCATAAGTTTCCAATATTAAAGAAAGAAATAAAAAGACACAGAGAGGGGTAACATGAAAGAAAAAAGTGAATAAGTAGATTGTATACTTTGAAATACATAACAATTTGGACATTTTATAGATAACCTGATAATATGTATTTAACTAGATTATATTTCTTATATTTTTAGATTTCTAAATATAGGAGGAATGAAGATATTTATCAGTGAATTTATTTATTAGAGTCTACATCTTTCCAGTCAGTAGATTAGTCAATGTTTTTTATGTTATGCAATCTAAATCAAAAAGTGGTTGATTTTTTAAATTTAAAATTACTTTAGATTACATAAATGTTACATATGAAATATAGGGGGCTCCCTTTTGCCCTATCCCCTACGCCTCCCGCACTTTCCCACATTAACAACATTCTTCATTAGTGTGGTACATTTTTTACAATTGATGAACCCATATTGGAGCATTGCCACCAAGAGGGAAAAAAACAAAACAAAAACTGGGTTGTCACATCCAAAACTCAGATTCTTCAATAGCATTTTCTATCCCCTTCAAACTACTGTTAACGAAGACTACTTCCCTGAACAGAGCTTTGAGATTTCTCTACACTTTTCATCAGATCAATGATGCTAGTAACTCCAGGAAAATAGATGGGAGTGGATGGGGGAAGTGCTGAGGAAAAAAAATCACCTGATGTTTACTAAACATGCTTAGAATTGATTGTTACCATTTACTCCTTTGTGATTTTTCTATTTCAAGATTCCCTTTGAGGCTTACTTAAATAAAAACTCATTTTGAGTATATTAGTAGGTATGCCCACAATATATTATAATAAGACCAGTTGGGCTTGTAATTCTGGCTATGTTCCAATTGTTAGAGCTTTGTTTAATATTATTTTAGAGGATTTGAATTTTTTTCAGAAGGGTCTATTTTTTGCTAATATGTTTCTGAGAATAGGCAAATAAATTTAGCTATTTATTTTTTGTAAGTAATTGCTAAAGTCACATTCATAAACATTTCATTTCCTCAAAAGTCTCATGATTTCCTTATTATTCAGGGTGTAGGTAAATATACTTAGAAGAGGTGTGGTAATGGTGAAGGACCCTGGACCAGTTTATCCTGTTCAGTTGTGCATAGGAATATGGCCCCAAACTGGTGGAGAGGAGTCCCATAGAATATAATTGCCACAATCACTTGGGAGGAACAAGTGGAGACAGCTTTTGTCTGTCCTTCATTGAAGTTCACTTGGAGCACCACAGTGAACACATAGGCATAGGATAGGAAGCTGCAATGGCCATGAATGGTAGCAAAAGAATAACAAGGCTTTTCGATACAGGGAATTTTCTTGACACAGTAATGGTAACAGTGATGGAACTTCAAAGAAAAAAAATGGTTAATGGAAGTTAGAATACACACAAAGTGTATATTAAAGAATTGATGGAACTACTGATCCATGCCTATATGTCCATGGACTAATAGCTCATTTTGCTCAAGAGCACAGGATAAATTAAAGTGTGGCTGAAAATGTGGAGGTTTGAATCTTGCTGCCCCAAAATGTAATGGTCTTACTATGTGAAAGAAATTAGTTGTCATCTTAGGCAGATGGGTAGAGATATATATCATGTCAACTAAGGAGAGCTTACTGAATAGCAAATACATTGGAGTGTGAAGTCTGATGTCCATTTCAATGAGATGAATCAGTAGGATATTCTCATCAGCACCACTGAAATGAGGATGCCAATAGTAAGAAATAATAAAGTGTTCATTTCATCATATTGAAAAAAAGGTATAAAATCTATTCCAAAACATTTAGTTTCTGTCTTCCAAGTTTTAATTCAAAATATCAAGCAGAAAATACTTTGATATTTCATATAAGAGTTAGTGTCCTATAAGAAAATAAATAATCATTACTAAATGCAAAGGAATTTTCCTGAATCACTTTAGAAGAAAATGTCTCTTTCCATTTCAATACACTGACTTTGTGCCAAATGAGCAAGAACCACTTTCAAAAATGATGAATTTTATCCCCCATAAGATAGGAGGAAGCTGGTATTTCCCCATCCTCTCTGGGAAACTACCAGGTGGATTTGGAAACTTATGTTCAGGCATGTTTCAGCGGTTATGGGATGAATTGAGTGATGTTATTGATATCAAGGATCTAGATTTCACACACACAGCAGAACAACAGCAGAAACTCCTGGCTGCTGAGCTGGTGAAATTTGATCCTGATCATTACCTAGCTGACTTTTTTGAAGATGAGGCAGTTGAACAGGTTTTGAAGTATAATCCTTGGTGGACTGATAAATTTTCTAGAATGATGGCCAATTTGGAATAGAGTCAGGAGCAAGACAATCTTGCTGCATTAGCGTCTTTTTCTGAAGAAGAGAAATATCAGCTAATATCAGCTAAGATATCAGCTAAGATATCAGCCAAAAAATATCAGCTAAGAAAATTTGACAAATTTGTCTTATCCTACTGTATAAGAGAGCCCATTGTCAAGTGTAATATGGTTTGATTGATATCCTCCTGGCATATTGCTATGAAGCACGTGTCACTGAAGGAGAGAAGAATGTTGAATCTGCATGGAATATCAGAAAATTGAGTTCAACACTGTGCTGGTTTGAGACGTGGACTAACATTCATGAAATCCTGCTATCTTTTGGAAGAAGAGTTTTGTGCTACCCACTTTATCACCATTTCAAGCTGGTGATGAAAGTCTACAGAGATACTATAAAGATACTGCAACTAGGTAAAAGTGCAGTTTTAAAGTGTCTCCTGGATATTTAGAAAATTCTTCAGAAAAATGACCCAGCGTACACTCTAAATAATCTCTACATCTCAGACTACTATGTGTGGATTCAGAAAGCCAAATCCAAAAAGTTGGCAGTTCTTGTGGAAGCCTTAAAGAATGTCCCCTTACAAAAGCCCAGCTGGAATTGGAACTGGAAGAAATGGAAACAGTGGCAGTTCGTGTCCAGGCGGAAGAAAGTGCCTTAAAAGCAGCCCTTTCAGTTTGCAGGTAACAGCCTGCTCACCCTAGTTCTAAGGAAAGTGATTTGGAGGAGTCAGACAGCGCCTCATCATCTGAAACCCAAGACTCAGATTCAGATGATCAGCTCAAAGATAATGACTCTGAGACAATAAATTCTTTGCAAGGTCCTCTTCTAGAATAATACTGCACTCTGCTTGTTGACGATGGAGGGTGTGCGGAAACCAGGCCCTTCTGACATGTGACGTTAGTCAGGGAAGAACACTTGCCTCATCACCAGCTCTTGGAGGGTCTCGGACTCTGATAGAGGAGCTTGGAGAACAACTGTAGACAATGGTTCAGGTTTCTGAACCGGAGGGCTCCCCTTCCAGAATCCACAGCAACATGCAGGACAGAGATGACCAACCAGCAGACACAAAGTGACTGACACTATGCAGTTTTATTTGTTGTTGAGGCGATGTCAGATTTGGTTTCTTTTACTGAATTACAATTTCTCATTCTCTCTCTGTATTTGTTTTTTTCAAGTATGTGCAAAATTGCTTTCAGTGGGCTGCTATTGATACCTTTTGATTTCCTTGTTGCAACTTTAAAAATAAAGCTCTAAAGTGTTTTTACCGAGGTATAATTGTGTAGAACATAATAGTTCTACTGCCAGAATCTCTAGAATGTAAAGTCTAATAATATTTTTAGTATCTTAACTGAGATTTGCTTGATATGCAATAAACAGCACATATTTAAAGTGTACAATTTGGTAAGTGTTGACCTAGGTATACCCCTGGGAAACCACCACCACCAGCTAGATAATGAAGATATCTGTCATCCCCAAGTGTCCTCCTGCTCCTTTGCCACCCTTCCCTCTGCCTCTCCCCACATGCCACTCACTGCCATTCCACAGGCAACTGCTGATCTACTTTCTGTCACTATACATTAGTTTGCATTTCCTAGAATTTTACTGAATTGTGCAACATTTACTTTTTTGTCAGGCTTATTTCACTTGGTATAATTATTTTGAGATTCATCCATATGATAGCATGTATCAAGAATTTGCTGCTGCTGCTGCTGCTTCTTGTTTTATTATTGCTGAGATATACTTCATTGAATAGATTTATCTGTTCACCAATTGATGGACATTTATATTGTTTCCAGTTTTCAGCTATTACAAATAAGATTGTTGTGGTCTTTTGTGTAAAAATAAAATAAAATAAAATAAATCTTAATAAATTCAATGAGATGTCTAAATATAATAAGGATATTAAGAAGAAACTAGGTGATCATGAAGAAGAATTTGAAAGCAATCATAGAGAATTAACAGATCTTATAGTAGTAAAAGACACAGAAAATGAAATGAAAAATAAACTGGAGGCATATAACAGCAGATTTGAAGAGGCAGAAGAGGGATCCATGAGCTTGAAGACATGTCCTTCAAAAGTGAATATACAAAAGAACTAATAAAGTAAAGAATGGAAAAAATTGAACCGAGTCTGAGGGAAATAAATGATGGCAAGAGGTGTGCAAAAATGCATGTCATGTGTGTGCCAGAGAGAGAAGAGAAAAGGGGCAGAATGAAAATTTGAATGAATAATGGGAGAAAATTTTCCAACCCTACTGAAGGACATAGATATCCATATCCAATAATGACAACATATTCCCATACAAATAAATCTGAAAAAACCTATGCAAAGATACATACTAATTAGAATGTCAAATGCCAAAGACAAAGAGAGAATTCAAAGAGGGACAAGAAAAAAGTGATACATCACATACAAGTTCTATTAATCAGTCAAAGCAGTGCTCATGCAAAGTGCCAGGAATCTGTTGGCTTTTATAAAGGGTATTTATTTGGGGTAGAAGCTTACAGTCACAAGGCCCTAAAGGGTCCAACTCAGGGTTACTTCCTCACCAATTTCTATTGCCACATTTTGAAGCAAGATGGCAGGCAACATCTGGAAGGGTTTAGCCTTCCTCTCACCTCTTAAGGCTCCATGGGCCCAGCTTCTTCCAATCTTAGTTGTATGGTGGCATAGAGCTCGTTTATTTCCAGGCTCACTTGCTCTGGTCTCTTCACAAGGTCAGTGTAAACTATCAGGTAAAAGGCTGATTTATCTTCCTGAACTGCAGGATCAAAGCTGGCAACTTCTCTCTTCTTTGTATCTTATTCTGTGTTCTTATGTGTACCTTCTTGAGTAGCCCAAGGTGGCAGAGACTCAACCCTGAGCCACACTACTGTTGTAGTCAAATCAAAGTCCTAATTTTAACATAGTTTAATCAAAGCCATCTCATCTGAATCCAATATAATCAAAGGGTATCACACCCAGAGGAAAAGACCAGTTTACAAACACAATTTATATCTCTTTTTAGAACTCATAAATAATATTAAACTGCCACAGTCCACTCTCTGAATTCCAAAAATGCATTACAATATTCAAAAATCCTTATTTCAGTAACAATGTTATTACATAATCACAGCACAATCAGTTTATAGAAATGCACTTTGTCTTGGGGCAAATTTCCCTATGGCTGTAGACCTGTGAAACTTACAAAACAATTTATCCTCTTCCAATATACAAAAGGACAGACACAGATAAACATTCACATTTCTATAAGGAGAATTTGGGAGGGAAACATGAGTCACAGGACCCCTATGGTTCCAAAAACCTGCAAGGCATACTACATTATATTTCAAAGCCTGAGGGTCATTATCTATATGATGGTTTCTTCTTCCTGGGGCCTTATGGGGGCCCACCCTTTCCACAGGCCTACCCAATGGCCATTTCCTTGGTTCCACCATTATCAAGCAAATTTGTGGTGACTGAGCACAAGACCAAGGCCTCTAAGAACATTGGGGATAAAGGCAACACTTTCTCCAATCTCTGGGGGACAGTCTCAACCCCCTTAGTACAGTGAGGTGGTGGCAACATTCTTCCTAGTCTTTGGTGAACAGACCCAACCCTCTAAGAACAGTAAATTGTCAACTTGGCTTTCCCTAATCAATTGGGGACAGGCCCAGCCCTCTCAGAGCTATGGGGTGTCAACCCCACTCTCCCCAACAATGAGGAAAAGGTCCACTCCTCTTAGATCACTGAAGTGTTGACCTCACTCTTCCCAACCCTTGGGGAGTGTGCTCCACTCTCTCTGTAACCTGGGGTGTCAAAACTCTCCATGGAAAGTGAGTCTCAGCTGAATCTAATACAATCAAATTGTATCATGCCCAGAGGAACAGTCCAGTTTACAAACTTAATCTATATCTCTTTTCGGAATTCATAAATAATATCCAACAGTCATACAAGGGAAAACCAAAAAGATTAAGTGCCAATTTCTCATCACTAACCATGGAAACCAGAAGACTGTATTATGATATATTTAAGATAGTCCAACAGAGAAACTATCAGCCAGATATCTTATATCTGGCAAGATTGTCTTTCAAAAAAAGATGAGTTTAGAATATTCTCAGATAAACAGAAAGTGAGAGTTTTTAACTAGGAGACCAGCTTTGCAGGAAATACTAAAGGGGGTGCTATAACCTGAAAAGAAAAGATGAGAGACTCGGAAGACAGTATAGAAATGAAGACTATGTTAGTAAAAGTAAATTAAAGTGTGAAAAAGAGTGGTGAAAATAAGATATGATACATAAACCCCAAAGGTCCAAATGGGTAAAGTAAGTTTTGCCTTTGCAGTAATAACATTGAATATTAAAGGATTAAACTCCCCAATCAAAAAACACAAGATGTGGAATGGATAAGAAAATATGAGCTATCTATATGCTGTCTATAAAAGACTCATTTTAGACCCAAGGATACCGATAGATTGAAAGTAAATGTCTGGAAAAATATATTTCACACATGCAGTAAACAAAAACTAAAGGTGGAATAGCTATACTTATACTGTACGCAATACACTTTAAAAGCAAAACTGTTATTAAAGACAAGGAAGAACATTATATATTAATAAAAGGGGAAATTCGCAATGAGGAAATACCAATCATAAATATGTATTCACGTAACCAGAATGCACCAAATATCATGAAGTAAACAATGGCCAAACTGAAGGGAGAAATAGATGTGTCTACAATAATACTTGCAGACTTGAAAAGAACACTCTCAGCATTGGATAGAAATTTGCACAGAGAATCAACAAAAATCATCCTGGATATTCTGGGGAATGGTAAAGACTGGAAGACTCCACAATGCTGAATTGAAGAAAGAGAAAAATATCAGATCCAGTGTCTTAAAGCTGAAGTGGATATGCACTGTTAAGAGGATGGCTGATTGGGGACAAGATCCTGACCGAGTGGTCTGTTCTGGGAGCCCATGGAGCAAGAAACTTAGGGACATCAATCTGGTGGGAGCTGGACAGAGAGGTGGATTGCTTAACCTAAAATCATGCTGCTAGCTTGTTTCTTCTTTGCTGGGTTTCTACTTCTTTAATTTCCCTATTTTCTGTGTATATTGATTTTGTCTACTAACACTATGTATTTTCCTTCCTTCATCTTTCTACTTTCTGCTTTCTGTTGTGGTTCTTACATTCCACCTTTTTTCATTACTCTTCAACTTCATGGGTGTTGATTTCTAGCTTGTCTATTTTATTTTCTTTTTGAAATTTTTATTTAATTAAAATTTTCCTTTCAGCACTTTCCTTACTCTTTCTCTCTCTTATTACTCTACGCTACCTACATGAGTTAAATATTCATTTTACTAAGTCTTACATGGCTTCTCTCCTAACTTTTATCAATATTACTATTATCCTTTTTCCTTTCTTACCTCTTTCAATTCCTCTGGCGCTAATCTTTTTCCTTCAAGGGAACATAGAAAAATGCAAGGAAATAGAACAAGAAGAACAAAGTATCAAAGAGAAAACTTAACACACACACAGAACCACCAGCTAAATAAAACTCTAGAGCAGAAAGAGAAGCTAATCAAGAGAATTAACACATCAAGATAAAATGATTACTAGAGGGCAACAAACAATTGCAAACTGTACTGAGAAACAGGAAGACATGGGCCAATCTAATGGACAAATTAAAACCAGGAAGAGATGTAGAACATCAAACAACTAATCAAAGCTGTCCAAACAAATATAATGGACCAATTTAATGAAGTGAAGGAAGAAATTAAGGATATTAAGAAGACACTGGGAGAACATACTGAAGAAATTGTAAATATACATAAAAAGTTAATGGATATGATGGTGATTAATGGTACAATCAAAGAAATAAAAAAGAAACTGGATTCACGCAGCAGCAGATTTGAACAGGCAGAAGAAAGATTTAGTGATGTGGAAGACAGTACATCTGAAATCAAACAGACAGTAGAACAGATAGATAAACAGACAGAAAAAAACCAGCAGGGACTTAGGGATTTAACTGATGAAAAGAAATGCACAAACATATTTATTTAGGCATTCCAGAAAGAGAACAGAAGGGAAAGGGAACAGAAGGGAAAGGGAACAGAAGGGAAAGGGAACAGTGTTGAAGTAAATAATGGCTGAAAACTTCCCAACCCTATTGAGGGAGATGGACGTACATGTCCAAGAAGCACAGCACACCCCAAACAGTATAAATCCCAACAGGCCTACTCCAAGCCATATAATTACCAAAATGTCCAATGCTCAGAACAAAGAGAAAATACCCAAGGCGGCAAGAGAAAAGAGAACCATCATATACAAGTGAAGCACAATAAGATTAAGTGCTTATTTCTCATCTGAAACCATGGAGGCAAGAAGAGAGTGGTATGACATAGTCAAGGTACTAAAAGAAAAAAAACTTCCAGCAACAAATTCTTTAGCCAGCAAAGCTGGCATTCAAAAATGATGGAGGGTTCAAAGTATTCACAGATAAAAAGAAATTAAGAGAATATGCCAATAAGAAATGTGCATTTCAAGAAATATTAAAGGAAGTTCTACAGGTTGAAAGTACCAAACAGGAGAGAGAGAGAGTTAGAGGAGAGTGTAAGAACAACTAAAAGGACAAAAAGAAATAAAAACAATGTATGACATACATAAACTTAAAAGAAAATATTGCTGATGTAAGAAATTCTTTGAGAGTAATAACACTGAATGTTAATGGAGTATACAAACCAATCAAGAGACATAGATTGGCAGAATGGATAAGGAAATATGATCCATTTATATGCTGTCTACAAGAAAATCACCTTAGACCCAGGGATTCAAGGAGGCTGAAAGTGAATGGCTGGAAAACAATTTACAAGCAAACAACAACCAAAAAAGGGCAAGAGTAGCTATGCTACTATTGGACAAAATAGACTTTAAATGCAAAACTATTGTAAGACACAAAGATAGACACTATATATTAGTAAAAGGGGTAATATTTCAAGAAAAGAGAACAATCATAAACATTTAAGCACCTAATCAGGGTTCCTCAAAATACATGAGGCAAAAACTGGAAAAACTAACTGAAGAATTAAATGCCTCTATAATTATAGTGAGGAAATTTAATACACCATTATCACCAATAGACAGAATATCTAGACAGAGAATTAATGAAGAAACAAAGACTCTAATAATACATTAGAGGACCTGGACCTATTAGACATATAGAGAATGCTACACCCAAATACATCTGGATTCATATTCTTCTCCAGTGCACATGGATCATACTCCAAGATAGACCACATGCTAGGCCACAGAACAACTCTCAATGATTTCAGAAAAATTAAGAGTATAGAAAATAGTTTCTCTGACCACAATGGAATGAAATTGGAAATCACCAAGGACCAGATTAGGCACAAAGATATGGAAGATACACAGTGCACTCTTAGACAAACAGTGGATCAAGGAGGAACTCTCAAAATAAATCAGTAACTACCTTGAAATGAATGAAAATGAGAACAAAACATATCAAAACCTAAGGGGTGCTGTCGAAGAAGTACTGAGAGGGAAATTCATAGCCATAAATGTATGTATTAAAAAAGAAGATAGAGCTAAAATTGAAGACCTAACTGTACACCTGGAGGAATTGTAAAAACAACAATAAACTAACACCCAAGGAAGTAGAAAGAAGGAAATAACAAAGATTAGAGCAGAATTAAATGAAATAGAAGTAAGAAAGTGCTAGAAAAAATAAACAAAACCAAATATTTATTCATTGAGAAGTTCAATAAAATTGACAAACCCTTAGCCAGACTAATAAAGGAAAAGAGAGAGCAGATGCAAATACACAAAATAAAGAATGAGGAAGGGGATATCACTACTAACAACACAGAAATAAAGAGTATCATAAGAGGATACTTTGAAAAATTATATGACAACAAGAATGATAATTTAGAGGATATGGACAAAGTCCTAGAAACTCACAAGCAGCCTACATTGATGGAAGAAGAAATTGATTAACTCACCACTCTAATTACAAGTAAACATATAGAGTCAGTCATCAAAATTCAATGCTGTATTTTTAAGGAACTGGAAAAACTAACTACAAAATTTATTTGCAAGGGTAAGAGCCCCTGAATTGCAAAGACATATTGAAAAAGAAAAATGAAGTTGGAGCTATCACACTACCTAACTTTACAGCATACTACAAAGCTACAGTGTTTAAAACCGTATGGTATTTGCACATTGATAGACATACTGATCAATGGTACCAAATTGAGAGTTCTGATATAAAACCTCACATATACTGTCATCTGATATTCGACAAGGACACCAATCCCATTCACTTGGGAGAAACTGGCCTTTTCAACAACTGGTGCTTGGAGAACTGGATATTCATATCCAAAAGAATGAGAGAGGAATGCTATCTCCCACTTTATACAAAAAATGAACTCAAGATGGATCAAAGATCTAAATATAGGAGCCAATACCATAAAGACCTTGGAAGATAATGTAGTGAAGCATCTACAGGACCTTGTAATGGAAATAGATTCATGAACGGCACACCCAAAGCATGAGTAGCAAAAGAAAAAATAGATAAATTGGACCTCCTCAAATTTGAAAGCTTTTGCACCTCAAAGGATGTTATCAAGAAAATAAAAAGCCAGCCTACAAGTGGGAGAAAATATTTGGCAAACATATATCTGATAGGAGCCTAATATCCTGCATATATAAAGAAATCCTACACCTTGAAAATAAAAAGACAAACAACCCATTAAAAAACGGGCAAGTTACCTGAAAAGACACTTCTCCAAGGAAGAAATACAAATGGCTAAAAAGCACATGAAAAAAATGCTTGACATCACTAGATATTAGGGAAATGCAAATCAAAACTACAATGAAATACCATCTTACACCCATTAGAATGGCAGCTATTAAAAAAACAGCAGACTGTAAGTGTTGGAAAGGATGTGGAGGAATAGGAACCCTCATCTACAGCTGGTGATATTGTGGAATGGTCCAGCCACTGTGAAGGACAGTATTGCAGTTCCTCAAAAATCTAACTATAGATCTTCCATATGATCCAGTGATTCCACTGCTGAGTATATACACAGAAGTACTGAAAGCAAAGACACACAGAGATACATGCACACCAATGTTCATAGTGGCATTGTTCACTATTGCCAAAAGTTGGAATCAACCCAGGTGCCCATCAACAGATGAATGGTTAAACAAAATGTGGTACATACTTACAATGGAATATTACTCAGCTATAAGAAGGAATAAAGTACTGACACACAGAATAACATGGATGAATCTTGAAGACCTTATATTGAGTGAAGCAATCCAGGCATTGAAAGATGAACAGTACATGACCTCACTGATATAAATTAAGGAAATTGAACAGTCTCTGAGAACTATTATTGGAAAGATAGGTTGACAAGAAAGAGAAAGAGAAAAGGAAGTTGTGAGCCATCATCCATATGGACATAATCTTTGGTAAAGTGATAGAGTTCAGTTGCATATTGAAGGGATAGGACAGGCGGGTAGTGAAATTACTTGGTTTGATGGTGCAAGGTTGACAGGTGGGTAGATTGGGAAGGCTGGGTTAGAATACCCAGGACACTGGGGGTAGAGATGGGAGACGGACCTGGTGAATACTTGGGATTTGTGAGTAAGAGGTTAAAATATAGAGGTGGGAATGCTCTTATGACAATATGACAAGGAAATGTCACTGGTTTAGGGTGTTGGTTTGGGGGGGCATTCAGGACAGGGCACAGCTGGAGCAGGCTTCTAGGGAGTGTTTGAGTGTTCGTCCTGCCATAATGTGTATCAGTGGGTGGATACCCACAAAATGCACGGGAAGGAGATGGACTCCCATCTTTGGGAGGACCAATTCACTCAGAAATAGACAGGTGGGCATTTCTTATGAGCAAAGGTGGGTCCTAATAGGGGAGGACAAACCAGTGTGTAAAGACCTCTTGTTGCATGTAACTATGAATCTTATCATCCAATGAGTCAAGCCAGAGGGTCATGATGGGTCCTAGGGGGATGGGGAGGGAGGAACAGAATAGATCAAATAGGGGGTATTTAGTGGTAGTGGAAATGTTTTTCATTACCTTACATTGATGGACACAGGACATGGCAAACATCATCAAAATTTATAAAAGCATATGGTCTAAAATGCAAACCACAATGTAAACTATTGACAATGTTTAGTAGCTATGTTTCACTATCTGTATAGCAATTATAACAATTCTACCATCCACAGACAAAAAGGTTTTAAAATGGGGTGAGGAAAGGGGAAGGAGTTTGGGTATATGTGAGTCTCTTGTATTCTGTGTGTGACTTTGCTGTGACCTAAAACTTTTTGAAACTTAAATGAAAAATTGTGAAACACTGGGGATTGAGAACGGGAAGGTGTCATGGTACAGACTGGACACCAGATATTGCAGTGATGAAAGGTAAAATGTCAAAATAATTTAAAAAAAATTTTTTCCCAATTTTTGAATATCCCAATCCTTAGATGTTATTTTATTTTCAGTTTTTTTCTAAGTTTCATGTACTTTGTCTCTTACATTTAAACTTATCATTATTATTTCATTTTCCTATTAATTGTATTTGACTATTGTATTGCCTTCATCTTTAAAGAAGCTTTGGATCACAGAAGGGTTACAACTTTGGTGGGAGAGGATCATTGGTGTGGGGTGTCAGTGATGGGGGGTGGATGGGAGGAAGCTCACCTGAACATAAATAAAAGTTATATAAAAATTTTCAAATGCTCACAGGGCATGGTCACAGTGGGTGGAGAATCACTCAATAAATGAGAGAATACTGAATTCCCATCCTGGAGTGCTCTGCCACATTCTCCAAGGGAGCAGCAACAGTGCCCCAAGTGCAGGGGCAGTGTCTGGCAAAGGAGCCACTGATGGGCTCTTGTTATTGATGACTAGCCTTATGAATCTTCGCTCTTGAAATTGAAAGTTAGCCAATTGATATGGGGTGCCTAAGGGATGCCTCCTGAGAGCCTCCTTTTTGCTAAAATGTTGCCTCACTCTAAGCCAAACTCAACATATGCATGCATTATGTTCCTCCCAGTGTGGGACATGACTCCTGCAGATGAACCTCCTTGGCAATGAGGGATTATTCCCAAGTGCCAACTGGCAAAATGACTGGAAAAAGACCTCAAATAAAAGGGGGAAAAGGTAAAGATAAATGAGTTCATATGGCTAAGACACTTCAGTGAATCGGGAGGTCATTCCAGATGTATCGCTTATGCACATCTCAGTAGGACCTCATAGGCTTCCAATGTGGATATCACCCAAAATAGAGGGGCTCCTGAGAGTTCTGAAGACGCCCAGGTCCTATATGATGGTGGATAGCTCAAGAGATTGGTGCTTAATCAGTGGGCCCTACTTTGGGATCTGTGCTCCTGAGAGTGACAGAGTTGGACTCATATATGTCTTCTGTGCATATGGTCCATCCTTCCCTTCTATTGAAACCTATATGTGGTGCCGCAGTTTGTAGGTGTACTTCCAGACACTGGAGTCTTTGGACTGTCCATGTGCCAGCTGGGCCCAGAATCTCAGTGGAGCTGCAACCCTACTCTACAGATCAATGGACTCACCCATGACACCTGGTGGGGAGATGATGATGGACAATGGCTATCCCACAGATTGGAGAGAGTCTGCAGCTGCATGCAAGATAATACTATCCATCTTATCCATGGGGTATAAGCCCCCTCTCACTTGAATGTGGAGTGGACATCACTGTCCCAGTGTCCTCAGGATTGGGGGAGAGCTATGGACTAGAGTGGACTTACTGGTATTCTGTTATAGACACATTGTATAACCAAAAAAAAAAAAAAAAAAAAAAAGAGCAGTAGTAGACCAGATAAAAGTAAAATAATGTAGTATATAAACAATAATTGCTCAGTGCAACTAGGAAATTGTTCCTGTGATCAGTATTTTGTTTCTGCATATAAAGTAAACACTTGCCTTTAATTAAGGAGGACTTGAAAAGAGATTTTTTTGGATACTTCATTTTTCTTTAACCCTTTCTTATGCATACTAATTAATTAAGATAATCCATCTGGATCAATAATGATTTAGTATGACTATTGTTGAACTAGATTTTAAGATTTTCTGCCTCATAAAATTATGAGTTGGCTTATTGTTATCTGCTGTAATTCATTCCAATAAGATGTGAATTCCCAAATTGGATTATACAGATAGAATTATTGCCTAAATAGAAATGATATACCTAAACCAATAATCAATTTCTTTCATTCTTAGAGATCATGTCCAATAGAGCTGTAATATAAAAATTAAAATTATGTTGTAATTAACTTCTATTATTTTAGAATTAGTATTTACATTTATAAATGCTTGTTGCTACACTATCTATTTCTTAAATTTATTAATTAAATTCAACTTGGCCTAAAAAAAAAAAACCACAAAAACAAAACTTAAAGGTCTGGTTAATATCCATCAGTGAACTAAGGGCAAAGTGTAAACTTTTAAAATTAGATTACAAGTAAATGATCTCAATTATATTTACAATTTTCTGATCTGCTTAAATGAAGAATTTTTTAATAAGCACATTTTCCAGCTATCAGTTTTATATTAAACTTATTGAGTTATCACCAAATTGTCTTACACAGAGTCTGCACCATTCTACATTCACACAAAAAGTGAGGGAGTGTTCTTATTTTTCCACATCCTCTCCAGTATGTGTATATCTCTATTTTTTTAAAAATAGAGGCCATTCTATAAGGTGTGAAATGATATCTTATTGTAGTTTTGATCTGCATTCCCCTAATCACTAGTGATTTTGCACATTTTTTCATTTGCTTTTTGACCATTTGTATTTGTGTTTTAGTACTCTCTTTCACAATTTTCTTAGTAGAGTAGAAAAATGCTAAACCCAAATCTTTGGATATGTATTAAATATTGTGTGGTTCTAAAAAATGGCCAAGAGGAACACAGGCACTGCAGTATACTTATGATCAACTTTTGGCTCCATTACTTGCTATCTGTGTGAAAAGCAATATCTAAATTTGAGAAATTCAAGTCTAATTCATAATACCTTCCAAAGAGGGACATTGGAAAGACTGAGGATTTAATATAAACTTAAAGCATTTGTAACTCTGCATAGCATATAAGTTCTCAATGAAATTTTAAATTAATTAAGAATCACAAACTCCACAAGGACCTAAAAATCAACTTTGCCTTAAGGTAACTTGCTCAGTATCCCATACATAGCTGGAGATTTCTTTCTGTAACCACACACAATTCTTGGTAATGTTATAGATCTTTACATCCCCACATACATAGAAACAATAATTATGGATTGTTTGGGTATTAGAAAGCTCAGAGACCTTCATTGAAATTTGTCCAATTGCCTAAGTGTACAAATAAATAGCAAAGATAATGAATAATTCAAAATGGTATAGACCAAGAAACTTTCTTTGTATATATAAAGCATTCACTGTGTGTATATATAATGTATGTACATTTAAATGTTTGTTATTTTTAAATATGATGCCTCATATTCAATATATTGATGGAGTCACACATATAGTTCATTAAATAAAATGTTTCTCTTTATTCAGGTTTCCTATTTGTGGATTTTTTGATACCTCCAGGAAAAATTAAATTATACATTATGGATCAACTTTCACTCATAATTATACCAATCTAAAAAATCAAAACTCATTCTCATATTATGAAACATTTAGCATCTCCCAAAGCCTAGCACGGTTCAGTGAGGCTTTCATTAATTTATTCACTTTATACTTCCAAACCTTATAATAAGCATGCTGTTATCATTCTCACTTTGTAGATGAAGAACCAGAGGAAATAAAATTAAGTATCATGCCAAAAATACTAGTTAAGTGATGATGCCAGGAAAGAAACCCAATCACTCTGGATCCAAGGCAGAAAGTGTTGAATTACGCCCTGGGGTTTCACCATTGCAATATTCCCTTTCTCATATGAAGTTAGCAGGGGCTGATAAATGAATGGCTATATAACTGAATGCTAATTTATTTTGCTTGTTTCCAAGAGAACAGACTTGCCTTATTTTGGCATTTGTAGGGCAATGGAGTAATTGTGCTTGGTCTACCTAAGGGAACAGAAGAGAGAAGGGACATTTTCTCTGAGGACAGTGCAGGTAGAATTGTAAATTGTACCAAACCTGGGTATTAGAGACCTTTGTGTTGTATTTAACCTTCTTAGTTTCATGGTAATATATGGCCTTGATAGCAAAAGAAGGGGAATCTTTCTGGATACATTTTGTGCAACATTTCCTTTTACATAAAAAGGATTTTGGTGGTATCTTGAGAAAAAAATAAAAGGTAAGTTAGACTATAGCTAGTATTGCTGGACAGAAAACAAGATATACTTCTAATCCAATAAATATTATTTGAAAATAGGCATGACAATAATGTTTTTCTAATGGGACTAGTTAATTCATTCAACATTTTAAGCATAAGCCATGCTTTTTGCAGCAAAAATAAAAGAAATCTTACATAATAATCAATTCTATTGTCTGAGTCACTATAAATTTAAGTAAAATTGAGCAGCTCTTATATAGTAGTTTTATCTATATGCCACATGTGTTCAATGCCATATATCCTTCACAGTTCTTGAGTAACAAGTCAAAGAAATATTGTCTCAAACAATCTTTGAATTATAAAAATATATCATTAACACATATTTAATGAATAATTATATGATAGGCAGTTGGAGATATTATTTTTTATTTGCTTTTGTGTATTCAAATTAAAATAAATTTACTTGAAGTAAATTAATTTTGACTTTTTAAAATGAAAATATTGCATAATAATTTGATATGATAATATAAGAGCTATAATAGGCAAATATAAAATTTTCACCCACAGGAGTTCTTAGGCATATATGAATGGGTATCTGAGAGATTTGTTGTACATTGTATGTAAAAAAGTACATGTTAACTAGTGGAGGTAAAGATAGACGGACCTCTGATTCCTTCATATTCTAAGTTCCTATTAGTTCTTTCAAACGAATAAGTCCATCTTCAGATTAAAATAGTTTTTTGAAAGTTATTAAAATGTACTAAATATATATCAATATACTGATGAGAAAAATATTCTTTTCAGCAAAATATGGAAAAGTATATGAATTATCTTATGTGAAAGTCACTTCAACAATATAAGGAAACTTTGTATGTTAATGTAAAGAGTAACAGTATGTGATTATGTCTACCTCCTTACACATGGATTTACAGTTTGGCATGCATTGAAAAAAGAAAATGTTCATTTCCTAAGTGCTTACCACTCTATGGAATCATATATCAAGCTATTGGTTGGTGAAGAAGGAAGAATAGGCAATTAGTAGTTATCTAATTTCCAACATTTTTACTGTTAAATGTCTCTTTTTGTATAACTAATTGTATTTTTATTTTAAAGAAGCTTTAAAGATTACATATATGTTACATAAAAAATATAAGGGATTCCCGTAAGCCCCACTCCTTTCCCCTCTGACACTTTCCCACATTAACCACATCCTTCATCAGTGTGGTACATTTGTTAGAATTGATGAACACATATTGAAGCATTACTACTAACCATGGAATACAGTTTACATTATAGTTTACACTTTGTTCCATGCAACTTTGTAAGTTATGAAAATATATACAATGGCCTGTATCCATCACTGCAATGTTATGTAGGACAAATCCAATGTCCTGAAAATACCCCCATATTACACTTATTCTTCCCTCTCCCACCCCTCAGAACCTCTGGTGGCCACTGCCTTTATATGAAACATCTCTTGGTAGTTCTGTAAACCATTTACTAGGATAGAGGACATCAAACTAAGAGATAATTCAGGATAAAAAAAAGAACCTTTTAACAATTAACTATTCTATACTCCTTATATTTTACCTAGTATGTATCTGCATTTCTTTACTTTACTTGACATATGTTTCACGGATTGAGAATAACCAACACCATTATATATATGTATATATATATATATGCTCAATAAAGCAATTATATTTAGAGACAATAAAGTTAATTCACTCTCAAAAACCCAACAGTTTTGTGTGTCTTTTGATGTGATTTTGTCATTGAAATATTTTTAACACAGGTAATAAGATACAGTGTAACAAAAATTCAAAATGAATCCTAAGTTAGGCATTTTTTTCTTTAATTGCATTGACTTGTTTGAACATGATGTTTCAATAGATTAAATACGTTCTCAATTTTCTTCAATCAACTGAAATAAAACAATGAAACTAGCATAATGCATATTTAGATTTTAAAAATACTACATACTTTACGTTTTAATTGAGTTTATTTTACAGTCCTTTTATATGAATTTATAAAACTTAATTTTGAATTAAAAATTAAATTATTGGAACATAAATCAGAGCTCATTCATACTTAGCAGTGAGAAACATCCCTGAGTTTAGGCTGAAATAATGAATCTCAGTATTTTGAATTACATTTGCTGTTCAGTTTTGTATTTTGCTCAGTATTTGTTGGAGAAGTAGTAAAGGATATATGATAATACACCATGAAATAGACCTAAATAATGTCATGTAATATTTTTATAACCAAAGGTCGTACTCTCTAAGGGGCCAATTTCAATTAGGTGCAATGTATAGATTTTCCTAATTGAAGCATCAGAATAAATGTGTTTGCTTCCAACCATGAGACATAAGTAGATATAGATTGTGGCAACCAGTGACTCTGACTACATTTTTCCAAGAAAGAGACTAATCTTCTTCTGAGTTGTGTGAAATTTGTTTTTTGATTTTTCATAAATGTAGTCTTTAATATTATGTAAATTTTGAGAAACATCTTCAATAATATATTGCTTGAACAGTAACAAATTTAACCAAATTACCCACATCATTCTTATTTTCACAAAATAAAATATGAGTCAATAAAGGCTCTCTTCATCCCCCCCCCCTTCGGAATAAGTTAATGCTCCTTTGGACTAAGAACTCTTTGTTTGTCTTCATACAGAATTCTACTGTTTTAAGCACAGATGAACAATATCCCCAAGCCTTCTGGCCAAACTATATCACCAATAGCATCATTTGCATGTTCATTCATTTCCATTGCTTTTGTAGTTTGTCATATTAACAAGTCTTCTGAGTAAAACAGACATTTGGGTTGATACTGAGCTTCTTTTGGTCCTCTTTGGATGATTTGTTGTTTTCAACTGTCGAATTATTAAAAAATAAAGAAAAACTTACCCATCTTTATTTTAAAATGAAGAACACTTAAAGAAAATTCTGCTTTTAGAGGCCACATTAAATAAAATGCCTAAGCAAAAAAAAAAAAAAAAAAAAAAAAAACAGATAACTTAGAAACATTTACATGTGATTATGATCTTGTTTAGTTAACTGCTGTCTATATATGCAAACATATCTGGTCTCTCTGAAAATCAAACTTGCCTTTTGAGAATAAGGAAAGTATCTCTTTCAGATATGTTATTAGGATAAAATAGCAAATTAAAAGCAACTAACATATTTCACATACTTTTATATAAGATATCTTATGAATGGTATCTCATTTTCACAATCTCCAGCTCTTGCAAATCAGAGAGTGTTTTCAAGTGTCTGTGTAGATCTATCCATATATAAAGAATATAGAAATAGAAATAGATATAAAGATATAGATATAGGTGTAGATATAGATGTATTTGTAGATATAGATATGGGTATAGATGTATATACAGCAGGAAATACAAATAAAGATACAGATATATATATATATAATAGGTAAATTAATTGTTATATATATAGAGAGAGAAAGAAATAAAGAGACATATATGAACAATAGAAAGAGGGAGAGAGATTATATAGAAAAGTATGCATTTTAATTTTATTCAAATTCTGCTTATTAATTATATCAAAATTTGAAGGGGTCTATGGGTATTTCCTTAAAATACTGAGGATTTAATATCTTGGTAATTTTGGATAAAAATATTTTAAAACAGCATGTATTAACAGTGCAATAGTAATGAGAACCATTTTGCAGTAAAATGTTATATTTTAAAATAGTAGAAACACATAATTTATATATACCCATGCAGGAAGGAAAGAGATAGTTGTTGGAACATTCTACAATGGCAGTTTTCCCAATCTCTGGTGGGATTAAATATTTTTCTAATCTATCCACGATATTGAATTAGGAGGTAAAGTATGTGGAGATAGAATAATCAGACCAGAGGAATTGATTTTGTTCTCCTGGGACTATTTCACCACATCCAAGTCCCCAGTCTCATCTTCTCCCTCATCTTTTCTGTGTCTATTGTAATGCTTGTTGGCAATATTATGATGATTATTCTCATTTAGTTGGACTCACGACTCCATACACCTATGCACTTTCTTCTTAGCCAACTTTTCATCATGGACCTCTTCTATAGCTCCACTATAAGAATATATTGTGTAATATATTGTTTGATTCAAAAAAAAAAAAAAACCAACAAAATTTACATGTATCCATTACATTTAATTGAGAAATGTATATATTTATTCATCTGTGTTTACTTTTTAGTTTTTAATTGCTTATGTTTTCAATTATTAAATGTACAAAATAAAGTTAAAAAAAAAAAAGATAGGTGCTGATTACCTATCTATGAAAAATCCTGTTTCCTTTGTAAACTGTGGAATTCAGCTCTTCCTTTTCACAACCTTTGTTGGATCTGAGTGCCTTCTCCTGGCAGTCATGGCTTATGAATGCTATGTGGCTATTTGCCATCCTCTCCTTTACTCAGTTCTCATGTGCCCTAAAGTCTGTGCCTTCATGGTGGCTGGCACCTGGCTAGGTTCAGTGCTCAATGCCTTGGTCCATGTCATATATATTCTGAATCTCTCTTACTGCTATTCCTTGGAAATTAATCATTTCTTTTGTGAGATCCCAGCTCTCCTGCAACTTGTTTGTACTGACACATCTATTTATGAAAATGGGCTTTATGTCAGTAATGTTGCTTTCCTTCTCATTCCAGTATCTGTCATTATGGCCTCATATGGGCAGATACTTTCTACTGTTTTGAGATTAGGCTCAAACTTAGGGATAAGAAAGGCTTTGGCAACCTGTTCCTCCCATATGATTGTGGTGTCTCTCTTCTATGGAACAGCCATCATCAAGTACTTTCTACCAAAAGCCTATCAAACTGCTGAGCAGGATGAAATAGTGCCTATCTTCTACACCATTGTCACTCCCATGCTCAATCCTCTCATCTATAGTCTTTGAAACAAAGAAATGGCTAAAGCTCAGGAAACTTCTTATATCAATCAAGAATGAGGCATAAGAAGATGGACTTCTGATACAAAACTTTATTACTATAACAGAGATAAACAGCATAGAACAAAGAAACTACTACTTCTCTGGAGACAACTCATGGACAAATTTCTTCATTTACTCTTTGTAAAATGATAATGGATCAGATAACCCCTTCCTGGTGAGGTTCATTTGAGTTTCACAGAAATATTAAACAGAGAGTTATATTTCAGAAGACACATAAAACTTTCAAGCTTAGAAAAAAATAGAGAACACAAGTGTCTGCTTTTTTAAAAAATTTTATATTTTTAAAGAAGTTTTATATTATATAAATGATACATTGAAAACATAGGGGGATTCCCATATATACTACTCCTTCCCCCTCCCACACTTTCTCCATTAGCATCTTTCTTTAGTGTAGTACATCTGTTACAATTGATGAACACATTTTGAAGTCTTGCTACTAGCCATGATCTCTAGTTTACATTATACTTTACACTATGCAACAGATATTTTTATAGGTTTTGACAAAATATGCAATGGTCTGTGTCTGACATTACAACATAATATAGAACAGTTCCAATGTCATAAAAAGGTCCTGTGTTGCACCTATTCTTCCCTCTCCCACACTTCAGAAATTTTGAGGACCATGGCCTTTATATCAATGTTATATTCTTCCATTACTAGAATAATAAAATATACTTTAATCCATAGTTGCATTTCTGCCTTATGTTGGTCACTCATCAATCTTGAATTTAGGATGCTGATGCCCACTCTTTCTGATTGAGAATGGGATTTTATCCTATGGGGCAGATGGATGGAACTGTCTAGCTTGCATTTGTAGATACTATCTATTTTTTGAGATAGTTGTTATCCATCATCATCCTTTTGTTAGTTGTCCTGGGCCAGTCCAATGAACTAGTGTATAGGTGTCGCAAATCTGCAGTGATTCAAGATTCAAGTGGCATATGAATGGACTGAAGATTAAATCTCTGGGACATATATTTAGGGAACATAGTGATAATTGTAGGTTCAAATAAAAGGGGCAGAACAGCCAATTGTTGGAAAATTATAAATGAGCCTAATTTTGATACATCAGGGAACATATATTCCAAGGTAAGGCCCACTGAAAGGGTGCCAAACTCCTGAGAATATCTGCCATGCTAATTGTGTCTAGATCAGGCGTTCTTAACCTTTTTAGTTCTACAGACCCCTTTGCCACTCAGGTAAAAACCACGGACCCCTTCTCAGAATGAAGTAGCAGATAGTTTTATGACACTCAACACTGACATGTATTTAAATTAAAATTTAGGGTTTATTTAAAATTAATTCAAGCTCATGGACTTCCTGAAATCTTTCCATGGACCTGTTGGAGGACTGTAGACCCCTGGTTAAGAGTACCTGGTAGGGAAGCGGCTGTGGCTCAGTCGGTAGGGCTCCCGTTTACCATATGGGAGGCCCCGGGTTCGGTTCCCGGGGCCTCCTGCTGAGGGCGGGCCCGCCCACACGGCGTGGTTGGCTGACCCAGCGAGCACAAGCAGCAAGGGGGGGATAAATGAATAAATAAATAAAATCTTTCTAAAAAAAAAAAAAAAAAAAAGAGTACCTGGTAGATGTTCTAAAGTCTTCAGGCACAGCCCTGCTTAAGGTTCTGTTTACTGTGGCCAAAAATGAGATTCTCCTGAGAATTGCATAAGCATAACTTCTGAAATGATTTTACAAATCACTTTGAAATCTCTTAGTGATAAAAATTAATATGTGTACATAAAAGATTACAGAACTCATGGTGATGAAGGCACAATGAAAAATCTTTTTGTTTTTTCATTTTTTATTTCTGTATTTTGTCATTTTATGACAATTATGATATTATTAATTTTCTTATTGTTTTTTATTTATTTATTTCTGCTTTGTTTGGGGAGAGGTTTTGAATTAGAGAGAGTCACAACAGTAACAGAGTATGATTACTGGTGTGGGGTAACTGTGATGGGGGATATGGGGGGAGGGGTGCACTTAGGGCTTGCCTTTACATCATATGTATATGATCAAGTGGTCATGGGGCATTGTCTCAGTGGGTGGAGAACCACATAGTAGCTGAAATAATGTTGAATTCTCATCCTGGGGTGTCCTGCTATATTCTCTAATAGAGTGGTGAGAATCCCCAGATTAATTGGGCAGTGCCTAGCCAAGGATTACAGACCATTATACCAGGACCTTGATATTGATGGTTGTACTTACGAACCTTTTCTTGGGAAATTAAAAGTCAGTTTAATATTATATATTGCCAGAGTTACCCCCTGAAAACCTCCTTATTTCTCAAACATGACCTTTAAGCCATAACCCGTATATAAATGTACTATCTTCCCCCTCTCCCCATTATGGAATATGAATCCCTAGGATGAGCTTCCCTGGCACCAAGGGATTATTACCAAGTGCCAACTAGTGATGTATTTGGTAAAAGACCTTGAATGAAAAGGAGGAATGTTAAATACAAATGAATTTTATGTAGAGAATATTTCAATATGAGTTGGAAGTTCATTCCAGAAATTAAATGTATGCACGTCTCTATGAGATCTCTTTGACTACTACAGTAAACAGTGTGTCAAACAGCAGGGTTCTGGAGGGCTTTAGAGACATCCAGACACTATAGGCAGGGATTTGTCATCCTGTCAGTGGGCGTTATTTTGGAATATATACTCCCTAAAATACTAGAGTTAGACTCATTTACAATTCTCCTACATATGGCTCTTCTACACCTTTTAATTGAACCTATTATTAGTACTATGCTCATTAAATATATATCTCAGACTTAAATCTTTGGACAGTTCATATGCTGGATGAACACTGACGCTCAGGAGAGTTTCAACACCTACTCTCCATTTCATCAGACTCACCCAGGACAACTAACAAAAGGATGATGATGGACAACACCCTACCACAAATCAGAGTATCTACAGCTGCAAACAAGACAGTTATAATCATCTGCCCATGGGATATAAGCCCCCTCTCTATCTGAAACAGAGTGTGCATAACCATCCCAAACCCAAAAGATTAAGAAATGAATAAACATATGGGGGAGGGAGTTGCAACTATGGACCAAAGTATACCAATAATACAAGTTCTTCCTTGCTGGAACAATAATATTTTTTATATAAAGGTAGAGGTCACCAGAAGTTCTGAGGGGAGGAGAGGGAAGAATAAGTATAACATCTGGTATTTTCAGGACATTGGAATTGTCCTTCATGACACCACAATGATGGATATAGGCCATTATACATTTTG
Organism: Tolypeutes matacus; assembly: GCA_026826555.1. Lineage (NCBI taxonomy): Eukaryota > Metazoa > Chordata > Mammalia > Cingulata > Chlamyphoridae > Tolypeutes > Tolypeutes matacus. The sequence continues at coordinate 1,904,393 of JAKSZT010001178.1, read as the reverse complement.
TCAAATTTTATAAAATTGTGCAGTGCAAATGTAAAGTATAATGTAAACTAGAAACCATGGTTAGTAGCAGTAATTAAATATATGTTCTTCAATTGTAACAAATGGACCACACTAATGAAAGATGTTGTTAATGGGGGAAAGTGTGGGAGAGGGAGGGGTGGAGTATATGGTAGCCCCTATATTTTTTATGTAATATTTATGTAATATAAACCATCTTTAAAAATAAATAAATAAATAAATAAAATGCTCATTTATATTTAATATTTCCCCTTTTGTCTTTTTCCACATGCATCACTAGTTGGCATTTAGTATTATACCCTCAGTTCCAGGGAGACTCATCCCTGAGAGTCATGTCCATGCTGGGAATAAGGTAGTGCATTTATATGCTGATTTTGGCTTAGAGAGAGGCTATATTTGAGTAACAAGGAGGCTTTCAGGAGGTAACTCTTAGGTAAGATATAACACTAGGTTAAATTTCAATTTCACAAGATCATGGTTCATAAGTACAACTATCAGTGTCAAGAGCCTGGTATTGGTCTCTCTTCCTTTGTTAGACACTGCCCACTCATTCAGGGGATTCTTGCCACTATGTTAGAGAATGTAGCATGACTTCCCATAATGGGAATTCAGTAGTCTTTTGGGTTTCTGTTTGTATTTGTCAGCCAAAGGGGTGCTGATGCAAAGTACCAGAACTCTGTTGGCTTTTATAAAGGGTATATATTTGGGGTAGAAGCTTATTGTTACCAGACCCTAAAGAGTCCAACTCAAGGTACCATGAGAGGTACGTTTTCACCCAAAGTCTGTTGCCACATGTTGATGCAAGATGGCAGGTGATGTCTCTGAGGGTTTAACTTTTCTCCTTCCTCTTACAGCTCTGTGGTCCCAGCTTCTTCTGATCTCAGTTGTTGGCTCATCTCTCTTCTCAGGGATCATCTATTTCTGGGCTCAGTTGCTCTTCTCTCTCCACAAGGCCATCTGTAAACTATCTGGTGAATGGCTTGGCTCTCTCCCAAGGGCTCCAGCATCAAAACTCAACTTTCTGTGTTTTCCTTCTCTGTGTACTTTCTTCCCTGTCTTTGACTGAGCACCTGTTTATATAACCCACAGCTCTAGGCCATGTTAAATAAAAGCCCTGATCTAGATTTAATAGAGTCAAAGTGAAACCTCTGAGTCTAATACAATAGAATACACTCAGAGGAATGGAGCATTTACAAACACAGTACAATATCTACTTTTGGAATTCATAAACAATATCAAATTATCACAGTGTGTGTCTCCACCCACTGAGACAACACCCTATGACTACTGGAATACATATTCATAGGCCTTAAAAGAATGCCCCAGGTGCACAACTCCCATCACCAATGCCCGACACCAGTGATCCTCCCATGCCACAATTGTGACCTTTCTGCAATCCAACTCCCCCCCAAAAAAACAGTAAAACAATAAATAAATAAAAATAATTAAAAATAGAATAATAATAATAAATAACACCCGAAAATAAATAAATAAATAATAAAAATAAATTTTTCATTGTGTCTTTCATCACTGTATGGTATCTTATATTTTATGTACAGTGACATTTTCTTCTGCATTTTCCCCCAGGGTTTTATTTTTTCACTTTATTTTCAAAGAAGCTTTATTTTATGGAATAGTCACATAGGAAATACACAGGATTCCCCTACACCCCACCCCATCACTTTCTCATATTTTAATAACACCTAACACGAGTATGGCATATATGTTACAATTATTAAACAAATATTGAAACATTGTTACTAACCATGGTCAGTGGTTTACATTATGGATTACATTTTGCACCTAACCCTTTACAGGTTTTGACAAAATTTATAATGACCTGTACCCATCATTGCAAGATCATACAGAACAATTCTAATGCCCTAAAACTGGCCTCTGTTCCATCTAGTCTATTCTTCCTTTCCCTCAGGATTTATGGTAACCACTAAGTTTCAGTTTGTGAAGGAAAAGATTATAGTTACATGCATTAATATTGAAGGCTTGAAATAAGTTATCCTATTAAATATTATAGTATTCTAAAATTTCATCTCATAAAATTTTATTGTTTAGGGTCTTTTATATTTATTTATATATGCATATATATATTCATATATGCATGTATATATGCATTTATATATGTGTATGCATTTATATACTAACATATGTATATTGATGAATACAGAAATTTATGTATATGTGTATATATATATATATATATATATATACACACACACATATATGCATGCACATACGTATATATGAATAGTACTCACACTTTCCATGGATATTTTTCCTGATAAATACTCCAAATTTAAAATAATGAGTTCAAGGATATCATTGCTTTTTCTTTATATATATTTCTGAATTAAATTTTATGAGTTATGTGCTTTTAAGAAGTAAATAGTTTAAAAGTATAAGGCTATAAATGTGCAAAACTATTTCACAACAAAAGTTACTATGTACAATTTATATACAGTTTAATTTCTATTAATTTTATAAGTGTAAAAGTCACCTCAATAAAATTGTAACAAATATTTACTTATTTATTTACATACAATTGCAATTGAATATATAAAGTTCTTCTATGAGCTTTCTTTCACAAGATTCCCATAGGGATTGTTTTATCCAAGCATTGGTTCTGGTCTTCATATTTTCATATGTATTTGACTGACTTATATTTATTTATTATTAATTCACTTCTTTTTAATACAAAACCACTTATGAACTATCTCTCATATTTTTGTGTTGTTATCATCTGTTATATATCAGAATTTATGAAACTTTCATTTTTCAATTTTGGTTATAAGTATTTCTTATTAAGCCTCATTATTTGTTTATTTCTGTTTTTCTCTTCAAGTGGTTGTTATTTTCCTTTTAAATTTAACTTACAATTCCACCTTTGGTGAGCTCTATAGTATGCAACCCTATGTCTAATTATCCATCTACTTAATTTTTCAGCATATATTTTATAATCAATAAATTGGCTCATATTTTCAGAATATTAATTTTTCAGAGAGAACTGGCTCACAAGAGAAGTAAAAATATTTATGGAAGGGTGGTCAGCAAAGTCAATTTTTTCAATTTTTAAGTTTTGTAATATTTTCTAATATTTCATAAAGTTTATCTCTGCTTCTACATTTTATTCAAATGGTTTATTACATGTATGTTAATTTGCCTTGTGGAAATTTTTGAGAGCAATGATTATTCAATACATAAATTTGATAGGAGGATATGGTTAATAAGTATGAGCTAATATAAATTGAAAATGTGTTAAAATTGTGCTTGCAAAAATCATTTCTTTGCATTATGAACACTAGCTTCAGCTTTTAAAACTGTATATATTTTTTACTCATGTTCACCATATAGTCAATATTTTAACACTGTAATATAATGTAAGCATAACTATCTCAAAACAACATAAACTGATGTAGACTAAATAATGCCAATTTGTCATCCCATAGACAAATCTTTAACACATCCTATAGGATATGTGGTTCTTCTACTTAAGTGCAATGAAAGGGACTAATTGGGTAAAATTGAATATATGACCAACTATAGCTGTATTTCTCTTAACTATACCTCTGATTATTTTTAAATGCCTCTCTTTTCTTTCTATTGCATGTTTATGGCAAGCCCGTCAGTAAGAGAAACATAACCCATAGTGAATAAAATCAATGTTATCAATCGCAGCCAAACATTTATTTTATCTATCTAACATAATTACTAATTGAGATATGGGCATATGTTCAATTCAAGATGACATTTCCCCTTACTTCAGGTTTTTAAAGTTTATGCTATCAGGGAGTCCAAATGGTAGTGTTCAATTTTTCAAAGATTTTTGTTTACACTTCAAATTGTTTAAAAACTCATAAATTTATAGTAGAAAAAACTCTATATCAGCAAAAATGGGTGTACATCTACCAATAGAACTATCAGTTGGCAATGAGAAGACCCCAGGTCCTCACCCAGGAGTGGCTTCCAACCACTGAGCACCCTCCTTAACTGTCCATTTTTGTCTCTGTCTATTATTAGTCAGGACTCTGTGGGTATTCAGTTACTCTTCCTTTTATAATAGCATCACAATTTCTTGAGGAATAATTCATGAAGTTTAAGCTCTGAGAGCTAATATATACATGATTCTATGTATGATGCCTTTAAGTGATTGAATTTTTCCCACAGTAAAACATGTTAAAGCTCTCACCCCCAGAACCATGAAAGGGATCCTATTTAGAACAGTAATCCTTGAAAATATCATTAATAATGATGAGAACTAATTAGAAAGGGTGGGCAATATAACTGGCATCCCTTTTAGGAGAGTGAATGTGTACAAAGACAGAGACAGAACAAGCCACGTATCAGAGGCAGAGATTGTATTGTATCATGAATTCACTCTGCATAACCCTCTAGACATCAGCCAGTGTATGGGTTTGACAACTCCTTGATAATGGATTTGCAGTGTCCAGAGGGTGTATTAAACCACCTGAAAATTTTCTGATGTATTAAGCAAGCCAGTTGGTGTTACTTTGTTAAGCCAGCCTTAGGAAACTAAGAAATTTCAAAACATTATTTGTATATATCTTTCATCCAGCAATGTGAAAGAATATTCATTTTCCCTGCTAGTCTAGTGAAAATTTTACAGTTCCTTAAAATTAATAAATTTCAATTTGCTTTTATTGATGATTATAAACTTACTGAATGCTTATTTCTTCATTTTAGAATTCTGTTTTAAACTTTGCTATTCTTTATATGTAAATTTTCATATTATTTTTACCAGGTAAGAATTTTTTCACACGCTTCCTGCCATGCAGAGAATGTGTTTATTTTGTGCTAAATCATCACATAATGCACGTGGATACATTTTAATAAGATTTATAGGAGATGGTTGCATAGTTTAGCTGAAGATGTAACATAGGAAATTTTTAGGGCATTAAAATTGTTCAGCATGATCTTGCAATAATGGATAGATCTACTTCAAATTCCATCAAAACCTATAAATTGTGCAGGAGACAGTGTAAACTACAAAGTAAACTGTAACCCATGCTTAGTGGAAATGCTCAAAAATGTGTTCATCAATTTTAACAAATGTACCAAAATAATGAAGGATGTTGTTAATGTGGAAAAATGTGGGGGGTAGGGAGTGAGGCATATGGAAATCCCCTATATTTTTCATGTAATATTTATGTAATCTAAGTATATTTTAAAAATAAGAAACTATAATAAATAAATAAAAAACTTATAAAGTGCATGATCCAAAAATTTACATTAATGACCATAGTAGCGATGCTTCAATATTTGTATACCAATTATAAGAAATCTACCATCTGCATGTAAAATGGTATTAATAGAGAAGAGAGGAAAGGGGAAGGGCATTGGGTATATGGGAATTCCCTATATTCTCTACATTTCTTTTCAGTATCCTAAAGCTTCTTTGAAGATAAAATGAAAAAAAATAAAATAAAAACACTAGAGGGATATATGGAAGAAAATATCACTTTACATAAAACAGATCTTTCAGTGATGAAAGACACAATGTCTAAAGTTTTATTTCAAAATTTTTTAAATTTTTGTATTTTATTAGTTAATTTTTAAAATTATTATATCGTTTTCTTATTAATTTTATTTGGATATTGTTTTGACCTAATTTTTGGAGAGGTTTTAAATCACAGAAGTGTCACAACAGTGGCAGAGGCAGATCACTGATGTAGGTGTCAGTGATGGAGGAGTGCATAGGAAAGGGTTCAACTGGGGCATGCCTCTAAGGCGTATGAATATATTCAGGTGTTCATGGGACATTGTCTAGGTGGATGGAGATCAAGACAATCAACAAAATAATATAGAATTCCCAGCCTAGGGAGTTCTGCTGCATTCTCTAATAGAACAGCAAGTATATTCTGAGTGCAAGGGCAATGCCTAGTTAAGATACATACCATTACACCAGGCCCTTGATTTTGATGATTGTACTTACAAAACTTTTTTGTGTGTGAAATTGACACTTAGCCTAGTATTATATACTGCCTAAGAGTTACCTGCTGAAAGCCCCCTTGTTGCTCAAATGTGACCTATTTCTAAGCCAAATTCAGTATATAAATGCACTACCTTCCTCCTTGTGTGGGACATGACTACCAGGGATGAGCCTCCCTGCCACTAGAAAAAGACCTTAACCAAAAGGGGGAAAGGGTAAATACAAATGAGTTTTTATGGCTAAGAGCTTAAACTGGGTTGAGAGGTATTTCCAGACCTTGTTTATGCAAGTCTAAGGAGAATCTCGTTGACTGCCAGAGTAAACAGTACCTCAAATAGTGGGGCTCTTGAGGACTTTAGAGACATCTATAAACTATAAGCAGAGTAGACAGCTCAGGAATTTGGCACCCTGCCAGCGGGCCTTACTTTGGAAATTATACTCCCCAGTGTAATAGAGTTACACTCATTTATAGGTTCTCTACATATGGCTCTTCTGCCCCTTTTATTTGAAACTAAAATAAAGACTTAAATCTTTAGTTCATCCATGTGCCAGTTGATCCCTGAATTTCAGCAGAGTTGCAAAACCTACTCTCCAGTTCATTGGACTCACCCAGTACAACTAACAAGGAGATGATGATGGACCACACCCATCCAAAGGAACAGAGTGTGTCTGCAACTGCAAGGAAGATAGTTCCATCCATCTGCCCCATGGGATCTAAATGTTACCTCAGTTAGAAGCAGAGTGGACATCACCATCCCAAATCCTCAAGATTGGGGACTGAACAATGGATTAAAGTAGATTATAAACATTCTACTATAGACTTATTTTATTCTACCAATGGAAGAACTCTTGTCATTGATATAAAGGAAGTGGTCACCAGAGGTTCTAAGACATGGAAGAGGGAAGAATAGGTGAAATATGGGGGCACTTTTGGGACATTGGAATTGTTCTCCATGACATTGCAACGACAGATACAGGCCATTGTACATTTTGTTATAACCTGGGGAGTTGTGCAAGGCAAAGTGCAAACTATAGTGTAAAATGTAGCTTATGGTTGGTAGCAGTGTTCATCAATTGTGACAAATATACCATACTAATGAGGGACATTGTTGTTGTGGGATGGTATGGGAAGGGAAGGGCATTGAGCATGTAAGAATCCCTTATATTTTTTATGTGATATTTATGTAATCTAAAGCTCCTCTAAAAATTAAAATTAAAATTAAAAAATTAAATTTGGTGTTAATATTTTTATATAGTTAGATATTATATGCAGCATACCAATATGAACTAAAAATAGTGACCTAGATAAACTTTTGATTTTTTTATCTATAAGAGAAAGGAGAATATGTTAAATCCCAAGGAGAGATGTGTCAGATTTCAACAATTATTTTAAAGTCAATCTGCCCGGTGAACACACAAAATATATATATTTGCAGGTCTGCTTAAGAACGATTAGCTACAGACACTTACTGGTGTTAAACGTGTAATAGTGTTTATTCAGACTCTGAACCTTTTCATTTAGACAACGTGTCTGCAATATTTTTTTCAAGGTTACAATATTTTTTTAAATTTATGATCTAACACTCCGAAAAGCATTTTGTTTCATCGAGATTTTAGAACCAAATTATTAATTTATTTTTATGTATTTCAACCTCCCTATTTTCTAAATTGAATATTTACAAAACTGTTCTTTTTTTATGGATAAAAGTTTATACATTAAGAGTTTTTGCTGGTTAAATAATTTTTTTGGTTGGCAGTTATCCCCTTTCAGTTCTTTAAATATTTAAATACATCACCTCCATGGTTTCTGATGAGAAATTGTTCCTTAGTCTTATTGAGGATCCCTTTTATGTGATGAATCACTTTAATCTCTTTATCTTTGGCATTTGACATTCTGATTAGTATATGTCAGAGTAGTTCTATTAAGGTTTTTTATTTACTTATTTTGAATATGTTGCAGTACTTGGCCATGTGCATTTATGATTTTCATAATTGTTGGGAAATATTTGTCCATTAATTGGTTATACTTTTCTAAAATAATGAAGGAGAGTTTAAAATAGTCATAGGTAAATAGAAACTGACAATGTTAATCAATGAAAGACCTTCCCTACTAAAGTATTAAAGGAAGTTCTATAAGTTGAAAGGAAACAACAAGAGAGACTGGCTTAGAGTATTGTGAATAAATGAACTTCTTCAATAAATGTAACTAAAAGGGTAAACCCAAAATCCAGTAATATTATGTCATCAATATAAAACTCTGCTATATAGTTCCTGTAAGAGTCAGAATACAAGTGAACAACAAAAAGGCATATTTCCTGAGAATGGACATAAAAATATAAGGAAATAATGTGGGACAAAAACAACATAGAGGAAACAGAGGTTTATGAGAACAAATAACACATATGCTATTGAATCTAAATTGTTATCTTTACAAATTAGTAAGTTATAGATATATGTTGTATAATACAAACCCAGGGTAACCACAAAAAATATATTTAAAAACATACACAGAAACAGAAATGAGAAAGGTATCAAAGTGATATATCACAAATGTTCCACTATATAGAAAAGGTAACTACAATAAAGGAAAAGAGAGACAAAAATATATCATGTATAAAAATCAAAGGACAAAATGCCTGTTGTATGCATTCACTCTACACTAATGACACTGAATCTTAATGGATTAAAATCCACAATAAAAAGACACAGCTTGGCAGAATATATAAAAAACATGATCCAACTTTATGTTGTTTTTAAAAGACTCACCTCAATAAGAGATGGAGAACTGGAAAATACACAAATATGTGGAAATTTTTAAAAGTACTTTAATAGTGAGTAAAAGAAGAAATTGCAGGGAAAATCAGTAAATATCCTGAGATGAATGAAAATGAGAACATAATCTATCAAAACAAATGACACATAGTGAAGGCAGTGCTGAGAGGGAAATTTATAGCCCAATATGCTTACATTAAGAAAGAAGAAAGAGCTAAAATGAAAGAACTGACTGCATGCCTGAAAAAAAAAAAAAAAGAAAAACTAGAAGGAAATCAGTAGGAAAGGAATAATAAAGATTAGAACAGATATAAATAAAATTGATAATAAAAAAGCAATAGAGAGCATTCACAAACCAAAGTTTGTTCTTTGTAAAGTTCAATATAAATAAGAATCACTAAGCTAGACTGACAAAGAAAAAAAGAGAAAGTGAAAATAAGTAAAATCAGAAATTAGAAGAGGGCATTACTTTTGAGACCACAGAAACAAAAAGAATTCTAATGGAATAATATGAGCAACTGAATGCCAACAAATTAGACAAACTAGACAAAATGAACAAATCACTATAAACACATGGACAGCCTACACTGAATCTAAAAGAAATAGAAGATCTTAACAGACCAATTACAAGTAAGAGATGGAACCAGTCCTCAAAAACCTCTCCTCCACCAAAAAAAGAAACCCAGGACCAGATGGATTCAAAGGTGAATCCTACCAATCATTCAAAATTTATAATACCATTCCTGCTTAAACTTATCCAAAAACTGAAGAGGAGGGAATACTACATAACTCAGTGTATGATGACAACCTCACCCTAGTACAAAAACCAGATAAAGATACTACAAGGAAAGAAAATTGTAGAACGATTTTTCTTATGAATATAGATTCAAATATCTTCAAACAAAAACTTGCAAATCAAATCCAACAGAACATTAAAAGAATTATTCACCATGATTAAGTGTGTTTTATCCCAGGTATGCAAAGGTTTTTCAAAATATAATCATCAATTAATGTAAAATGCTACATTAATAAGGCAAAGAAAAAAAAACACATGATCATTTCAATTGACACAGAAAAGTAATTTGACAATATCTAGAATCTTTCCCTCATAAAAACACTTAGAAAATAAGAGGCATGTAGTGCTGTTAACTACACTCATATCGCTGTGCCAGCATCACCTCCCTCTATTTTTAAGCCATTTCAATCGACCTAATTATAAATTATACACAAATCAAGGGTTGGTTCTCCATATTTTACTACCATTCTATCACCTGGTAAACTATCTTCCATACTCCACCTCCATTATTCTACTCACTATACTTATTTCATAACTGTGAGATCATGCAATATTTGTACTTTTGTGTCTGGCTATTTTATGGATGATAAGCTCCTCGAGTTTCATCTATAATGTTGCACAAATTAGTACTTCATTCCTTAGCACTGAATAATTTTGTCATAAGTATATACCACAATTTTTTATTCATTCTTCTGCTGATGGACACTTGGGTTTCTTCCATCTTTTGGCAATTTTGAATCATGCTCTGTGTACAATGGTGTGCATATATCTATTTGCCTCCAAAATTTCAATTCTTCGGTGTATATACCTAGTAGCGGGGTTTCCAGATTATATGGAATTCTAAACTTAGCTTCCTGAGGAACGACCAGACTCTTACTTCTTTCCTTCCACTTGCTTTAGCATTAGTTTTTTTTTTTTTTTTTTTTTACCTTTTCCTAGTTCTTCAAGACATCAGATTAAGTCTTTTATTTTAGTTCTTTCTTCTATTTAAATGTAGGTATTGAGAGCTACAAATTTCCTTCTAGTACTTCCTTTGCTGCATCCCATAAGTTCAAATATGTTTTGTTATCCTTTTCATTTGTTTCAAGATATTTGCTGGTTTATCTTCCAATTTTCTCCTTGATCCACTGATTGCAGATATGGAAAATTTATCATGAAATTTATATGGAAGGGTATGTGACCATGAATAGCCAAAGATATTTCCAAAAAGAATACAGTTGGAGGACTCATAGTTGCCAATCTTAAACCTTATAAAAAAGCCACAGTAATCAAAATAGCATAGTACCACCATAAGGATAGATATCTAGACAAATGTAATCAAAATTTAAAATTCATAAATAGAAACTCACGTACATGGCCAATTGATTTTTTACAATGTTACTAAATCTACTCAACTGTGATAGAATATTCTTTTCAACAAATGGTGCTGGGAGAATTGTTTATTTATATACAAAGAATGTGGAGGACCCCTAATGAACTGAACGTGGATCAATGACCTAAGTATAGGAATCAGGACTATAAAACTTCTTGAAGAATGTGTATCTACAAGATCTTTTTAAGCAGTTTTTTTTAAAGTCTTTACATGAAAAGCACAAGCAAAATTAAAAAATAGATAAATGGAGCTTCATCAAAATTTAAAAAAAAAAAGGTTTGTACATCAAAGGACATATCATGAATGTGAAAAGACAACCTACTCAATGGGAGAAAATATTTTGAAACCACATATCTGAAAAGGGCTTAATATCAGGAATATATCAAGAAATCCTACTACTCAACAATAAAAAGACCAACAAATTTTTTTAAAAATGGGCAAGTCTTGAGTAGACATTTTATTCAAAGAGGATATACAAATTGCTAAAACACAAATAAAAAGATACTCAACCTCATTAACTATGAGATACCCTTTCACACTAGAAAGTGTACTATTTTTAAAAAACACAGAAAAACACAGAAAACATCAAGTTTCTAAAAGGATGTGGAGAAACAGGGACCCTCGTTTATTGCTGATAATAATAAAAAATGCAGCCACTGGGAAAGACAGTTTGGTGGTCCTTAAGAATCTTGGTATAGAATTACCACATGAACCAGCGATCTCTCTTCTAGGTATTAACCCAAAATAATTGAAAGTAGAGTCTTGAACAGATATTTGCACACCAATATTAGTAGCATTATTAACAATTGTCAAAAGAATAAATAATCCAAGTGCCCAACAATGAATGGATAAAACATTTGATATACGCATACAATGGAATATTATTCAACATCAAAAAGTAATGAAGTTCTGGTTCATGAAACTTGGATGATCCATGAAGATATTTAGTTGAGGCAAATAAAAGAGAGACAAAAGGACAAATATTGAAGGATTCCACTGACATGAAAAAAAAAAAATAAGCAAACTCATAGAGTTAGAATCCAGAATAGAGGTTACCAGAGAGTGGGTTGGGGTAGGGAATGGGGAGTTAATACTTAATTTGTACACAATTTCTATTTATGTTTATATTAAAGTTTTGGAAATGGATGATGGTGATGAAAGCACATCATTTTGAGTGTAATTAACAGCACTGAATTATATATGTGAATGTGGTTAAATGGGAAATTATAGTTGTATATATGTTATTAGAATAAAAATTAAACATAGACATAGGAATGTACAACGCAGTTAATCCTATTATAAGCAATGGACTATAGTTAATAGTACAATTATGAAAGGTTTATTTCATTAAGTTTAACAAATGTATTACATTAATGCAAGGTGTTAGTACTAGGGCGTTATGTAAGAAAAAATACATCATAATGTAAATAAAGTAACAGCATTAATTTAATGTTTTGCTGAAACAAATACACCAAACATGGGATTAAGAGTATAAAGACAAAGCATTATTAAAAATAGCCAAAAAGTGGGAATAAACCAAAAGTTCATTAAGAGTTGAGTGGGTAAATGATATATTCATGCAGTGGAAGAGTATTTGACAATAAAAAAAGAATGATGTGCTAATGCATGCTACAGCACGGATTATATTTGGAAATATTATGCAAAGTTAAATAAGCTATATATAAAAGTGTACATGCTGTATTATTTCATTTTTATGAAATATCAAATATAGCCAAGTCCATAGAGTCAGAAAATAGGACAGTAGTTGCCTGTGGCTGGGGAGATTGGAGGGAAATGTGTTGTGATTGTTAATGGGTATGAGGTTTCTTTTTCAGGTGAAGAAAATGTTCCAAAGTTGATTGTGGTTATGGATGCATAAGCTTGTGGACATACTTAAAAACATTGTATTACACACTTTGAACTGCCATATTCTGTGGTATCTGATATCTCAATAAAGATAAATGTGATTGCATGAAATTTGGTGGACCCCAGGAAATTGTATCCTTAAAGCTAATCCATTCCAGTGGATAAGAATTTATAATAGGTGGGAACCTTTTAAAAATTATTTCAGTTATAGGCCATTTAATTAGATTAATATTGTAAGGCAAGGCATCACTCAGGGTGGATCAGCCAAAGGGGTGTTAATGCAAAATACCACAAATTGGGTGGCTTTCATAAAAGGTATTTGGGGTAGAAGCCCACAGTTACCAGGCCATAAAGCATAAATTACTTCCTTCATCAATTCTGTTGCCATGTGTTGAAGCAAAACACCTGCCAAAGTTTGCCAGGGTTCAGGCTTCCTGGGTTTCTCTCTTCCCAGGGTTCCATTTCTCTCTGGGCTCAGCTCCTCTGTTTCCTCCACAAGGTAAGCTTTAGACTAAGAGGCTTTCTAGGCTTTGCCTCTCTCTACAAGGCCATCTGTGAACTGTCAGGGGAACAGCTCATCTCTTTTTCCAAGGCCTTCTCTCCTTCCTTATGACCAAGCTCCTCTGTGTGCGTCCTTCCCCGGGTTTCAGCATTAAAACTCAACATCAGAACTCTAACATCAAAATTCCAACTCTGTCCTTTGCCATGTATTTTATCTTTGATCCCCCACTCACAAAGAGGTGGGGACCCTACACCCTACTGACGTGGCCCAATCAAAGCCCTAATCATAACTTAATCATGCCCAGATGAAAAGACCAGTTTATAAGCACAATCCAGTATATATTTCTGGAATTCATAACTATATCAAACCGTCAAATTGCTACAGTCTTAATCCTCTTACTGGATTCCTATGTAAATGGGAGAAATATTCAGAGAAATAGAGAGACAAACCCCCAGACACTGAGAGAGAAAATCCCAGTATCCCAAATCAGAAACAAAAGAAACATGGAGAGAAAGCCACAGGAGCAGACAGAAGACCACGGGAGCAGAGAGAAAGGCATAGGAGCAGAGAGAAGCCTGGAGGAACCCAAAAGCTGAAAGCAACAAGACCAGAGGAGAAGGAAGAGAGAGCAGATTTCAACATTGTGCTTTTTCGTGTGAAGAAAAAATTAGGATCACCAGCATGCATATTTTTGGGGAGAGAACTTCACCTAATTTTGTGATTTGGACATTTTTCTCAGAAGTGGAACTATAAGCTTGTCAGTTAATAAATCCCCATTTTAAAAGCCAACCCATTTCCAGTATACTGTCTTGGCAGCCTTTAAAAACTTAAAACACTGATATTTAAAAAGGAAAAAAAGCTGCAAAAGAAGATGTACCTTGTCTCTGTCCCATTCATTTTTAACTATTGTTTGAATTAAGTACTTATATCTCACATATGTAACAATACTTTTAAATGCTAGTACTTCTTAAAGATAACATTGAGATGATTTTTAAATTATTTTGAGGATGTTGATATTTTTTATCTGTTAAATGTTATTTATAATATCGTTTGGATTTCTTTCTGCCTATTTGTTCAGTTTGTAACTAAATGGTAAGAGACTGTGAAACATATTTATTGTGGAGTATTTAAAAACATTAAAAATCCATTTTTTGAATATTTCTTACATGTTAGGATATTAAATAGATTATTCAGGCTTCCAGTTTCTGGTACAGAATATAACATCTGCAAAATCATCACTCTCATCATAACAAGAAGAAAAATGCTGGACAATAAAAAAACATATCTATGAAAGAATTGATGTTACAGTTTATTCTACTACCCTGAAAATGAATTACAGGTTGTACATGTGGATCTCTGCTAACCTGGAGATGTAAAGAAGTAGAATTTTTGTTCTGGGACCAGTCCAAGTAGGAATGCTTGAATTCTAGTTGAACAATTTGTGGGTACTCAGTTTGGACAACTTTGAGAGTTAAAGGATCCAAGAGACCCAGTTTTACGGGGAGGGACCATGCTTTTATGAGTTTTATCACCAAGAGCCAAACCATATTCCCACTGTGAAGATGGGTGTATTTTGAAATATACTTATAGAAGGCACCCTTTCAAATTAAACTACTTTACCAGAACTTAACCAATTTGGGTTTTATCAGAGCTAAAATGATATGGAGAAAGGAAAATACTGAATTGTAGTCACATAGACCCTTACATATTGGGATAGGGAAATACTGAACTCAAATAAATCCCTCTCTGATGGCTATGCTTATATGTCAACTTGGCCAGATTATGGGGACTGGCTGTTTGGTCAAGGAAGTACTGGTCTAATGGTTACTAAGAGAACATTTCATGAACTTAAATCATCAGTAAGTTGTTTGTATCTATGGCTGATTACATCTACAATCAACTGAGATTTCACTCAGTGATGAGAGTCACTCATCCATCCAGCTGAAGGACTAAAAAGGAGAAGTGATGATTTCAGCACAGAAGAGTTTCCACTCTTCTTCAACCAGCCATCTTCTTCTCTAGAATTCATCAAAAACCTTCATCAGAGTTGTGTGTAGTCTACTTTAAGGAATTTAGACTTTTGCATCCCCACAGTCATATGAGACAATTTTATAAAATCTCATATTATTTTCAGATATTTCCTTCCATAGAGAATGCTAACTAATTCAATCTCTGTCAATATGTGGAAAGGAAAATTCCCAAGTACAGTCCACTCTAGCTATCTTTTCTCACTTAAAGGGTGGTGGAGGGGGGAGGTGTTACAAATATGAAAATCACTAGTGAAGGTCAGAGCCCAGGGATACATTTTAACGGACTTTGACCCCTTCATAGATTACAGAATGCTTCTCTTACCCTCACACCATGCAAGGACATCACTAAGGCTACTTATAATGCCACTTGATTACAACAAAAATAATTATACAACTGAGACCTTATTTAAGAAGTCACTAGGAAAACCCAATGAAAATAGGGGAACCAAAACCATGGAAAAACAGAGGAAATGCTAACTTCAAATATCTTGTCTTCTGCAAACAGTTAACAAACATGAACTCCTAGCTCAGTAAACATAAATCTTCACAATTGCTGTAGCATAAAGTATCTAAGGTTGGGGACAGGGTTGTTTAATTTAAGCTATTCCAGGATGTGTTATGGGGTATTTGTCATAACAGCTAGGAAATAAAGAATATATTTTATATTTGAAATTGGAGTGCTACTATTACAAGTACTTAAATATTTGGAAAAGACTTTGGAGTTGAAGAAGGGGAGAGAATTATAAGGCATTTGCTAGAAAAAGGATAGAATGCATTGCAGAAACTGTTGCTAGAAATAGGGACATTAAATGTACCTTCAGGGAGGCTTTAGAAATAAATGTTGATTGTGTAATTCAATATTGAAAGGAAGACAATTCTTATCATAAAGATGATGAAAATTTGGTGAAATTGTGTCCTAATACTATTAATAGATTGAAATTGAAACATGTAAACAATGAGCCTTGATACTTAGCTGTAGACATTTCCAAACTAACAGTGGAAGGTGCAGCCTGGTTTCTCCTTACAGATTTTATTAAAATGCTAGAGTGCACTGATAAGCTGAAAATTAAACTGATAAACACATATCAAGGAGAAACTGCTGATTTTCAATAGACTCAACCTATCCGGATAAAGTGTTCTGAGATATGGGCCAGAATGGGTTCTATCAGGAACGTCCCTGAACTTTCTCCCAGAGACCTGGGATACATGTAAGGGTTTAAATGTGTAACACTTTTTAAAAGAAGTTGTGGATTAACATGCATCTAACAAGCCATTTCAGTGGAAGTCAGGATTTAAAAGAAGGTCATTCAGGAATTATATGTGGAATGCCCTTTTATCAGATGTTATGGACCCCTTTGCACTGTAAAAATAGTGTGGATAGAAACACTACCAAACTGGGCTGAAAGGGATGGAGCAGGGGTGAAATGAAGGTGAAAAGATCTCACATACAGAAATATGGAAACAGAGGCCTGGAATAAAAAGTTTTCTGGGCCTAAGAGAGAAAACCTAGCCACATGTATGGAAAGGGGAGTTCCACACATTTGCCTGAAGGGGACAAGCCATCTAACCCGGTATTTTGTAAGGTTAGGCCTTATTTCTTTATGTTCAACAAGCTTTCCACCACTCAAACTTTCTGTTATGATGGTGTTTATTCCCCTATATTCCAGCTGAGTCTGGCCACTATTCCCAAGCTTAGAGAAGGTTGAGTGTATGCTCTGCTGAGACAAAAAAGCATTTATCCACAGATAACTTTCAGACCTCGCAATCTAAAGATGGTTATGCTGTTTTACACACTTCATTGGGTACTGTAACCCAAGTTTTCCTTTAATTTCTCTCTTCTTGAATGGGAATGTTTATCCTATGGCTATCCCATCAATGTATTTTGGAGGCAAATAAGTTATATTCTAGGTTTCATAGGTATATCATAAGCAGAAATTTTGTCCCAGGACAGAGCACAGCACTAACTGAGTTTGATGAGACATTGATTCAGAGTTGTTAATTAAATGACTTAAGGATTTTGAGATGTCATGGAATAAATATTTTTCATAGATGAAAATCATGTCTTTTGTGGATGCAGAGGGAAGACTGTGTTAGTGTGAATTATATAGCCTAGAAAACAAAACAAAGAAACAAAAAACAAAATCAAAACAAACGAAAAAAAAAAAGTCTTTACTGTTAAACCATTCTCCAGGTGTGTAAATAGAATATTGCGAAGATATTATTTTTAGTTTTGGTATGGCAAAATAGAAAAAAAGAAGAGAAAAGAAAATCCAAAGTCAGCAGAATGGAGGAGATATGGTTAGAGATAAATAAAATAGCGAATAGAAAAAATAATTAGAGAATGAATAAAAATGTTGATTCTTTGAAAACTCAGTACCATTTGCACATCTTTAGCTAGACTGGCAAATAAAATAGGAGAAAATACATAACTAAAATCAGAATAAAATATTGTGATATGACTATTGACCTTACAGAAATAAAAAGGATTGTAAGAAAATACTAAGAACAATTGAATACCAACAAATTAGATAATGTACGTGCAATGAAAAAATCAGAGCCAATTGATGTTTGAAGAGAAAACTGAAGCTTAAGAGCAGTGATAATGTTGTCCTGATATAGAAACAATCCAAAGTTGAAATTTAAAGTTTTGTTTTCCATAACTGTATTCAACATTATGTTTTGCCTTATAATTAATTTTGCAAAGGAAACGCCTTTGCTCATTTTAATACATTCAATAATTAGTTAATTTTTACTCATTCATCAATCATCAGATAAGTTCCTGGAGAAACACTAAGAATGGGAAATATAAACATGTAAAAGTAGACCGTCCCCTCAAGATATTTACAGATGAGAGAAATACAAAATTACTTCATCAAGATTCAGTGGAAAGTATTCTTAACAAAGATACACATGGGATAGAATGTGTTCAAGAAGAAGGGCTTCTAATCCTACTGGGACTGGAAAGGGTAAAAAGAGAGGGGAGAGTGAGATAAGCAGGTATCAGGTGACACATTCTTTAATAAGTAATAATTAAATGGAAATGTAAAAAAGTGACTCAAATTTAGAGAGATAGAAAAAATGTGTGAATCTTGCAGGCAACTTAATATTTTGGCAGCCCTCAGACAGTATAACAAATACTAAAGTTTATAGAGATTAAAATGATTACTACATGGGAATAAAAATAGAGAAAAAATAAATAAAACCTATTGGAAAATACTTAGCTCAAATTTCATATTTACATTTCTCAATACATTCAGAATGAATCAAAAACAACAACAACAAATATAAAGACAAGTTCCTTAGAACTGTAGCTGATCATCCAATAGCACCTTGGATGGCCACTTCTCAGATATCATAGCACTACCTATATACATTGTTTAGCAAGTTACTATTTTTAACAACATTCAGTAGTCTCCATGGTAGGTATTATGATGAATACAATTTTCTCCATCATAAAATGATTGCAATAATGCTATTATAACCGGATAGAATGGCATGCTAGACATTTACCCAGCTCTGCATCCATAGTCTCCAGAGAACTAAAAAATTATGAATGGCAGGAGGAGGGAAGAGGTTATCACAAATGTTAATATGTTTAAGTGCAGGAAAACAGAATGGCTACATATGTAAAGGTAAAGTAAATAGGGTTGTTACAGCATAAATTTCCATGTACATATGAACATAGAAATGTAGGAAGAGGCCAGATGTGAACATTTATTCAGCAGCCTATAGTCCAAATATTTTTATATCTTTGAGTCTTGTTTAAGAACTTAGTCTCCATGAGAATATGACTGATATGATAGGAATGATGCCATTAAATGTATGTCCAACATTGTGTATAAAATATCAAATCCTTATTTTTTTCCTTAAAATTCATATTCCAAATAGACATGAAGGCTCAACCAGCATATGAACTGCTGGAAGATTTAAGTCTCTGGGACACATATTTAATGGATACAGTGCTAATTACAAGCTCAAATCAAAGAGGCATAAGAGCCTTGGAAAATTATAAATGTCCCACATATCCATGAACCACTGACACCTTGCACCAGTAATGCTCCCATGCCATATTTGCCAAAAGCACATTCCCACAATTACAGTTTCAACCGCAGGCCTGAAAAATCTCAGAGTTCACCTGTTCCTTCCTCCAGCCCTTCCCCCAGTTCTATGAAGAGTCCAAACCATCCACCCCAAAACTCACATTCACATTCCAGCACCATTGACCCACTCATATCCCTGCATGATCATCACCCCACCCATTGCCAAGCCATTCCCTTCCACCTTATCATAGGTTTCTCCCATAATGAGCATTGTTTACCAAACTCTAATCAATTTTTTTTTGTCTCCTGATAATCTTTCTTATTGACTCTATCTGTGTTAGTCTATCCAATATGGTGAGGTCATATCAGTGAGGTCATGGAATATTTGTCCTTTAGTAACTGGCTTACTTCACTCAACATAAAGACTTCAAGTTTCATCCATGTTGTCCCATATGGCAATACTTCATTCCTTCTTACAACTGAGTAATATTCCATTGTATGCATCTACCACTATTTATTTATCCAATCATCTGTTGATGGACCCTTGGTTTGCTCCCAACTTTTGGCAACAGTGAATAATGAACATTGGTATGCATTTATCTGTTTGATTCCTTGATTTCAATTCTTCTGTGTATATACCCAGCAATGGGATTGCTGGATCATATGGCAGTTCTATAGATAGCTTCCTGAGGATCCACGAAACTGTCCTGCAAAATGACTGAAAAATTCAACATTCCCATCAGCAGTGTATAAGTGTTCCCTTTCCTCTACAACTTCTCCAATTCTTGTAATTTTCCGTGTTTTTTTTTTTTAATAGTCTACAGGCCATTAGGTGTAAGATGATATCTCATTGTAGTTTTGATTTCCATTTCTAATATCTAGTGATTTTGAGGAACTTTTTAGCCATTTCTATTTCCTCTTTGGAAAACTAGTGCTTAAATGTCTTGCTCATTTTTAAAAGGGTTGTCTTTTTATTTTTGAGATGTAGAATTTCTTTTTATGTTGGATATTAGACATTTATTGGAAAAGTTGTTCCTAGATATTTTCTCCCATTGAGTAGGTTGCTTTTTCACTTTCTTGACAAACTTCTTCGAAGCACAAACGTTTGTTATTGTTGTTTTTAATTTTAGGAGATCATATTTATTTATTTTTTTCTTTCATTGTTCTTTTGGTGTAAAGTTTATGAACCTTTTCCTACTACAAGATCGCATAGATGCTTCCCCACATTATTGTGCAGGTCAATCTTTATGGTCTTGGCTCTTATACTTAGGACCTTGATCCATCTTGAGTCAATTTTTGTGTAGGGCATGAGAGAGTGACCTTCTTTTATTCTTTTGGATATGGATATGTTGTTCTCCCAGAACATTTGTTGAAGAGGTCATTTTGTTCCTGTGGAGTGTGGTTTGTGGCATTGTAAAATCTGTTGACTGTATTTGAGAGGATCTGTCTGAGAAATCTCAATCAGCTCCACTGAGCATTATGTCTATCCTTGTGACAATAACATACATTTTTTGGTTGATAAAGTCATGGTTTATTTATTGTTTATTCTTTTTATTTTTAAATAAGTTTTAGATTACATAAATAGCTTTGTAGTATGCTTTAAGATCAGGTAGAATGATTATATATCCTGCCACTTTACTGAACTTGTTTACCAGCTCTAGAAG
This sequence comes from Tolypeutes matacus, assembly GCA_026826555.1. Lineage (NCBI taxonomy): Eukaryota > Metazoa > Chordata > Mammalia > Cingulata > Chlamyphoridae > Tolypeutes > Tolypeutes matacus. The sequence continues at coordinate 1,883,371 of JAKSZT010001178.1, read as the reverse complement.
CTTTGTTGTAGTTTTTTTGGGTTGTTCTATGTACATGATCTTGTCATCTGAAAACAGTGCAATTTTTACTACCCCCTTTCCAATTTGGAAGACTTTTATTTCATTTTCTTGCCTAAGTGCTTGAGCTAATACTTTTAATAACACAATGTTAAATAAGATCAATGATAATGTACATCCTTGTCTTGTTCCAGATCTTAGAGAGAAAGCCTTTAGTATTTGAACATTGACTATGATGTTAGCTATGGGTGTTTCATATATACCTTTTATCATGTCGAGGAAGTTTCCTTCTATTCCTATCTTTCAGATCTTTTTTTCAGTCAAGAAAGGGTGCTGTATTTTATCAAATAATTTTTCTACATTAATAGAGATATTCATTTGATTTTGTTCTTTTGATCTGTTAATGTGGTTTAGTACATTGAATTTCTTATGTTGAACCATCCTTGCTTACGAGGGATGAAACCCACTTGGTCATAGTGTATAATTCATTTTATGTGTTATTGAATATGATTAACAAGTATTTTGTCTAGGATTTTATCATCTAAGTTCATTAGAGAGATTTGTCTGTAGTTTTCTTTTCTTGTGTGTCTTTTTGTGATTTGGTATTAGGGTGATGGTGGTATCATAAAATGAGATAAATAATTGTCTTTCCACTTCTATTTTTTGAGGAGTTTATGTGGGATTGGGGTCAGTTCTTTCCAGAATGATTGATAGAGTTCACCCATGAGGCCATCTGTGCCTGAGTTTTACTTGGTTGGGAAGTTATTGATGGTTAATTCATTCTCATTTTTTAAGATTGATCTTATGGTTCAAGTCTTTCTTTTGTCAATATAGGTTGTGTGTGTGTTCCTAGAAATTTGTCCATTTCCTCTAAGTTATTCATCTCAGTGTCTTACAATTTTTAAAAGTATGCTCTTATGATACCCTGTAATTCTTTGGGATCAGTGGTGCTATCCCCTCTCTCATTTTATTTTAATTATTTCTATCTTCTCTTTTTTATTAGTCTAGCTTGTTTTTTTTTCAATTCTATTAATCTTCTCAAAGAACCAGCTTATGTTTTTTTTTTTAATGTTTTCTAGTAATTTTTAAAATTTCCAATTTCATTTGGCTTTGCCGTAATCTTTAGATCCTTTTTTCTGCTTCTTAGGGATCAGTTTGTGGCTCTTGTTCTAGTTCTTCCAGGTGTGCACTGATGTCTTTGATTTTAGCTTTTTCTTCTTTTATAATATGAGTATTTATGGCAATAATTTTCCCTCTCAGCCCTGCTTCAGATGCATCCCATAGATTTTGATATGTTGTCTTGTCATTTTGATTTGATTCATGGTAGTTATTTTTCTCTTTTGCAATTTCATACTTGACCCACTGATAGTTTAAGAGTTTGCTGTTCTACTTCCATATCTTTGTGCCTATTCTGATTCTCTGAAACTTCCAACTTCATTCTGATGTGATCAGAGAAGTTAATTCATATAATTTCAATTTTTTCTACATTTGATGAGCCTTGTTCAATAACCTGGGATATGGTCTATCCTGGAGAATGGCCCATGTGCACTCAAGAAGAATTAATATCCTGTTGTATTTGGGTGTAATGTTCTTTGTACATCAGGTCAAGCACCTCTGACATATTATTCAAGGTCTCTGCTTCTTTGTTAGCCCTCTATCAAGATGTTCTTTCTAATGGTGAAAATGGTGTATTGAAGTCCTCCACCATAATTGCAAGGGCATTTATTTCTTCCCTTAGTTTCTCCACTGTTTGCTTTCTGTATTTTGTAGCACCCAGGTTAGTTCCAGGTTAGGAACTAATTTTGATAGTTCTTATTTCTTGATAGATAACTCCTTTTAATAATATAGAGTGCCTGTCTTGGTCTCTTGCAATAATTTTGCATTTAAAGTTTATTTTTTCCTATATTTGTATAGGTATTCTGGCCCTATTTTTTGGTTATTGCTTGCCTGTAAAATCATTTTCCAACAATTCATTTGCAAACTTTTTGTCTCCCTGATTCTAAGGTAAACTTCTTGTAGGCATCACAAAGATGGGTCATATTTCCTTATCTATCCTGCCAATCTGTGTCCTTTGATTGGAATATTAAGTACAATAACATTCAATGTTATTAATGTCAAGGCAGTACTTACATTAGCCATTTTTTTCTTTAGGTTTCTATATATCATATTTTGCTTTTATTTATCTTTCTATACCTTTAGTTATTGTTTGTTATTTTTAAGTTAGGGAATATATCCAATTTAAAAAAGGAGTCACACATATACGTTCATTAAATAAAATGTTTCTCCTTACTCAGGGTTTTATTTCCAGGAAATAAAATACAGGAAAAAAATACATCTATGCATTATGTATCAATTCACACTCCTAATTATATTAGTCCATAAAAATATCAAACTCATCCTCATATTTTGAAACATTTTATATCTCTTAACACCTGGCACTATTCTATTTGATTTCCATTAATCAATTAATTTATATTTATAAAACTCTATAACACACATGTTTTTATAATCTCCCTTTTGTAGATTAGGATGCAGAAGAAAGTAAAACTAAATAACATATCTGAAGTCCCTAATATGTGGTGCCAGGAACAATGCCCACTTACTCTGGGATTTGAACACTGCAATCTTTCAGTCCTCAGATAGATTTAGCTGGAGCTGGTAAATAGATGATTATGAGACTGATTGATATTTTTCTTTGCTTCTATCTAAGAGAACAGATTTGCTTATAATGAAACTGTTTATCCTTTGTCTGTCCTTTTTGTACCAGAACCAGATAAATTGTAAGTTTCAGAGTTGTACAGCAGATGGGATTTTGCCCAAAGACCAACTGTATTTCTTTAAACTGGTTATGTTATGATTTTGTACTTTCTTTGTTACTTATTCAAGTTTTTTTGAATATAGTAATGTATTTTTGGAGTTCAGAGGGTGGAGGGTGGCAGTCTGATATAGTTATGAATTCCCAAAATAAATATGGATTATGCTTGTAAATTGGTCTGCTCCTCTGGGCGTGATCAACTTATGATTATGACTTTGATTGGGCCACGTCAGTAGTATGTTGCCTCCCCACCCCGTGGTGGGTGGGACTCAGAGATAAAACTACATGGCAGAACAGAGGAGTTTTGCGTTGGAGTTTTGAGTTGGAATTCTGATGCTGAATTTTAAGGCTGGAGCCAGGGAAAGTAAGCCTACAGAGGAGCTTGGGCATAAGAGAGAGAAGGCTCTGGAAAAAGAGAAGAGCCATCTGCCTGAGAGTCTACAGCTGGCCTTGTGGAGTGAGGCAAGACTGAGCCCAGAGAGAGATAAGCCCTAGGAAGAGAGGAACCCAGGAAACCTGAACCCTGGCAGATGTCAGCAACCATCTTGCTCCAACACATGGCCATAGACTTTGGTGAGGAAGTAACTTATGCCTTATGGCCTGGTAACAATAAGCTCCTACCCCAAAGGGTATTTTATAAAATACTCTTTTATAAAAACAAACCAATTATTGGTATTTTGCATCAGCACCCCTTTGACTGACTAATACAAATATATAAAATGAAAATTATGTCTCAAAATAATAGTAGACTGACAACATTTCTAATCTTTTGGAATCTTCATTTAATTATGTGTGATTTATTGTTCCGATTAGTTAGTGTTTACATCTGAAAAATCACATTCACAAAATTATAAATTTAACTAGAAGTGAGAAAAAACTCTTAGGTCAATTAAGAAAATTGTTAATATCTCTATTATAATAAAACTGCACCAAAGTAAATAAATATTATCTATCTGAATAATTCAAAAAAATATAAGTAGTTGATACATCAGAGAGAATATATGGGTTTCAAATCAGTAAAATTGCCAATATCAACATAAAATAAAGTTACTTAAATGGATATAAAACTTTTTAAAACATTATAAGATATGTTAATAATTTAGCCAAGTGTGCGCATTTTAGGAAACATGATAAACCTTCTAAATAATTGATAATCTTATATTATGATTTTGATAATCATATGTTTTGAAATAGCAGATTCATAATTGGAAATTTTCAGGAAAGAAAAATATAAATAAAAAATTCATCTTAGGTAAAATATATTAATCATAATATCCTCTTTAACAGTAACTTAGATTTAACCATATGGGCATTGACTCATAACCTTCTCCTTTTCTGTCTTCTGTAAACCTATCTTCCAGACTCTACCTCTGTGAGTTTGATCAATTTGCTTAATTCATACCATTGAAGTAATGTAATGTTTGTCCTTCAGTACTTGGCTTGCTTCACTCAACATAAGTTCTCCAAGATTCATCCATGTTATCCCATGTGTTAATACTGCATTCCTTCTTACAGGTGAGTAATATTCCACAATATGTATATACCACAATTTGTTTATCCATTCATCTGTTGATGAACATTTGGTTTGTTTTCAACTTTTGGCACTAGTAAATAATGCCACTGTGAACATTTGGTGTGCATATATCTGTTTGTGTCCCTGCTTTCAATTCTTCTGGTTATATACCCAGCTGTGGAATTGCTGGATTATATGGCAGTTCTTCAGTTCCTGAAGAATGGCCAAACTATCCTACACAAAATTTGCAGGATTCTACATTCCCACAAGCAGTGGATAAGGGTTCTCATTCCTCCACATTCTCTCCAACACTTGTAATCCTCTGTTTTTTTAATGGCCACCAGTTTAAAGAGTGTAAGATGATATCTTATTGTGGTTTTGATTTGCATTTCCCTAATAGCTAGTGATGTGGAGCATCTTTACATGTGCTTTTTAGCCATTTGTATTTCTTCATTAGAGAAGTGTTTATTCAAATCACTTTTTTTAAATGGGTTGCTCATCTCTTTATTTTTGAGGTGTAAGATTTCTTTATATATGCTGGATATTAGGCTTCATCAGATATATGTTTACCAAATATTTTCTCCCATTCAGTAGTCTGCCTTATCACTTTCTCAACAAACTCCTTTGAGGTGGAAAAGTTTTTAATTTTGAGGGAATCCCATTTATTTGATTTTTCTTTCATTGCTCATGCTTTGGGTGTAAAGTTCATGAAACAGTTTCCTAGTGGTACTGGTCTGTGAGGGGTTTAGTGTGGGGAGGATAAGTTGGACTGCCCATGGAACTGGGAGAAGAGCTGGGGGAGGGAGCAGGTGAGCCACGGAATTTGCAGGTACATGCTTGAAAATACAATGCTGGGAAAGCTCTTTTGGCAAATATGACAGGGGAGGGTTACTGGTTTAAGGTGCTGGATGTGAGGGGCATGTGGGACAGGGCACTCCTGAAGCAGGCTTCTTGGGAGTGTGTAGTGTTCATCTTGTCATAATGTTTTATATCAATAGGTGGAGACTCACAAAATGAGCAGGAATCTGTTGGACTCTAATCCCAGGGAGTCCTGCTATGATATCAAATAGAGGGGCAGGAGTCTCTTGAAAGCATCAGCAGTGCCTAATAGGGGATGGCAGGTCAGTATGTCAAGCTGTCAATGTTCTTGTAAATAACTATTATCTTGTACTTCAATGAGTTAATCTTGTTGGTTAACAAGGGTCCAAAAGGGAGCAGGAGGGAGAAATAGAATAGATGGAACATGGAACTTTCTGGAGGTGATGGAACTGTTCTACATGATATTGCAAGGATGAAAACAGACAATGTCAAACTTCATCAAAATCTATAAAAGTGTATGGTACAAAATGTAAACCATAGTGGAAATCATTGACCATGGTTAGTACCAATGTTTCAATATTTGTATATTAATTTTAAAAGATGTACCATCTACATGTAAAATATTATTAATAGGGGAAAGTGGAAAAGGAGGAGGATGTTGGGTATAAGGGAGTAACCTATATTCTGTATATGACTTCTCTGTTACCTAAAACTTCTTTGAAGACAAATTGAAAAAAATAAAACACTGACAGAATAAACTGAAGAAAATGTCGATGAATATTTAAGACAACAGATCTTACAGTGAGGAAAGACATAATGTCAATTTTTTAATTTTAAATATTTTTATATTATTTCAAAATTTTAAATTTCTTTTTGTATTTTACTCATTATTTAAAAAACTATCATTATTACATAATTTTCCTATTAATTGTATGTGGTTATTTTGTTGACCCCAATTTTGAAGAAGTTTTGGATCCTGAAAAATTACAACTGTGGCAGGGGAGGATCATTGCTGTGGGGTGTCAGAGATAGGGGATGCATTGTAGGAGTTTCACCTAGGACATATCTGTAAGGCAAATGAATGTATTCAAGTGTTCATGAGGCATTGTCACAGTGGGTGGAGATTCACACAATAACCAAAAGAATATCTAATTCCCATCCTGAGGAGGTCTGCCACATACTCTAATAGGACAGCAGAAATGTCCTGAGTGCAGAGGCAGTGGCTGGTGGAGAAAGATTGACCATTGATAGGTCTTTGATTATGATGACTCTACTCATGAAGCTTTACTTTTGAAGTTGAAACTTACCTTAGTATTATAGGGTGCCTAAGAGTTACCACCTGAGAGCCTCCATATTGCTCAAATGTGGCCTTTCCCTAAACCAAACTCAGCATATAAATGCATTGCCTTCCCTGCAGTGTGGGACATGATACCTGGGGATAAGCCTTCCTGGCACTAAGGGATTACCACCAATCACCAACTAGTGGTGCAACTGGAAAAAGACCTCGACTGGAAGGGGAAAGTTTAAGGACAGGTGATTTTATATCGCTAAGAGAATTCAAAGTGAGTCAGGAGGTCATTCTGCAAGTTATGCTCATACACATTTTGGCAGGAACTAATTGACTGCCAAAGTAAATATTTTCTTAAATAGTGGAGCTCCTGAAGGTTCTGGAAATATCCAGACACTATAGGCAGGGAAGACAGCTCAGGAGTTTAGTACCCTGACAGTGGGCCCTACTTTGGAATTTATGCTCCCCAGTGTGAGAGCGTTGTACTCAACTGTGGTTTTCCTGCACATGGTTCTTCTGCCCCTTCTATTTGAAATTATGGTTGATACTGGAGTTGATGTATGTGTGTCCAAGAGACTTGAATCTTTGGGCTGTCCATTTGCCAGTTGTGTCTTGGGTTTCAGCGGATTTGTAACACCTACTCTTCAGTTCATTGGACTCACCCAGGACAGCTAAAAAGGGCTTGATGATTGACAATGACAATCTCAAGGAATAGAGAAGGTCTGCATCTGCAAGCTAGCTTGTCCCATCCATCTGCCCCATGGGATCAAAGCTCCCTCTCACTTAGAGTTGGAGTGGGCATCATCATCCCAGAATCCTCAGGATTGGAGATTGAACAATGGACTAGAGTAAACTTACTGCTATTCTACTATAGACTTATTGTGATCATAATAATGGAAGAAATTTTATCATTGATGTTGAGTCAGTGGTCACTGTAGGATCTGAGTGGAAGAAGAGGCAAAGTAGGTGTAATTTGGGGGCATCTTCAGGACTTGGGAATTATTCTGAATGACATTGCAATGACAGGTAAAGACCATTATATATTTTGTCATAAATTACAAAAATGTGTGGGAGAGAATGTAAACTACAATATAAAACTATAGTCCATGCTTGGTGGTAGTACTCCAAGGTGTGTTCATCAATTGTGGAAAATGTACCATACTAATGAGGGATGTTGTTAGAGTTGGAAAGTGTGAGAGGGCTGGGGAATGAGGCACATGGGAATCACATGTTTTTTATGTGACATTTATGTAATCTAACTTTCTTTTAAAAAATAATAATGTTATATTAAAAAATGAGTAATTTAGAATGAGAGCACATTAAAAAGTGTGATGTAAAAATATCAATTGATAAGAAAAAGTGCACATACTCAAAAAGTAGATATAGAAAGGGGCTATGAACAGTTATTACTCATACATACATACACACATGATTTAAAAGAATGTACAATTATGAGACCTATTTATGATAAACCAGTAAAAATAAATTCCATGCTTGGAAAAATATCAGAAATGAAACAATCCAACCCAGAAATATAGTGGTGCTTGAGTATTGTGTGGTTTCATGTTTTACATAGCTTCTAGGCATTGTGAAGTTATTACACTTTTCAAAATATTTCATCCTCTATATTATTTCTCTCATTCATGAGAAGTATTTAAAATGTACATTAATTACTCTGAGACTTTCCATAACTTAACTTGCAATAAAAATTGTCTTATTGGAAAAACTTTCAGAGAGCAAACAGCATGTGGTTATTCACCTAGTTTTCCTAAACTCAGATGGTTTTTGACAAATAAATATATTAATCATCCTCAACTCGCCACCAATTCTATTTTTTATTTTTTATTTTTTTATTATTAAAGAAGGTTTAGATTACATAAATTTTAAAACAAGATATAGAGGATTCCCATATACCCCACCTCCTCTCCCTGCAACACTTTTCCCCATTAACAACATTTTTCATCAGTGCGGTACATTTGTTACAACTGGCGTTGTTACTAATCACCATGGTCTATAGTTTACATTATGGCTTATACTTTGCACCGCACAATTTACAGGTTTTGACAAAATATATAAAGGCCTTATCTATCATTGAAATGTCATGCAGACAGTTGGTGGTAGATTCTTTTTTTATATTTTAAAGATTTATTTATTTATTTACTTTTATCCATTTTTACCCGCACCCTTGTTTTTTCTATTTTTGTGTCCATTCGCTTGGTAATTCTCTGTTTCTGTTTCCTGCCCTTTCTTCTCATCCTTCTCCTGTCCTCACCATCTCAAGATCTTGAGAACTTCCAATGTGGGAGAGAGGTGTCCTACCACCTGTGCCACCTCAGTTCCTGGTTTTATGGTGCCTTTCATCTTGGATCTCCCTTGTGTCACTCTCCTGTTACATCATCATCTTGCCATGTGGCTTGGTGGGGCCTGACAGCACACCCAGGCACAGAACCTGATGTCACACCCCTGCAGGGGGCCAGGGGGCCTGCACACCTTCTGTATTTTTCTTTTTCTATTTTTACCAGGAGGTCCTAGTGATTGAACCCCGGTCAGTCCATATGGGAGATGGATGCCGAATCATTTGAGTCACATCTGCCCCCCCCTGCTGTATCTCTTAAGATTGAGCAAAGATAACTAGAATTACAATCATTTCCCATACAGGATGGTCATATAATAAATCAGGCTTGGTTTATCACCAGCATTCTAAAAACCAGAACTAGGGAGAAAAACTAGGCCTGGGGACACATGCATGCTTTCTAATATAGTGAATTTTTAGACTACCCTGATTATCACAAAATCATGACAGTGAGAAGATTCGTATTCCCCACCAATTCTTGTAGCATGAAATACATTTTAAAATTCTGCAAGGTTGAAAATATCTCTCTATACAAATATCTTCTTTTTTTTTTCACTAGGGACAGACTCCTTAGGCATTTGTTAAGCATATAGGAAAGTGTCTAATCCAGTTTTCTACTACGTCTATTTCCAAAAGATAATCATTTTGGTAATCACTTACAAAATGGAATACTGTAAAAAATTTCTCCATATGAAAAGAAGTCAATTTTAGGTCATTAACAACTGATAGATGAGGGAAATATAATAAAATTATCTTGTCAGTTCAGAGTCAACTAAAAGACATCCTTAATCTCCTCCAAAATGATAGAAATACCTTTCGTCTGGTTCTTCCCTCAACATGCAAGTAACTTACTTAATTAGGCAAAAATGTAAATAAGAGCTTCAATTGAAATTAATTTACAAGAAATATGTTTAGGAATGACAGCTCTTACAATAATTTATTTACTAAAAGATTTAAACAAATTATAATCTATATTCCCAAACTAGTATATCTCCAATGCATTAGGTACAGTCCTTAAATATGACTGAAGCAATTCTAAATAACACTCATACAACCCTAGAACATTTGGTAGTTTAGTATAAATAAAGACATAACCAGAAAACCATATAATGTTTCCTAAACTGCTTTATGTAATAAGAAATTCAATTCATAATTATTTCTATCCTAACATAGCCTTTTCTGGTTCATTTCATTATTAATACACACTTTTGGATTGTGGTCCTCCATATTTCCCTTTTATTAAGGTTTGTTGTCATAAAATTGATTCAGTATGTGACATGTTACATATAATATGGTATACATAACATTTATCATAGTGGAAATGCACATTTTACACTATATTTTAAAAGAGCTGCATAAAATTTTCACTATGTATTTGGATGGTTGACATATTTTACATATTTACAATCTTGCACTATTCCAAAATAACTGTTGAGTATTATGAGCATGTTGTAAAATTTTAAGGTTAAAATAAGGGGAAATAAAACAAACACATTTCTCACCACAGTCGGTAATATGAGTGCATCTTCTAGGTTTATGTTCCCTCAGGAGGCTGATACACAAAACTATCAATCCATGATCTTATTTCACTGCTACAATATGTTCCCATGCAACTTAGTCCTTGGAATTCTGGAATGATTAAAGTTCAATGTAAGACCAAATCAATACCAAATAAATAGCTCCATATTCTTCTGGGGGAAATGATCCAAATAAAATCTTTTATAATGTAGTAAGCCCAGAAGTAGTCCAATTCAAAAATATTAGCATGCAGGAAATTAATATAATTTACTGAACATAACTTATCAAGTAAAACACAAGTATGTATTTAAATAGTGTATCAGAAAAATTTCAGATTGATATTTTAGCATATATTATGGAGAACTCTATAAGGGACTACAATTTCTTCTGATTTGATTCATAGTAATCAGAAACATAACCAGCTACTTGGTATCTGAATGGTTATTATTATGAAAAAGACTTCTTTTTCTCTAGCATACCATGTATCTCTAAAACTGAGAAAACAATGTCCTAAAAGATATATTCCCCATTAGATATAGAGGTATATATTCTACTTAATTTAAAAATTAATTTCAAATGTGATATATAAATGGCTCCTATATATATATATATACATGGCTCCTATATATATAGCTCCTATAAATATTATTCTCCAATGAATTTTTTTCCCAAATATTTCCTTGAAATGATACTTTAAACAAGGAGTGGGGATGGAGCTTCAATATTAAATACAAGAAGAATTCCCTGTGCCTACAGTTGCAAGTAATAATAAGAGAATCAAAATAATTTCATCTTTGAAATTTTAAAAATAAATTTCTTCTTAAACTATATATCAAAGGGCTACATGGGAAGAATGTATAATGGATAATTCATGAACAATTTTGTAGGCAAGCAAAAAGTCAAAACAATTTAAATAATGAATTGGAATTCATTTTAGGATATGTTACTACATTGTGATTTCCCTCAATTGTAATTTTTGGCCTCAGAAAATAAACCTTTAATCATTTAGCATGAACAATTTCAGGAGAAATTGTCACTTAAAGGTATAGTCATTTTTGTCCTTTGGTAAGATTTTTAACCTCGCAAACCAAATGGACTGACTTCTAAATCATGGTGGAAGCAAATGTTTTGTTTACCAGAGGTCTCTTAGGAAAATTGGTCTCTAGTCCATAATTAAGAAAATGTATATTTGCAGGTGGTGCTGTGTTATGCTTGATGTCTAAGTACTTCCAAAGAATTTACTTCAAAATATATTTGTCAAATGAAAAATGAAATCTGATAACTGATTTAAACTGATTATTTTTTAACAAATCAATTTTATTGATACATATTAATAAAGTATAAAGTATCCAAAATGTTCAATCAATAGTATTTGTAAAATCTCATAGTTGTGCATTCACCACTTCAACCATTATTAGAGGATTTTCATTATTCCAAAAATATTAATGCTAAACAATAAACAAACAAACCTCATTACCACTCAATCTCTCCCTGCTTCCCCTGCTGTACATAGCTGCTATTCTATTTCTGTGTCTCTACATTATTTATAATTATATTTGGAAAAACTGTCTTATATATGAAATATTAACCATTTTCATATTTCACATGAGGTTTCATTATGTTACACATACCAATATTATATATTTTAACTTTCTTTGTAGTAATATGCATGACCTTAGCCTTTCCTTTCAACCACTGTTATACCCAAATAATAGCTCTGCTAGTTATAAAAACTATGATGTACTTTCACCTTTTCTACTCATTTTCCAAAGATTTACATTTTTTAACAATTCTGCACAGATTAGTCCTCAGCTTTCTGTTCTCTACCCTCACATTATTTTCTATTGACCTTTATAATTACTACTCCGTGAGTTTACACAATATTTTTAGTTCATAATAGCACAACTATAATACATTTATCTTTTTGTGTTTGGCTTCCTTCACTCAACATCATGTCCACCATGTTCATTCATGTTGTCATATGGTTCATGACTTCATTTCTTCCTACAGTTGACTAATATCCCATCATCTGTACATAAAACAATTGTTTATCCATTCATCAGTTGATGGACACTTGGGATGTTTCCATTTTTTGGAAATGTGAATAATCCCATGGTGTGCAGATATCTGTTCATGTCACTGTTCTCAGTTCTTCTGGGTATATACCTGTTAGTGTTATTGCTGGAACCCTAGGTTAGTCTATATTCAGCTTCCTTAGGAACTGCCAAAACACTCCACAGTGGCTGTACCATTCTACATTCCCACCAAAAGGGAGTAAGTGTTGTTATATCTCTACATCCTCTCCAACACTTGTAGCTTTGCCACTTTTTAATAGTGGACATTCTAATAGGTATTAAATGATATCTCATGTCATTTTTCCAATTTTTTGGTTATTTATATTTCTTCTTTGGAAAAATTATATATTCAATTATTTTGTCCATTTCATAAACAAATCAATTTTATGGATACACATCAATAAAACATACAGTTCATCCAAATTGTACAATCAATGGTATTTGCTATGATCACATAGTTGTGCATTCATCAGTTCAATTATTACAGCATTTTCATTATTTCAATAATAATAGTAATAATAAGCAAAAAACAGACACGTAAACTAGAAAATTCCTCACCTTTCAATCTCTCTTTGCTTGCCCATTTTTAAATCAGGTCTTAATATTATTGAGCTGTAGTATCTCTTTACATATCATCGATAATAAACCCTTATAAGATATTTGATTGCCAAATATTTTCTCCCTGACTCAGCTATATTTTCACTGTTTTGACAAAGTCATTTTATGTGCAAAGTATTAAATTATGAGGAGGTCCCATTTATCTTTTTTTTTTTTCTTTTTTTGCTCTAGCTTTGTTCGCAAGGTTTAATAAACTACCACCTAACACAAGGCCATGAGGATATTTTCCAACATTTTCTTTTAGGAGTTTTATGGATGTAACTATTATATTTAGGTTCTTGGTCCATTTTGAGTTAATTTTTACATAAGGTGTGAGATAGAGGTACTCTTTCATTCTTTTGGATATGGCTATCTCCCAACACCATTTGTTGAAAAGACTGTTCTACCCAGCTGGGAGGGCTTGAAAATCTGAAAAATCACTTGACCATAGATATGATGATCTATTTCTGAGTTCTCAATTTAGTTTCATTGTTCAATCTTTCTGTCTTTACACCTGTACCATGCTCTTTTTAACAGTATAGCTAGTAACATGCTTTAAATTAAGGAAGTGAGCGTCCTCCATCTTTCATCTTTTTAAAAATATTTTTTGGCTATTCATGGCTCCTTTCACTTCCAAATAAAATTGATTGTTGGCTTTTTATTTCTGCAAAAAAAAGCTGTTGGTATTTTTGTTAGCATTTCATTGAATATGTAAATCAGTCTGGGTAGAATTGACATCTTAATGATATTAAGTCTTTCAAGCCATAAACATGGAATGTTCTTCCATTTATTTAAGTTTTCATTTATTTCTTTTAGCGATGTAATTTAGTTTTCTAAATACAAGTCCTTCATGTCCTTGGTTAAGTTTATTCCTGAACATTTCATTCTTTTAGTTGTTATTATAAATGGAATTGTTTTTCTCATTTCCTCCTCAGATCATACATCAGTAGTATGCAGAATTGCTATTAATTTTTGTGAATCAATCTTGTATCCCACCACATTGTTGAACTTGTCTATTAGTTCTAGTACCTTTGTTGTGGATTTTTCAGGATTTTCTAGATATATAATAATATCATCAGTGACTAGTGAAATTTTTATTTCATTTTTGAATTATGGCTCACTTATTTTTGTATGTAGAATTGTATTCAGGACCGGTGGTTAAATTAATTGTTTGATTAAAGCGATTGTTTCTTATTCTTTGGGATTTCTACAAATAAGTACATCTCTGATATGCATGAGGCTAGTTTTACTTATTTCTTTTAAATTTGTATGAAATTCTTCTTTTTGCTGTGCTGCCATTTTGTATAAACTAGATAGTGGATATTCTTGTGTTTCTCAAAATTCAAAGACAAATTGTTAAATAGTTTAGCTAAAGTACAATAGTTGTAGGTGTTTATGTAAACTCACCTGATCAGATTAAAGTAGTCATTTCCTACTTCTCAGTTACTGCAATATTTTCATGTAAATAGTTGTTAAGGTTTACCAAACTGATTTTCTACATTCATTGACATGATCACAAGTTTGTTTCTCATTTACGGTATACATAAATTGATTTGTGTTCCTGGAAAAAAAATGAATAAACCAAATCTATGTATTTTTATTTTTATGTTTCTGGACTAAATATACCAATATTTTGAGGTCAGTTTCTGTCTCTGACTCATAAGTAATATTTGTCTATAATTTCCCATTCTTAAAATGTACTTACAAAATTGTAGTAAAGTTAAGATATCCTAATGAAATGAGTTGATATTTCCACTCATATGCAGAAGATTGGTATTATCACATTTATTTGTATGTATATACAAGAATATGTTTAAGGAATTAGAATATATCACTTTGTAGAGATACATTTTCATTAACATAATTAAATAAATTTTCCCCTTTTATTAATTTACTTCACTTTCAATGCTAAGGAATGGTTGCATAGGGTTCAATGTGCAATAAAATCAGACTTTTTAAAAATTTTCTTCCAACCCTTTTATAAACAGAAATCCCCACTTTCCAAAATAAGGCAAATATTCACCTATATTTCTTTCAGATTGAGTATTTCTATTAATTTGATTTTAAACAAATTAATTTTATTGATACAGATTAATAAAGCATACAATTTATCCAAAGTGTACATACAATGGTATTTGATGGAATCACATAGTTGTGTTGATCACTTTTATCATTATTAAAGCATTTTCATTATTTCAATAATAATAATAATAATAAAAAAGCAAACAAGAAAACCCCACACATTTCAATTTCTTTGTTTCCCCTGCAATACATAGCTGGTATTTCTTGTTATTCTTGTACAAGTTTTTATTTGTTTATTAAGCAGTTTCATTGAGATGTTTTTACATACCATATGATCTATCCAAAGTGTATAATCAATGGCCTTTTTTCTTAGCTGTTAAAATGTCCTTTATTGCAAAATTTTAAAATAAATAGAAAAATAGATTGAAAGAAGAAAAGAGAGTGAAATGCCAGAGTATATATAATATAATCAATTATAAAAATTAGATACCATAAGAACAAACATTTATAAATGTAAATAGGAATTCAAATATAAAAGAAATTAGTTATAACATATTTCTAATTTTTATAAATAAAAATTTTGAGAAATTTTGGACATAATTGCTAAGAAAGAAAGAAATTATTGGTTTAGTTACTAAATTTCCATTTAAGCCATAAATGGAATAATTCTTTCTAAATAATCAAATTCTTATTTGGGATCTTACTGGGTTAAATTAGAGCAGATAACAATTGGCAATCTCATAATTTTATGAGGCAGAAAATCTCAAAATCTTGTTCAACAGTAGTCGTGCTAAATTAATATTGATTCAGATAGACTATTTCAATTATAGTATGAATAAGAAAGGTTAAAGAAAAATAAAGTTTCCAAAAATATATCTCCAGCCCTCCTCAATTAAAAGCAACTGTTTATTTTGTATGAAAAAGAAATACATAATACTGATGATTTATTCTGTTTAGAGTGTTTTGACTTTCTTGGATATTGATATTTATGTCCTTCATAATTGTTGGGTAGTTTTTGTTCATTATTTCCTGAAATATTCTTTCTGGGCTTTTGCCATTCTATTCTCCTTCTGGGACACCAATAATGTGAATGTTTTTGCACTTTCCATAGTCATTCAATTCCTGGAGAATCCATTCCATTTTTTCCATTCTCTTTTTCTATTCTTCTGACTTTTCCAGTTCAGTTGTTCTGTCTATGAAATCACTAATTCTGCCTTCAAGCAATTCAAATATGCTCTTATGTGCCTCTTATTTTTAATTTCATCCACCATGTCTTTCATTCCCATAAGGTATGTTACTCTTTTTGCAGGTTTTCAAGTTGTTCTTTACTCTCTCCCAGTGTCTTCTTAATATCCTTTATTTCTTTAGTCATATTTTCTTTAAATTCTTTGAAGTGAATTAGAAGAGTTTTGTGATTATCACTGATTAATTGTCTTAAGTCCTGCATTTCTTAAGGATATTTGGTTTGTCATTTTGGCTGGCCTATCTCTTCCTGGTCCCCAATATGATATAATGTTTTGCTGATGCCTAGGCATCTGAATATGATGGTGAATTAATTCTGATCACTAATTTCTCCCTCTTCTTTAGTTTTTTTTTTCACAGCTCTTCTCTGATATTTGGCTTAACTTTAAAATTGCCCAAATTAAGTTTTCAAATTCAGGCCAGGGACTCAATAGTGGGGTGCAAATTTTCTCCGTAGGGTTGGACACAGAAAGCATGGAGAATAGTTTTTTCCATGCAATTTCCAGACTGGCCAGCAGATGTTGCTACTCAGCAAACCATTCCCCAGAGGTGTTCAGTCTTGGCTTTGCTGTGCTCTGTTGTTGAATCTCAAGATTGGAGATTCATAGTGGGCTCTGATGGA
Organism: Tolypeutes matacus; assembly: GCA_026826555.1. NCBI lineage: Eukaryota > Metazoa > Chordata > Mammalia > Cingulata > Chlamyphoridae > Tolypeutes > Tolypeutes matacus. Next base: position 1,866,510 of record JAKSZT010001178.1, on the reverse strand, counting down.
TGAATTCAATGAATAAAAGTACCCTGACCTCCCCTCCCTTTTCCTTTGAAACAGCTGACAGGGAAGAAGATGTCTGTTCCCCTCTCAGTTGGCTACAGAGAACCAGGGCTTTTACCACAGCTCCATTTTGGTCAAGAATTATTTAAAAATAATCAGCCTAAAATGAAAATTTAAAACCATCAGATATCATTTTAACCTCTCACATTGGCAAATATTTTCCATAAAAATGTTCATTATTAGAGTCCTATAAATGTGAAAAATTGAGGCCTAAATGTCCAATATTATGAGCATGGGTTAATAAATTGGGGCATATCCAAATAATGGAATGTCATACTTCTTTCAAAATCAAAATTTCAAAGTCTATTTAGTAGCATAGGAAAATGTTCACAATGACTGTCAAAGGGCAAATACAAAATACAGCATTATCATATAATGTGGTCCACAGACATACATTTAATTGTATACCTGAAAATGAAACAAAATATAAACAATAGTTGTCTTTAGGTGATTTTTGTTTGCTTCTTTATGAACCTCTTTATATCCTACATTTTCAAATTCCGTATAAGAAAATACATTCTTTTTACAACTCATATAAAGAGTTAAAAGGCAGAACCAGTATATTTTAGGTTATTTTAAAATTCTTTCCCCTTGCTTCTTTATTATTAGTCTTCCTATCAGTTCTGATAAAAACACTGCAACATGTTGTATCATGCAAAAAATATTTTTCTTCAGCTTCTGAAAATCAGTAATAATTATCTGGATACAATGATCAAATAAATAGGCATTCCTTCATAATTTACACTGCCAACCATGCGTTTTTGAAAGCTCTGCCTCTATTTCACAGCCACAGCTGCACTATTTCCTGTATTCTCTTTCACCAAGCTGTATCACACTTGATAAAAACTATTAATGGATAACTGTACAGAAAAGAATTAACACAGCAGGCCTGAGACTGTCATATTTAGAAATTATGTTTGCAAGGTAGATCCTTGTCAGAGGTTGGAGAACTTGAATGCTGGATGTATTCCTACCCCATCATTTCCTAGCTGATAGGAGTGCTTAGTGTGCCTAAACAATTTGTACAAATAATAGGGTTTATGTTGCACACCATCTTGTCTTCTGAGCATCTGGAATTTTGATAGGGCTGTGCAGAGGATGCATACCTGATCATCACCCAGTACAAATGCTGGGCACTAGGTCTCTAATGAACCTCCCTGGTAGACATCACACAAAACATGTTGTCACAGTTTGCCACTGGAAGAATTAAGTATGTCCTGTGTGAGTCCATTCAGAGAGGACTCTAGAATATGCTGTCTGGTTTCCTGCAGATTTCACCCCATGAGCCTTTTCCCTTTGATGATTTTGCATGGTATCACTTTGCTGTAATAAATCATGGCTGTGAGTAAAACTAAGAAAACAAACAAACAAAAAAAAACCCTCATACTCATATTGTGAAACATTTTATCTTCCCCAATACCTGGCACTTTTCAACGAAATTTGCAATAATAAATTTATTTATACACACAAAATCCTATAATATACATGGCCTTATGACCCTTGTTTTGTAGGTGAAGTAACAGAGGAAAGAAATTTAAGCAAAAAATCTTAAGTCACTAACATGTGGTGAGGCCAAGAAGGAAATACATTCATTCTGGATATAAGGCAGCATCTATTGAATTCTGATCTGGGATTACACCACTGCAGTTTTCCAGTTCTCAAATGGAGTTTGCTGGGGCTGGTAAATGAATGCTCGTAGGATTGATAATTTTTTTGCTTGTTTCCATGAAAACAGACTTGCTTAATTTGGGCATTTGAAGAAGAATGGAATAATTTTGTTTTGTCCAACTAAGGGACATGTACTCATGTACTCTGAGGATACTGCAAGTAAAAATTGTAAATTGGTCCAAATATCTGTAGTAGAGAATTTTGTGTTGCATTTAACCACCCTGTATGGTCCTGACAGGAAAGGAAAAAGAATATCTCTGGATAAATTTTTGTGAAACTCTTCATTTTATTTAAATAAAGTTCTAGTTATATGCTGAGGAAATTTTAAAAGGTATGTTAGTCTATATCTAATATTTCTGAGAAGAAAATATGATTTACATTTAATTAAAAATATCAATTGACTAATAGGCATGATGATAATGTGAGTAGTTGATTCATTCAATATTATAAGCATTGCATTTCCAGCACAGCTAAAATTAATTTTACGTAATAATGAATTCTAATGTCTGAGACCGAAATTAGGTGAAAGGAAACTGAGGAGCTCTTAAATAACATGTTTTCTATTTATTAATTGTGTTTATTGCCTCTTTGGACTAAGTACTTTTTTCCCCTTCTCACTGAGTTCTCTTGGAGGAATCCCAAGTGAAGAGCAACACCAATCACTCTGGCCAAATTACATCGCTAATGGCAATTTCTGCTTGTTTGCTTTTTCCCATGTTTTTGTACTTTGGCATATCATCAATAGCCTTTTGTGTATGTGGAGACAAATTACTAAATTTCATTTAGGCATTTTGTGTGATTCTGGGCTTCTGTCTTTATATGATCTTATGTTTTCAACCATCATATTACAAAAAAAGTAAAGACAAATTTACCCATCAACATTTCAAAATAACACATAAATAAGATTTCTGTTTAAAAGGACAAATTAGTTAAAATAATAGGCCAAGAAAGAGCTATCTGGTAACATTATGATGTGATATGGGTTCTGTTCTTTAACTGATATCAAAATATGCAAAATAACTTGATTTACTCTGAAAATCAAATTGTATTTTGAAAACAAGGAAAATAATCCCATAATATGTTATACAGGTACAATAGAAAATGTAAAACAACCAATATATTTCATATAGTTGTATAGAAGATTGCTTATCACTGTTATCTCATTTAAAGTCTCTAAAACTTGCAAATTAAAGCTAATTAAAATGATACCATGCCTTTATGTAACTGAGTTGCATATAACTGGATATAGATACAGATACAGATAGATTTAGATATAGATATATTTTTAAATTTGAATATAGATAGAGACTAAGACATAGACATAGATATAGACATAGTCACAGACATTGAAAGTAAATTAATAGAAAAATATATACAGATAGAGCAAATTATATATAGAGAGATATGTGATGAGAGATGATATGAAAATACTTTTTACTTTCTAAACATATTTTACTTGATAACTTTTTCCAAATTTCAAGGGGTCTAAATATAATTCCTCCAAATACAGAGAGTGTACTATCTTGGTAATTTCTGCTAAAACTTTTAAAAATCAACATGCAGTGACATTGCACTAGTAATGAGAACAATAGTGTGTTAGAGAAAGAATTGAAATGAAATGAAATCATGTAGTATATGATGGTACAACTAGGGAAGAGATGTAAGTTAGCACATTGTAAAATGAAGGTAGGACAAAATTCTGGTGGGATTAAAGATTTTGTCTGATTTCTCTAGGATAATGAGTTAGGAAGAAGAAAATGCAGAGAGATACCAACTGTACCACTGGAACTGGCTATGTTCTCCTAGGGCTTTTTCATGACAATCAATCCCCAAATATCCTCTTGGTGTTTCTTATGGCCCTTGTTGGTAATGTTAGGATGATTATTCTCATTTGGTTGGACTCTTGACTCCATACTCCTATGTGCTTCCTTCTCAGCTAACTTTCCATCATGGACTTCTTGTATAGCTCCACAATTGTCCTCAAGATGGCCATTGATTTCCTGTCTGGGAAAAATACTATTTCATTTTTTATCTGTGAAATTCAGCTTTTCTTCTTCACAACCCTTATTGCAGCAAAATATCTTCTCCTGTCAGTTATGGCTTATGAACATCCTATCCATTACTCAGTTCTCATATGGCCTATAGTCTGTGCTTTCATGGTGGTTGGTACCTGGCTGGGTTCTCTGCTCAATGCTTTCGTTCAAGTCATATATATTCTGAATCTCCCTTTCTGCACGCCCAGGGAAAGCCATCATTTCTTTTGTGAGATCCCAGCTCTCCTGAAACTTGTTTGTGCTGATAAAACTTTCTATTAAAATGCAATATTTATTATTGATATTTTGTTCCTTCTCTTTCCAATATCAGCCATCATGGCCTCATATGGGCAGATACTCTCTACAGTTTTGAGATTAGGATTAAACGCAGGAATGAGAAAGGCTATAGCAACCTGTTCTTCCCATATAATTGTGGTTTCTCTCTTCTATGGAAAAGCCATCATCATGTACATTCTTTGCAAATCTTTTCATATCACTAAGCTGGATGAAGTAATATCTGACTTCTACACTATTGTCACTCCCATGCTCAATCCTCTCAACTACAGTCTTAGAAACAAAGATGTGGCTGGAGCCCTCAGGAAAGTTCTGGGAAGGTAAAACTCTTTAAAAAATATCTGTTGAATGTAAGACATGAGAGGATGGGCCTCATATACAGAATGATATTATTATTAAAACAAATATAGGCAAAATAAAACAAACAAACTCCTACTTTTCTGTAGAAAGCACAATGACAAACCTACTCTTGGTAAAATGACATGGATCATGAAAAAAATGGCTTTAATCATATTACTTTTCTTAATACATATTTCCCAATTAAATACCAGAAATAATGTACAAATATGTTGTAGCACAATAGGTTTATGCTTCTAATATGCATATATGTATGACTACTTGTATGCAACACAGTTTTCAACAAAATTTAAGATATTTTCAATTTTTAATTGAGTTTGTAAGTGAAAAGGAATCTTAGAACTGTAATAAATATTTAATTTTTAGATACATACCACTAAAATTTAGTGTGTGCCTTATAACTGACTTCTTTTGGATCCTGTCATAATGACTTTTAGCCATGTAATATTTCTGGTATAGATATTTGCATATATATTGTAATGATTAATTTTATTTTAATATTAATGGAAAAATTACCAATCCATTATCACTCACAAATTAATATTATCATCTTTGAGATATCTGAATTTTCAACTTTCATTTTTTAATTTTGTTAGTAAATCTCACAATTCACCCAAATATACCACATGCTAGGCCACAGAACAGCTCTCATTGAATTCAGAAAGATTGAGATTATACGAAGTAATTTCTCTGACCACAACGGAATGAAATTGGAAATCACTAAGGGCCAGAGAAACAGGTTAGGCACAAGGATATGGAAGTTAAACAGCACACTCTTAGACAAACAGTGGGTCAAAGAGGAAATCTCAAAAGAAATCAGTAACTAACTTGAAACTAATGAAAACAACAACAAAACATATCAAAACCTATGGGATGCAGCGAAAGCAGTCCAGAGAAGGAAGTTTATAGCCATAAATACATATATTAAAAAAGAAGAAAGAGCTAAAATTGAATACCTAACTGCACACTTGGAGGATTTGGAAAAACAACAACAAACTAAACCAAAAGGAAGTAGAAAGAAGGAAATAACAAAGATTAGAACAGAACTAAATGAAATAAAGAATAAGAAAGCACTGGAAACAATAAACAAAGCCAAAAGCTGTTTCTTCGAGAATGTAAAAAAAAATTGACAAACCCTTAGCCAGACTAACAAAGAAAAAGAGAGAAGAGATGCAAATACATAAAATAAGGAATGAGCAAGGGGATATCACTACTGACCCCACAGAAATAAAGAGTATCATAAGAGGATACTTTGAAAAATTATATGCCAAGAAGAATGATAATTTAGAGGAAATGGACAAGTTTCTAGAAACTCACAAACAGCCTACATGGCTGTGGCAGTTTGATGTAATTATGAATTACAAAAATATAATTGAATCATACTTTTAAACTTATCTGTTAATCTGGGCATGATTAGGTTAGGATTATGGTGTTGAGCCCCACCCTTTGGTGGGTGGGGAATCAAATATAAAAGGCTAGGCAAAGGACAGTTGAAGCAGTCTTTTGAGAAGCAGTTTTGATGTTGGAAAGAAGGCCCCAGGAGAAGGGAAGCAAGCCGTTCGCCTGATCGTCTGCAGCTAACCTTGTGGAGGACACAGGAGCTAAGCCCGGAGAGAAACACAGCCCCAGGAAGAGAGGAACACAGAAGCCTGAACCCTGGCAAATGCCGGCAGCTGTCTTGCTCTAACACGTGGCAATGGACTGTGTGAGAGAAGAAACTTAACGCTTTATGGTCTGGTATCTGTGGACTTCTACCACAGATAAATACCCTTTATAAAGACCAACCCATTTTTGGTATTTTACATTAGCACCCCTTTGGTTGACTAATACAATGATGAAAGAAGAAATAGATGAACTCAACAGTCCAATTACAAGTAAAGAGATAGACTCAGTCATCAAAAACCTCCTAACTAAGAAGAGCCCAGGACCAGATGGCTTCACAGCTGAATTCTACCAAACATTCTGGAAAGAACTAACACCAATTCTGCTTAAGCTCTTCCAAAAAATAGAAGTAGAAGGAATATTGCCTAACTCATTCTACGATGCCAACAGTACCCTAATACCAAAAAAAAATAAATAAATAAATAAAGATACCACAAGAAAGGAAAATTACAAACCAATTTCTCTAATGAACCTAGATGCTAAAATCCTCAACAAAATACTTGCTAATCGCATTCAACAATATATCAAAAGGATTATACACCATGACCAAGTACGTTTCATCCCGGGTATGCAAGGATGGTTCAATATAAGAAAATCAATCAATGTAATACACCATATTAACAGATTGAAAGAAAAAAAAATCACATGATCATCTCTATAGATGCAGAAAAAGCTTTCAACAAAATACAGCATGCTTTCCTCAGAAAAACACTACAAAAGATAGGAATATATGGAAACTTTCTGAATATGATAAAGGGTATATATGAAAAAACCAAAGCTAACATCATTTTCAATGGTGAAATCCTAAAAGCCTTCCCCCTGAGATCAGGAACAAGACAAAGATGTCCACTATCACCACTCCTATTTAACATTGTCTTAGTAGTATTTGCGCAAGCACTGAGGCAAGAAAAGAACATAAAAGTCATTCAGATTGGAAAAGAAGTAAAAACTTCATTATTTGCAGATGACATGATCCTATACATAGAAATCCCTGAGAAATCTACAACAATGCTTCTAGAACTTATAAAGGAGTTCATTAATGTTGCAGGCTATAAGATCAATGCTCAAAAATCAGTAGCATTTCTGTACACCAATAATGAGCAAACTGAGGAGGAAATCAGGAAAAAAATAACATTTACAATAATAACTAAAAGAATCAAATACCTAGGAATAAATTTAACTAAAGATGTAAAGGACTTATATACAGAAAACTACACAACACTGTTAAGGGAAATCAAAAAGACTAAAATAAATGGAAAAAATGTTCCCTGTTAATGGATAGGAAGACTAAACATCATCATGATGTCTAACCTACCCAAACTAATCTACAGATTTAATGCAATCCCAATAAAAATCAACACTGTATTTTTTAAGGAACTGGGAAAACTAACCACAAAATGTATTTGGAGAGGTAAGAGGTCCCAAATTGCCAAAGACATATTGAAAAAGAAAAATGAATTTGGAGGTATCTCACTTCCTGACTATAAAATACTACAAAGCTACAGTGATCAAAACTGTGTGGTATTGGCACAAGGATAGACCTACTGACCAGTGGAACCGAATTGAGAGTTCTGATATAGATCCTTGCATATACAGTCATCTGATATTTGACAAGGCTACCAAGCCCACTCAGTTGGGAGAGAATGGCCTCTTTAACAAATGGTGCCTAGAGAACTGGATATCCATATCCAAAAGAATGAGAGAAGAATACCATCTCACATTTTATACAAAAATCAACTCAATATGGATCAAAATACATCCAAAACAATACAAGAACCAAAACAATAAAGACCTTGGAAGATAATGTCAGGAAGCATCTACAGGACCTTGTAATAGGAAATGGTTTCATGAACTTCACAGCCAAAGCACGAGCAGCAAGAGAAAAAATTGTTAAATGGGATCTCATCAAAATTTAAAATTTCTGCACGTCAAAGGATGTTATTAAGAAAATAAAAAGGCAGCCTACACAGTGGGAGAAAATATTTGGCAACCATATATCTGACAGGAGCCTAATATCTTGCATATATAAAGAAATCCTATACCTTGAAAATAAAAAGACAGAAAACCCATTTAAAAATGGGCAAGTGACCTGAAAAGACACTTCTCCAAGAAATACAAATGGCTAAAAAGCACATGAAAAAATGCTCAACATCGCTTGCTATCAGGGAAATGCAAATCAAAACTACAATGAGATACCATCTTACACCCATCAGAATGGCAGCTATTAAAAAAACAGCAGGCACTAAATGTTGGACAGGATGTGGAGGAATAGGAACTCTCATCCACTGCTGGTGGGACTGTGGTGTGGTCCAGCCACTATGGAGGACAGTTTGGCGGTTCCTCAGAAAACTAACAATAGATCTTCCGTGTGATCCAGCAATTCCACTGCTGGGTATATACCCAGAAGAACTGAAAGCAAAGACACAAACAGATATATGCACACCAATGTTCATAGCGGCATTGTCCACCATTGCCAAAAGTTGGAATCAGCCCCTGTGCCCATCAACAGATGAATGGATAAGCAAAATGTGGTACATACATACAATGGAATATTACTCAGCTGTAAGAAGGAACAAAGTGCTAACACATGGAATAACGTGGATGAATCTTGAAGACCTTATGTTAAGTGAAGCAAGCCAGGCACTGAAGGATGAACAGTATATGACCTCACTGATTTGAACTGAGGAAAGTGAGCAGTCTCTGAGAACCATTGTATGAAAGATAGGATAACAAGGGAGAGAAAGAGAAGAGTAGGCTGTGAACCATCACCCATATGGACATAATCTACGGTAAAGGGATAGAGTATAGTTGCATATTGAAGGATAGGACAATTGGGTAGTGATATTCTGGGTTTGGTGGTGCAGGGTTGACAGGTGTGTGGATTAGGAAGGGCAGGTTGGAATACCCAAGACATGTTACTATGAATCTTGTCATTCCATGTGTCAAGACAGGGGAGTGTCATGTGCCCCAGGGGGAGGAAGGAATACAAAAGAACAAACAGGGGGTGTTTAGTGGTCATGGAAAGGTTTTTCATTACATAACAGTAATGGACACAGGACATGGTAAATATCATCAAAACTTGTTAAACTGTGTCATCTAAATTGTAATCTATACTGTAAACCATTGACAATGTTTCGTTGCTATATTTTACTATCTGTATAACAGTTATAACAATGCTAACATCCAAAAAAAAAAAAAAAAGGTTTTAATATGGGGTGGGGAAGGGGTAGGGTGTTTGGGTATGTGGGAATCTCTAGTATTCCATGTGTTACTTTGCTGTGACCTAAAACTTCTTTGAAAATTAAATGAAAATTTGGGAGACACTGGGGAATGAGAGGGGGAAGGTGTCAAGGTACACTGGACATCCAATAATACAGTGATAAAAGGAAAAAAGAATAATTTTTTTTTAAAAAAAGGGAATTTCTTTGTTTTATTTCCCATGTTTTTGAATGTCCCAATCCACCAATTTTATATATATATATATTTTTTTTCCCTGAGTTTCCTTGTGTTTAGCTCTTGCATTTGAGCTTATCATGGTTGTTTCTTTTCCTATTAAGTGCATTTTGTTATTATATGGGCTACATGTTCAGGGAAGAATTAGATCACAGAAGGGTTACAATGGGGGCTGCAGAGGATTACTGATTGGGGTGTCTGGGATGGGGGATTCATGGGAGTAAATTTATCTGAACATACATGAAAGATATATAAAATTGTTCAAATGATCAAAGGATGGGAGGCACAGTCACGTGGGTGGACAATCACTCAATAAATGAGAAAATATGAATTTCCAGCCTGGAGAGCTCTACCACTTTCTCCAAGGGAGCAGCAACAGTCCTCTGAGTGCAGGGAGAGTGTCTGTCAAAAGAGGATGGCCCACTGATGAGTTCTTGTTATTGATGACTAGCCTTATGAGTCTTTGCTCTTGTAATTGAAATTTAGCCAACTGTTATGGGGTGCCTAAGGATTGCCACCTGAGAGCCTCCTTGTTGCTCAAATGTGGCCTCTCTCTAAATCAAACTCAGCATATGAATGCATTACCTTCACCCCAACGTGGGACATGACTCCCGGGGATGAGTCTCCCTGGCAACAAGGGATTAATACCAAGTGCCAACTGGCAACATGACTGGAAAAAGACCTTGAATAAAAGGGGGAAAATGTAAAAACATATGAGTTCAAGTGGCTAAGAGACTTCAAAGAGAGTCGGGAGATCATCCCAGAGGTAACGCTTATGCACACGTCAGTAGGGTCTCATAGAACACCAAAGTGTATATCACCCCACACAGAGGGGCTCCGGAGGGCTCTGGAGACACCCAAGTCCTATATAAGGGGGGGTAGCCCCAGAGACAGACGCCTTATCAGTGGGTTCTATTTTGGAATCTGTGCTCCTGAGAGTGACAGAGTGGGACTCAAATAAGTCCTCCCTGCACATGGTTCATCAGTCCCTTCTATTCAAACCTATATGTGATGCTTCCAGAGACTGGAGCCTCTGGCCTACCTATGTGCCAGCTGTGCCTGGAATTTCGGTGGAGCTGCAACTCCTACCCTACAGCTCAATGGACTCATCCAAGTTACCTGGCGAGGAGACAATGATGGGTAATGGCCATCCCAGGGAAGGGAGAGGGCCTGCAGCTGCAGGCAGGATAATCCCACCCACAATATCCATGGGATATAAGCCCTCTCTCACTTGGAGATGGAGTGGACATCACCATCCCAGTCCCCTCAGGATTGGGGGAAGAACTATGGACTAGGGTGGACTTAATGGTATTCTGTTGTACACATATGCTGACTCTAGCAATGGAAGAAATTATAACAGTGAGGTGGAGCCAGTGGCCACTGGACACTTTTGGGGCAGGGAGGGGAAGTACAGTTGAAATACAGGGGCTTTTTCGGGACTTGGGGGTTGTCCTGAGTGCCGTTGTGGCAACGGATGTAGGTCATTTAAAATCAGCACACACGATTCAGCACTGTGTGGAAGAAAGTATAGTCTACGATGTGAACTGTGGTCTATGCTTAGTGGCAAGGCCCCAGGATGTGTATATCCATTGAGGGTGATGAGCCACACTGATGAAGTATGTTTGGGTGGGATATTGTAGGAGGTATGGGAGGTGGGGAACATGGTAATCCCTGTAATTTCTGTGTAATGTTTAGGTAATCTAAGCACATTTTAAAATATGTATATATATAAAACAAATTATTTAATTAAAAAAAATATCTAAATTAGAAGAATCACATAGCCTCAAATAAATTAAACTACACAGCTACAATGTTCAAAATTGAATTGTATTGGCAGAAGGATAGAAATACTGGCCAGTGGAAATGAATTGAGAGTTCTCATACAGATCTTCACATATATGTTTATCTTATAATTGACAAGGCCTACAAGCAAACTCATCAAGGACAGAATAGCCTCTTCAACAAATGGTGCTGGGAGAAATAGATATACATATCAAAAACAAACAAACAAAACAACGGGGGGCGCCCTTATCTCACATGTTATACAAAATTAACTCAACATGTATAAGAAACTAAAATATAAGAGCCAAGATTAGAAAGATTCTAGAATATAAACTAAGGAAACATATACAAGATCTTATAGTAGGAAAAGTTTTCATAATATTTACACACAAAGCATGAGATAAAAGAAAAAATAGATAAGTTGGACCTTCTCAAAATTAAATTATTAGTGCTTCAAGGGAATTTGTGAAGAAAAAGCATATTTAATGGGATAAAATGTCTGGGAAACACTTCTAATATTCAGCATATGTAAAGGAATCATACAGCTCTAAAATAAGAAGAGTAACAGTCCATTTAAGAATGGGCAAGAGATTTGAATAGGTACTTTTTCAAAGAGGAAATACAAATGGCTAAAAAACACATGAAAATATGTTCAACGGCACTAGTTATTAGGAAAATGCAAATCAAACTACAATGAGATATCTTATATACATTAGTCTGGCTGATATTAAAAACAGAAAACTAAGGTGTAGAATATATGGAGAAAGGGGAATTCTAATCCACTGCTGGTAGGAATTTAGTATGGTACAGGCACTGTGGAGGATAGTTTGGTGGATCCTCAGGAAGCTAAGTAAACAATTGCCATATTATCTGGCAATTCCCCTACTTGGTTATACCCAGAAGATTTGAAAACAGTGACACAAGCAGATATATGTAAAGAAAATTTCTTGCAGGAATGCACACATTCTGATGGAATTCACTGGTCTTACTATGTTCCCCATCATCCTGAAGAAAGTGGATTAATAGAACAGTGGAATGGCTTTTTGGAGACTCAGTTATAGTGCCAACTAGATGGCAATACTTTGCAAGGCTGGAGCAATATTATCCAAGAGGCTGTGTATGCTCTAAATCAGCATCTACTCTATGACACAATTTCTTCCATAACCAGCATTCATGGGTCCAGGAATCAAAGGGAAGAAATGGGAGAGGAACCACTCACTAATACCCTTAGTGACATCCTAGATACATTTTTGCTTCCTGCAGCTTTAAGTTCTGCTTGTTTACAGTTCTTAGGTCCACAAGGGGGGGGTGCTGCCATCAGGGAACACTACAATGATTCCATTGAACTGGAAGTTAAGACTGCCATCTGGCCACTTTGGGCTCCTCTTACCTCTGAATCACAGGCAAAGAAGGAATTTACTCTACTCCTTGGGAGATTGATCCTCTCAAGGGGAAATATGACTGCATCTACAATGCTGTGTGGAATGCCATGGTAGTAGATAAGACATTCGATAAGTCCACAGATGGTAGTTTTGGAAGAAGCATTACATGTAGGAAATGCAAACCCATATCCAGAGTATGTCTATTCCAGTTAAAACAAATCACTGCCCCCTTCATTGGTGGAAGTGGTCCAATGTAATCAACCTGCTACCAGGTAGGCTGATCATATAAGGGAATGTTGCCATATCAGGGGCTGAGTTGTGGGTATCTGCTGCTCATAGATTGCACACTCACCATTTGCTGTAGCCAAGTCAGCCTCAGTTAAGGGGAACCCATGTTGCTGAACCAATGCATAACCTCCATCCCTACCTCCATGGTGACTTTTCTCATGGGTCCATTGGGCAATGACAGGAGTGGCTGGGGAAGGAGGCTGAGCATTAGCCACAGAGCAGGTCATCTTAACTACTTGATTTTTAAATCTTCCTTTACTGAAGTCATCCTCTGGTGAGCATTCACATGGAACACAAATATTTTCATGTTTTTGCCATTCAGAAAGGTCTGTCCACATACTTCTTCCACAGATTTCTTTATCAAAATTTTTCCAATCATGTTCCTTTAAAGTCCTTGAACCATCCATCCAAACCATTCACAAAAGTATATGAATCAGTGTATGAATGCACCCTGGCAATTTCTTCTTCCAAGAAAAATGCACAATCTGGTGCACTGCTCAAAGTTCTGCCCACTGGGAGGATTTGTCCTCACCACTGTCCTTCAGGAATGTCCCAGATAAAGGCTTCAGTGCTGCAGCTCTCCACTTTTGAGTGGTACCTGCATATCATGCAGTAGCATCTGTAAACCAGGCCCGAGTTTTCTCTTCCTCAGTCAACTGAATATGAGGGTCTCTCCAAGAGGCCAAAGGTATGGGTTGGGAAAAAGAAGGTAACATGGCAAGGGTGGTGACCATGGACATTTGAGCTACATCCTCAAGTAACTTACTTGTGCCTTCAGTACCCACTTGAGCCCTATCTCATATATATCACATCCATTTCATTAAGGATTGTTGCTGTGCACCCCCAACTTTATGGATTGGTGGGTCAGACAATATACAGCTTATGACAGGCAACACAGGTATCATTGTAACTTGATGGCCCATGGTTAAGCACTCAGTCTCTAGCAGGCCAAAAGCTGTTTCTCAAAAGGAGAGTAGTTATCTGCAGAGGATGGCAGGGCTTTGCTCCAAAATTCTAAGGATCTGAATTGTTATTTTCCTATAGGGGCCTGCTAAGGTCTCCAGACAGCATCTCTATTTGCCACTGAAACTTCAGCACCATGGATCTGCTAGATCATATGGTCCAAGTGGTAGTGCAGCTTGCACAGTAACCTGGTCCTGTCACAGAGATTCCTTTTGTTCCAGTCCCCAAACAAAACTAGCAGTTTTTCTGGTAACTCAGTAAAAGGGACAGAGGAGCACAGTCAAATGCAGAATATGTTGTCTCCAAAATCTGAAGTGACCAACTAACCATTGTGCCTCTTTTTGGTCATGGATTGGTTATATACAACAGCTTATCCTTCACTTTAGAAGGGATATCTTGACATGTCCCACACCACTCGACACCTAGGAGTTTCAGTGAGGTGGAAGACCACTCTATTTTTGTTGGATTTATCTCCCATCCTCTCTCATGCAAATGACTTACCAATAAGTCTAGAGTTTTTGTTACTTCTTGCTCACTGGAGTATATTGATCATGATACCGTCAATATAGTGGATCAATGTGAAGTCTTATGGGAGGGAGAGACAATCAAATTCCCTGCAGGCAATATTATGATAAAGGGCTGGAGAGTTGATATACCACTGAGGCAGGACTGTGAAAGTATACTGCTGGCCTTGCCAGCTGAAAGTAAACTGTTTCTGGTGGTCCTTACTTATGGCAATTGAGAAAAAGCCTTTGCCAGATCAACAGCTGCATACCAAGTACCAGGGAATGTGTTGATTTGCTCAAGAAATAATACCACAGCTGGGACAGCAGCTGCAAATGGAGTCACTACCTGGTTAAGTTTAAAATAAACTACTGTCATCTTCCAAGATCCACCTGTTTTCTGCATAGGTCAAATAAATTTGAATGGTGATGTGGTGGAATTCACCACCCCTGCATTCTTTGAATCCTTGATGGTGGCACTAATCTCTGCAATCCCTCCAGGAATCCAGTATTCCTTTTAATTTACTACTTTGCCAAGTAAGGGCAGTTCTAGTGGCTTCCACTTGGCCTTTAAAACCATAATAGCCCTCATTCCACAAGTCAGGGATCCAATGTGGGGATTCTGCCAGGTCCTGAGTATGTCTATTCCTGTTATGCATTCTGGAAATGGGGAAATAACCACAGAATGTGTCCACGGACCCACTGAACCCACTCTGAGAAATGGACATAAGCTAAAACTCCATCAATCACCTGACCTTCATAAGCCTCTACTCTAGTGGACCACAGCGACTTTTTGGGTCTCCTGGAATTGTCACTTCTGAGCCAGTGTCAAATATTCCCTGAAATGTCTGTTCATTTCCTTTTCCCGAATGTACAGTTACTCTGGTAGAAGGCTGTAATTCTCCTTGGGAAGGCTTGGAGGAAGATTAACAATATAAATTTTTGTCAGTTTAACAAGATTTTTCCCCTAGGGGACCCCCCTTCACCTCATTCAAGGGGCCCTGGTCTGTAAACTGTCTTAAGTCTGGAAATTGATTAAGGGGCAGTACTTCTCTGTGGCTGTGATTTGAGTTAGAGTTTTGTTCACTTGACCTAGAACTCTTCTGCCTATACAGATCCAGAAGAGATTTAGTAGACTGTCCATCTATTCCACTTCTAGGTTCCCCATGATCTATTTGCCAATACCATAACTCTATTGGACTCAGACTCTATTAAGTGCTGGTTTGAATCTGTCTTTCATTGTGGTAGCCATGACCACCTTGATACTTGACATTTACTGGACTGAGAGCGGATCATCCCTATAATGTTTAAGGATCCTAATTCCATTCCAGCCTTCCCAACAGTAAATTCTGGACTATAGAGAATAGCAACAACAGAGCTCTACATGGAAGATGGAATTAGTCCAACAAATTCATTACTCACAGTTCTTTTTAAATGTGTGTCCTCTGGACATACCTGGAGTGGGTAGGCAGGTCTTAAATGGTAAACCCATTCTAGCTTGTGCTTGCTGTGTCCATTTTTTCTGTGTGTTTTTTCCATGTCTGCTTGTCTCCCCTTTGTTGGGCCAGTTCACTGCACTACGCCAGTCCTGAGCCCTCCGTGCCATACAGGCCCTGAGCCCACTGTGCCATGCAGGCCCTGAGCCTTCAGTGCTGCAAGGGCCCTGAGCTCACCATGCACAAAGGAGTCCCTTCACCAGGAGGCCCCGGGAATATAACTTGGGGCCTTCATCATGGTAAATAGGAGCCCAACCAATAAAGCCATAGCCACTTTCCTAGGCCATCTTTTGATCATTGTTTCAGTCAGCCACCAGAACAAACTGTTAAAACCCTTTGTAACCCCCAAGCTACAGCATTGAATCCAGAATTTCTGCTTTGTTGGCTGATATCAATAAATTCAGCATGGTCCAAATTTATATTCTTTAAACCATTATCCCATACCCTTAGTATCCATTCCCACACATATTCCCCTTATTTCTTTCTATATATGTCATAAAACTTAAGCAATTCTTTCAGAGTATAGTGTATTTCCTTAAAGGTCACACTTTGTTTTTCACCTTTGTGGGTTTGATGTGATTTTATTCTAGTAATAGGTCTTAAAGTGAAGAGGTAGTGGTGGTGGGTAAGGTAAAGGATTAGAAATGTCTTGCAAGTTACTGACCTCAGAGCTTTCATTTGCATTTGTTCCTGGTAAGAAAGTATTAATCTCTTCAGACAGGGCTGAAGGCAGATTCCTCAGGGCATGGTGGAGGTTGGGCAGTGCTTGCCTGAGTTGGGCTGGTGCCTGCCTCAGGGCTGGGAGGAGGTCCAGACTCACTGGGGTGGCCAGAGACTGGGCAGTGCAAGATTTAGTTTGGCTGGTACCAGGCTGGAACGAGGCACAGACGTTCTGAGGCAGGCTGGAGGCTGGGTGATACAAGTTGAAAAAAATGTGGTCTCCACAGGGCAGGCTATCACAGGTTTATCTGCTAAAGTCTCAGCAGAATTTAGGGTTCCAATGTCCCATCAATATTATGATCATCCCATATGTCTTTATCCAAAACATCAGGGTTCCACTCCTTTCCAATCAATGCCTTCACTTTAACCACAGATACCTTGTGGGGTTGAGATTTTAGTTTCCTTTGTAACTCTGCTCTTTATACAATGAGAGTCTGAGTTTGGTTCTCAGATTATCTCAAGCCTGTGGCTGTAAGAGACAAGATTTTCTTTCAGAGCACACAAAGAAAATTTCACATCATTCATGCAACCTTTAAGTTGTAAATTTGGTGCCTTTAGTTCTTCTCTTTCTTTTGTAACTGAATCCAGAGTATCTAAGAAAAGCCAGTCAACATCATTATACCTTTTGACTCCACAAAACTTTATTAAGGTGTTAAAGCACTCTCACCCATATCCTTGCCTCTTATAAGCATGGAAGTAGGGGAATCCAGTGATGATATTTTGCATATCTTCATTGCCTACTCACACCATGGATTGTTAGTGGCCTCTTTAATATTTGCAAGGGAATCATTGGTACCCTTGAGTCCAATTAGAGTAGAGAACCAATTGCAAATCTCCTAGAACCACCTCAGACGTTCCATGTTTAAGATTCTGTCCCTCAAGAACCTCTCCTGGTACCAAGCTGTATTAGTCAGTGTTCTCTAGGAAAACAAAATCAACAGGAGATAACTGTAAATACTATGAGATTTTGTAAGGGTCTCTTATGTTGATGAGGAATGTTTTGCAGCCCTAACCCGCCTCAGCAGAACTATTTCTTTCCTTTGGTTTGACTTTAGATTAGTATTTGTTCTTTTCTAGTTCCTTCAGGTGTGCAATTTTATCTCTTTCTTTCTTTTTAAGGTAAACATTGATGGCTAAAAATTTCCCTCTCAACAATACAATTGCAGTGTCCTATAGGTTTTTTTTTTTTTTTAAGGAACTAGATATGTTCTATAGAGATTCTTATTATATATTGTATTTCCTGTGTTTAACAATCGATGCGTGATAAGTATCCCACTCATTTCTTCCACATTTTAAAATTGTGAAATTAATAATTTCTTTTTTATTTTTTTTTTCATTTGTCTCAAAATATTTGCTGAATTTTCTTTCAACTTCTTCTTTAATCAACTGATTATAAAGGAGTGTGTTGTTTAATCTCAATATAATTATGAATTTCCCTTTCTTCATTCATTACTTTTTTCCCAGTTGTTTTTTTAATGGTTAGTCTTGTGTTTCTTTTGAGGGTGGCCTGAATACTGAGATAGGTCTTTTCTATATACTTTTTTATTTTTTTAAAGAGTACATAAATATTAAATAAAAATATAGGTAATTCTCATATACCCCACTCCCTATCTTTCCCACATTTTCCCACATTAACAACATCCTTCATTCATGTCATATATTTGCTAAAATTGAACATATTTTGGAGCATTAACACTAAGTGTGGATTATAGTATACATTGTAGTTTGCCCTCTCTCCCACACAATTTTGTATGTTATGAACCCATATTATACTTATTTTTTTCTCTCTCCCATCAGAACCTCTAGTTGCCACTGCCTCAACATCAATGATAAAAGTTTTTCCATTGCTATAATAACACTAAGTCTATAGTAGAATAGCTGTAATTTTTCACTAATCCACCATTCATTCCCCAATCCTGAAGATTCTATGATGGTGATGTCCACTCCACGTATAATTGAGAGGGGTCTTAGATCCCATGGGGAAGATGGATGCTACTATGTTACTTGCAGTTGTAGACTCTCTGTTCTTTGGGATGGTCATTGTCCATCATCATCTCCTTATTAGTTGTCCTGGGTGATTCCAATGAACTGAAGAGTAGGTGTTAAATCTCTGTTGAGATTCAGGGCCCACCTGGCACATGAACAGCCCAAAGATTTAAGTCTCCTGGGCATACACCTACCAACTCAGTTACTAACTATAAGTTTAAATAGAAGGGGCAAAAGAGCCATGTGTAGGGAAAGCACAACTGAGTCCAACTCATTCACACTGTGGAGCATAAACTCCAAAGTAGAGCCCACTGGGAGGAAACCAAACTCCTGAGCTGTCTGCCCTGTCTGTAGTGTCTGGATCACTCTAGAATCATCAGCAGCCCTGCTATTTGAGGCAATATTTACTGTAGTAGTCAATTAGATCCTGCTGAGTTATGCATAAACATAACCCCTGAAATGACCTCCGGACTCACTGAAATCTCTTATCCATGTAAATTCTTTGTCTTTAGCCTATCCCCCTTTTTCCAGTTGCATTGCTAGTTGGCACATAGTAGCAATCCCTCAGTTCCAGGGAAGTTCCCAGGTATGAGCCTCAGTCCATTATTGATTTCTAGCTTCATTCTATTGTGGGCAGATAATTTGTTTTGCACAATTTAATCATTTTAAATATATTGAGTAATGACTTTTGACCCAACATATGGTCTATCCTAGAGAAGGACACATGAATGCTTGAAAAGAATGTATAAGTTGCTGTTTTGGGGTGCAGTGCTCTAAAAATATGTGTTAGGTCAAATTCATTTATTATAAGATTCAAGCAGTTTCTTTATCCTCTGTCAAGATGTTCTCCCTAATCCTGAGAGCGGAGTATTGGAGTCTCCAACTATTATTTTTAAAATATCTATTTTTCCTTTAAGGTTTTCTATTGTGTTCATCATGTATCTTGTGGCATCCAGATCCCATGCATAAATATTTGTTATAGTTACTTTTCTTGGTGAATTGCCCCTTTTATTTATATATAATAACTTTCTTCTTCCCTTATAAGAGTTTTGCATTTATAATTTATTTTATCCAATATCATTATTTCTACACCAGATCTTTTTTGGTTACTATTTGTGTGGAATATCTTTTTTACCCTTTCATTTTAACTGGGTTGTTTCCTTACTTCTGAGATGATTCTCTCATAGACAACATATAGATGGCTCACTTCTTAAAATCCATTCTATCAGGTTATGTCTTTTGATTGGGGAGTTTAAGCTATTAACATTCAGTGTAAATATTGTAAAGACATTAATTACATCTTCCTTTTTCTCCTTGGTCTTTCCATTGTCGTATCTTACTATAGTTGTTTTTTTATCCTTTAATTTAACTGTCATAATAACCCTCATTTCTTACACTCTTCTTCAAGCCTTTCACTTTTTTGTTTTCCTTTCAGAATGTGGCATATCCTTTAGTATGACGTGTATTTTTGGTCTTTTAGTAGCATCATCTATCAGTATTTGTTTGTTTTGCCAGATATAGAATTTTTGAATAGCAGTATTCCCTTTCAGGACTTAAATACATCATGCCACTTTCTTTTGCTTCCAAGGTTTCTGATGCTAGGTCTGCTCTTAAGCTTTGAGATTCCCTTTTATGGGGTGCTTTGATTTTCTCTTGCTGCTTTCAGAATTCTCTCTTTATTTTATTTGTCATTCTCATTAGTAGGTGTGTATTTAAATTTATTCTGTTTGTGTGTGTTGCCTTTCTTGGGTATAAATATTTATGTCTTTCATAATTGTTGGGTTGTTTCTAGTCATTATTTCCTCAAATACTCTTTCTAACACTTTTCCATTTGCTTTTACTTCTAGGACACTAATAACACTTATGTTTGAGTATTTCATGTTGTCATTCAATTCCCTGAGACCCTGATCCATTTTTTCCATTCATTTCTCCTTATGTTCTCCTGTCTTTTCTAGTTTGGATATTCTGCCCTTGAAATCATTAATGTATTCAAGCATTTAAAATCTGCTGTTATTTACCTCTAATGCATTTTTATTCTCACCCATTGTGTCTTTCATTCCCTTAAGATCTGTTACTCTTCTTTGTAGGCTTTAAAATTGTTCTTTATGCTCACCCAGTGTCTTCTTAATATCCTTTATCTATTTTCCTTCAATTCTTTGAATTGTTTTAGGAGATTTGTGTATTATTTATTAGTTGTCTTAAATCCTATATCTCTTCAGGATATTTGGTTTGTTTCTTTGGCTTGACCATATCTTCCTGTTTAATAATATGGCTTGTAATTTTGTGAAATTACCCCGATTACCAGTTTCTTTCTCTTGCTTGGTGTTTTTTCAGCACTGTCCTTTGATTATTGGTTCAATTTATTCTAAGTCTTTAAGATTTTCCATAAATTATTCGAAGCACTCACTAATGGGGTGCAGATTTTCTCCCAGTCTTGGAGCTAAAGAGAGACCTAAAGCATTTTTTATCCTCATAATTTCTTAGCTGAACAATGGACTGTACTTGTTGGTGAGCATTTCCCATGTTTCTGTTCTGGCCAGAGATAAGATTCAAAGCAGCCTCTGCTGGTCAAATTCAGTGAAGGGAAGCCCTCTGACTCACCCCTAAATGGTCCTTTCTCAGTAGGTTGTAGTCAGCGGTGTTCTATGTAGGCTTAATATCTTGAAGACCAGGCATGGAAGCCCTTCCCAGACCCCATGGAGCTTTAGTAACACAATTTTTAAAAAAGATTTTTAGTCCCTCTGTCCCTTATCCTACCAGGTATTGCACCACACTGTTTTGTTCTGCTGAAACCCAAAACATGTAACTTGGACAGCCTTTGGCCTTTTTACATAGTTTTTTGAGAAAGTTGAGCCCTGCCTGCCTACTTCAATGCCGTTTTCCTGGAACTGTCAACAGATTGGTTTTTGAAAAGGTATATCTAAATTGATATTCCCTGAAAATACACATATAGTCCCCCATACCAATGATAATACTTGATTAATAAATGTTTTGATTTTTGTGTACAAAATTGATGTGAATTATTTGCAGAATTACATAGCAAAGGATAAACAATATCTTAATATTTCAATCATTTCTTCTCCCCAAACAATTCCAATATAAACATGGTTATGGGAATCAGGTCTTTAATATCCACAGGTCAAATTCAAATGCTGTATCTAGTAAGGGTTCATTAGGCTAGGATTCCTAGATTGGAATTTAGATAATGATATGGTATGTAATTTAACTTGAAATGAAGATTGAAAATAAGATTTTCTTAGTCTTGGAAAAACAAATTGAGCTTAACTGTAACCAGTCAAGTTCCTTATATAATTCCATGTTATAATAAGGCAATCCTTATTGTCAAGTATGAAAAAGAAAAGCACTATAACTTAACAGGCAAGTGAGGTGGGTTAGTATTTGGAGGGAAGACTGATAGGCTTAGAACACCTTGTATTTAACTTTACACCACTTACCACCTAATAAATAAGTAGAAATGTCTCATGTTCATTTTCCCCAATTCTAACATGTGCTATTCTTTATTTTTAAATATCATTTTTCTCACTTGTTAGTGAAATATCTTCCAATCTCTCCAAAAATAATATTCCAGTGGTCAGACAACCTTTGAATGTCAATTTTTGAAGAATCAAACATCATGGAATCCAAATTACTGATTTTAAATGCATAATTGAAACCCAGAGTCACTACTTGTCTAAAGTTCATCCATTGATATAAATAATTTTAGGATATCAAAATGACACATACAAATTCTAAGTTTCATGATATGTCATAACTTTTGCTTATTTCTTCAAAGGAAACAGAAATATACATATAAAATTTAGCTATAACTTTGGAAGGGTCTTATGTATGTAAGAGAACTTGATACTTATGGTTCTTTAGTGTGAGGTAAATCTACCTCCAAATTTAGGTCTAAATACTCTTAGTAGTGTTTATTTAATTTTTGTTGTTATTATCCATGAACAGTGTGTGCAAATATTTTGTCTATCATGTAGTGAACAAAAGTAATCTAATTAAAGGATTATAAGAATATTAGAACCCAGAATGATGTCTGTCATGTAAAAATTGGTGTAACTGTTAGGGGCCCATATTTTGTGTGAGAGTTTAAGTGGAGTCCACTGTAGGGAGAGTGGGGAGGTTGGGATTAGATGAGATGTCTTTCTCTGTCTAAATAGGAAAATCCAGTACTTGTTGCTTCCTATTAGTACTCAGTACTTTACTCCTAAGTTTCTATTGTGGCTTGAAATAGAATGTTCAAGGATATTTTTGGAGATTTGAAGCAGTTAACACTGGCAAACAATTCATATTCTTGCCAGACACACACTAAGCACTCAATAGATACTAACATTAATCATAATTATTGCTGGTGCTGTTGTCAATGTTCTTTGATTTATCATGCACAATATTGATTTCAATTCCATGAGGGAGTTATCTCCTTCACTGCTTTGTTCAAATGTGGTCAAAACATTTCAAAATTATTCACATCCCATTGTGACCTGTTTCTCCTAAATTCTCAAAGCACACACAAACAAAAAAGGAAACAAACTCTCCTGAAAAGAATTTTAAAAATGACCCTCTAATTAAAGGTTTATCTCATTTTCCATATGCGCAGCCCAACACAACCACCTGGTAACCATTACTGGTTGATACATCTCCCTGTCACATACACAACCTTTCCTTCCTGCCTCTGTGTCACCAGATCTCTTCAGCAAAACCACTTGAGAATCACTCTCATCAAGGGTACACCTATAAGACGAAGCCCAAATATGGGTGCAAGGAAGAACATGGAATTTCTCTACCTCCAGATTTACACTGTTTAAATTCATACAATCAAAGGGAGCATAAAACTTCATCCTGTTATATTTGATCAAGATTAATGAGAAGAAATTTAAAGTAAACAAGTCATGAATAAATCTGTCTAGGCAAATCCATATGGCAGATGAAAAAGTTAAAATAAACAAGATTGTTTCAGCATCAATTTTCAGGTACAGACCAGCACAACAATTTAAGAAGAAAGTTGTGTACATTTTTTCAGCATCCTAAACTGAATATTTTTATATCATAGGACCTTGTGGAGAAACTTAGTCTCCATGAGAACTTCCCTGATATGATAGGAATGAAGAAATTAATTGCAACTGCAATATTATGAAAAAAACAAACAAACACAAATCACTTTTTGCTTCTGAAAATTCAAAATACAATTAGACATGAAGTAAATGGGGATTACATTGCACCTACAATTCAACTGGTGGATAATTGACATCTTTATATTATTAGTCTGCTACTCTATGAACATGGAGTGTATTTCCATTTATATATTTTTCTTTTATTGCTTTCAGTAAAATACCTTATTAATTTCAAATATAAATATCTTAAACATTTTTCTTTAGAATTTTTCCTGATGGTTTTATCACATTATAAAATGGATTGTGTATTTAATTTTGCTTTTGAGCTTTAGCTGATTGATTTTTATGATTTTATTTATTCCAGGCCTATATTAATATAATTGTTTCTAAATATTTTCTATTTTCTATGTACATCTCCATGGTGCCTATGCATGCAAGTATATTTACTTATTCCTCTTTTCTTGTTGTACTACACTATTGAAAAGAGTACATAGGGTATATTCTTGTTATACTTTCCAAGATGCAAAACAAATTCCTCAATGGTATTAAAGAAAATATGGTAGATGAAGGTCTCTTTATGCCCTACTCTTGTCAGATTGGAGAGGTTCCCTTCTCCTTTTCCGTGATTTTTAGGTAAATTTTAACTTTTATCAAAAATTTTTTGTATGCATTAAAGTGACCACATGATTTTCGTTTTTGTGTTTAAAATATTTCTTTTTTTTTTTTGACATTATACATTTTATTACATTGAGACTAAATTTACTCTTATTGTGGCCTGAAATGTGAACCAATATTTTTTACCTTTAGTTTCCATACTTCAAAGTATTTATTTATTTATTTATTTATTTATTTATTTATTTATTTTATTTATCCATTTATTTCTTTATCAAGAAACTGAAGATACATAAATGTTACATAAAAATATAGTGGATTCTCTCCCCCCCCCCAACACTTTCCTACATTAACAACATCTTTCATTAAAGTGGTACTTTTGTTACAATTGATGAACACATATTAAAGCATTGCCACTACTGCAGATTATAGCTTACATTATAGTTTAGTCTCTGTCCCATGCAATTTTGTAAGTTATGGCAAAATATATAATGGCTTGTATTCATCATTGCAACATCAAGCAGGATAATTACAATGTCCCAAAATGCTCCCATATTACACCTATTTTTCCCTTTCTCTACTTTCAGAACCTCTGTTGGCACTGCCTCTTCATCAGTGATGAATGTTCTTCCACTGCTAGGATAACAATAAGTCTATAATAGACTAATAGTAAGTCTACTTTAGTCCATTGTTCATTCCCCAGTCCTGAGGATTTGGGGATGGTAATGGTCACTCTGCCTTTAATTGAGAAGGAGTTTAGACCCTATTGGGAAAGATGGATGGAACTATCTTGCTTGCAGTTGCATATGCTCTCTGTTCCTTAGGATGGGCATTATCCAATATCATCACTTTGTCATTTATCCTAGATGAGGCCAATTAACTAGAGAGTAGATGTTGCAACTCTGCCGAGAGAGATTAGGGGCCAAACTGGCACATGGATGGACCAAAGACTTAAGTCTCTTGAATACATGTGTCAAGTATACTATTACATATAATTTCAAATAGAAGGGGCAGAAAAGCCATTTGTAGGGAAAACACAAATGAGACCAATTCTGTCACAATCTGGGAGTATAAATTCCAAGGTAAGGCCACTGGCAGGGTGCCAAACTCCTGAGCTATCTGCCTTACCTGTACTGTCTGGATGTCTCTAGGTCTATCAGGAGCCCTGCAATTTGAGGTACTATTTACTGAGGCAGTCAATGAGATCCTGCTGACACATGCATTAGTGTAACTACTGTATTGACCTCCCAATTCAATTTGAAATCTATTAGACATAAAAACTAATTTGTATTTAACTACTTCCCCCTTACAGTCAAAGTCTTTTTCCAGATACATTGCTAGTTGGCCTTAGTAGTAATTCCTCAGTTCCACAAAGCTCATCCATGGGAGTCATGTCCAATGCTGTGGGAAGGTAGTGCATTTATATGCTGGGTTTGGCTTAGAAAGAGGCCACATTTGAGCAACAAGGAGTCCCTCAGAATGTAACTCTTAAGCAACATATTATACTGGGCTAAGCTTCAATTTCAAAAAGAAAAGTTCATAAGTATTGTAGTCGTTTGGCAGTTTGATGTAATTATGAATTCCAAAAATAGATATTGGATTATGCTTTTAAACTGATCTGTTCATGTGGGCATGATTAAGTTATGATTAGAGCATTGACTGAGCCACATCAGTAGGGTGTTGAGCCCAACCCCTTGGTGGGTGCGGGAATCAAATATAAAAGGCATCGCAAAGGACAGTGGAAGCAGTTTTTTTATGTTGGAGTCTTGAGCTGGAGCCCCAGGAAGTGAGAGAGCTTGGTCTTGAAGAAGGAGAGAAGGCCTCGGGGTAGAGAAAAGTCATTTGCCTAATAGTCTACAGATGGCCTTGTGGAGAGAAGCAAAGCCTAGAGAGCCTCATGGTCTACAGCTGACCTTGTGGAAGAAACAAAGGAGTTAAGCACGGAAAGAGACACAGCCCTGGGAAGAGAGGAACCCAAGAAACCTAAACCCTGGCAAACGTTGGCAGCTGTCTTGCTCCAACACGTGACAATGGACTTTGGTGAGGGAAGAAAGTTACACTTTATGGCCTGGTAACTGTGGAGTTATACCCCAAATAAATACCCTTTATAAAGACCAACCAATTTCTGGTATTTTGCATCAGCACCCCTTTGGGTGACTAATACCAGTACAATCATCAATATCAAGGACCTGGTGCAATGGTCCATCTTCCTACACTAGGCACTGAACCAGTACTTTGAGGATTCTTGCTGTCCCATTAGAGAATGTAGTAGAATGCCCCAAGATGGGAAATCAATATTCTTTTGGTTATTCTGTGGTTCTCCACCCACCATGACAATGCCTCTTGAACACCTGAGCACTTTCCTATTCCTTAGATTCATGACCCTGAAGAAGCCCCTTGCATACATTCCCCCATCACAGACACCCCAAACTAATGACCCTCCCCTGCCACAGTTGTGACCCTCCTGGGATCCAAAACCTCTTCACAATTAAGCCAAGAAACTAACCAAATAAATCTAAAAAGAAAATGAAAAATAATGATTGTTTAAAAATTAACGTGTAAAATACAAAGAAAATATTTTTTTAAAATTTTTCTTTTATTCTTTTAAAGATGCACAGATTACCTAAATTTCACATAAAAATTATATAGGATTCCTATATGTCCAGCTCTCCATACCTCCCATATTTTCCCACATAAACAACATCCTTCTTTAATAAGGTACATTCATTGCAATTGATGAACACATTTTGAAGCATTTTCACTAAGTATGGATTAAAGTTTACATTGTAGTTTACACCCTCTCCTAGGCAATTCTGTAGATTATGGTAAGATATATATTGGCCTGTATCTCACTGCAATGTCATTTAGGACAATTCCAAAGTTCCAAAATCTCCCCAAAATTACATCTATTTTCCCCTCTCCCTCACCTAAGAACCTCCATTGGTTACTGCCTCTCCATCAAATATATATTTTCTTCCATTGCTAGACTCACAATAAGTCTATAGTAGAACACCAGTGTGTCTACTTTAGTCCCTGGTTCATACCCCAATCCTGAGGCTTCCCGGATAGTGACATCCAATCCAACTCTAATTGAGAGAGAGCTGCAATTCCATGGGGTCACTTGATGGGACTCTCTTGCTTGTAGTTGTAGACCCTTTCGATCCTTGATATGGTAGTTGTCAAACATCACTTCCTGATTAGTTGTCCTGGCTGAGACCAATGAACTGGAGAGTAGGTGTTGCAACTCTGCTGAGATTCAGGGCCCAGCTGGCACATGGACAGCCCAAAGATTTAAGTCTATTGGACATACGCATACCAACCCTAGTACTAATTATAGGTTCAAATAGAAGGATAGAAGAGCCTTGTGTAGGGAAACCACAACTCAGTCCAACTCTGTCACCCTGGGGAACATAAATTCCAAATTAGGCCACACTGACAAGGCATCAAACTCCTGGCTATAGTGTCTGGATGTCTACAGAGCCCTCAGGAGCCCCACTATTTGGGGTAGTATCTACTTTGGCAGTCAATGAGATCTTGCTGAGAAGTGCATAAGCGTAACCTCTGGAATGACGTCTCAACACACTTTGAAGTCTCTTAGGCATATAAACTCATTTGTCTTTACCTTTTACCCCTTTTGGTCAAGGTCTTTTTCCAATTACATTGCTAGTTTGTGCTTGGTAACAATCCCATGGTGCCAGGGAGGCTCAACTTTGGGACTCATGCCCCATCTTGGGGGAAAGGTAATGCATTTATATGCTGTTAGGTTTAGAGAGAGGCCACATTGGAGCAATGTGGAGGCTCCCAGGAGGTAACTCTTAGGAAACCTATAACAGCAGGTTAAGTGTCAATTTTAAGAGTAAGGGTTCATGTGCACCACTATCAATATCAAAGGCCCATCAATGGACCATCCTCCTTCACTAGTCATTGCCCCTGTACTCAGGGGATTCTTGCTGATCCATTAGAGAATGTGGCAGAGCTCCCCAGGAATGGAATTTGATATTCCTTTGGTTATCACCCATCGTGATGATGCGCCATGAACATTTGGACACATTTGTATGCCTTATTTATATATATCCAGGTGAGCTTCATCCCATAAATCCCCCTTCACAGACATCCCACATTAATGATCCTCCCGTTACAGTTGTGACTCTTCTGTCATCCAAAACTTCTTCAAAAATGAAGCCAATAAAAGAGCCAAATGCAATTAATAAGGAAATGAAATAATTATGATTATTTTAAAAATAAGAAATAAAATATGATTTTTTAAAAAATTAAATAATAAAAATAAATTCTTAGACATTATGTCTTTCATCACTGTAAGACCTGCTGTCTTATATGTACAATACTTTCTTCCATATATTCCTCCATTGTCTTATTTTTTTCATTTATCTTCAGAAAAGCTTTAGGATACAGAAAAGTCAAATAGAGAATACAAGTGATTCTCATGTACACGACACCCTCCCCCTTTTCTCCCCTCACTTATTAATAATTTTTAACATGAATATGGTATATTTGTTACAATTAATGTACAAATATTGAAGCATTGCTACTGACCATGGTATTTAAGATAATTTAAAGATGGATTACATTTATTTCAACATTTAGACAAATTTAAACTCCTGGACATATCAAATTTATGTATTTGCCTTATCATATATCTCTGGTTTCAATTTATAATGTTTTGTCTTGAGTTTTTGTGTCTAAATTCATGAGATATTCATTTATGTTTTTCATTCTTGCAATGTAGCTTTTAATTTGTATATCAAAGTATTCTTGGCCTAATGAAATGAATTGACTATATTTCAGTTTTATAGTACCTAGAAATATTCACAGATTAGTCTTATTGCACATATAGATACTTAGGAGAATCAATATGTTTTAGGAGAAATAGATAACCCATGTAAAGATAAATTATCATTAAAATAACTAATTATATTTCTTCTGTTTGTTCATTAGACTGTATTTTGAATTCAAAGGGAATAGTTGAATAGTGTACAGTAATTATGAAAAATGTGTTTCCATTATGAATGATATTTTGTTCAATACAGGTGGCCTCTCATTTTGAGGTCAGTAATCCTAGTAACAATAATACTTGTGAACAAAACAATATGCCCCAAACTAAAATGTTAAATCTCTTTCATTGTAATTTTGTAGTTAAAATTGATGTTACAAAATCATATTTAATAATTGCATACAATCCAAATACATTACAACAATAAGCATCCAATTGCTGATTCTTATTGTATTTATATTTTAACACTAGCTTTTAAAATGTTCTTAGCAGAGTACTAAATACTAAACTCAAACCTTTGGTAATGTATTAAATGTTATGTGACTCTAAAACATGGCAGACAAGAACACAAGTAAAACTGAGGGATGTTATTGCAGCTTCCCTCTTTTTGTTTATTTCTTTTTATCCTTTAACTTTCTTCAAGCAAAGAAGCATAGCTATAAATGGCCTAAGGCAGTTAGGAACTGGCCAAAGCAGTCCCTGGAAAACCCAGTTTAACATATCTGCATTCCGTGAAAATTTTAAACTTAAGTAACTAGTCCTAGGAAAACCACTCCATTAAAACATTAATACTGTCATTTCATTGACATGTAAGGTGTGACAAAACATTAAAAACTACTGTGCGTGTTCCTTGCCACCATGAATGTGTGTGCTGGAAACCTTTCCTTACCCATTTAAATCACTTTGAAAAACCCTGAACATGGGTCAGGGAGACAGATTTGACCTTGCCTCCTGTCTCCTTGCTGGTTGACCTTGCAATAAAGCTCTTTCTTTTCTCAAAATTCTGAAGTCACAGTATTGGCTTCTGTGCTCATCAGGCAAAAAGCCATTTACTTGGTAACACAGGCACTGTAGTGGATATCTATGACCAACTTTTGATTCCACTCTTTGCACTCTGGGTGAAATTAGGTACCTTCAATATTTGAAATGCAGATATTATTCATAATGCCTTCCTAAGAGGGAGAATGGGAGATCTGAGGATTTAATTTATACATAAAGCAAGTTTATTCTGCTTAACACATGAGAAGCAGTCAATGAAAGTTAAATAGTTTAACATCATATTCTCACAAGGATCTTAAAATTCTCCAACCAAACAAAACTATCCAATATCCTACACACAGTCTGAGATTTCATTTGAAATCATGCTCATTCCTACAGATTGTTTTACATCTCTCCCTCCCTCTATATATAGAAAAATATTTAGTAATTATTTGTTGATTTGAATGTTCAGAATTTTAATGAAATCTGTACAATTATTTAAATTTACAGTCAAATAGACATTCTCGTGACTACTTCACAATTAAATAGACCACAGAAATGTCTCTCTCTTTATAAATCATGTTTTGTGAGCTTGCGTGTGTGTGTGTGTATATATTTATATATATACATAAACATAAAATGTATATGCATGTATTTTATTTGTTATATTTAGATGAGAGGTCAGATAATCACTAAGTTTTTGTGTCACACATATTTCAATAAATAAAATATCTTTCTCATTATTCAAATTAAATGTTTATGTACATAAATAAACCTTCAGGAAAAATATCATACATTATGGATCAATTCACACTTCTAATTTTACCATTTCATAAAAATTTAAAAGAAAACCTCATCATTTTATTGTTAATCCTTCACATCTCCCAAAATCTTGTAATATTTAATGAGGTTTACATTAATAAATTTATATATACTCAAAAAAACCTATAATATACATGCTCTTATCATAATCATATTGTAGATGAAAATCCAAAGGAAAGAAAACTTAAGTAACATATCTAAAGTCACTAATAAGTGGTGAATCCAGGAATTAAAACTATTCACTCTTGATCCATGTAGCTGCCGTTGAATTCCACATTTGTATTTCAGTACTGCAATTTTCCATTTCTCAGATGAAGTTAGCTGGGGATGACATATGAATGCTAATGAAACTGATTGATATTTTTCTGTGCTTGTTTCCAAGGGACTAGAGTTCTTTAATTTGTCCACTTGAAGGACAATGGGATAATTGTGCTTGGTCTACCTGAGGGAACAAAATTGCAGAAAAGGGAAATTTTCTCTGAGGACTAATCAGGTAAAATAATAAATTGGCCCATATAACTATAGTAAAATATTTCTAGTTGTTCATTAGTAATGTATGGCCCTGACAGCAAAGAAGAATGAATCTCTCTGGATACTTTTTTGTGCAACTCTTCCTTTTACATAAATAGATTTCTAATTCTATCTTGAGAAAAATATAAAAAATAAGTTAGTCTTTATTATTTCTGAAAAGAAAATTGAATTTAGTTTTAATCCCCCCAAAATCAACTTAATATTAGGGAATTGATGATGTTATTCTTATGTGAGCAGTTAGTTCATTCAACATTTTAAGCCTTAGTTTTGCAACACAGTTAAGTAATGTTATATAATAATGAATTTTAGTCTATGAGCCAGTATAAAAATAAGTGAAGTTGAATAGCTCTTAAATACAAGTTTTAATATTTACTGCTTGTGTTTGATGACATGCATTCTTCAGAGGTTTTTCAATAACAATAGATGAAATATTGTCTCAAACAATATTAGAATTACAAAATATATATATATTAAAACATCATCATTGAATACCTTGTAAGAGGGGAAGTGGAAGAAATTTATTATTTATTTATTAATTTGCCTCTGCTGTTGCAAATCAGAAACAATTCCTAAAAGCCTGAATGCAAGATTTTTATTTTTTTAAATTAAATATTACATATCTATTTGATATGTTTACATGTGAAAAAAATATAAGAAATAAATGAATAATTCAGTCCCAGGAGTGATTAACATAATTAAGTGGATAAATTTTAAATTTATCATGCATAAAACTTAAAATATATGAGTTAACTTTTTGGCATAAAGATTACATGGCCTTTGAGTCCTTCATATTCTAATATTCTACTAGTTATTTCAAGTAAATGAATTGACTCTTCCTTTTTTTTTTTTGTATTTTTTGTCAAGTTTATTTCATTTAGCATATTTCATTTTTTAACCATTGGTGGAAGTTTATTAATACATTACTATACACCTATGTTCATAGTTTGCTTTGATTGTATTTTTGTCCAAATATTGCAGTAATATGGCATAACTTTAATGTACATTTTTGCTCTTTCAGAAAAAAAAGCATTCTTATATATGCACTATTAACCATACTCATTTTTCAAATAAGGTTTTACTATGCTGTATAGTCCCATGTTTCATTTTTCAACTTTCTTCCTAATGATACACAGGAACATAGCCTTTGCATTTAAACCACTATCATAACTGTATATTAGCAATAATTGCAGACATTATGATGTGCTTTCAACATTTCTATTAATTTCCAAAAAATTATAAACAATTTTTTTTACCAAGTCTGGCCAGATTAATCCCCAGCTTTCCATTCTCTAACCTCATTCTATTTTCTGTTGACCTATATTCTAGTTATTAATTCCATGAGTTTACTTTTCCTTTTTTTAATTATTAAAAAGTGAAAATACACATTAATATATTTATGGGGCAAATACTCTTATCACCAACTTATGGAGCAGTGTTTGAAACATCATTTGTGAAAATCACTTGAACAAGGTAAGGTTGCATTTTGTATTAAAATTAGAAACCAGAGTATGTTGTTACATCTATATCCTTATATTTGGATTTGCATTTTCTTATGCAATGACAAGAACGAAATTTTCATTTCCTATATTGCCAATCTCAATATTCATAATTAAGTTATTTGTTGTTAAAGACAGAATAGGCCATTAGAATTAATCCAAATTCCAGAATTCTTATGGACTGATAAAAGTCTCTTTACGGTATTGATAACTATTTTGAGGGAGGTAGAACATCAAAGTAACAGATGATTAAGTATATAATAAGAGACTTTTAATAATTAACTATCTTATATTATTTATATCTTACCTGATTTATATATTCACTTCTAAGTTTAATATATGTGCCACTGATTTATAAAGATGGACTCCCTTATTTTTCTATGTTCAAATATTCATTAAGAAATTATATTTAGAGACAATGAAATTAATTCCTTCTCAAGAATCCAATTGTTTTGTGAGTCTGTTCTTCTGATTTTCTTTTTGAGTAATTTTTGCTCTCTCCCTCCATTATTTTAAGACCAAAGTCATGCAGTTCACAAACACTGATAGTAAAGAAAGCATAAGAACAAATTCCAAATGAGTTTTTATACTTTATATGACCTAAATTTTGAAAAAATTCTTGAGAAATGTAATGCCTGATCACTAACAAATTTAGCGCATCTAGCCACTTCAATTTCATTTCCACAAAAATAGTATAAGTAAATTGAGGTTCTCTCCATTTACCCCCTTTAGACAAGGTTATTGACAATTTAGACTAGGCACTTTTTGTTTCCCTTTACACAGAGCTCAACTGGATTAAGCAGAGATGAGGAATAATTCTTCTGGCCAAATTATTTCAGGAATAGCATTTTAGCTTTTTGATCTATTTCCATTGATTTTAGTTTGTCCTATCATCAACAATCTTTTGAGTATTTAAAGTCAAATTACTGAATCTCATGCAGTAGGCATTTGGTCTGATATTGGGCTTCTTCTGGTCTTTGGATGGGGTTATGTTATCAACTATCAAATTACAAAAATATAAAGACAAATACCCATATTAATTTCAAAATAAGAGAACTTAAACACGATTTCTTTTTAAGAGAAGTAATGAGGTAACATGCTGATGCAAAGAAACAGGGAATTGAAGATACTTTGATGTGATTATGGTGCTGGTAATTTAACTGCTATCAAAATATGCAAAATAACTTTATCTCACTGAAAATAAAACTTGCTTTTTGAAAAGAAAGAAAGTAATTCTTTGAAGATACATTATAAAGGTAAAATAGCATATGAAAAACACTTAATATCATGTAGGCATATAGAAGATTATTTATAACTGCTATGTCATTTACACAATTTCTAGCACTTGCAAATCAGGAATTAGCAAAACAAAGAATGCCTTTAAATATATGAGTTGCCTGTATCTAAATATAAGATAAAAATAGAAACAG
Source organism: Tolypeutes matacus (assembly GCA_026826555.1). NCBI lineage: Eukaryota > Metazoa > Chordata > Mammalia > Cingulata > Chlamyphoridae > Tolypeutes > Tolypeutes matacus. The sequence goes on along the minus strand of JAKSZT010001178.1, from coordinate 1,832,082 downwards.
GAAAAAATAACAGAAACAGAAGCAGAAATAAAAATAGAAATATTAATAGAAATAAATAAGGCTGTAAGTGTAGACATAGATATAGATATAAGATCAGACAAAGACATGGAGAGAGACATAAAAATGAACATAGACATAGATATAGATGTAGTATGTAAATTAATAGAGTTGATAGAGAGGTGGATTTGGAGAAATACATGGAAAGATTATGTGTTTGAATGTTTTATTTTTAAAAAAATCTTTACTTACTAATCTTATCCAAAGTTCAAGGCATCTTAATATATTTCCTTAAATTACAGAGTGGGTAGTGTCTCCACAATTTTTGGTGAAGTATTAAATCAGTATGAAGTGACAAGCAACAGTAAAAAGAATAATTGTGCTGTAAAGATTAATATATATCATTGTACAACTAAGGAAGAGAATGAAGTTGGCATATTATAAAATGAGGATGCAACCAAATTGTAGTGGGATTAAAGATTTTTGTCTGGTCTCCCTAGAATAATGAGTTGGGAAGGAGAGAATAGGCAAATGGAGCAATAAGATCACTGGAACTGACTTTGTTCTCCTAAGGTTATTTCAGCACATTCAAACCTTGAATCTCATCTTCTCTCTCATCTTCATGGTGTTTTTTGTGGCCCTTGTTGACAATATTATGATGATTATTCGCATTTGGTTGGACTCTTGACTCCATAATCTTATGTAATTCCTGCTCAGTCAGCTTTCCATTATGGATATCTTGAATAATTCCACTATTGTCCCTAAATTAGCTAATGATTTCATTTCTGGTAAAAATACCATTTCATTTATTAACTGTGGAATTCAGCTCTTTCTTTTCATGACCATTATTTTCAGCAGAGTGTGTTTTCTTGGCAATTATGTCTTATGATGGCTTTGTGGCCATATGCCTCCCTCTCCGATATTCAGTTCACATGCATCCTACAATCTGTGTCTTCATGGTGCCTGGCACCTGGCTGGGTGTTCTACTCAATGCTTTGTGCCATATCACATATTCTCTCAATATTTCTTACTGTGTATTTCATAATGACTTTTTGCTATGTATTATTTCAGGTCTTCTAATGTGCATATACATTTTACTGATTGATTTTCATTTATTTTGAAAAAACAATCAATCCATTTTCATTCAGAATTTAATGTTATCATCTGATATCTGAATTTATGCTACTTTCACTTTTGAATTTTATAAATATTATATGTAAATCTCATCAATCCACTTATTTGTTTTAGAATTCTGTATTTTCTTGGCAGTAGTTATTTTTTTCTTATTATATTTAACTTACAATTCAAATTTCATTAAGCTTTCCAGTATGAAATATCCATTTAATTATTTCTTTAACAATCAAAGGTTTAGCTTTTATTTTCAAAAAATGAATTTGTTGGGCAGAACTGGCTCACAAGTGCAATTAAAAAACAATAAACAAAAATGTTTCAAAGTTTTATTGAGGCAAAGACTGCACAACTCTGTGATTAAAGTGATACTCAGTGTACATTTTGGATAGAATGTACAAAGCATGGGATTATATAACACAGTGAACCATGTGGTAGAAGATGGAGTGTGGTTAACAGCACAAATTTGAACACGGTTTCTCATGAAATATAAAAAAATATACAATACTAATACATAGTGTTAATTATAGTGGTGTATGGAAAAAATATACCAAGTGTACACTATGGAACATAACTTGTGGTAAGAAACTGAGTTTGTTCTTTCATAATCAGTGATAAAAATTTCCCAACAATGTAAGTTAATGGTGGAGGGATGATGTATGGAAATTTTACATGTTATGTTTTGTTAGCTCACAACTTCACTAATTAAATATATATATATATATATAGAAATGCTGCTCAGCGATAACAAATGATTCTTTTACTCAATTTTTATAATAACATGTTAATATTTGGTATTGCTGATCTCTTCTTCTATCATTTAAGAAACACATACTAGGCCATTAGTTTCAAGACAATTGGCCTTATGGGAATTTTCTCAAGCAATGAAACTTTAATACATAACTCTGATAAGAGAGATTGTTTAATAACTATTAGTTAAAATAATTTCAAACATATGTAAACATATTGTCTGTAACATTGTTTCTTTGGTGAATGCCATTATCATTTCAGTTTATTTAATAATTTCACTTTTCCTTACATTTAGCAAACATTTAAAAACGGTAATATAATCTAATATCAATGCCCCCAAATTACATGTTTCCCTATTGCTTATTTTTCTTTGCTAAAAGTGTATCGATTAATTAACATTTTGATGATATTTCATTTATTTTTCACAATGCCTTTGAATTAATTACTTATGTATCCATTATATTAAATGTTAGTACTATTTTTTAGAATATTTTATAAAGATTTTAAAATCATTTTTGGATGACTACAATTTGATTTCTTAAGATACTATTCATAAGGAAACTTGTCCTTTATTCTGCTTATTTGTTCAGTTTATTATATTATTTAATAATCACTGTGTTATAATAACTTGTTAAGGATTATTTGGGACAAATAAATATCCATTTTATGAAAATTTCTGAGGTGTTAGGTAATAAAATGCATTTTTCAGACTACCCGTATAAGGTACAACATTTAAACATCCTTGAAACCATCATTACCATCCCAAAAAGAAAAATGCTGAACAATATGTCAAACAAAAACTCTTCTTACACCTTTGTGAGAATTGAGGTCACAGGACAAATCATTACCCTGAAAAGTGAATAGAAGCAGGGTAGAATCATTACTACCCTGGAGGAGAAGTAAAGAAATAGAAGCCCTCTGCTACAGCCAGTACACACAGGAATGCTTGAACTCTATTTGACCAATTTGTGAATGCTCAGTGTGGACAAACTTGAGAGTTGAAGATTCCTAGAAACCCAGATATAGGGGTAAGGGACCATAGTTTCCTGACTTTTATCTCTAATAGCCACACCATTTTCCTACTCTGAAGATTGGGGAAAACTCCACCTTATGCCACCAGTATGGAAAGGGGAAAGTAAATATTTTGAAATATGCTTAGAGTGACATGTTTTCCTTTAAAAGGACTGTACTAAATGGAAACTTTTTTACCAGAGCTTGATAAATATATGTTTTATCAGAATATAAGTGACATGTTAGAAAGGAAATATAATTGCAGCCACTTCTACCCTTCTATGTTGGGGAGAAAAAATATTGAAATCAGTCACCCTCTATCTTTTGATAAATGGAAAAGGAAATATCTAAAAGCAGCTCACTCTACAATTCTTATCTCACCTTAGGGGTTAGGGAGTTTACAAAACAAAACAAAAAAATAGTTGTAAAGGTATCATCCCAGAGAAACAAGTTAAGTAAAATATAGAGACCAAATCATAGGATTAGAGAATGCTTAATACACACCAGAGGATATAAATAACAAAAGTTGATTACAAAATAAATAATTTTAAGGTTGAGAACTGATTTAAGAAAATAGGGGACCACAAACCAATGAAACTAGTGGAAATTCTAGCCTCTAATAACTTACTATAGAGCAAACTGTAAACATAGCCTAACTCCTAGCTATATAAAATTTGTGTATATGTCTTCTAGGTGTTATCTTTAATTTTAAGCCATTTCAGTGGGTATAAACCCATTATATACAAATAGGACCTTTAGAAGATGTTATTTTTAGATATGGTGTGAACAAACTGAATGAGGTTGGGCGTTCAACTTATTCCTGGATACAATATGAAGAGAAAGTCATGTGGTAGAATGAGAATCTGTAAACTTACAGAATCCAGAATAGGAACAGGAGGACATCTCATTATGAAAGGAAAGCTAAGGAACTAAGGATTGCCAGACAGACATAACACTGCCAGCACCTAGTCAGAGAAATCATAAGTCAATAAATTCCTGTGGTTAAGCCACCTTTTTGTGTAGTATTTGTCATAACAGTTGGAAGACTAAGATACTTTTTGATATTGGGAAGTGGGTGTTATAATACAAACACATAAAAAGATGGAAGTTTCTTTAGAATTGGGGAATAAGTAAAGACTGGAAGAATATGGGGTTTCAAAAAGAAAAAATCTAGACTGCATTGTAGAGAATATTGCTGTTATTATGGATAACACAAGTACCTTTGATAGGATTTTAGAAAGAAATGATGAATGTGTTATAAACTGGATGGAAGGTGATCTTTATTATAAAGTAGTGGATAACTTGGTAAAATTGTGTCTGGTTGTTGGATTGAGCTTGGAACTTGCAAACAATGAACTTAGTCATTTAACTTAAGAGATTTCCAAGTTATTTGTGGATGATGCAGCCTGATTTCCATTGAATCATATAGAAAAATGTTAAAGGAAAGGCATAAGATGAACATTAAACTATTAAGCATGAAGGAAGCAGAAATTATTGATTTTGAAAATAGCATCTTATCCAGATAATGCAATATGAGAGTAAGACCAGAAATTTCTCTATCAGGGACATCATTGGGATTTCAGGAAGTGATTCCCAGAGAACTCGGTTACATATGATGATTTAAATGAACAAAAGTTTATTAAAGAAAGTGTTTGAACATTGATCCAGCCAGACATTTCAGTTAACGACAGGATTTAAAGTGCAGTTATCAAGGAATGAGTTGTGGAAATTTCTTTTATCTGATGTTTGGACCCCCTTGAACTTCATAAAATCCTGGCAATGAATTTTACAAAATTGGTATGAACAGAAGGATACTACCAACCTGGACTGAAAGGGACAGAGAAGGAATAAATAGAAGGCAGGACTTAATGGACATAAACATTGGTAATGAGGATTGGACCAATAAGTATCTCTTCTGATAAGAGGGAATGCCCACCTATTTGTTTAGAAACCACCAGTCAATCCCTGTGCTTGAGGAGTACAGATCATTTAACCTGGAACTTGGAGTAGTTGGTAGTAGAATCCCAATTAAAGGCAGAATAGCACAACTTCAATATTCCTTTATGTTGAGCCATATACCCCTGCATTCAGTCAGAATGTGGCCATGATTCTGATAATTTCAGAGGTTGGGACTTATACTCTTATCTTCTGGGAGACTACACAAATGCTTAGAATACATGTGGGTGCTTCTCCATGAAGCAGAGAGAGCAAATTATTGATTAAAAGTCTCTTACACCTTACAATCTAATGGATTTGTGACATTTAACCCCTGTTTTCCTTCTAATTTCTCCCTTCTGAAATAGGAATATTTATTTTATGCCTATCATCACTGTATTTTTGAAGGAAATAACTTGATTTCTCCATTACAACAGTCCGTAATATGGAGACAAATTCCTTTCCAGGAAGGGGCACAAGTGTAACTAATTTTGATTAGCCATTGGATTCATAGATTTTTCTTGGATAATTTAATGATTTTGAGATATGATGGATTGAAAAAAAACTTCTTTCTGGGGTCCAGAGCTTGGGCAGTGGAAGTAGGAATTATGTACCTTAGGAACAGAAAGAAAACAAATCAGAACATGTTCTTAATGTTAATACATTCCTATGAGTTTTAAATAGAACCTTTTCAAATTGTTATTTTTAGTTAAATTGTGTACCACTTTGGAGAGTATGGTAGAAATGAATAAGTACTGGAAGAGAAAAGAGAGGACTTTGATATGTGATGAGAAATCAAGGGATCCAGAGATTGCTATCAAACATGAGAATAGCCAAGCCTTCTATCCTCTGAATTTTGAGCCAAGAAATTCCTGTTGTTAATGCAACAGACTGTGGTATTTGTTAAAGCAGCCAAGAATCTGACAATACTTGTGGCCTATTTACTTCCTTGTCTTTTATTATGTATATCAAGTTTGACTTTCAAAAAAAACAAAAAAGATATTCAGAAAGCAAAAGCACAGTTTGAAGATACAGTGTAAAGAGCAGAACCATTATTGATGTGACAGATATATTAACATTAACAAATCAATAATTTTAATAGCTAAATAATATGCTCAGTTTGAATGAATAAGTGGACAATATAAAAGAGCAGACTACTATTGTAAACTAAGGCAAGATATTGTAAACTTACACTTTTTATTATTTTATACAAATTACATTTTCTAATTTATTCTGTGCATTACATATAATAGATTGATTATCTAGATAATTTACACATTTTATTACTTTTCTACTTTATAATCATTTTCATACAAAATAAACTTCTGTATTGTTTCCTGGGTTTAAAAAGCAGTATTTAGTTTAAAAGTTTAAGACATTTCATGACTTATTATTTAGCAAAATAGTTCATATAAATATAATTTTCCAAGTTGATAAAAATAGAACATCCCAAATCCATCAAACCACATAAAAATGAAATAATATTCACATGTCTCAAAGTTTTGATGATCCATTTTTTCAATATACATTTTTATTTTTTAAGATACTTAAATTACATAAATGTTACATAAAAAATATAGGGGATTCCCAAATGTCCTGCTCCCTACTCCTCCTACATTTTCCCACATTAACAACATCCTTCATTAATGTGATAACATTTGTGACAATTGACGAACATATTTTGGAGGATTAACACTAAGCATGGAATATCATTCCCATTTTAGTTTACACTCTTTCCCAAACAATTTTGCAATTTATGACAAGATATATAATGGCCTGTATCTGTAATTGTTATGTCATTCAGGACAATGCCTATGTTGTGAAAATGCTCCCAAATTACAGCTGAGTTTTCCTCTCTCTCCCCTCAGAACCTCCACTGGCCACTGCCTCCACATCAATGATAAAAGTTCTTCCATTGTTAGAATCACAATAAGTCTATAGTAGAATAACAGTACGTCTACTCTAGTCCATCGTTCATTCCCCCATCCTGAGGTTTCACGGATGGTGATGCCCAAAATCACCTTTAATTGAGAGGGGCCTTAGATACCATGTAGTAGATGGATGGTACCATCTTGCTTGCAGTTGTAGACTCTCTCTGTTCCATAGGATGTTCACTGTTCATCATCTTCTTCTTGTTAGATGTCTTGGGTGAGTCCAGTGAACTGGAGAGTAGGGGTTACAACTCTGTTGAGATTCAGGGGCTAGCTGTCACATGGACAGCACAAAGATTTTAGACTCTTGGAAATACACCTATTAACTTTAGTACTAGCTATAGGTAGAAATAGGAGGGGCAGAAGACCTATGTGTAGGGAAACCACAACTTAGTCCAACTCTGTCACACTGGGAAGAATTAATTGCAAAGTAGGGCTCACCAGCAGGGCACCAAACTCCTGCATTGTCTGCCCTGACTATAGTGTCTTGATGTCTCCAGAGCCTGCAGGAACATTGCTATTTGAGGCAATATTTACTTTGGTAGTCAATGAGACCCTGCTGAGACGTGCATAAACATAACCTCTGAAATGACCTCCTGACTCACTTTGAATTCTCTTAGCCATATAAATTAATTTGTGTTTGTCCTTTCCCCCTTTTGGTCAAGGTCTTTTTTCAGTCGTATTGCTAATTGGCCCTTGGTAGTAATCCCTTGATACCAGGGATGCTTATCCCCAAGAGTCATGTCCCATGTCGGGGGGAAAGGTAATGCATTTATATCCTGCATTCAGCTTCAATCGGGACCACATTTGAGCAACAAGAAGGCTATCAGGTGGTAACCCTTCATTTCAATTTCAAAAGTATAGGTTCATAAGTACAGTCATCAATCTCATGGGTACATCAATAATCCATCCTCCTTCACTAGTCACTGCTCCCATAGTCAGGGGGTACTTGCTATCCTATTGGAGAATGTGGCAGAGCTCCCCAGGATGGCAATTCAATATTATTTTATTTACTGTGTGTATCTCAATCCACAGTGACAATGCCCAATGAATAGCTGAACACAAGTATATGACTTATATGTATGCTTGGGGTGAAACTCCTCCCATGCATCCCCCATCACTGACAACCTGCACCAATGATCCTCCCGTGCCACAGTTATTACCCTTCTGTGATCCAAAATGAATTAAAAAATGAAACCAATAAAATAACCGAAAACAATTAATTTAAAAATGAAATAATAATGATAGGTTTAAAAATAACCAAACACAATTTTTTTTAAAATGGAGTAATTAAAAATAATTAAATTATAAAATTAAAAAATTGACATATCTTTCATTACTGTAAGATTTGGTATCTTGTATGTACAGTGACATTTTCTTCTGTTTATTCCCAGTGTTTTTTTTTTTAATCTTGGCTTCAAGGAAATTTTAGGTTACAGAAATATTATGTACAGAATATCGGGGATTCCCATATACCAACATCTTCCCCCTCTTCCCATTTCCACTATTAAAAATTTACATGTGGGTAGTACATTTCTAAAATTAATGTATAAATACTGAAACAATGCTACTATCTGTGATCAATGATTTACATTATGGTTTACATTTTGGACCATACACTCATAAATTTTGATGAAATTTACCATGGCCTATATCCATCATTGCAAGATCATGTAGAACTATTCCATCACCCTCAAAATTCCCCATGTTCCATGTATTCTATTCCTCCCTACACCTTCCCTTGGGATCTACAGCAATCACCAATCTTCACTCCTTGAAGAACAAGATTCATAGTTACTTGCAACAACATTGAAGGCTTGGCATACTGGCCTGTCCTTCCCTATTAGGCATTGCCTATGCTCTCAAGAGACTCCCACCCCTCTATTTGAGAACATAGCAGGTCTCCCAAGAATGGGAGTCTAACACCTTTCCTATCACCATGTGGGTGCTACACACTGATACAACACACTATGACAATATGAATACTCACACACTCCGTGGAAGCCTGCCCCAGGTGTGCCCTTTCCCATGTGCCCCCCACTCTAAAATCCTAAACCAGTAATCCTCCCCTGCCATATTTGCCAAAAGAACATTCCCAACTTTGTAGCTTCAGCCATACCCAAAAATGGCCAGAGCCCACCTGTGACCTCCCCCAACCCGCTCCTCACTTCCATGGACAGTCCAACTCACCCTCCAAACCCTACCCATTCACTAACCAGCACCGCCCAACCCAGTAGCATCATTGCACTACTGTCATGCCCATATGCTGCACAACTATGCCCTTCCAATTTATCACAGATTTTCCCCATGTGGACATTGGCTCACAAGCTTCTTCTCCCTCTCTGTCTCCTATATACCAATATTCCAGACTCTAGTTCTCTGAATCTGCTAAATTTGCTTAATTCATATCATTGAAGTATTGTAATGTTTGTCCTTCAGTGCCTGGCTTGCTTCACTGAACATAAGGTCGTCAAGGTTCATCCACGTTACCCTGTTTGTTATTATTACATTCATTCTTACAGCTGAGTAATATTCCATTGTATGTATATACCACAATTTGTTTATCCATTCATCTGTTAATGGACAGTTGGGTTGTTTCCAACTTTTGGCAATAATGAATAATACAGCTATAAACATTGGTAAGCATGCATCTGTTTGTATTCCTACTTTCAATTCTTCTGGGAATATACCCAGGAGTGGAATTTCTAGATCATATGGCAGTTGTATAGTTAGCTTTCTGAGAAACTACCAAACTGTCCTGCCTAATGGCTGCACCAGTCTACATTTCCATAAGCAGTGGATAAGAGTGTCCATTCCTCCACATCTACTCCAACAGTTGTAGTCTTTTGTATCTTAATAGTTGCCAGCCTAATTTGTATAAAATGATATCACACTGTAGTTTTGATTTGCCTTTCCCTAATAGCTTGTGATGTTGAGCACCTTTTCATGTGCTTTCTGGCCATTTGTATTTCTTCTTTGGAGAAGTATCTATTCAAATCATTACCACATTTTTAAAAAGGTTGTCTTTTTATTTTGGAGGTGTAGGATTTCTTTATATATGCTGGATATTAGACCCTTATCAGATATATGGTTACCAAATATTTTCTCCAATTGAGTAGGCTGAATTTTCACTTTCCTGCAAAACTCTTTTGAGGTGCATTTTTTTTTCAGTTTTGTGGAGGTCACATTTATCAATTTTTCTTTCATTTCTCATGCTTTGGGTATAAGTTTCATGAAGCAATTATCTAATTCAAGATCTTGTAGATGCTTCCCTATTTTTCTTCCAGGAGCTTTATGGTCTTGGCTTTCTATTTAGATCTGTGAACCATCTTTGGCTAAGCTAATCTCAGTTTGTTAGAAACCTCTTATTTCCTTGGATTTTTTACTTTAACTCAATGTAGAGCCATTTAACTCATGAACTGGGTCTGCCTGCCCTGCCTGTAAAGCCTATCTTCAGTAATATACAAGATGCATTAAATGTTGAGGGCCATCTTGTACTTCAAAACAGCCTATGAAGATCCAGCATTTGGCCTTCCAATGTAAATACCTCTCATTTCCCATTATCACAGAAACAGTGCAGTACATGAACTTCTTGTGTACAAGAAATTCTAGCTATAAAATTTTGTTCAATTTCAACACATTTTAATATTTATCATTTCCAAAGATCCAAACACCATGTAGTTGTAACATTTTGAAAATTAGTACACTCAGGAAAGTGTACTAATGTGTTTAGGATGAAGTGAGTTAGAGCATACTTTGTATAGAAATTTGCCAGAAAATATGGAATTATGGCTGTAATTGTGAAAAAATTCAGTAGAGATGTAAACTGTACACGTTAATCCAGCCCCTGTATTACAACTGCTTTTCCCTCTCCCTGCCTTCAGGTGCCACTGCTTCCACATCAAAGTTGTAATTCCTTTGCTAGAATCACAATATGTTCTTAATAGATTACTAGTAAATCTGCTCTAGTCCATAATTCATTCCCAGTCCTGAGGATTCTGGCATGGTGATGTCCACTCCACCTCTATTTGAGAGGGGGTTTTGATCCCATGCAGCCAATGGATGGGACTCTCTTGCTTGCAGTTGTGGGCTCTCTTGTTTACTTGGTATGTTGGTTGTCAATCCTCACCTCCTTGTTAGTTGTCCTGGGTCAGTCCAATGAACTGGAGAGTAGGTGTTGCAACTCTACTCTCCAGTCCATTGGAATAGAAGGGACAGATGAGCCATGTGTAGGGAGGCCATAACTGAGTCCAACTCTGTCGCTCTAGGAGCACAAACTCCAAAGTAGGGCTCACTGACAAGGCATCAAACTCCAGAGATATCTGCCATGACCATATGACCTGGGTGTCTCCAGAGCCCTCAGGAGACCCACTATTTGGGGTAGCATCTACTTTGACAGTCTATGAGATCCTGCTGAGGTGTTCATAAGCATTATGTCTTGGATGACCTCCTGACTCACTTTGAAGTCTATGTGCTTTCAATGACAGATTCCCTATTCCTATGTGACTAGATTGGTTTCAGGCCTATGAATGAGACTAGCTATTGGCAAATACATTACTCAGAGGTGTTCTAAGAATAGTATGGTGAAAGGTACTCATCATTTAGAAGATATCAATCTTTTTCTGAGAATGGTCATTTTATTAAATATGATTTAGGCTGAGCCCCTGATAAGGTAGGTTCTTTACAAAGCACATATACATATTAAATTCAAGCACATTTCTTAGTGGCAGGCACTAATGACTCAATTGAGAACAAACAAAAGGGTACTAAGTGTTTTCTGCTGACAGGCCCTACCCCAGAGCTTCACAAGCATATACAGTTTATAATTCATTCACTAAATATGAGATGATAGATCCCAGTCATAACTTCAGAACATCTGCCCAAAGATATTTCTAAATTGTTGTACTGAACTAAATTTATTGGGTGGTCAAAAATGTATACACATCCCGTTACTTAGATGCCAACTGGATTATGATTTTTAATTTCTTTGATCATCTGAGGATAAAAGAATTAGTAATTTTGTAACCCTGCTGTATTATAAATTAAATTAATAAGGAAATTGGATCCAAAAGGCCAATTAAGAAGAAAATCATTTTATTGATAGAATACCAAAATAAATTTTCCATTAACTCTAATATCTATTTTATTTTTTCTGTTCTATATACTCAAGTTCAAAAATCAGCTTCTCTGTTGTTATTGTTGTTAGTATCATTGTTAATCTTTCTACAGAAACAACCCAATGATATAAAAAGTGTCATGGAAACTTCCCTGCCTCTAACAGGAAGGATCACCTTGATAAGTCATTGTCCCACAATTAAAGTTAAATTCTTATTCTGAGCTAAGCATTCCTACCTTATTCCAAAAGGGCAACTCAACTTTAAGAAATGGGCAAAAGGCTTGAAAAGACACTTCTCTGAAGAGGATATGTATATGGCTTAAAAAGGACATTAAAATAGACTCAACACCATTAGTCATTTGAAAAAATGCAAATGAAAACCACAATGAGAGACCATTTCAAAACAACTAGAATGGCTACTATTAAAAAAATTTTTTTTAATGTATTGGAAGTGTTGGAAAGGATGTGGAGAAATAAGATCCCTCACTCATTGTTGGTGGCACTGTTTAATGTTGAAGACACTATGAACTTCAGAAAGCTAAGTACAGAATAACCATATGACCTGGAAATCCCACAATTTGTATAAAGACAAAAGAATTGAAAGCAAGAACTCAAACAGGTATTTGAGCACTGATGTCCATAGCAACATTATTTACATTAGATGAAAACAATCACAGTGTCTATGAACTGGTGAATGGAAAAAAAAAAAGGTGGGGTATACACACAAGATAATTTTAATCAGAAATACAAAGAATGCATGTTTGATTAATGCAAAATGAATAAACTTTAATGATAATCTGCAGAGAAAAATAAGCCAGACACAAAGGACAGATATTGTATGATTTCACTGGTATTAAGTAATTAGAATAAGAAAATGTATAGAGTCAGAATTTAGAATACAGGTTACCAGGTCTGGGTTTGTGGTAGGGAATGGAAAGTTCAACCTTAAACTGTACAGAATTTCTATTTGGCTTGATTATAAATTTCTGATAGTAGATTGAGGTGATGGTAGCACAATATTATGAATGTAATTACAGCAATGAATTACACATGTGAATGTGGTTAAAGGGGGAATTTTAGGTCATGTGTATGATATCAGGATAAAGTTAGAAAAAGCATAAGTTTGTACAACATAGTGAAATCCAGTGTAAAGAATGGAATATATAGATAATAATCCAATTATAAAAAATATACTTACTTGAATTATAACAAATATAACACACTAATGCAAGGTGCTATATGGTAAAAGTGTTTTATGTATTTAATGCCTGAAATTTCTGTAAACCAAATATTTCTTAAACAGAAAAATTAATAGTAATTGAAAATATAAATATGTATGTTCTGGTAAAAATACTCAATGATACTAATAATTTTATGAGTACTTTAACATCTATATATTTTAAAGGGATAATTTTTGAGAAAACATATTCTAAAGATGTTATATTCCTTTATATATAAACTTATAACTAAGAGAATGTATATCCCTGTGTGTGTATTAACCTAGTTAATAAATTTTAATTTAAATAAAAAATTATTGCCAATACATTACCTCCAGCTCATGGAATGATTACTGAAGAGATAAGATAAGAAAGAAATGAAACCCAGTTCTCTCGCTGCTTGAAAATGGAGAAGTCATCAATTGTCTCTGACCTAAAGATGTATCTTTTCTCAAAAATGAATAAACATAACTCATAGCTTCTCTGAAAATAAAAGTTTAGCATATGGAAGCATGTCCCAAAGACATGATATTATCCATAATTTTTTTTAATTCCTCTTAGCTGACTATGCACACAATCATAATCTAGAAATGAGAAGAGATACTGTGAATGGGCAAGTTGTAATATCAACCTTCCTACCAGAGATCTTGAAATATCAAGATTGGCTGGGGCTCCATCATTAGTATATTTTTATTGTTTTCCATAGTATTTCTAATTGAAATAGTTTTGAGCACTAGTTGCCTGAAAACTGTCATTGCTAATGAGGATACTTATTCAGGAAAGGACTTTAAGTACACCAGTCTCTGACAACTGGCTCTGTGGTAGACACATCATAATTTCTAATGAAACCTTAATATGTTAGGGCACCACTATATGTTTAGTTAAAATTACAAATCTTTGGGGGTATTATTTCAAATAAAGATAACCAATGAAACTTAAAGAGGAAATATTGATTGAGCTTTGTAAGAATGTGTTTTTAAAGGGAGTTTCTCAACATCATTTCCTATCTAGCATTCATCTTCCTCACCCTTTTTTGCTTATAATATTGATAGGAATCTGGAGGTGCAGCAGTCTTCTTATAATCATGAACAAAAAACTTACAATGAAAGCTCTCTTATGAGAATGACAGATAGTTATTGGAAATAACATTCATTTCCTGTGTACTAGTTCTTATTACATTAAAAATAATGGTCCCTTCAAGTTCTGTAAATGTAAAAACATAACACCCTTTTATTCATAACAGTGTTATAATATTTTAATACATAATAGAAATATGTCTACTCTGGTATTTTTAAATATTCCTTACCCAATCTAAATTTTATGTATCACTTCACTCATTCCATATTCTGCTTTTGAAGAACTTGTACACAGACACAAACTGATGGGTATTAAACGAAAATCGCATTGAATTAATGCAAAAATTTGAGGATAATATTTTTTTCAATTTTTAAATTAATCCACAGGCAGTTTACAATCCCCATATTATTTATGATATTTCTCTTTTCTCAAAAGTAATATATATCTGAAGGGTATCTCACATTATTTATATTATTCAAAAGATTTTATTGATATATGATGTAGATATATTTAATGTCAAATTTAAATTTCAGTTTGTAATCTTTCATCTCTAATATATAGATATAAAATTTATTTTAATTTAACAAATTTAAAGCCATTTTTTCCCAATTTTTATACATGTAACTTAGCTATAAGCTTCCTGTTAAGCACACTTGTTATTTAATTCATGTTATTTAAATCATTATGCTTTCTAATGTTTATTGCAACCTTTTCTTTACTCGTGTTTTAAAAATTATGGGGGGATGGCTGTGACTCAAATGGTTGGGCATCCATCTGCCATATAGAGGAACCTGGGTTCAATTCCTGGGACCTCTTGTTAAAATAAAAATTATATATATAGAAGGTGTGTGTGCCGCCAGGCCCTGTGCATGGGGGTGCCACCAGGTTCCACATATGGGCATGCCACCAGACCCTGCTGAGCTTTGAAGCTAGATAATAACCTAACAGGAGAGAGACACAGGGGAGGACCAAGACAAGATGCGCCGTAAAAAAAACAGGAAATGAGGTGGCACAGGTGGCAGAACACCTCTCTCCCACCTTGGAACTCCCCAGGATCAAATCTCAGTGAAGACAGGAAGAGAAGGATGAGAAGAGAGGGCAGGAAACAGACACAGAAATCTGTCCAGTGAATGGACACAAAATAGCAAATGGGGGAGAGGAGGTTAAAATGGATAAAGTAAATAAATAAATAAATCTTTTAAAAATATATATGACATTGCTTTTTTTGCCCTAACATACTCAGACTTTGTGATCCAGAAACTCCTTTCGTAAGTATGTATACCCATCAGAAATGTATATATCTGCATACCAAATTAATTACTAGAATGTTCACGTGAGAAATATTCATTATAGTCAAGAATGGATATAATCCAAAATCCAGTCCAAGTAACATGCTTAAATAAATCTATTGTAGTCATCTAATGGAATGCCACACAACAATGGAAATTAATTAACTCTTGCCTAATACAGGAAAATGTGTGAGTCTCATGAACATAGCTAAAATGAAAGTAACCAGATATATGGGTTTAATACTATATAATTCCACGTATATAATTTCAAAAACATATACAATCATTGAAGTCAAGTAATTATTGTGGTCCTACTGGGGAAAATAATGAGAAATGAAAGGTACAGGAAATGAGGTGGCTTTCTGATGTATTGTCAAAATCCTAATAGCACAAAGGTGTGTTCATTTTGTGAGATTTCATCTTATGATTCATGAACTTATATGTCTTTTGTTTCTGTGTAAATCTTTTTACATATTCAAACAATGATTTACTTAGAAGTACATTTACTATTTACTTTCAAACATTAAATTTTAGTGATATATGCTGGTATTACATACAGATGAATGAAGATAAAATGCTTGGAAAATGACAAAGGATTCCATCCATCAAAAATTAAAATATATTAAATATTTATTTCAAAATCAAAAATAAAAAAGGAAGAAAGATGCTAAATATGATGCTAGGAATTGGACATAAAATGTATATCTTTGGCTAATGAGCTCCTCTACAGATAAATCAGGAAATAATCATGTGGAAAGAATGTAAATTACATTTGTTATGACTTTTTATGTTAAGTATATCATTTACACTTTAAAATTATTTTTATTTTTCCTGCTTGATACTGTGTTGTATAAATTTGCAATCTTGTGTGAAAGAGCATTTTATATGGGACAAATTTTTCACACCTATGATAACTCAGTGTGAAGAAACAGTACCAAATAAAATATTACTTCAGAGAAATTCAGTTGTCAAACATTGAAACTTTTTAACTAGCAATACTGAATTATAGAGAAGATATCAGACAACAAGGTATCATTTACTCCTCTTAAGAAAGTTAAGTGTTGCAACCTTACTGAAGGCATTGATAACTTTTTTCTGTAACCATGAAAATATTCCTGTTATATGTAATCTTAATTCCAGTCATAATTATATACCCAATATAAATTTTTGTCATGGGAAAGAGAAAACTACTGTAACAATATACATAACCAAAGTATATATAATAGAAGCATTCAAGAAATATACCAATATTTCTAAAAGAAATATATGTATATAAATATGTGGTATAGTCTTTGAAAAGAAAGTTAATATTAATGAACTAAACAGAATGTCACACAGTTAAGCAACTACATTAATATAAAATAGCATAGAAACAAATAATTCAATGGTGTTCTTAGTTAGGTGATGAATTTATATGAATATTACAAACTAAATTAAGAAATTGATAAAAAAAAATAGACATATTTTATTTGAATCAAGAATGAGTGCTCAACTGGGAAATTAAAACTGTCATTACTATAATGGACACTAAGACACTGTCAATGAATCTCTAAAATATTCCCATCCAATAGCATTGCTCATGCACAATTGGAATACTAATTTAATTTTAAGGTTTAATGACATATTCAGCTGTGAATATAGAATCACGTGTTATAGCATTGCATGGCTTTATCATCAGCACTTAGGTACCAATACATTCCCAAAATTTTACATTGAAATCTAAAATATTAAAACCAATTCAGAAAACAGTTTACAAGTTTCTATTAAAATTAAACATATGTCTAACTTAACTATATCGAACCAATTGATATTTAGGTATATACCCAAGAAATTTAAGTATATATGCCAACAAAAATTTTGTTCAGAAATATCATGGCAATTTTAGTCAGAATAATAATATATTTCAAATTTGAAAATGAAAGAAAGAAAGAAAGAAGGAAGGAAAGAAAGGAAGGAAGGAAGGGAGGGAGGGAGGGAGGGAGGGAGGGAGGGAGGGAGGAAGCAGGAAAGAAAGAAAGAAGGAAAGAAAAAAATGTGTGAAAGTATGCATATAATTTTTTCTGCATAACTGGTCATTGTATAGATGAAATTTGCATTATTTGTTTAGATAGATTATATTTCCTATGGACTGCATTCCAGCATGTTTAAAAGGACACTACAGAATATTTGTTATGAGATGGTAGCATAGTTTTAGTAGCTAAGCAAAATTGATAAACACATTCTTTCTCTATATTCTAAATTGGAAATCCATCTAGTTCCAAAACAATGTTTTTCCCTTCATTTCTGTAAAAAGAAGGAATTAATATATTTTGCTAAGTTATCTTAGCAAACATTTCCTGGAGTTCACTTCTTTCCAAGGCAGTAAACTAGTTAAGTGTTTGTATGCTGTTCAACCTTAATGAATAGGCAGTTTCAAGAGGCAAATTTATAAATTTCATTTCCTCAAAATCTTGTCATATCACGCATGACCACCTTATTCCACAGGCTGTAGAGAAATTGGCTCAGAAGAGATATGATTATTGTATAGAACACAGTCACTAATTTATCTGGTTCGATGGAATATAGTGTATAGCCTCAAAAAGTGGAGAAAGTGTGCCATAGAATAGACTTGTCTATTAGTCAGCCAAAGGGGTGCTGATGCAAAATACCAGAAATCTATTGGTTTTTATAAAAAGGTATTTATTTGGTGTAGAATCTTACAGTTACCAGGCCATAAAGCATAAATTACTTTCCCTACCAAAATTTGTTGCCATTTGTTTGAGCAAGATGGCAGCTGAAGTCTGCAAGGGTTCAGGCTTCCTCTTCCTTTTAACGATACACGGTCCCAGTTTCTTCCAATGTTGGCTGTAGGCTGGGATAAGTCCCATCTCTCTCCTGGGGCTCATTTCTCTCCAAGTTAAATTAGAATTCTGTCTTCAAAAGGCCGGCTGAAGACTATCAGGTGAATGGCTCATTTCTCTTCCCTGGGACTCTGCTGTGTGTAATGGAACCTTCTCTCATTCCTTATGTATCTGCTTCTCCTGCCTGTTTACTTCCTGGGCTCCAAGATCAAAACTTCCACCTCCTTTCTCTGAGATGTGTCTTCTCTGTGAGTTGCCCCCCCCACCAAGGAGGCATGAATTCAATGTCTTTCTGATGTGGCCTTAATCACTATTTAATGAAGTAAAAATAAAATCTCTAAATCCAATGCAATCTAATATGTGCAGAGGAACTGACCAATTCACAAACACAATCTAATATCTAATTTTGAATTCATAAACCATATCAAACTGCTACAACTTGCACAACCAAGTGGGAATAACAAGTGGTGACACCTTTTGTCTTCTCTTCACTGGAGATCATAGAACACCAATAAGCACATGTTTGTAGGTAGCTAGAATGTCCATGAATGCTAGCAGCAGAATAAGGCCACTCAGGAAGAGAGTATACTCATACTGAGAATTGTCCTGACACACCAATTGCTATACAGCTGGAATGTCAAAAAAAAAAAAAGGTAAATGAGCTCAAACTTATATAGAGGAAGTTGAAGCACATGCAAATTGTGTATTCAGTGAATGATTGAACCCACATATATAACCCATTGAGTACCAGTTCAATTTACACATGAAGATAATCCTAATATTTTTGGTGCCAGATGGACAAAAATCAATAATAAGATACGAAATCAAGAAGGGATTAAGTTGAACTGTGGGAACAAAACACAAAGAATTGTATGTTATAGACCCAATTAATAATGGTTTATTTTAATAAAGGAAGATATTTGGCATCTTGGTCAACTGGTGCAGATATACAGTATGTCAATGAAGGAGAATTGAGTAGAAAGAACATTAGACTGGAGCCTGGTATACATTTAGATGAGATGAATCAAGAAGATATTCCCAACAGTGCCACTAAATGAGGATGACCATATCAAGAAAGTGGAAACTGTTCTTTTGGCCGTATGGGTACAGAGCAATGTGTGTAAGAAATATTCCAACATTTTGATTTTCTATCTACATGTTTTAAAACATAACATCAAAGGAGATAATATCTTAAAATTCAATGGAATATGTGCCAGCTGGGCCTAGAACCTCGGCAGATTTGCCACACCTACTCTACAGCTCATTGGAGTCACCCATGACAACTGGCGGGAGATGATGATAGCCAACAGCCATCCCAGGGAATGGAGAAAGTCTGCAGCTGCAGGCAGGGTAGTGCCATCCATCTTCCCCAAGGGATGTAAGCCCCTTCTCAATTGGAGGTGGACTAGACATCACCACTTCAGAATCCTTGGGATTGGGGGAAGAGCTATGGACTAGAGTGGACTTACTGTTATTCTACTATAGATATATTGTGATTCTAGCAATGGAAGAAATTACAACATTAATGTGGAGCCAGTGGCCACTGGAGGCTCTGGGGACTGGGAAAGGGAAAAAGAGTTTTTTCAGGACTTGAGAGTCATCTTAAGTGATGTTGTAATGACATATATAGGCCATTTTATATCATCACATAACATGCAGAACTGTGTTTGAGAGAGTGTAGACTACAATGTGAACTATGGTCCATTCTTAATGGCAAAGTCCCAGGATGCATTTATCAATTGCAATGAATGTGCCACACTAATGAAAGATGTTCATGTGGGAGGGTGTGGGAAGTGTGGGGAGTGGGGCATAAGGGAATCCCTATATCATTCGTGTAACTTTTATGTAATCTAAGTATCTTTTAAAAAAAATTAAAAATTAAAATATTCAATGCAATAATATTGTTCTTTAAGGGAAAAAAATATTGATTACTAAATGCAATGGAATTTTCTTTGATGCATTTCTAATTTAAAATTTATATTTAGAAATACATCAATTTTCTAAATTGAAAATTTAATGTAATACAAGGTACATTAATATTTTATGGAATTCATGTATGGAATAATTTTTATCACCACTCTTATGAATGAATGTATGCTTTCTTTTTTCTATAATTTCAGATGAGAATTTTTCAGGCATTATAAAGGAATTGAATAAGAATCATTAAAATACATGCTAACATTTATGAATTTAAACATTGAATCCAAGAACATGCCAAAAATGGTCATTGCAAGATAAAAATAGAATTGTTTCTCCTTTTAATTTTCCCAAAGGCTTGGGAACCTGGAAAATAAAATTGAACTTGCTAAAGTGTTCAGAATGTTTGAATGTAAATCATAGAACAAATAAATTCTATCATGCTAATTATTTGAATATTCTGAATATATTCTTCATTATAGATAAAAATGCTTACTGATACTTAACCAAGATATATAAATATGATAATGTTGAAAACTGGCTTACATTTTTTATCAAATATAATTGAAATTATATCTTATACCTGGAAAATATCACCAACAGATGAGAGTTCCTTGTAACCAAATGGATCAATTCAAACTCAGATCTCAACTTATATATTTCATACCATAACATAAGTATTTTATAGAGATATGGGATATTCTAAAACCCCATGAGTACAGGGACAATGCTTAGTGAAGGAAGACAGACCATTGTACTGAGCCCTTGATATTGACGGTTGTACTTATGTACCTGAGCTCTTGAAATTGAACCTTATCCTAGTATTATATTTTGCCTTAGAGTTACCTTCTGTGGGACTCATTTTTGCTCAAATGTGGGCTTTCTATAATCCAAATTCAGCATAAATATTCACTACCTTCCCTCTGGCATGGGTATGACCCCCAGGAATTTGCCTCGCTGACACTGAGGGATTATTTCCAAGTGACTATTAGCAATGCACCTGGAAAAAGACATTGACCATAATGGGGTAATGGCAAATACGAATGAGCTTTATAGCTAAGAGATTTCAAAGTGAGTTGGGAGATCATTCCAGAGGTTATGTATATTCATGTCTCAGCAAGATCTCATTGACTGCCACAGTAAATATTGCCTCAAATAGTAGGGCTCCTGAGAGCTCTAGAGACATCCAGACACTATAGGCAGTGTAAACAGTTCAGGAGTTTAGCACCATGTCAGTGGGCTTTACCTGAGAATTTATGTTCCACAGTTTGGCAGAGTTGGACTCATTTGTGGTTTCCCTACACATGGCTCTCCTGCCTCTTCTATTTGAATCTATAGTTAGTAGTATTCTTGGTAACGGTATGGCCAAGCAACTTAAATCTTTGTTCTGTCCATGTGCGAGTTGTCCCTGAATCTCAGCAGAGTTGCAACACCTAATCTCCATTTCATTGGAATCACCCAAGACAACAAATAATGTGATAATGGACAAGAAACAGAGAGAATCTGCAATTCAAACAAGGTAATTCCATCCATCTGCTCCATGGAATCTAGCCTCCTCTCAATTAGAGTCATAGTAGGCATCACCATCCCTAAATCTGCAAGATTGGAGAATGAACAAGTGATTAAAGTAGAATTACAATTATTCTACTATAGACTTATAGTCATTCTATCATTGAGAGAACTTTTATCATAGATGTGGAAGCAGTGACCACTGGAGGTTCTAAGGAGAGAAAGCGGGGAAAATAGGTGTAATATGGGGGCATTTGTGCGATATTGGTATTATGTTGTAATATCAGATACAGACCATTATATATTTTGTCAGCTTACAAATTTGCAAGAGGCAGAGTGTAAACTATAATGTAAACTATAATCGACAGTTAGTGAAAATGCTTCAATATGTTTTTATCAGATTTAAGAAATGTACCACAATACTGAAGAATATTGTTAACGTGGGAAAGTAGGGAAGTGGGGCATATGGGAATCCTCTATAGCTTTTCATGTAACATTTATGCAATCAAAAGTTTCTTTAAAATAAATAAATAAATAAAAACATATGTAATAAAATAATCAAGCTAAATAGAAAAGTAAAACATATTGGTAATAGAGTGAAAAGTATGAAATGCAACACATGGGATTTTACAGGAGCAAATTAGAAAAGATATTGGGGCAATTTGAATTAAAATAATAGGAAAAAATATAATAATCTTAGGTATTAACAGAAAATATGTGATGAAATAAAATATTACATTAAAATATAGTTTCAATAAACATATAAGAAATTGAGAAGAATTTTACAACATAAAATGATGAAAATTGGCATTATTTTCTAATCTACCAGGATTAGCATTTAAATACCTGCAGTTACTAAGATGTATTATTGTTTATACCTCCAAAAAGACATTCATAAAATATATATTTTTATAAAGGCTTTGAGGAAATTATTATAGCAATTATGAAAATCATTTAATATCTGTAATATAAAAAACTTAAGTAGAGTAAAAAAAATAAGTTACCTGAATAAATGGCCAAAAAATGCATAAATATCTGGTACATCAAAGATGAAATAGGAGGCAAAATGTAGGAAAATGCTTATTTTAATAAAAATAAAATATATTTAACCATTATTAAAAAAATAGGTGAAAAAAATTAGGTTCCATTTTATAAAATAATCCATTTACTATTTATTTCAACAGAGGTGTATAGAGCCTCCTGCATGTATTTTATTCACCAATAATTTTTGCTTGGATAATTTTCCTTTCAACAAAATAAGGATTGGGGATGGAACTTCAATATTAGATATAAGAATGATCCCATGCCACTAAATTTGTAGGTAGTAATAAGAGAATCAAAATCAAGTCATCTCGGATAAACAGTAAAATTACATATTTCCTTATTCTCTATATCAAAGAACTACACAGGCAGAGCCATATATGTGCTAGATAATCAAGCTATTTCCTATGTACTTTTGAAGGAAGACAGGAAAATGTATTCCAAAAGAAAGGTAAAACATTTAAAGTCACAAATTCCAAGCACATTATTTGAAATGTTACCACACTATGAGTTCATTAGATTGTTGTTCTTTTTTGTCTCAGACAATAAACACTTATCATTTTGCATGAAAGTTTTCAATAAAAAAAAATAATGTAAATTATAAAGCCATAATTTATTCCTTCTGTAAGGCTTTTAACTTCTCAAAACAAATGGGATGACTGCTTAATCGTGTTGGAAGCTCATATGAAGATTTCCAAATTCTTTGGCAAAATTTGGCCTCTAGTCCACAAATAGGCAAAATGTACAAATGTGGGGTATGCTTTGGTAGACTCGATGCCTCTACTCCAAAAAAACAACAACAACTTCAACTTCAGAATAAAAGCTTAAAATATATTGGCTCAAATGAAAAAAAAAAAAAAAAAAAAAAACATCTGATAACTGATCTTACCTTCTGTTTTTGAAAAGGTATATTTAAGTCTATTTTACCTCAAATACTCAAAAATAATCAGATTAACATTATTAATATTTGATTAACAGTTTCTATTTGTACAAAACAGATATGAATTACTGGGGAATTAAATGACAAGGGATAATGAATATCTTAATATTCCAATTATTTATTTTCTCGAAACAATCACAAGATCATCATGGTCCTAGAAGACAATTTTGTAAATGTCTACACATCCAACTCAAATATTTATAATCAGTAAAGTATCAGTGTGCCCAGATGCCCAAGAGGTATTTAGATAATGACATGATGCTCACTTTATTGTGTTTGAATGCAATGAGATCTATTTAATCTTGGAAAAATAGAATTTCATTATTAACTAATTAATTAATTTATTTATTTAGAGAAGTTGTGAATTTATAAAACAATTATGCATAATGTGCAGAATTCCAATACATCACCCATCTACAAAAACCTTAAATTGTTGTGGAACATTTGTAACAGATTATGATATGAATATTACCACTCACTATGGAACATAGCATACACTTGGTTAATTTTCCTATAAACCTGCTATAATTAACACAATTAATTAATATTGTATATTTGTTATAGTTCAGGAAAGACCACTCTCATATGTGTACTGTTAACCATAATCCATTTTCCACAACATGGTTCACTGTGCTATAGAGTCCCATGCCTTGCACATTTTATCCAAATTGTACACTCAGTGGCTCTCACTTTCATCCACACATTAAACCTTTGAACTTTTTCTTTAATTCCAAAAGAAACTGTAGTCTATGAGTGTCTCTTCATTGTATTTTGGAATAAAATCACTTGTTTACTAGATTCCAAGGTCTCAGTGTGAGAAGTTTTCCCCACACACCTGTGAAGCACACCTGTAATGGATTTTCATTAGATTTTGGATTCAGAGTTTTTACTTAAGTGAGTTAGTGCTTTTGAGATGTGATGGAATGAATGTGTTTTGCATTTGGGAGCTAGAGCATTCTGGGGACCAAAGCATGGCTTGAGTTAGTATAACTTATATACCTTAGGAAAGACAAAGTAAAACAAAATAAACAAAAAGAGAGAAATGTTCTTGATGTTAATCCATTATGATAGCTGCGTAAAATTGACCTTAACAAAATGTTACTTTTAGTAAAGTTTTGGCCCATATAAATGAGATTTAATGTAGAAAAAATAACCCTAGGGAATGATTTTGGATGTCAACAAATCCTGGAAGAGAAAATAGAGGACATTTCCATGTTTTGGTAAAGCAAAGTAATGCAAGTATTTCTGATCAGCCAAAATGTACCCATGATAAGGAATAGAGTGTCTGCAACTTCAAGCAAGATAATTCCCTTCATCTTCCCCACGGGATCTAATTCCTCTCTCAATTAGAAACAGTGGGCATCACGATCCCAAAATTCTTAAGATTGGGGAATGGACAATAGACTAATGCAGACTTATTATTTTGATATTATAGAAAACATTATTATTATAACAATGGAAGAACTTTTTTCATTGATATATATACAGTGACCACAAGAGTCTATGAGGGTAGGGAGAGGGAAGAATATGTGTAATAGGGGGGCATTTTTGGGACATTGGAAATGTCCAGCCTGATATTGCAATGAGAGATACAGGCCATTATTTATTTTGTCATAACCTACAAAATTGTGTGGGCGGACAAAGTGTGAACTATAATGTAAAATATAATCCAAAGTTAGTAGCAATGCTTCAGTTTCTGTTCAATTGTAACAAATGTACCACAGTAATGAAAGAGGTTAATGAAAAAGTGTGGAAGAGGGAGGGGTGGGTCAAATGGAAATCCCATATATTTTTTATGTAACATTTATGTACCAAAAGCTCCTTTAAAAATTAAAAAAAAAACATAAAAATAAAAAATAAAACTAGATAATTTTAGTGACAACATAATCTATACATAGTGTATTTCTTTATCTTTATTTTATAAGTAAAGGGAAATTCTTGTATAACTATTTATGTAGCTCTTTTAAATGTATTTATATAAAAAAGTTATTCCCCCATATATTATCTCAATTTAGTGAAAAGTTTATTGCCTTGGAAAACAAAAGAAAGAATTCAAGCCCAAATTTGTCACTGTTTTAAATTGAGCAAGTTATAAATTGCTCTGAGTTAGACATCTCATTTTAAATGAATGAATAATTAAACATAAATCATAGTTTCTATGAAAATAAAAAAGTTAATATAGAAGCATGTGAAATAAAATGCTGGAAAAGTAAATGGGTTGTTAGTTTTCCATTTTAACTATGTAAAACAAAGATTTCAAGATTTTAAGTGCTTTCCCTATGATCAACAAAATTTAACCATAACTTCCCATTTATAATCCAGTCAAAACTTTAAATTTTAAGGTATCTGACTTGCATATTACCATTATTTTTCTTCTGTTCTTCTTAAATGACAAAGTACATAATCATATACTAGATTGAGCATAAGTTATTGTGCATTTACAGATTTGAAATATAGAACTCTCTTACAGAGCAGTTAACTTAAAGGGACTTAGAGGGGCTCCATGATTAGTATATTTTTAATGTTCTCAATGCTTTTTCTAATTTAAATTATTTTCCTTTCAAAACTATCATTGTTAATAAGGACAATTGTTCAGGAAAGGACTTCAAGAATACTTGTCTCTAAGAACTGACTCTTTGGCAGAAATAGTCTCATTAAAATGGAGTGTTAGTATTTTGAGGTGAGCAGCAGTAGGTGAAGCTAAATTACTAACCTCTTAAGATTTATTTCACTTAAAGTTGAATAATGAGATATAAATGGGAAATATTGGATGAGATTTTCCAGATTCTGTTTTATCATTGCATATCTAAAATTTCATCTTGCTCTATTTTCATACCATTTTGAAAATAGTTCTTGAGAAGCCCATGAAGAAACAGGGATGAGGTTGAAAGAACTCTGTTAAAAATATCAAGTAGTTATTGGATATTAAATGCATTGCCTGTGTAATAACTACTTGTTATAATAAAAATTATAGTGCCCTCAAGTCTATATGCGCATCAGTTTTACAGATTTAACTGATTAAAGTTTTAAAATGTTTCGATATTTCATAAAACAAATAATCATATTTTATTTTTAAATTTTCTTGAGTGATTAATAGTTTCTACATCAATTCATACATCCAGTATTCAAGCTGTGGATACATGCTCACACACACATATACATACATATAAATTGATAGGAATTAATGGAGAATATATTGAGTAATGAAACAATATTAGAATTTATTTTTATCAATTTTTAATCTAATTCATGTACAGTTTATATTCCTCAAGTTACTTATGACTCATATCTGTTTTCTTCAAAAATTAATATATATTTTCTAAGAAGGGTTCTTATATCATTTACATTATTCCTAGGATTTTATTGATTTAGTTGTAGATATATTTGATGTCACATTTAAATTTAATTTTCTAAATCTTGCTTTTTGAATACATAATTTCAAATACATATACTCACAATCACCTATTTATATGTAACTATAACATTCCTGCTGGGACAAAGAATGGGGAGTGAATGTGGGAGGACAAGAGGGTGCTTTTCATGTGCTATGACTATGATATTTCTTGCACACAGATTTGTTTATCACGTGAGAGTTCAACTTAAAAGTCATGGACTTACATGTCATTTGTGTCTATATAAATCTATGTGAATCAGTGTGACAGTTTAGTTCATGTGCCAATTTGGCCAGATTATGGTGTTCAACTGTTTGTCCTAGCAGCCCTAGCTGATTGTTACTCTGAGGATATTTCATGGAGTTAAGTCATCTATAAAGTAATGGCAACTACGGGTGACTATATCTACAATCAGCTGAAGAAATTTCCTTCCTCTATGAGACAAGTTTCATCCAATCAGTTGAAAGATATAAAAGGAGAATTGATGATTACAACAGTTAGAGGAGAGAATTTCTGACTCTACTCTAGCCAACCAGCATGTCTTGTGGAATTAATTGAAAACCTTAATCAGAGTTGGAAGCTTGTGACCTGCCCTCAGAAATTTGGACTTACCCATCCCCACATTCACATGAGAAAGCTACTATAAAAATCTACTAATTTGCACAGATACTTCCTTTCAGATGGATTCCGTAGAGAATCCTGAATAAAACAATTAACCTTTAAAAAATGTTTAATTAAAAATGTTAACTATTGAACTGTAAACATCAAACTTTAAAAGATAAAACCTGTTCTAACATACAAATGAATAGGAAAAATAAATAAGGTTAACTATATCAATAGGTGGTCAAAATGTATGAAACCTTTAGGGCAAAATTAAAAATAAAAACAGAAAATGAACCTAGCCATGTGGTATGAAGTGCATATCTTTGAGGTTTGATGAGGTCTACAGATAGAAATTGGGAAGGAATGCAAGCATTTTTTTTTAAAATTGTGTAAATCTTGTATGTACCTTAAAATATAATTTTTTAACTTTTCATGATTGATACTGAGTATTATATAAATGTGTAAGTTCATTGAGGGTGGTGGGCTACACTGTGGGAGATGTTTGTGTGGGATGTGGTGGGAGGTGTGGGAGGTGGGGAACATGGGAATCCCAGTGGGTTCCGTGTAATATTTTGGGTAATCTAAGCACCTCTTAAAATATATCTGTCTATATAAATAAATAACATTTTTGTAAGCAAATACACATATATGCATATATATTTATATATCATTTTGCAAATGTTTGTATGTATTGTGAGAATTTTGATTTTTACCCATAATAAAAAATAATAATAATAATAAATGCGCAAACTTATGTCAATGAGTGGTTTTTATGAAAAAAAAAAAGGATCTCAAATATAAGGCATTTTATATGAAAGAAACAGTGCCAAAATGCTATATTATTTTAGAAATCATTAAATTATCAAATAATAACAGGCCATAATATATCTGAATGTTAGAGAAGATTACAGTCAATATAATATCATTTAATCCTCTTGAAAATGTTAACTGTTATAACCTTTACACAGGGCAGTTGATATTTTTCTGTAAACCACGAAATTAATGTAACCTATGAAATCATAGTTCCAGTCATAGGCAAATAACATATCCAAACTCCTTTAAAAGGGAAACAGGTGTTTTGTTTTGTGTTTTTTAAAACAATATTCATAAGCACACAACATATAATAGCAGAAAACTAGAAATAACTCAAATATTGTTAAAAAATAATGGATATATGCAGATTTTTATGGGTTATAGTTAATGAAAAGAATGCTATTAAAGACTAAACATAATGAGCCAGTTACAAGCAACCATATTAAAGTAATGTAAAGAGAAAAAAACTTAATTTTATTCCTGTTTGGTGATGGATTTACTCTGGATGTTAAAACAAAACAAAACAAAAAACTAAAAGAAGACATTCATGCATCTACCAATGGACAAAATTTTTCTTTTATCAAGAATGAATGTTCCCATGAGACTTAATTATTTTTTGTAAAACAGATACAGAAAAATTTCCAATGAAACTCTAAAATACTTCAAATATATTATATAATCTCATCAAATGAATTTCCTTATTCACACACAGAACAATTATTACTGTTTATTGACATAATGACTTATAGCAAACTGTAAATCCAGCCCCATATATTTTAGGAATTTACTCTATTAAATGCCATTCGCCCTTAGTTACTAATACATTCTCACTAAGTGCTGATTGGACTCTAAAATAGAAGCAATTCAGGACAACATTTTGGATGTTTCTATTAAAGTTATATATATGCTAAACTTAATTATGGCCAAGCAAGTGATTTTTAGGTATATACCTAAGATACTAAGTTTTATAGGCAAACAAAAAATTGTAAAATATCATAGCAGTTTTATTCATAACTATGTGTCCAATATGAAATAATGAGAAATTCAGGGAAGGAAGGAAGGAAGGAAGGAAGGAAGGAAGGAAGGAAGGAAGGA
>JAKSZT010001178.1:1765168-1802471 GCA_026826555.1 Tolypeutes matacus | reverse complement strand
GGAAGGAAGGAAGGAAGGAAGGAAGGAAGGAAGGAAGGAAGGAAGGAAGGAAGGAAGGAAGGAAGGAAGGAAGGAAGGAAGGAAGGAAGGAAGGAGTGGAGAAAGGGAGGGAAGGAGGGAGGGAAGGAAGGAGGGAAGGAAAAGAAATAGAGTAATAAAATTAAAAAGGATGAAAATGAGTGAATGGGTGGATGTACATTGATCAACATAGCATTTTGTTCACTTTATAGGTAATATGATATTAAATCTTTAGATACATTATATTTCTTGCACACTGTATTCCTGGGTGTTAAAGAACATTAAAGAAAAATTGTTATTATATGAGGACATAGTTTTTACAGCATAAAAATAGGTGAAAAACACATTACTTTTTGGATTTTATTTTAAAACTCAAACTAGTTTAAGTAACGAAACTTTATTTCTGAAAAGAAGAGGAATGAATATATTTATCAATGAATTTTTTGAATAAGCATTTGTATGATTTCATACCTTTTCAAGAAGTAGACTACTTAAATCTTTATTTGTTGCACAACCTAATCATAAAGGGGTTCCTAAACCCACATTTGTACAACCCTCATTATGTCAAAATGTTTCTCATAACCTACATAATTTTATAATTCCAGGATTTAGATAGAATGGTTTCAGAAGAGTTGTGAGAAAAGTATAAAATTCTCTTACCACTTTATCATGTTCAGTGTTGCATTAAGATTGTGTCCTCATAGAGTTGGACAGAATTATCCCATAAAATTAATTTGCCATAACCAAGTGGGAGGAATAAGTGGAGATAACTTCTGTCTGTTCTTTCCTGGAGCTCATCTAGAATACCACAGTGAACACATGGATGTAGAAAGCTAGAATGGTCATGAATGTTTCCTGCAGTATAATAAGGCCATACAAGAAGATTGTATATTCATGTTGAGACATGTCATGACACAATAATTACTATAGACTTGTACCTTCACAGGTAAAATGTTAAGTTATCCTTGATCTACAGGATAGAAGGGGAAATAAATACAAAGTGTGCATTAAAGGGGCAATGTAGAGGGGATCCAAGGTGATAGAATAAAGAATGGGAGTCTACACTCCTCTTCCAGATGCTGAGGGGAGGTAGTCAGCTTTGCTTGGCAGAAGGGAAGCTGCAGGACATTGTGGGTGATTAGAGGGTTATTAGAGGGAGGAGCCCAGAGAGCTGAGGGACAGGGAAATTGTGGGAGATAGGGCAGACTAGCTGGTACCCATCTGGATCAGAGGGAGGAGTAAGACAGGAAAGTGATTTGGCTGGTAGATTGGTGCTACGTTGGTCTTCACAGTGAGGTGAGCCAACAGGGGACAAGGTATGCATGCTGGTGACCAAAAGTGTCGCAAGGAGATGAACTATAGGACAATCAGGTTAATGAACTGGCACTCAGCTGGCTCATGGAGAGAAGGGAGCATGAGGTCAGGTTTTCAAGTGAAAACCCGGCATGGGGGAGAGGAGAGCATTGGTGCAAAGGGATATGCTGCTGATGCTCTTGAGGGAAGGGAAATCACTGGGTAACAAGGAGTGCTGGGTGCCACCCAGCTCAGGGGGAGATAAATGTGTGTGTGAGATAAGGCAGGTATCCTGGCTCTAATCTGGTTCCCAGGAAGAGGAAAAACACAGGTTAGCACTGAAATGGCTCCAGGGAAAAGAGAGGGGATTTCATCTGTTGAACTGGCATGTACCTACCCAGTCCTGGGAAAGAGAGGAACTGGGGTAGTGATTTGGTAGGCTGACAGGTACCCAACTGACACAGGTGAGAAGGGAGCTATGAGAATCTGCCAGTGAGGTAACAGGTGCTCAAACAACCAAGGGGACATAGGTGATGGGAGAGGCTGTTGGGGAGCCTATTAGGGCCAGGAGAGAAGGGAAATGTGGAGAGCAAACCAGCAGGTTGTTAAGAACCCAGCGAAATTCTGGGGGAGGGGATACATGAGACAAACACCTTCAGGAATTGGAACATAGACTGAGCTTCAGTTTTTTCTCTACATATTGGTAGATTTCCTGCAGAGCATGGGCCATGGGGGTCATTGATTGGTGAACACAGCCATTATGACTGTCGCTGAAGACCTGAGAAGGAGGCTTTTATTTTCTTTCCCTTTCCTGTTATTTTCTTCCTTTTTTTTTTCACTTCTTTCATTTTCCCTCTTCCTTATTTCTTCTTTCTTTCTGCCTTTTCTTGTTTTGTCTTCATTACTAACTTCTCTTCTCAGCTCTTTAATCTTTTATTATTTTTTTATTTCTTTTATTTCAATTTTTTAATTTTTGTTGTTTTATTTTTTATGATTTTTCACTCATTACTTATTTCTTTCTCTCTCTTTTATTCCTTTTCCATCCTTTTTTTCTTCCTCCCTTTTTGATTTATTTTGTGTGGACCTAATATTATTTTTGGTGGAACGTGGGCACTAAAAATATATAGAATAAGTCAAATGAAGTGTCAAAGAGGACCCTTAAGACAAAAAAAAATGAAAACCCTAAATTACAAAGAATATTGAACTAATCATGGATACCCCTAAAAAATCCTGAATCAACTCAATGAATTGAAGGAAGAGATGAAGGATATTAAGAAGACACAGAGGAAACTTAGAGAATTAATCATATACATAAATAAAAATAAAATAGTTCTAATGGTGAGGAAAAGCACAATGTAAGATATTAAATTGATGCTCAAAGCACATATCAGCAGATTTGAACAGACAGGGGAAAGAATTCATGATATTGAAGACAGGACACCTGAAATCTCACAGAGAGTATACACTGGATTTTTAAAAATGGAAAAACCAATTCAGTAGGGCCCCAGGGAATTGAATGACAATATGAAATCCAGAAATATATATAAAAATATAGTCATTCCAGAGGAATAGGGGAAGTTGAACAGATAAACAAAATGTGGTATATACATACGGAGGAATATTACTCAGATGAATAAAAGGAAAAATTGACACAATTTGACAACATGGATGAATGCCACAGGGATAAAATGAGAACACTCTGAAGCTTTGTATTCTTTCGGGGGAGGTGGCCAGCGGCTTGTGGCCAGCAGCCTCGTTTATTCCATCCCCTTCAATATATATACAGTCAACTATAGAAGGAGTCATGCCCAAGCAATTGCTGCATTTAAGGTGCCCAGAAAGTTTTTCTTGCAGGAGACAATGGAGTGGCAGAAAGCTCTAATTAAGTATCAGTGTAAAGTAAGAAAGTCTTCATTGTTTTCAGCAGGAACTAATAGCAGCATTTTCCCATGCTGCAGTAGTTTGTTTGCATAGCAATGCAGGTTTTAACTGTTTCAACAAAGCGTTCCCACATCACCCCCTTTATTGTTTAAGAAAGAAGATGAAAAGGAAAGGAGAAAATGTATCCTGACACAGACTTTAAAAATATCTGTTTTGATTTGATGATTGGTAGAAGTAAGTCTCTGCCAGCTACCTGAGTTCTGAACTGGGCTATGCATGGGGGCAAAAGTAGCCATGGGGGCAGTTGACTCCCTTGGGAGGGGTGTGGGTTAAGGTTCTTCCTCTGTAGGCCCTCAAATTCTCTCCTGATGGCCTTCTGTGACTGTGCCTGATTTAGGTTGTTCCTTCCCTGAGGAATCTTACCCGTCTTGGACTAAGCAGCCATCTTCCAGGGCCAAAAAAGGTGATGTGAGACTGCCAAAGTTTACATGGCCTCCATGCTTAGCACTTGCCTTGGGATATTAACACTCACTGGCACGGCTCTGACTCAGTTTACAAATTTCAGAAAACCCAGGTTTACTAGCACATAGAAGGCTTATACAGCTTAATGAGACACAAGCAATTCCAAGTATGGAATATGTGCAGGATATCCCCTGAAAACAGTGAAGCTAGAAAAGGCAAGAGAGAGACTTAGAGGTAAAGCTGAGAGACATAAGGCTTAAAAGATGTTTTAACTAAAGGATTCTTAAGTCTTCTTGTTGTTTCTTTGTTCTTGATTTTTGGATGTGGGGGAGAAAGATGAAGCAGCGACTAAGGTAATGAATTTTTGTTCAGTGTGATGAGCTCGAGAGAGGGCTTGATGAATTAACTTAAGGATTAACAATAAAACAAAAAGCATGATTATTTCAATGAGATATTACCCAGATTCTTATGTTTAAGCCATGAAACCAATTAGATGAATTTAACCATTGCAGATAATTATTAAGTGTTTGAAAAAGGTTTTACTGAGCAAGAAGCTGTATTTAAGATAGTTGAAGACTAATGATTTTTTTAGGTTTAACTATTATATTTCAATCTTTTATGATATGTATACATACATTCACATGCTTATGAAACTGATACACACTGATATACCTGGCTCATATTTGGTTAGAGTCCTGGAAAGATACAAGATAAATGCTAATATGTATATTTAATTTAATAAGTTTATAAGGATAGTTAGAGTAAGAAATAATAATAATAACATAATCAATTAAAAGATTAAGTTCATATTGAACAGAGTTATAGAATAATAGATAAATAGAGCCATTTTACATATATACTCACTAACATCTAGCTTTTGGATGAGAAGTTTTGAATTAGCAGCTGATACTAGAATTTTGTCTGAATTAAGAAAAGTGCTGACTAGCAAGGCATAGGTTTCCTGATTAATAGGTTAGCAGGTTGAGAATTAAACTTTGGCTGATAGTATAAGTAATACAGAGGTACAATTTGAGGGCATAAGGTATGAGAAGTGGATGAAAAGCATAAAGGGCATAAATTAGAAAGAAACAAAATCGTATGATTAATGGGTAGCCAGTCAATGCATTCTTTAAGGGGGCCTGGTGGAGGAATCCAGTTTACCCCAGACCAGTAGTGATGTACGTTAGCTGAAGCTAATAGGATTTGTTTTAGCAAGAAGAAAAGAAGAAATCCATGTAGTACCTGTGTAAAAATTGATGCTATAACAGCCAAATATGCAAGGAACTTATTTTCAATGTTAGTAAATCTACTGGGCCATGCCACCTTGTATTGTTACCATCCCCTGTTAAGGGCTTGTAAAGCACCTGAGGTTACACTGTTGATATAGTGCAATGGAAATGCTGTTCAGCTGCTGTGAAACCATCAGCACCTCAATTTAAAACTTTTAAAATATATAGAGCTATTTCTATACTGTCCTTCAGACCGGATAGTCCTTTTTTCTTATCCCCCCTTTTTTTATTTAAGAAAAAGATGCTTTAGAGTAGAGTGACAGCATTATATGATGGCTTGTCTTGTTGGATTGTAAGGGGTTCCTGTAATATGCTTAAACTTCCGTTTTTGAAAGAAAAGTGATAGCCATTTAGAGGTATATCCTGGTACTACTACCACGGGAAAAGCCACCATTTCATCACCATGTTTAAGGCCTCTTTCATGAATAACTGTGTGCTTGACTCTAGAAATTGTGGTGAAGGAGGAGGAGGCAGCTCCTCTGAGATATCTAGGCATTCCCTGGCTGCTGGGATAGGTGGCATGGCAGTGGTGGTAATGGGGGGTGGGGGAGAATAGGATCTTGCAAGGTGGATGGAGCAGATGCATCTGTTTCCTTTTTTGCTGATGTAATATATAGTGAAGTTAATGCCGCAGGAGCAATGCTCCAAGTTATAATAGCAACAGGGAACGCAATTGCTACGAGTTTTATTGTTTTTCACAAAAGTATCTGTTCTTTGGAAATTCTTGGTCCCATGATGATTTAGAAACCCCTCACCATACTAGACACATTGGCAACCATCCCAGTGGACTTTACTATTCCCTTACCTTGGGAAGATTAGTTTCAGTTTTTGTCCATATGAGTATATCCACTCCGATTCACTCCACTGATCTGGATCACATCAGGGCCACCAATTGCCACAGGGATGAAATGAAAACACTCTGAAGCTTTACATTCTTTGGGAGAAGGTGGCCAGTGGCCCCAGGAGGTGGCCAGTGGCCCCATTTATTCCATCCTTTCAATATATATATAGATATATATACCGTCAGCTATATAAGGTGGCATGCCCAAGCAATTGCTGCACGTGAAAGCACCCAGAAAGTTTTTCTTTCTGGAGAAAATGGAGAGGCAGAAAGGTCTAATTAAGTAACAGTGTTAAGTAAGAAAGTTCCTATTGAACTGATTTTCAGCAGGAACTGATAACAGCAGCTTTTCCCCATGCTTCAGTAATTTTCTTGCAGAGAAAAGCAGGTTTAAACTGTTTCAACAAAGCATTCCCACAGATGAATCTTAAAAACCTTATGCTGAGTGAAGTAAACCAGTCAATAAAGGACAAATATTGCATGACCTTACTGACATGAACTAATTATTCTGAGTAGACTCATAGAAGTAGCGTCTGAAAAATAGATTACCAGGAGATAAAAAAAAAAAAAAAAAAAAAGGAGTAGAGGGTGGTGAGCCTATGCTCAGTCTCTAAAGTAATTATATTAAGGTGGATAGGGGTGGTATGGCAGTGGATTAAGGTGATGGTGGTGCAGTGATATGAGTGGGGTTGATAGTGTTGGATTGTGAGTGTGAGAGGGAATAGGCAACTGGGTTGGGCTCTCCATGGATCTGAGGTAAAAGCTGGGAGAAGGAACAGGTGAACTCTAGGGAAGTGTAGGGTTATAGTTGGAAATACAACTATGGGAGTGTTTTTTGGCAACTATGGCACGGGACTGTCATTTGTGTGGGGATTTGGTGGTAGAGACCTATGTAGGTAAGGGTGTACTGGCAACATACATCTATTGAATATGTATGTGATCATCTTGTCTTAGGGTTTAATCTCAGTGGGTGGGGACCCACACAATAACCAATAATATATTAAACTCCCATCCTGGGGAGTCCTACTACATTCTCATATAGAGGGGCAAGAATCTCTCTAGTACATAGGAAGTGCCTAATAAAGAAAACAGACCAATATACTAATCTCTTGATATTAATGCTCATGCTTATAAATCTTATTATTGCAAAATTGAAACTTAGACTAATAATATCTTCTGCCTAAGATTTACCTCCTGAAATCTCCTTGTTGATCAACTGTGGCCTCTCTGTAAACCAAACTCAACATATAAATGTACTACCTTATTCAATGTGTGAAATTACTCCTGGGCCTGAGCTTCCCTGGAACTGATGGATTAAAACCAAGCACCAAGCAGTAGTGCTTTTGGAAATGGCCATTGACCAAAAGGGAGAAATATTAAATACATAAAGTTTCTATGACTATGAAAGTACACAGAGAGTTGGGAAAACATTCCAGAGTTTACATTCATGCAAGCTTCATGTAAATCTCACTAACTCCTACAGCAAATAAGACCTCAAATAGGGGTGCTCCTGAGGGCTCTAGAGACATCCAGACTCTATAGCTAAGTTGAACAACCTCTTAATATCAGCACCCATTTTTGGGCCTTATATTGTAATATATGGCAACCTATTTAGCAAAACTAAGAGTTTGAATCATTCATAATTCCCCTACATATGATTGTTCTACCCATATTATTTGAGCTAAAAATTAGCAATATAGCAGTTTTATTTATGTTCCAGAGACTTAAATATTTGGTGTCTTGATATGCTTAATGATCCCTGAATCTCAGCAGAGTTGAAGCAAACACTTACACTCCAGTTTATCAAATGCACTGAGGACAATGAACAAAATGATGATGATGGGCAATCCCCTTCTCAAACAGCAAAGAGTATCTATAACTAAGTTAAGTACAATAGTTTCTTCCATCTGTCCCATAAAATCTAAGCACCCTCTCAATCTGAATCAGAGCAGGCATCACCATCCTAAAATCTTCAAGATTGAGGAATGAACAAACATAATTGGGGAATGCAACCATGGACTAAGGTAGACTTACTGTTATTGTAGTAACAGAAGAACTTAAAACAATCACATAAAGATAATAGTTACCAGAGGTTCTGATGGGGTGGGAGAGGGAATAAAAGATAGATCATTGGGCATTTTTAGGACTTTGGAATTGATTGCATCATATTGAAAGGATGGATACAGGCTAAATTATATTTTGTCAAAAGTTATAAAATTGTATGTTGCAACTCATAAACTATACCTTGTTTAGGAACAATGATTCAATATTTATTCATTAATTGTAAGAAATGCTTCACATTATTGTAAGATGTTGATAAAGGGAAACGTGGAAAGCGTATGGGTTGAGTATATAGGAATCCCTTATATTTTGAAATAACTTTTCTGTAGTCTAAAACCTCTTTAAAAATAAAGTTTATTATATGGAAAAAAAGAGTTGATGTAACTTTTGGCCCACACACATATGAAAATGGAAGATACTTCATAAGTACAGGATAATGTAGAGGATGACAGATAGATGAATATTGTTCATAACATACAAAATCAAGAAGGGCTTCAGTTCTACCAAGGCTCAAAAACATAAAGGTTCTTATATAGTAACCCAGAAAAGTAATTGCTTACTATGTGATTGAAAGTTAGTCAGCATCTTAGGCAGAGTGTTGGAAATGTACATCATGTCAATGAAGGAGTTTTGACTGAGTAGAGAGTACAAAGTGTGGAATCTGTTGTTTATTCCAATGAAATGAATTAGTAAAATATGCCCCATGCACATCTCTATCTGTTAAAAGAGGAAGGTGATAGCAAGAAAGGAGAAATGCTTTCTTTTGGCCATATTGGAAAAGACTAAGAAGTATAATAAGACAAAATTTGATGTTCTTATTTCATGTTTTAAATCAAAATATCAAAACAGATAATATCTTAAATTACCATTAGAGCATTGACTGCCCTTTAAGGGAATAAATGATGATTACTAATTGCAAAGAAATTTTCTTGAATTGCCTTATATAAATTTGTGTCTCCATGTTTCTACATACTGATTTTTGTCTTTTGAGGAACAGTCACATTGAGCTATAATAAAATGTATATAAATATTTTCTTTTTTTTTAATTTTTAAAATATAATTAAATTGCATAAATGTTACAGAAATGATATAGGGATTCCCTTATGCCTCACTCCCTACATCTCCCACACCCTCTCACATGAACATCTTTCATTAGTGTGGCAAATTCATTGCAGTTGATAAACGCATCCTGGGGCTTTGCCATTAAACACGGACCATAGATCATATTGTAGTCTACATTCTCTCCCACACAGTTCTGCTTGTTGTGTGATGATATAAAATGGTCTATATCTGTCATTGCATTGTCACTTGGGATGATTCCAAAGTCCCTCAAAAGCCCCCATTACAACTGGTTTTGCCTTTCCCTTCCCCCAGAGCCTCCAGTGGCCAATGGCTTCACATTAATGTTGTAATTTCTTCCATTGTTAAAATCACAATATGACTAAAGTAAAATACTAGTAAGTCCACTGTAGTCCATTGCTCTTCACCCAATCAAGATGATTCTGGGATGGTCACCATCTCCAACTGAGAGGTAGCTTATATCCCATTGGGAAGATGGATGGAACTATCCTGCCTGCAGCTACAGACTTTCTCCATGCCCTGGGACAGCCGTTGTCCATCATTATCTCCCCACCAGTTTTCCTGGGTGAGTCCAATGTGCTGTCGAATAGGTGTTGCAACTTTGTCAAGTTTCTAGGTCCAGCTGGAACATGGACAGCCCAAAGCCTTGAGTCTCTGGACATATACCTACAACCTCCAGCATCAAGTATAGGTTTAAATAAAGGGGACAGATGAGCCATGTGCAGGGAAGACATAACTGAGTCCAACTCTGTCACTTTCAGGAGCACAAATTCCAAAGTAAGGCCAACTTGGCAAGGCACCAAACTCTGGAGCTATCCATCCTGACCATAAAAACTGGGTGTCTCCAGAGCCACAGGAGCCCCACTATTTGGGGTAGTATCCACTTTGGCAGTCTATGAGCTCCTGCTGAGATGTGCTTAAGCACTACCTCAGGGATGACCTCCCTACTTACTTTGAAGTCTCAGCCATACATACTAATTTGTCTTTACCTTTTCCTGCTTTTATTCAAAGCCATTTTCCAGTTGCATTGCTAGTTGGTGCTTTGTAGCAATCCCTTGGTGCCAGGAAGGCTCATTTCCAGGAGTCATGTCTCACACTGGGAGTAAGGTAATGCATTTATATGTTGAGATTGGCTTAGAGAGAGGCCACTTTTGAACAACAAGGAGGCACTCAGGAGGCAACCCTTAGGAATCCATAACAATAGGCTAAGTTTCCATTTCAAGAGCAAAGGCTCATAAACTTAGTCATCCATATCAAGGGCTTATCAATGGATCATCCTCCTTCGCCAGTCACTGGCCCTGCACTTGGGGGGCTGTTGCTGCTCCCAAAGATAATGTGGCAGAGCTCTCAAGGATGGGAATTCAGTATTCTCTCAGTTATTGTGGAGTCTCCACCCACTGTGACAATGTCTATTGAATGTTGAACATTTTTACATACCTTATATGTATGCTCAGGTGAACTTCCTCCCATGCATCCCCCATCACTAACACCCCACACCAATGATCTTCCCCTGCCCCAGTTGTAACCTTTCTATGAACCAAAGCTTCTTCAAAAATAAAGTCATTACAATAGCTGAATACAATTGATAGGAAAATGAAACAATAATGAAAAGTTTAAATATAAGAGATAACATACATAAAAATTAAAAAAAAAAACTAAAACAAATTAAATTAAATGATTGGGATATTTTAAAAAATGAAAAATAAAAAAATATATATTTTTGTCATTTTGTCTTTCATCACTGCAATATCTGGTGTCCTGTCTTTACCAGGGCATCTTTCCCCACTCCTTCCCCAGTGTCTCACTATTTTTCATTTTGTCTTCAAAGAAGTTTTAGGTCACAGCAAAGTCACACACAGAATACAGGAGACTATCATATACCCAACATTCTCCCACTTTCCTCCCCCTATATTAATACCTTTTTATATGTGGATGATACCTTTGTTATAACTGATATACAAATAGTGAAACATAGCTACTAAACATGGTCAATGGTTTACATTATGGTTTACATTTTAGATCATACACTTTTATAAATTTTGATGATATTTACCATGTCCTGTGTCCATCATTGTAAGATTATGTAGAACACTTCCACACTAAATACCCCCTGTTCTATGTATTCTATTCCTCCTTCCCTCTTCCCTCAGGTGTAATTTCGAACCCCTGGCTTCACTCCTTGGATGACAAGATTCATAGTTACATGCAACAGACTGAGGTCTTGACACACTGTTTTGTCCCCCCCTATTAGGAACCACCTGTAATCTCAAGAGACTCCCACCTGTCTATTTGTAAATAAACTGGTTCTCCTGAGGATGGGAGTCCAAATCCTTCCCACTCATTATGTTGGTCTCCACCCAATGATACAACACATTAGGAAAGAATGATCACTCACACACTCCCTAAAAGTCTGCTCCAGGTGTGCCCTGTCCTGATTGTCACCCCCATCCAACATCCTAAACCAGTACCCTTTATTGTCCTATTGACATAAGAGGATATGGAAGAATGGTGACCCTCATCCACTGCTGGTGGGAATGTAGAATGGTCCAACCATTGTGGAGAACAGTTTGGCGGTTCCTTAGAAAAACTTACTATAGAAATTCCATATGATCCACCAATTCCACTGCTGCATATATACCCAGAAGAGTTGAAAGCAAAGGCACAAATAGGTATATGCACACCAATGTTCATAGCAGCATTATTCACTATTGCCAAAAGTTAGAAACAATTTGTGTGCCCATCCACAGATGAATGGATAAACAAAAGGTGGTACATACCTACAATGGACTATTATTCAGCTGTAAGAAGGAATAAAATTCTAAGATGGGATAACATGGATGAATCTTGAGGACCTTATGTTGAATGAAGCAAGCCAGGTATTGAAGGATGAATACTAATAGGAATAACGACAAGATTTTCTAATCCACTGGTGTCCTTATTTAATTATGTGTGGTTTGTTATTCAGATCAATAACTGTTTACATAGGAAACATCACATTCATAAAATTATAAAATTTAACTAGAACCTAGTTAAAAATCTCTTAGACCAATTAAGAACAATTTTAATATCTCTATTATAATAAAATTTTGCTAAAGTTTTAAAAAAAATATGCCCCAACTGAATAATTGAAAGAATATATAAGTAGGTGATATATCAAAAAGAAGATAAGGGGTTCAAAATGATAAATAGCAACATAAAACATAGTTACTTAAATGAATATAAAACATTAAAACATAATCATATAAAAATGTGAATAATTTATACAAATGCACACATTTTTAGAAACTCATGCTAAATCTTTAAAAATTGATATTCTCCATACCTTTTGAAATAGCAGTTTCATATTGGAAATTTTCTGTAGCAAATAATTTTAAATTTTAAAAAAATTCTTCTTAGGTACTAATATATTTATCATAATATCCTCTTTAAGAGTAATTTAGAATGAGGAGCATGCAATTAAAAATAGGACATAAAAATATCAATTGATGAGATAAGTGCACATACTAAAAAAATAGATATAAAAATTAAATATGAACAGTTATTACTCATCCACACATGTACAAATGATTTAAAAGAATGTACCATTACGAGATCTATTGATGAAAAAACCGTGAAAATAATATCCATGATTGAAAAAATATCAGAAATGAAACAATCCAACACAGAAATGTAGTGGTGCTTGCTTACTGTGTCGTTTCATATTTTACTTTGCTTCCAGACATGGTGCATTGCTATGACTTTTGAATTATTTCATTCTCCTTATTATTTCTTTCAGCCATTAAAATGTTAAAAACTCTACTTTATCTAGAATATCTTCAAAGTGTGACTTGTAATCAAAATGGTCTTATTGTAAAAATTTTCAGAGAAAGCAAACAGCATATGGTTGTTCACCGTGTTTTCCGAAACTTGGATTGGTTTTGACCATTGAATGCATTAATTGTGCTCAATTCCTTACCAATTCCTGTAGCATAAAATATATTTTAAATGTCTGTAAAGTTTAAAAGTTCTTTCTATATATTATCTTCTTTTTAAAAAAAATAAGGACAGACTCCTTAGGGCATATAGGAAGCTATCAAATCCAGTCCTCTATTGCCACTGTTTCTGAAAGATAATCATTCAGATCATCTTTTTCAAGATAGTATGCTGTAAAAATTTCTCCATATGCACAGAAGTCAATTTTAGGTCATAAAAATATTCCAACTGATAGATAAGGGAAATATAATAAAATTAGTGTCCGTTCAGACTCAACTAAAAGACATCCTTAATCTCATCCAAACTGGAAGAAATATCTTTCCTCTTTGCTTCTACCTTCAACAGGCAAAGTCCCTTATGTAATTAGACAAAATTTTAAATGAAAGCTTCAATTAAAATTAATTTACAGGAAATATGTTGAGGAGTGAGAGCTATCTCAGTAATTTATTTACTAATAGGTTTAAACAAATTATAAACTATATCCTTAAATTAGTGTAATTATAATGTGACTCCAATACATTGGATAAAGTCGTTTAATATGACTGAAGCAATTCTACATAATATTCACACAACCCCATAATTTTTGGTAGTTTAGTGAAAA
Source organism: Tolypeutes matacus (assembly GCA_026826555.1). Lineage (NCBI taxonomy): Eukaryota > Metazoa > Chordata > Mammalia > Cingulata > Chlamyphoridae > Tolypeutes > Tolypeutes matacus. The sequence continues at coordinate 1,788,973 of JAKSZT010001178.1, read as the reverse complement.
TGAAGACAAACTGAAATTCTTATATTGTTTCATAAAAAACTTTATCAAATAAGAAATTCAATTCATAATTATTTCAATCCTAATATAACCTCTTCTAGTTCATATCATCATCTTTGCAGATTTTTGGATTGTGGCTGTGGATATTTCCCTTTTCTTAAAGTTTCTCTTTATAAAGTTCATTTAGTATATTAAATGTTTGCATTAAAATGGTATATGTAATATTTATCATAATGGATTTAATGCACATTTACAAACTATTTTAAAAGAGCTGCTTAAAATTCTTATCATAATTTTGACAGTTTACATATTTTAAATATTTTACATTCTTGCATTATTCCAAAATAATTGTTGAATATTATTACATGAAAAGCATGATGTAAAATGTTTAGATTAAAATGAGGAAGAAACAGGCACATTTCCCAACATGGTCATTAATATCAGTGAATTCTCCACGATCATGTTCGTTCAGGAAAGTAATGCACCAAACTGCCACTATTGACAGTGATCCTATTTCTAGGCTGCAAGGTGCCCCCTTGCCACTTTGTCCTTGGAATTCTGAAATGATTTATGTTCAATTTAGGACAAAATATATCAAATAAATATCTCCATAATCTTCTTGGGGAAATCATTCAAATGAAATCTGGATAATGTAGTAAGTTCAGAAATAGTCCATTTCAAGAATATAATTTATTAAAGAAAACACAAGTATGTATTTAAATAATGTGTCTGAGAAAACTTACAGCTTGATATTTTGATATTTATTAGGGAAAACTCTACAAGGGACTACAATATATTTGATTTGATTCATAATAATCAGAAAGCTAATTGGCTATTTGGCATCTGAATGATTATTACTATGAAAAAGCCTTCTAATCATCTAGCAGACCATATCTCCTGAACTGAAAAATGAATGCCCTAAAAGACATATTTCTCATTAGATACCTAGATATATATTCCACTTAATTTAAAATTTTATTTCAACTGTGGTATATATAGTTTCTTATGTATATTATTCTCCATTGAATTTTTTCTTTGAATAATTTCCATTAAATTAAGCCTTTAACAAGTAATGGGGATGGAACTTCAATATTCAATACAAGATGGATTCTCTGCACCTACAGTTGTAAGTAATAAAAAGAGAATAAAAATAATGTCATCTTTGAAAACTTTAAATAATAAATTACTCGCTGAATTATATATTAAAGAATTACATGGGCAGAATGTATTCTGGATAATTATGCAAATTCTTGAACACATTTGGGAGAGCAAAAAGCCAAAACAATTTAAATGATCAATTTGAAATGCATTTTTGGAAGTGTTACCACAATATGATCTCCTTAGAATGTTGTTTTTGGCCTAGACAAAAAAATTTAGCATGAAAAATTTCATGGCATTCTATTATGTAAATGTATGAATTCATTTTTAGACTTTTTGTAAAATGTTCAACCTCCCAAGTCAAATAGACTGAGTGCCAAATTGTGGTGGAAGAAAATTCTGCACATATTAATCCTCAGCTTTCCATTCTCTAACCTCATTCTATTTTCTGAGACCTATATTCTAATTATAAAATCCAGGATTTTAAGACTGGCTTGCTTCACTCATGACTTCATTTCTTCTTACCACTGCATAATATTCCACCTTGGGTATTCACCTCAGTTTGTTTATACATTCATAGGTTGATGGACACCTGGGTTGTTTCCATCTTTTGAAAATTGTGAATAATACCATGATGAACATAATGTGCAGATGCCTGTACGTGTCACTGCTCTCAGTTCTTCTGGGTATAGTATAACTTTTAGTGGTATGGCTAGGTCACATGGCAAGTCAATACTCAGCTTCCTTAGGAAGTGCCAAAGAGTCCTCTACAGTGGCTGTATTATTCTACATTCCCACCAGTGTAAATAAGCATTCCTATCATTTCCCTGATTGCTAAGTGGTGATGAACATTTTTTCATGTGTTTTTTTGTGTGTAGTATTTCCTTACATACCATGGCTATTAAACCCTTATCAAATATGTAATTTCCAACTATTTTGTAAGAAAACAAACTACATAATTTAAAAAATTGGCAAAATATTTGAAAAGACAATTTTCCAAGGAAGAAATATAAATATTTAAAAACTCAGTACTCCGCAGTGGATGTACCATTCTACATTCTCACGAGTGTAAATAAATGTACCTGTCTATCAACATCCTCACCAAAACATGTATTTGTGAAGTGATATCTTATTGTGGTTTTGATTTGCATTTCTATGACTGCTAGGTGGTGAAAATTTTTTAAGTTTTTTTTTTTCCATTTATATTTCTTCTTTTGACAATTGCCTATTCAAGCATTTTGTAAATTTTTTGTATAGTTTGCTTTCTTATCATTGTCTCTTTATATAACATGGATATTAAGCCCTTATCAGGTTTGTGATTTCCAAATATTTTCTCCCATTGAGTCAGCTGCCTTTTCATTCTTTTGATAAAGTCCTTTGAGGTGCAAAAGTTTTGAATTTTGTGGAGGCTAAATTTAACTTTTTTGGTTGGTGGTGGTTGTGCTTTGGTGTAAGGTTTAACAAATTACCACCTACCACAAGATCTTGAAATTGTTTTCCTAAATTTCTTCAACTAGTTTTATGGCTGTAGCTTTTATATTTTGGTTCTTGATCAATTTTGAGTTATTTTTTGTATAAGGCCTGAGATTTGGGTCCTGATTCATTCTTTTGGATATTGCTGTCTAGTCTCCCAGCATCATTTGTTGAATAAAGTGTTCTAAGCAGCTAGGAGGGTGCAACAGACATGTCAAAAATGACTTGATATAGCTGTGCATGAATAGTTTGAGTTCTTCCTTTGGTTGTATTTGTCAATTTGTCTTTATATCAGTACCATGCTGTTTTTACCACTGTTCTTAAATAATGTGCTTTTTTTTTCTTTTAACATAGCCAGAGCTTCTGGCTTTATTCTCCATTTAAATCATAGTTGTTGATATTTCATACATATACAAAGCTTCTATGTCATGGCAGCCCAACAAAAACCATATAATTCATAAACCTTAAAGTTCCAGGTCCAAACTGTATATAAACAACAACTCTCTATCTAGTCATTGATTTATTCAATCCATCCACAAACATTTGTTCAGAACATATTATGTGCCAGGGAGAAATAGACCTAAATAGGACTCTATAGATCTTTCTCTCCAAAGGCTCACAGTTTTCAGGAGAAATAGACAATCAACTAACTGCAAGTGCAATGACTTACAAAGGAGAACTGGGTGCTTCCATGGGAGTGCATTAGAAGGAGGACCTAATATCGTTTGGAGGAGTTCAGCAAACACTTATTTGATGAAGCTCAGATAGAAAGATTTGCAGTGGTGTGTGGTGAATATGACTCTTACCCAATAGCCCCCACAAACCTTTTCAGGAGTTATAAAATGGCCCCTGTTCCTCCTCCTGCCTCTAGCCCAGAGATGCACAGAATCCAGGTGTTTCGTTGCACCTGGGTGGTAGAAGAGCCAGAGACGCTCATGGTTGGTTTGAACACCACAGCCCTCTACCTCCATGTTAGCTGGAGCATCCAGTTTTTACTTAGGACAAGAACTTCTTTGTCTAGAATTTTGTTCCCTAAGGCTTAGGACACAGGCTTTCCTCTGAGGTTCTGAGATCCTGCTGCTTCCCTTTTTCTTTTTTAAAGATATTTAGATTACATAAATATTACATAAAAAATATAGAGGATACTCATATACCCTGCACCACACACTGCCCATTTTTACCCCCATTAACAACATCTTTCATTAGTGTGGTACGTTCATTGCAGTTAATGAACACATGTTGGAGTGTTGGCACTAAGCATGGATTATAGTTTACTTTGTAGTTTATACTCTCTTCCACGCAATTCTACAGGTTATGGCAAGATATTTAATTCCAACTATATTCTTTTAAAAAATATTTTTGGCTATTTGGGACTCTTTACATTTCCAATTAAATTTTTATAATTGGATTTTCCATTTCTACAAAAATAGTCTGTTGGGATTTTTATTGGGATTGTGTTGAATCTGTGTATCCATTTGTTTAGAATTTTTATATTGATATTTAGTCTTCACGTTCATGAATACAAAATGCCTTCCATTTATTTAAACCTTCTTAGATTTCTTTTAGGAATGTTTTGTAGTTTTCTGAATGTAAGTCCTTCAGGTCCTCATTTAAGTTTAATCATGAGTATTTCATTCTATTACTTGCTATTATAATTTGAATTGTTGTTATGGTTTCCTCCTTAGATTGCTCATTATTACTGTGTAGAAATGCTAGTTATTTTTCATTAAATAATCTTGTATCCTGTCAAAAGTAAACTACTTAGAAGATTATAGGAATGTTAGAACCTAGAATGCTGTCTTTTATATACAAATGGGTGTATCTGCTAGGGACCCATATATTGTGCGAAAATATAAGTCGAGTCCACTGTTGGGGAAGTGGAAAGCTTGGGATGGAATGGGATATTGTGCTCTGCCTACATAGGTAAATGCAGAACTTACTGCTTCCAATCAGTACTCAGTAATGCCCTCCTAACTTTCCATTATGGCTTGTGATAAAATGTTCTAGGATATTTTTGGAGATTTGAACTAGTTAACACTGGCAAATAATTCATATTGTTGTCCAACACACATGAAACACTCAACAAATATTAACATTAATCATGATAATAATTGTTGCTATTGCTGTCATAACTGTTCTTTGAATTTTCATGTGGTATAATGATTTCAATTCCATGATGGAGTAATCTTCTTCACTGCTTTGCTCAAATATGGACAAAAACATTTCAAAATTATCCATATCCCATTGTGACCTGATTCTACAAAATTCTCAAAACCCACACAAACTAACCCTCCTTAAAAGAATAAAGAAATTGACCCTCTAAATAAAAGGACACCACATTGCCCAAATGCCAAACCCAACACAACCACCTGGTCCCATAAAGGGCTAATACACCTCCCTCACACATACACACACTTTCCTGCTGTGGCTCACCAGATGACACCACCTGAGTGTCACTCTCAACAAACATATACTTATGAGATGCTGAGGGCAAATATGGGGGTAGGAAAGAGCATGGAATTTTCTTTACCTCCAGATTTATACTGTGTAAATTCATACAATTAAGGGGAACATGAAAGTTCATCCTGTTATATTTGATCAAGATTAATGAGAAGAAATTCGAAGTAAACATGTTATGAGTAAATCTGTCTAGGTGAATCCATATGGCGGATGACATTACTTAAGGCAAATTAATACCTTGCTTGCACTGTTTTTCTTTAATAGCCAGCGAAATTTGAAGTTTGATACTAAAGAAATATGAAGCTCTAGCATAATAAATAACTTTTCATTATGTAAAAAAAAAAAATCCAAAGAAAGATTTAAAGTTTCACTACCCATAATTCTAATCAATATCAGAAATTTCATTGTTTTAATTTGCAGGAAATCTCCATTACTCTGCTATAAACTTATTTATTAATGTATTTATTTGTACTCATTTATGAATTAAAAATAAGTTCTGACTAAAATGCCAAGCATTGCAAATATAAATATATATACAAAATCTTCACTTCCACATGTTTACAGATAGGTGAGAGAGATGATCAGTTCATCATGATTCAGTAAAAAGCATTCCTACATAGATATACATGGCATGGAATGTTTTCAAGAAGAAGGGCATCTAATCCTACTCGCACTGGCAAGGTTAAAAAGGGAGGGGAGAGTGATATAAGCAGGTATCTCGGGGAAATATGTGCAAAAACTGAAAATTACATGTTATTAAAAATGACACAAATATAGAGCTAGAACTAGATGTGAGGATATTACAGACAAATTTACATATTCATAGATCTCAAAACAGGATTCCAAATTTATGTAAAAAGCAAATTGGTTATTACACAAGAATAAATGTGGAGAAAATGTTGGTTGGATAATACCATTTCTCTAATGAAGAGAATTGAGCTGACATCTCATATTTGTATTTCTCATCAAAATCATAGGGTCTTCTTTAGAAACTTAGTCTCCATGAGGGCTTCCCTGTTATGATAAAAATGATGCCATTAAATGGAACTCCAGTATTAGGAATAAAATACACAAATAACTTTTTGTTTCTTAAAATTCATTTTCCAATTAGACATGAGGTAAATGGGGATTGCATTGAACCTACAATTCAGTTTGTGGAAAATTGGCATCTTCACATTATTAGTATGCTAATCTATGAACATGGAGTACATTTATATTTATATATATCTTCTCTCGTAGCTTTCAGCAAAATGTTGTAAATAGTTTCAAATATAAATATCTTAAACATCTTTCTTAAGAAATTCTCCCGACAGTTTTATCACGTTATCAAATGGATTATATATTTAATTTTACTTTTGTGTTTTTGCTGTTTGAATTTTTATGTTTATTTTTATTCCTTACCAGTGCTAAGATTACCTATTATACTAAACTGATTCTTTCTAGGTGTTTTGGCATTTCTATGTACACTTCCATGGCATGTATGAATGAAGCTAGATTAACTTATTCCTCTTTTCCTTGTTGTACTACATTTTTGAATAAAGTATATAGTGAATATTTTTATATATTTTCAAATTTCAAAAGAAATTTTCAATGATTCAAAGGTATGATAGATGAGGGTCTTTTTGTGGCCTACCCTTATCAGATTTAAGAACTCACTTTCTTTTTTCTGATGATTTTTATGTAAATAGTTAATTTTTATAAAACATTTTGCATTCATTGAGATGACTACAAGATTGCCTTTTTCTCACTTAAGATATTTCTAAGATAAATTACATTTATTTCAATATTTAGACATATTTACACTCCTGGAATATATCAAATCTAAGTATTTATCCTATTATATATTTTTGGTATCAATTTACCAATACTTCATAAAGATATTCATTTATATTTTTCCATTCTTGCAATGAAATTTTTAAGTTCTATATCAAAGTTTTGTTTGCCTAATGAAATGAATTGACAATGTTCCAGTTTTACATTACCTAGACATATTTGTAAAAGACTGCTCTCATTGTACATATACAAATATTTAAAAGAATTAATATATTTTTAGAGGAAATATACAGCTGGAGTAAAGATACATTTTCATTAAAATTACTAAATATAATTATTCTCCTGTTTATTCATTGCACTAAACTTTTAATTCTGAGAGAATGGTTGAATAGGGTTCAAAAGTAAGAAAAATGTGATTCCATTTTGAATATTTTGTTCAATACAGAGGGCATCTCATTTTGTTGTCATTAACCTGGTAACAGTTATATTTGTGAACAAACAGTATGACCCAAACTAAAATTCTAAACCTTTTTCATGGTAATTTTGTAGTTGAAACTGATGTAATAGAATTATATTTAATGATTGCATACAACCCAAGTTCATTACAACAACCTTCCAATTGTTCATTCTTGTCATATTTATATTTTAATATTATATTTTAAAATATTCTTATAGAGTATTAAATGCTAAACACAAATCCTTGTTGATACATTAAATGTACTGTGACTTTAAAACATGGCAGACTAGAAAACAGGTGAAAAGTAGGGATGTATTGCAACTTCCCTCTATTCTTTTCTTTTTTTTTTTTTATCCTTTCAACTTTCTTCAAGGAATAAGACATAGCTATAAATGGCCTCAGACAGATAGGAACTGTTCACACCAGTCCCTAGGAAAACCCAGCTTAACATGTGCACTACTAGCAAATCATAGCCTTTAGTAGCTAGTCCTCAGAAAACCACTCCCATAAAACATATTAACACCATTTCATTGATATGCAATGTGTGACAAAATATAAAAAACTCCTGTACATGCTCCCTGCCATCATGAATGTGCTAGAAAACTTTTTTTTGCCCATTCAAATCACTTAAAACCCTCCTGAACATGTGTCAGGGAGACTGGCTGGACCTTGCCTCCTGCCTCCTTCCTGGTTGATCTTTCAATAAAGTTCTTTTTCTTCTCAAAATCCTGGAGTCATAGTATTTGTTTCTGTGCTCATGGCAAACAAGAATTTTACTTGGTAACACAGACCCTGTAGTGGGTATCTATGATCAACCATTGACTTCTATTTTGAAATGTAGATATTATTCATAATGTCTTCCTAGTAGTGAGCCTTGGAGGACTGAGAAATTAATCTATACATAAAGCAATTTTAACTCTGCTTAACCCACAAGAAGCAGTTAATAAAAGTTAAATTAATTTAATATCATATTAACTCACAAGGACCTCAAAATCTACTCTGCCCAAACAAACCTACCCAATATCCTACATACAGCCTGAGATTTCATTTTACATCAAGCTCATTCCTTAGGATTGAAAAAAAGATTTAGTAATTATTTGAGGATTTGAATGCTCAGAGACTTTTAATGAAATCTGTACAATAATTTAAATTTAAAATCAAATAGAATTTCTGATGAATACTTAACAATCAAATAGACCAAGGATATTTTTCTATATATATAAATCATGTTCTGTGAGTGTGTGTGTGTACATATATATATACACATATATAAAATGTACATGCATATTTATAGTTTATTTTTTAATGAGAAATCTGATAATCAATAAATTATTGTCACACATATACTTCAATAAATAAAATATATTTCTCCTTATTCAAGTTCTATGTTTATGGATTTAAATGTACTTTCAGGGAAAAATATCACACATTATGGATAAATTCACACATTATGCCAAATTATTTAAAAAATCCTATAAGTTTTTTGTTAATCTTTCAAATCTCCCAACACCTGGCAATGTTTAATGAGATTTGCATTAAATTTATTTATATTCACCAAACTATATAACGTGCATGCTTTTTTCATAACTATATTGTAGATGAAGAAGCAGAGGAAAGAAGAGTTAAGTAACATATTTAAAATTACTAATAAGTGGTGAAACCAGGAAGGAAATGGATCCACTCATAATCCAAGCAGCTGCTGATGAATTATGCATTGATATTTCACCACTGTAATTTTCCAGTTCTCAGATGGATTTAGCTGGGGATGGTATGTAAATGCTGATGGAACTGATTGATATTTTTGTTTCCCTATTTCCAAGAGAACAGTTTCTTAATTTGTCCACTTGAAGGGCAATGGGCTAACCCAAGAGAACAGAATTGCAAAAAAGGGAAATTTTCTCTGAGGACTGAACAGGTAAAATAGTAAACTGGCTCATATAACTAAAGTAGAATATTTTGAATCTTTCTGGATACTTTCTGTGCAACTTTTCCTTTTACATAGATAGATTTCTGGTGATATCTTGAGAAAAAATATAAAAAGTAAATTAGTCTGTATCTATTATATCTGAAAATAGTAAAAGATATGGATTTAATCCCCCTAAAGTCAATTGAATATTGGGCATGATGATAGTGTTATTCTTACGTGAATAGTTAGTTCATTCAGCATTTTTCAGCCTTGATTTTGCAGCACAGTTAAATAATGTTAAAGAATAATGAATTATAATCTTTGATTCATTATAAATATAAGTGAAGTTGAGCAACTACTAAATACAGGTTTTCCTATTTAGTGCTTGTGTTTGATGTCATATCTCCTTCAGAGGTTTTTCAATAACAAGAGAGGAAACACTGTCTCAAAAATATTAAAATTCCAAGTAAATATATTGTTAATTCATAGTCATTGAATACCTTTTTAAAAGGTGAGATGAAGAAATTTATTATTTATTTATTTATTTGCTTCTGGATGCAAATTAGAAATAATTCCTAAAAGCTTTAAATATAAGAACATTGTCTTTATTAAATTTTTTAAATTACATATATATTTGATATATTTACATGTGAAAAAAAATATATGAGAATAGATTATTCAGCCCCAGGGGTGCTTAACATAAGTGAATGGATAAGATTTAGATTACCTGGCCTATAACTTAAAAATGTATGAGTGTAGCTATATAGTATAAAGAAGGAATGGCCTTAGAGTCCCTTATATTCTAAGATACTAGTCATTTAAAAGAAGCAATGACTCTTCCAAATAAAACATATTTTGTTTTAAATTATTAAAAAATGAAAATAATCTCAAACTTTTCCATCAGCCCAAAACAAACTCTGCACCAATGAAGAATTAACTGCCTGTTCCCTATACTCACCCTGGCCCCTGGTAATCTGTATTCTAGTTTCTGGTGCAATGGATTTGTCAGTGAGCTCAGACAAGACTTGTACAGGACATGGTTTGAGATGCCTTTTAGCAATTCCAGTTCATGTTACTTAGGCAATTGGAAATGCAGTGGGCATTCAGGCAGGGAGTTTAAGCCAGGGGTACCATTTTGGGAGTCTTTGGTAAGCAGCCGGTATTGAAAACCATGGGACTGGATGGGATCACTCGGAAGTGAGCATAGGCAGAGGATAGAAGAGAGTAGAGGGCATGTTCTGGGGCTTTCCACTGTTGAGAGATAGGCATTTCCAGCAAAGAAATCCAAGTGACATAGACTGAATGAAGCAAATGTTTCAAGGGGGAGGGGAGAGGTCTGTGTGAGGTGGGGAGCAGGGAAAATAGCTGCGGGGTGAGGCTGGAGAGGAGAGAAAAACTAGGTTCTGCTACTTCAGAGGGAGCCTTACCTCAGAGTGACACAATGTGGGTAGAAAGTGAACTGGTCATCTGATGAGTCCTGGAGGGCAGAGTGAAATAAATAAATAAATTTTAAATAACTGAAAATACATATTATTATATTGAGGGAAAAATAATATTTTCACCAATTTACGGAACAGTGTTTGAAACATCATTTGTGAAAATCACTTGAACAAATAAGGTACTATTTGTAGTAAAATTGAAACCAAAGTGTGTTATTATATTTACATCCATAAATTTTTATTGGCATTTTGTTGTGCAATGGCAAAAACAAAATTTTCATTTATTAAAAGCTTGACAATCTAGATATTCATGATTAAGTTATTTGTTGTTAAAGAAAGGAGAATAGGCCATTAGAAGAAATTCAAATCCCAAATTATTATGGCTTGACAAAAGTCTCTTTATGGTTCAGATAACCTTAAAGGAAGGAAGGCATCCAAATATTAGATGATTAAAGATATAATAAGAGACTTTTAATAATTAACTATGATATATTCCTCATATCTTTCCTACTTTATAGCTGCATTTTTTAGAGTAATATATGTGCCACTGATTTACAATGATGGACTCTCTTATTTTCCAATGCTTTAATATTCATTAAGAAATTATAATTAGAGACAATAAAATTAATTCACTCTCAGGAAGCCAACTGCTTTGTGTATCTGCCTTTCTGATTTTCTTATTGAATAATTTTTACTTTCTCCCTCTATTATTTTTAAGCCCAAAGGCATGCAGTTCAAAACACTGATAGTAAAGACAGTATAAGAAAAATTCCAAATGAGTCCCGAGTCAAGGATTCTTTTCTTATTTAATTGAATTGATTTCCTTGAAAAAAATTTCTTCACTAGTTTGTATAATTAGTCAATTTGCAAGCATTCTCCTGAAAAGTAAATGTGATATACAAATGATGAAATAGTTATTTAAAAATCACTTCATATTTTATGATTTAATTCTGATTATTTTAGAGTCCTTTAATGAGGGCACTTGTTCTATTATATTTAACTTACAAGTTAAATTTCAGTAAGCATTACAATGTAAAATTCTGTGTCTAAATATCCATTGCTTACTTTTTAATAAACAAAAATTGCCTTTTATTATCAAAAGATTAATTTTTTAGACAAAACTGGCTCACAAGAGCAATTGTAAACCAATTATGGACAAAAATGTTCCAAGTTTTACTGGGGTAGTGACACCACAACTCTGATTAAAGTGAGAGCCATTGGGTATAATGAACAAAGCATGGGATTATATTACACAGTTAACCATGTGGTAGAAGATGGACTGTGGTTAACAGAACAAATTTGAGAGTGGTCTCTCATGAGCTATAACATGTACGTTACTAACATATAGTCTTAATTGTAGGGGTGTATGAAAAATATACCAAGTGTATGCTATGGACCATAGCTACTGATAAGAGACTCACTTTGTTCTTTCATAATCTCTAACAAAAAATCCCCAACATTGTAATGTGTTGGGAGAGGGGTGATGTATGGGAATTCTACATGTTAAGTTTTGTAAACTCACAAATTCACTAATTAAAAAAAACAAACACCAAAATTACAGTAATGCTACAGAGCAATACCAGTTGATTCTTTTATTTATGTTTTAAAATAACTTGTTGGTATTTGGTATTACTGATCTCTGCTTCTATGTTTTAACAAATGCATAATATGGCAATTAATTTCAGGATAATTGGCCTTACAGGAATTTTTTCAAACAATAAACCTTTAATGCGTAACTCTAAGAGAAGGTGTTTAATAACGATTAGGTAAAATACATTGAAATATGTGTTAACATTTTGCTTGTAAAATTATTTCTTTGATGAATTACATCATCATTTTAGTTTATTTAATAATTTCAGTTTTCTTCACATTTAAAAACTCTAAAATATTTCTGGTAGCAATAGCCCAAAATTACATACACTTATTTGGATTAAATATCCTAAATCTTTATTTCATGCTGCAGACCAAACATTAACCCGCCTTAGAGGAAACGTGACTGCTCTACATAAGTGCAGTGAAAGGAACTAATTTGTACACTTGAACATATCTCCCCCAGTTGATGTATCCTGATAACTATATCTCAAGTTGTTTAGAAACTGTCTTTCCTCCATTTCTGCAATATGGGTTTTGGAAAGCTTATCAAGAACAGATTCCTAACACACAATGAAGTTCATAAACATATAATCCAGGAACAATAAAACATCTTCTCCATCTGCCTAGCCATGATTATTGATGGAGGATAATTACATACACTAAAGTCACAATAAACTGGTGCCTTCCTGATTTTATATTTTGAACAATTTGGAAATTCAGGAGGCCCATATTTCTCTTCCAAAGAAAGTATTCAACTTGTCAAACACTTTAGTTAGCCCTTCCAATTGTTGAAAACTGATTAAATCAATATTTAAATTTTTCAGTTGTCACTATAAGCAGGGTAGACAAACCCTGGAATTTGGCACTCATTGGTGGGCCTTACCTGTGAATATATGTTAACCTGTCTACCCAATTTAACAGAGTTGAATTCATTTATAATTTTCTGACACATGATTCTTCTATCCCTTTTATTTGGACCTATAATTAGCATGATGTTCATAAATTATATATCCCAGAGACTTAAATCTTCAGTCTGTTCATGTACTGGGTGAGCCCTGAATCTCAGTCAAGTTGTAACCAACACCTGCTCTCCAGTTCATAAGACTTGCCAGGACAACTAATAAAATGATGATGAACATCCTTTATCTCAAAAACCAGAGAGTATCTCCAACTCCAAGCATTACAGTTCCATCCATCACTATGAGATCTAAGCACTGTCTAAATCAGAACCCCAGTGTACATCACCATCTCCAAATCGTCAAGACAGTAATGAACTACTATGAGGAGGAGTTCAACTATGGACTAAAATAGACTTAATTTATTATGGTAATGGAAGAACTTGTAACACTGATATAAAGAGAATGGTTACCAACTAAGATATTGTTAATCTCAGATGTTTTGAGACGAGAGAGAGGAAAGAATAGGTGTACCTTGGGGCATTTTGAAGACAATGGAATAGTTCTGCAAGAAATTGCAATGAAAGATACAGGCCATTAAACATTTTGTCAAAACCTATAGAATTGTGCTGTGCCAAGTGTAAATCATAATGCAAACTATAGACTATGGTTGGTAGCAATGCCTCAATATTTATCCATCAATTGTAACAAATGTACCACACTAATGAAAGATGTTATTAATAGGGGGAAATATGATGTGGGGGGGTATATAGGAATCCCCTATATATTTGAAGTAACTTTTATGCAATCTAAAACTTCTTTTATTTTATTTTATTTTATTTTATTTTATTTTATTTTATTTTATTTTTTAAAGATTTTATTTATTTATTCATTTATCCCCCCCTTGCTGCTTGTGCTCCCTGGGTCAGCTAACCACGCCATCCAGGCAGGCTTGCCTTCACCAGGAGGCCCTGGGAACCGAACCCGGGGCCTCCCATATGGTAAACGGGAGTCCTACTGATTGAGCCACAGCCGCTTCCCCTAAAACTTCTTTTAAAATAAAGAATATTATTACTAAAAAGTAAAATAAAATTAGCAGTTGTCAAATACTAATATAAATTTTTGATGAAAGATCTTTCTCTCCATAAAAATGGCCTACATATAATGATGAAACTGTCAGTTAAGATGAGCCCTATTCTTAATCCAGATGGCTTCCAACCATTCAATGCCCTCCTTAACTATTCCTTCTGACTGTTTCTATTATTTTTTATTTATTTATTTATTTATTTATTTATTTATTTATTTATTCATTTATTTATTTATTTATTTATTCATTTATTCATTTATCCCCCCCCTTGCTGCTTGCGCTCGCTGGGTCAGCTAACCACGCCGTGCGGGCGGGCTTGCCCTCACCAGGAGGCCCCGGGAACCGAACCCGGGGCCTCCCATATGGTAAACAGGAGCCCCACTGATTGAGCCACAGCCGCTTCCCAGTGACTGTGTCTATTATTAACCAAGATTATGTGGGACATTCAGTTTACTTTGCCTTTCATAATATTTTTCTTGAGGAATTATTTATTAAGGAATAATTTACAAAGTTTAACTACAGAATGAAAATACATACGTGATTCAAGGTTTTATAACTATTATGAATTGAATTTTGTCCCACAGTAAGTTTTAAGTCATATCCCACAGTCTCATGAATGACATTCTATTTAGAAATAGGATATTTGAAGATGTCATTAGTAATTATGAGGCCAAGCTGGAAAGAGTGTTGCCCACTCTTTGCTAGGCTTCTTTATCAGGACAGTATATTTTGACAAACAAAGAAAACAGACAAAAAAGCCATATTTTGTAAGCAGAGAGTGAGTTGTGTCAACAATAGCCATTGTCATATCCCTTTATTGTTTGGCAAATATCTGGCTCTGCCAAAACACTGATATGGAGTCCTAGGGTACAGAACTGTGTTTTAAGCCAACTGATGAATGTACAGAGTTTTATTGAGCCCTATTTGTGGCATTTCTACACAAGTCCCAGGAAACTAAGAAAATTCCTATGTCCAGAAAGGAAAAAAATTTACATGTATTTATAGTCCATCCAAGAATTTATGAGAGTGTTTCTTACCTTCCTTGCATTGTTAGCATTTTACACTTGCTTAAACTTAAAACATATTTCATTTTTCATATATCAATGACAATAAACTTCTTAAATGCATAATTCTACAGTTTAATATTGTTATTGAATTTTTCTATACTTTATATGACTGTTAATATTATTTTTGACAGGTAAGTTGATGTGATGATGATAATGATGATGATGATGATTATCTTCCCTAAGTTGAAAGTTGATACATCTGTTTCCTTATTGTTTATTTTTGTTTGCTAAAAGGGTACCAATCAATTTACACTTTGACAATGTCCCATTCTTTTTGCAATCCATTTGAATTAATTACCTTATATATGCTACCATTGTATTAAATATTGGTTCTCTTTTTTTTAGAGTATTTTGTAAAGATTTAAAAATAATGTTTGTATGATGAAAATATGAGTCAGACAAAAATTTTCTCTATCAGGGACATCATTGAGCTTTCAGGAAGTTATACCCAGAGAATTGGTTTACATGTAATAATATAAGTGAACAAAAATTTATTAAAGATAGTGTCTGAATATTGATTCAACCAGCCATTTCAGTTAAAGACAGGATTTAAAATGCAGTTATTGAAGACGAAACTGTGGAATGTTCTTTCATCTGATATTTGGAGCCCCTTTAGCTGAATGAAAAACTGACAAGTTTTTTTACAAAAATGGTATGTACAGAAGCATACTACCAATGTGGACTGAAAGGGACAGAAAAGGGATAAATAGAAGGCAGAAGGCCTAAATGGACCAAAACATTGATAGAGGACTGCACTAAAAAGTACCTCTCCTGCTAAGCAGGAATAACTACCTATTTGTGTGGAAACAACCAGTCAATCCCAGTGCATGATAGGGACAGGCCATTTCACCTGGGATTATGAGCAGTTGGTAACTGAATCCCAATATATAGGGAGAATACCACAACTCCAATGTGCTAGCGTTCTGTGGCCTATACCCTTTCATTCAGACAGAGTGGGGCCATGATTCTGATGATTTCAGAGGTTGGGACCTATACTCTTATCTTCTAGAAGACTACACAGGTGCTTGGAAAACATGTGGATGCTTCTCCATGAAACCAAGAGGGCAAATCATTGATTTTCAGATGACTCTTAGACCTTGGAAAATAATTGAGTTTATGTTGCCATGTTTTAGGCTTGTTGTGACATTCGACTCCTGTTTTTCTTCCAATTACTCCCTTCTGAAAAAGCAATATTTATCCTATGCCTATCACCATTGTATTTTGGAAGCACATAACTTCATTTCTATGCTGCAGCATTCCATAAGACAGACAAATTCCTTTCCAGAATGGGGCACAACCATAATTAATTTTGATTAGACATTGGATTCATGGTTATTTCTTAGATGAATTAAAGATTTTGAGATAGGACGGATGGGAAAGATATATCTTTCTTGGGTCCAGTGTTTGGACTTTGGAAGTAGGAATTATGTACATTAGTGACAAAAACAAAACAAAACAAAACAAAAATAACCTGTTCTTAATATTAAGACATTACTATGTGTGTATAAATAGGACCTTTTCAAGTTGTTATTTTTAGTTAAAAAGTGACCCATTCTACACAGGAATGAGACTTCATGTAGAGAAAACCACTCTAAACAGGATGGTGCAAGTCAATAAGTCATGGAAGAGAAAAGAGAAGACTTTGACATGTGATGGGAAATCAAGGAATCAAGGAACCCAGGGATTGCTACCAAACATGAGAATATTGGGCATTCTACCATGTGAATCCTTGAGCCAATACATTCCTATTGTTACTCCAACAGACTGTGGTATTTGTCATAGCAGCCAGGGAACCATCTACACAAGTGGCCTATTTACTTCAGTGCTTTTTATTATGTATATCATATCTGGATTTCAAAAAAAAAAATTAAAAGACATTCAGAAAGGCAAAAGGACAGTTTGCAGATACAGAATGAGGAGCAGAATCTGTGTCAATGTAACAGATATACTAACATTAACAGATCAAGAATTTAAACAGCTATGAATAATATGCTGAGTTCTAATGAATGAGTGGAAAATATAAAAGAACAGATTATTATTGTAAATAGAGGCAATATACTATAAACTTACACCTTTTATTATTTTACACAAATTATAAGTTCTAATTTATTTTGCATATTGCATAAAGAAGATTTATTAACTAGATAATTTAAACATTTTATTACTTTTCTACTTCAAAATCATTTTCCTCTAAAATAAATTTGTGTATATTTCCTAGGTTTAAAAAGAAGTATTTAGATTAAAAGTTTAAGGTATTTCATGATTTGTTATTTATCAAAATATATTCATATAAATATAATTTACAAATTGACAAAATTAGTATACCCCAAGCCCTATCAAACCACATAAAATGGAATAATATTGACATGTCTCAGACTTTGATTATCCCTTCTTGAATAAAACCCTCCCCCTTCCCATAGGTGTAATGGATATCTGAATTTATGTAAACAAACAAACAAAAAAGGGGGTTGTGCTTTCTTTTATCTTTATTAATTTTACTTATTCAAATTCTCTACCCAAGAATTTACATACCCTCTCATCCCTATTGATCATTCTATGATAACTTCTAACCTACTTTCTATATCTGTGAATGTGTTATTTTTACATGTCTTATATTGACACTATAAAACCTTTTTCTTTCTTTATCTACCAAGGTTCTTCCAAGTTGCAACATCTCTCATGTTTTCATTCCCATTGATGAATGATTTTACATTTTTGTCTATATAATACATTTTGTTTACCTATTTCATTTGATGGATGACACTTAGGTTTTTGCAACTTTTGGCCCCTTTCCCATTGTGTTTGCTAATTTTGTACTTATGTTGTTTTACTTTTTCTTGTAGATAGCAATCATTTTTATATATTCTGGATTTTAAGCCCTACTCTGTTATATGGTTTGTAAATACAGTCTACCATTAAACTGGATGTCATTTACTTTCTTGAAAATATCCTTAGATGGACAAAAATTTTCAATTTTGATGAAGTTAAATAAATGTGTTGTTCATTTGTTTTTTTTTTTCTTTATAATGTCATATCTAAGAATCCCTTTACCTAATTTCAACCCTTTTGAAACACAGATAATTCGCTTACATATTACTATAAATCCATATATCCAATATAAATTAAACAAATATAATTTTATTTTCTTTAAAATAAAAAAAAATGAAATCCTAATGGAAATTATGATGTTGCAAATTAGAATAAACATGTTATGGAAAAACCATCTAGGTGAATCTATAAGGCAAATGACCTTTCTTAACACATATTAATACCTTGCTGGCAGCTGGCTCTTTAAAGTCCAAGACCATTTGAATTTTAATAATATAGAAAAGTGATGGTCAAGTGCAATAAAAATATTGCGCTGATATTAAAACAATCCAACGCAGAGATTTAGTGTTTGGATTTGCATAACTCTAATAAATATTGAATTTTGAATTGTAATTTATTTGCCAAGGAAACTGACTTACTAATTTATACAGGTATTCACTAATTAAATTTTGCTCATTGTCAATTACCATTAAGTTCCTGGAAAAATAATGAGTATGGCAATGATTAAGATGGATACATAGGCTTCCTTGATGTTTAAGAGAAAAAAAAAAAACATAAATATAAGAGAAATATATAAACAGATCATTAAGTTTCAATGGATGGGAGGGGCAAGATGACAGAGGAGAAAGGAGCCCTAAGACTTGCCTTGTCCTATTGAATGGTTACTAATGACCCAGCGCTACCTAAAGCACCTGCTTTGAGAGTCCAGGAGACCAAAAGGGCATCCTGCAACAACCTTGAAATAATGGAAGGAGGAGACTGTCCGTCTGCAGTGAAGATTCATAAGAAGAGCACTCCACACAGGAGGCCATTACCCATCCCACAGTGGCTGCACAAGCCACCTTGATAGCTATTCCATGGCTGGAGTTGGAAGTTCTTTTTCCCAAAAACAGGGAAGGAAGAGATGGTTGGACATCAACTTCAGCTACTGATTAATAAATTCAGCTGGCTAAAGTATAATCATAAAAACAGCTAAAGGTTAAACCTGTCCAAGTCAGAAAGAGGCTGGTAGCTGCCATTTTAACTCTTCCCTTAGAATGCAGGGAAGTGGGACTGATTGAAAATCACAGTGATGGCAGGAACCAGTACACTCAGGAGAGAAGCTATGTTTAGGAGGAAGTTAATTGGATCGTACTCCATATAGATATTTTCCAGAAAATATGGAATTATTGGTGAAATTGTGAAAAATCTTCTGTGAGGACATAAACTGTACTCGATAGTCGAGCTGTTCCCAGTGAGTTAAGAGTATTCCTTTACCCTAATCAGGAGCTTCAAAATGTGTTCCTTTCACTGCATGCAAAAAGACATACATCACCAAACCATCCTTGTCCTAGAGTCAAATTCAAGCATGTGCTCCAGGAAATTCAAAATACTATCAATTTTCCTTTTTTCTTCGATTTCTTACCTTGATGCTTTCAGTTCTTTATTCTTTGGAGATCAGGTTATATATATTTGTTGAAGTCCTAGCAACAGGAAAACTGAAGAAGGTAATGCTGAGTAAGGCAATATGAAGCAAGCCAACTCTCAATGCATGTCCACCACATACCACTGCTGTTCATTACATAGGTATTTGGATTAACCTCACCGTGGGCAACTCCAACATTCATGTTTGCTCAGCCACTGTACTTCTGGCAGCTGACACAAAGTAGGACCAGCCGGTACTGGTGTCTCTTCACAGGCACTAACACCAGTAGTCAGTCCAGTCAATTGAATTTTGACAAGGCTGTGAATTCCACTCAGTGGGGAATAATAGTCTCACCAACAAATGGTGCTGGGAGAAGTGGATATACATATGAAATCGAATGAAGTACGATCCTATCTCATACCATATAAAAAATTAAGTGAAAATGTATCAAAGACCTAAATATAAGAACCATATTAGGGAAGCGGCTGTGGCTCAATCAGTAGGGCTCCCGTTTACCATATGGGAGGCCCCAGGTTCGATTCCCGGGGCCTCCTGGTGAAGGCAAGCCTGCCCGCACGGCGTGGTTAGCTGACCCAGCGAGCACAAGCAGCAAGGGGGGGATAAATGAATAAATAAATAAATAAATCTTAAAAAAAAAAAAAAAAGAACCATATTAATCAGGACTATATAACTCCTAAAAGAAAATCAGGGAAGCAACTTCAAGATATTAGTTAGGCAATGGTGTCTAAATCTTTACACACAAAGCACAATAAAAAGGAAAATAAAATAGTTAAATCACACCTTGTAATACCGGGGCATTTTCAGGACATTGTAATCAAAGTAACTTTTTTATTTTTATTTTTAAAATATACTTAGATTACACAAATTTTACATAAAAATTATAGGGATTCCCATATTCCCTGCTGCCCACACCTCCATTACTTTTCCACAATAACAACATCCTTCATTTCTGAGGTACATTCATTGCAATTGATGAACACATTTCAGAGCATTGTCACTTAATCTAAGTGTCTTTTAAAAAATAAAAAAAGAGAAAGGATCAACTAGGATCCATAGGAAATGATGTGAATCTGAGGCTCCCCTTCTCCCACAAATATCACAAAATCATGTAGGCACATCCCTTCTACATGTAGCTGGTTAGAGATCTGCAGGCAGAGAATGAAGGAGCCTGAAAAACTAAGCATATAACCTAAAAAGCCTGAGCATTTGCCTAAAGGTATTTTTAAATTTTTGCATTGAATTAAGTTTATTGGGTGGACAAAATGTATACACATCCCATTAATCAGATGTCAGTTGTTTTATGATTTATAATTTCTTTCTGCATCTGAGGATAACAGGATAAGTAATTTTGTAATCCTGATGTATTATAAATTAAATTAATAAGGAAATTGAGTCCAACAAGCCAATTAACAAGAGAATTCTTTTATTGATAAAAAAGCAAGACAAATTTTCCATGAACTCTAAAATCTATTTTATTTTGTCTGTTGTATATACTCAAGTTCAAAAATCAGTTTCTCTGTTGTTGTCCTTATCATTGTTAATCTTTCTCTATAGAGAACCCAATGAAATCAAAAGTGTCAAGGAACTTCTCTGGATCTAAGAGGTGGGACCACCTTGATAATTCATTGCCCCACAATTAATGTTGAATTCTTATTCTCAATTAAGCATCCCTACCTTCTTCAAAGAGATAACTCAATATTAAGAAATGAGCAAAAGACTTTAAAAGACACTTCCCTGAAGAAGATATGTATATGGCTAAAAAAGCACATTAAAATAGGTTCAACATCATTAGCCATTTGACAAATACAAATCAAAACCACAATGAGGGACCATTTCACAACCACTAGAATGGCTACCATTAAAAAAATAAATAAAATATTCCAAGTGTTGAAGAGGATGTGGATAAATAGGAACAATCACTCATTGTTAGTGGCACTGTTTAATGTTGAAAACATTGTGGAGGACAGTTTATCATTTCTTCAGAAAGGTAAGTACAGAATAACCATATGACCTGGGAATCCCACAATTTATATAAACACAAAAGAATTGAAGGCAAGAGCTCCTACAGATATTTAAACACCGATGTTCATAGCAGTATTATTTGCAATAGACAGAAACAAAGAAAGTGTCCATTAACAGATGAATGGAAAAAAATGTGGTGTATACACACAAGGCAATTTTATTCAGAAACAAAAAGAATGCAGCTTTGATTCATGCAACAACAAGGATGAACTTGGTTGATGTTCTGTTGAGTGAAATATACCAGACAGATATTGTATAATTTTACTGGTTTTAAGTAATTAAAATAAGAAAATTTATAGAGGAAGAATTTAGAATATAAGTTACTGTCGTCTGGGGTGGTGGTACGGAATGGAAAGTTAAACCTTAAACTGCACAGAATTTCAATTTGGTTTGAATGTAAATTTCTGGTAATGGATGGTGGTGATGGTAGCACAAATTTATGAATGTAATTACAGCAATGAATTACCCATGTGAACCTGGTTAAAAGGGAATTTTAGGTCTTGTGTGTATTACTAGGATAAAATTAAAAGAAAAAGCATAAGTCTGTAAAACATAGTGAACCCCTGCGAAAAGATTGGAGTATATAGATAATAGTAGAATTATAAAAAATATACCTTTTTGAATTATAACAAATATAGCACACTAATGTGAGGTGCTGTACGGTAAATAAATTTTATATATTTAATGCATGCAATTTCTGTGAACTAAAAATTTCTCTAACAAAAAATTAAATTAATAATAATTTAAAAAATAATGTGTTCTCCTAAAAATATTCAATTTATGGTTGTATCAATTTTATCAATATTTTAACATCTATATATTTTAAAGGAATAATTATTGAGAAAACATATTCTAAGGATGTTCTATTCCTTTATATTTAATCTTATAATAAAGAGAATGTATATTTCTGCATGTGTATTACCTAGTTGATTAATTTTGATTTAAATAAAATTTTCCTCTCAATCCATTATCTCCAGCTCATGGAATGATTACTGAAAAGAAAAGATTAGGAAAGAAATGAAGCTCAACTCTCTCACTCCTTGAAAACGTTCAAGTCACCAATTGTCTCTGACCTAAAGATATATCTTTTTTCAAAAATGAATAAATAAACATAACTCATAGCTTCTTATGAAAATAAAAATTTAATTTATTAAAGACATGATCATTTCCATAGTTTTTCTTTCATTCCCCATAACCAACCATGCAACCAATCATATTCTAGACAAGATTAAGAGATATTGTGACTGTGCAGGGTTATAATATAGACCTCTCTATGAGAGATGTTGAAATAGTCATTAGTATATGTTTTTTAATATTCTCCATAGTGTTGCTAATTGAAATAGTTTTGAGCACTATTTGCCTGAAAACTGTCCCTGTTAATGAGGGCACTTGTTCAGGAAAGGACGTTAAGTATACCAGTCTCTGACACTGGCTTTGTGGTAGACACACCCTAATTTCTAATGAAACCTTAATATGTTAGGGTACCCATTATATGTTTAGGTAAAATTACAAGCCTTTGAGGAATTCTTTCATTTAAAGATTATAAATGAACTTTAAAGGAGAAATATTGAATGAGCTTTGCAAGAATGTTTAAAAAGGGAGTTTTTCAACATCATTGCTTATCTAGCATTTCGTCTTCCTCACCCTTTTTGCTCTTAATATTAATAGGAATCTGGAGATGCAGCAGCCTTCTTATAAACATGACCAAAAAACATTAATATGAAAGATCTCTATTCTGAGAATGACAGACAGGTGTTGGAAATAACGTGCATAAACTCTTTTTTTTTTTTTTTTTTATTATGGGTAAAAATCAAAATTCTCACAATACATACAAACATTTGTAAAATGATATATAAATATATATGCATATATGTGTATTTGCTTACAAAAATGTTATTTTATATATATATATATATATACATATATTTTAAGAGGTGCTTAGATTACCTAAAATATTATATGGAACCCACTCGGATTCCCATGTTGCCCACCTCCCACACCTCCCACCACATCCAACACAAACATCTCCCATAGTGTGGCCCACCAACCTCAATGAACTTACA